>OY829537.1:66981351-67581351 GCA_963691705.1 Viola odorata | reverse complement strand
TTCAAGCTAGCTTCTAGGTGATCCAAGCCCCTTTATCCAAGGGTAATTTAGGATTTCCCCCTATGTAAATAGCCTTCATATAAATAGGCTTAAACATACTCTTTTATGCTTTTCTTTGATTTGAGTGAATCTTCATCTAAGGCCAATTATCTAGGTTTAGCTATTAGGGTTCTTCAAACCAAATTATCCTGCTAAATCAAGGTCAAACGGGTTGTTCACTCTTGTTAGTGAAAGGGTTGTCTTGATTAGAGATCCTTAGTAATCATCTTATAAAGGTTGTCTTGCCATGTTGTAAGAAGGGTTTCCTTGATTATTAAATTAAATAAAAGTATTTTCCATTTCCATTTCTATCAATCCTCCATTAAACCGCTACACTTATAATTCCAACTCCATCTTCATTCGTCCATCCATCCTTTCTTCATCCGAATTGTTAACCTCTTGAAGAGGACTAGATCCATCACCCAACTATTCCGGCTATCTTCTCCAAATCAAAGCCAAGATCATATCATGTGGTAGCGGAGCATTTGGTCATCCTCTAGGTTGGTATGAATTTTTCTCCAATATTTTCAGCCAAATTGTTCTTTCTCCTTGGTTGATTGTTGTTCTCGTGAGTCAAAAGCCAAGAGTTCCATTGTGTGTAATCTTTCGTTTGTGTATTTAGCTCATACTAGGCGTGCATTTGAAGTGCTTATTTTTTCTCTCCTTCTTTCTTATTCAAATTGTCGGTTTCACAATTTCTTTTCTCCTTCCATCTTTATTTGAGCTAGCCTTTTCCTTTGGGTCATAGTGTTTCTTTGATTCTTAGAGTCTTGCTAAGCCTAAGTATTGGTTTGTGATTGAAGATTAGAGTGGGTAAGGTTGTGAGAACAATAGAGTGTAGTGTGAAACACGAGCGAAACACGTAAGGGAGCGACTAACTTTTTATATAGAACTTGTGTTTGTTTATTTTTGTAGGTACAATCAATGTCTCAAGAAAATGTTGTGCACGGTAGTGGGTTGGATGACTCCTCCACACTCATTAGTATCCCACCAGCCCTTTCCTCTCTCACGACCCAAGTGAATGAGAATAGCCACACGTTGGTGGAGGTGCAACGCCAATTAGCCCAACAGGCGCAAGCCACCAAGGACCTCACAGCTGCCATTCTTGCCTTGACATCGAAAGATTCCCCAAATCCACCTCCATCCCCACCTCCACATACCCAACCAACTACACACTACCATCAAACCACACGCCCAAATGACCCTTCAAGCCTCGAGTATTGTGGTCTGCCGCGCATGAGTGACCATGTGGATGGTGCTAGAGCCGCTAGCCACCATAGCCAAGAAGATGAGAACCACGACATCCATTCTCACCATAGTGCCCCACCGACATATGATCACAGCCATGAGACTAGACAACCTCACACATACACCCCACCCCATTACCCAACCATATGCCCTTAGACATCCACAAGTCTCTACCCCAAACCAACTTACCACTCACCTAGCCGTTCTATTACACCGAGCCAATGCCTATGTGCCACCGGTGTTTGAGAGACCTCGACCACCCCAACCCCCTCGTTATGAGCATGTGTATGATGATTCCCACTTTGAGTATGAGGAGCCTTTTGAGGTTAGAGGCCGACAACGCCACGAGGAGAGAGTGGATAGCAACCTCTCTAATATCAAGCTCTCCATTCCTAAGTTTGAGAACAAGGATGATCCGGATGCCTATTTTGAATGGGAGGGCAAAGTGGAGCGAATTTTTGCTTGCTATAATTATACGGAGGACAAAAAAGTAAAGTTAGCTATTGTAGAGTTTTCAGGCATGACAACCCAATGGTGGGATCGATTGATTGTGACTCGAAGGGTTGAGAGGATTCCACCCGTGGCCACTTGAGAAGAATTGAAGTATGAGATGAGGCGGAGATTTGTGCCTAGCTATCATATCCGCGACCTCCATCAAAGGCTCCAACGCTTGCACTAAGTTACAAAGAGTGTTAGCGATTATTTTCATGATATGCAAACTTGCCTTATGCGTGCTAATGTCAATGAAAGTGTGGAGGACTCCATGGCAAGATTTTTAGGTGGTTTGCATAGGGAGATCGCCTACCAACTTGACTTCCAAACGTACAACACTTTGGATGAAATGTTTCATTTGGCATTGAAGATTGAAAGGCAAGTAAGTTCCAAGCCTAAACCTCCTTACCACTCGTCTTCACCTTTCAAAAATTCGTGGCCACATTCGACTTTCACTTCTAAGCCTCCCCAAGACACCACCAAAAATACCTTCCCTTCCAAGCCAAACACCCTCCCCTACCCTAAACACCAATCGAATTTTCCTCCAAAACAAACACCAAACAACAACTCCACCCAAAGAACCCCTTCCCGAAACATCGAATGCTTCAAATGTGGTGGCAAAGACCATATGAGGGCCGAATGTCCCATTAGGAGGGTTATGGTGATTTATGATGGTGGAGATATTATGAGTGAGGACAATGAAGAGGATCCTTCTCACCGTATTGTGCCTTGGGATGTTGATGATGATGTGAATGAAGAAGAGGCGGGATATGATTTTGTGGATGTGCCAAAGTGTTTTGTTGTGAGACGTAGCTTGAGTCTTAAGGCCAAGGAAGATGATAACATTATTGAGCAAAGGGAGAACTTGTTCCATATCTGCGACATTGCAAATGGGATGGTGATCTCCATCATCGTGGATAATGGGAGTTGTGCGGATGTGGCTAGCTCCCTCCTTGTGCATTCGTTGGGTCTTTCTACTATAAAGCATCCACACCCCTATGTGCTCAATTGGTTTAATGATGGGAGCACGGTCAAGGTACACAAATAATTCCTCATCCCTTTTCACATTGGTAATTATGTTGATGAGCAATTGTGTGATGTAGCACCTATGCATGCTAGCCACCTCCTTTTGTGTAGGTCTTGGCAATTTGATAAGAAAGCCACCCATGATGGTTTTTGAAATACTTACAAACTAGAGCATGGTGACTGCAAATTCCTCATTCCTCCCCTCCCTCCTAGCCAAGTTTATGAGGATCAACTCAAATTAGAAAAAGCTTGTGCTACTTTTGAAATTACTTCTTCTCTTAACAAGAAAAATGAGTGGAGTGGAGTGAAGAAAGTAAGTTGTGGGAAAGAGGAAGAGAGCAGGCATGAAAAGAGTGAGCATGCGCCGAGTGGAGAGAACAATAAAAGTTGTGTGATTGAGGAAAACATCATGCATGAAAAAAGAGAGCATACATCGAGTGGTAATACACGGCTTGACAAAAGTAAGCAAGCTAGTGAGCCTTTGAGAGGAGTGAAGATGAGTAAGAAAGTGAGCCTATTTGCTAAAGGCAAAGATGTGAGGCATGCCATGATTTTACGAAAACCTTGCATCCTCATTTGGTTCAAGGACAATTGTTTGCTTTCCACTAACACTAACCCCTCTCTTCCTAGTGGTGTTTCCTCTCTTTTGCTAGATTTCAAGGATGTTTTCCCTGAGGAAATTCCTAATGGACTTCCACCCGTCTGTGGCATTGAACATCGGATTGATTTTCTCCCCAGTTCCACTCTTCCCAACCGGCCAACATACCGTTGTAACCCTAAGGAGACACAAGAACTTCAAGCATAAATTGACGCTCTCATAGCCAAGGGTTTCATTAGGGAGAGTCTTTCCCCTTGTGCCAAAGAAAGATAGGAGTTGGCGCATGTGTATGGATTGTCGTTCCATAAACAAGATCATGGTAAAGTACTCTCACCCTATTCCACGTTTGGATGATATGCTTGATGAACTAAGTAGTGCTAAATTTTTTTCTAAGATTGACTTAGTTAGTGGGTATCACCAAATTAGGATGCATGATGGTGACCAATGGAAAACGGCCTCTTAAGACTAAATTTGGACTTTATGAATGGTTAGTTATGCCTTTTGGTCTTACTAATGCTCCTAACACCTTTATGCGTCTTATGAACCATGTCCTTAGGCTTTTTATTGGTAAATTTGTTGTGGTTTATTTTGATGATATATTGGTTTATAGCACATCTTCACAAGTCCACTTGGACCACTTGCACCAAGTTTTTCTAACACTTCGCGAACATAAGCTTTTTGCTAAGTTATCAAAATATGAGTTTTGTTTGGAAGAAGTCCACTTTCTTGGCTTTATTGTCGGTGCTGAGGGTCTTAAGGTAGACAATGAGAAGATCAAGGCCATCGCCGAATGGCCTACACCAACCAATGTGGGGGAAGTTCGTTTTTTTCATGGCTTGGCCGAATTCTACCGCCGTTTTGTCAAGGATTTCTCCACCATTGCCACACCTCTCAACTCCCTAACCAAGAAGAATGTTCCATTCAAGTGGGGAGAGGAGCAAGTGTTGGCTTTCACCACACTCAAGGACAAGATTTCTTCAAGCCCGGTCCTTGCCTTGCCTAATTTTGACAAGACATTTGAGGTGGAGTGTGATGCAAGCGGGATAGGCATCGGGGCTATTTTGATTCAAGATAAGAAGCCCGTGGTGTGTTTTAGTGAAAAATTGAAGGGACCCCAACTCAATTATTGTACATACGACCGTGAGTTGTATGCTCTTGTGTGGGCTCTTGATGTTTAGGAGAACTACCTTTTGCCCAAGAAATTTATGGTGCACACTGTTAAGGTCTAAGCCTTGGTGTGCAAGCTTAGCCTTAACATAGACTCTGAGATGCACCGAAGACACATGGAGTTGATGGATTGTCCCTTATCGGTTATGTGAAGGGAAGTCTTTTGGGGTGTGACAGCTCTTCACCTTTCCCTGGACAAGATATGAAAGTATACTTGTCTAAGTGAGCTTCTCCTATACCGGTCTGGCATAGGTGTTCGAGCGAGCCTTCCGTGTTATGGAATGGTGCTGCCATGATGGCTTTGCTATGATTGCCACTTCTAGTTAAGTATGTGAGAGAACTAGTAGTGCACTGCTAAGGAAGGGCGGAGACTAGATTGGGTTGTTGGAGATTACTATCAAGTATCGAGAGAAGGCTAGCCTAGATGCGGGATCTAGGCCTCGCACGGGACTTAGAAAGGTAAGGTCGTGACACACACGGACCACCTAAGCCTTAAATATTTGAAGGGACAAGGGAAGCTTAACAAGTGCCACGTGTCTTGGATGGAGTTCATTGAGCGCTTTCCTTACCACATCAAATATTTGAAGGGCAAGGAGAACATTGTAGCCGATACACTTTCTCGGAGGTATGCCTCTCTTAACCTCTCTTCACTCACACCTTTTAGGCTTTGCACATCTCACATCTTTGTATGCACATGATATTGATTTCCACGATGCTTACCTTGCATGCTCTAATGGCCCTTCCGGCAAATTCATGTTGCAAGATGATTTTCTTTTTCGCAAGGGTAAATTGTGCATTCATAAGTGAAGGAGGCACACGGGGGGGGGGGGGGGGGGGGGGGGGGGGGTTAATGAGTCACTTTGGGGTTGAAAAGACAATTTGTTGTGGATCGTTTTTCAAAAATGGCACATTTCATTTCATACCATGTCACACTGAGTGATAGGGATAGTAAATTTCTTAGTCATTTTTGGTGTGTCTTATGGGCTAAACTTGACACCAAATTGTTGTTTTCTACCTCTTGCCACCTACAAACGGATGGACAAACCGAGGTGGTCAATCGAACATTAGGAGCTATGTTACGTGTCATGATACAACAATATGCCAAAGCTTGGGATGATTGCATTCCTTTCATTAAATTTGCTTACAATGGCACTATGCATTCATCCACTCGTTTCTCTCCTTTTGAGCTAGTCTATGGGTTTAACCCTCTCACCCCCATAGACTTGTTACCTCATCCTTTGAATGATTGTGCTAGCTTAGATGGCGAGGAAAAAGCATCAGCAGTGAAGAAACTACATGAGAAGGCCAAGGACTGCTTGGAAACCTTGAACGCCAAGTTGATGCAAAAAAACATCAACATCAAGACCTTTGACGTTGGCGAATGGGTTTGGCTACACTTAAGGAAGGACCATTTTCCCACTCAATGAAAGGGCAAGCTTAGCCAATGGGGAGATGAGTCTTTCCTCATTGTGGAGAAACTTAATGACAATGCTTACCGTCTTGACATTCCTTCTTCTTTTGGTGCTATTAGTCCAATGTTCAATATTAATGACTTGTCTCCTTACTTGTAGGTGATGATGAGGATCTTGAAGAGGACCAGCATGTGGATTCGAGGTCGAATCCTCTCTAAGGGGGAGGGGATGATACGAGCACGGGAGCTCATGGATACTTTACACAGAGCAAAGGGTTGGTAGTCATTCTCTTGAAGACCATTCGAGCCGAGGAGAGAAACTTGGAGGCGAAGGATCAATGGCTGACGTGTGTGCACGCCAATATGTTCACTCTCAGACCCGTACGGACCTCACAGGTGGGCCCCGCAAACTATAGGAAAGCATCGCCAAAAGCTCGTGAGGCAGCTTCGGGCGGCATACCGCCAGGTACCTAGCGTTATGCCGCTAGGGTCGGCATTTTGAAGGCTGGGAGCAACGAGCTTAACGGCATACCGCCAGGTTCCAAGCGGTATACCGCCAGACTCGTATTATGACTTGTTCAAGTCCATTTTCAAGCCATGATATGATCCGGCCTAGTGTAAGTAAGTCGAATAATATATGGAGCTTATGGAGGATGTAGCCTAAAGAGTCAACTATAGAATCAAACCAATCAAAGACGAAATAATTAAAAATATGGACGAGCAGCGAATTATATAATACAAAGGGACGATGGAAAGGATGGATATTACCGGGAAATAAGAAGGTGTTTGGATGGGTTGTCAATAGCGATGAATAAACACGAGACTTGATAAAGCTTAAATCATCGAAAGGCAAGCAATGAGTAAATATATTTCATTCATCCAAAATGTCGTCGAAATAATTACAATTGATTTCCCAGAGAGAGATCGGGAGGAGTGTTCTCAACTCAACGATTTCTCTCCAAGAAGATGTGATGAGTTTAAGGACCTAGGTGATAGGAGAAGGAGTGCTCTCAACTTACAAATATCACTCAAAGTCTAAAAACTACTTAAGAAAAGGAAGAAAAGAGCTATTTATAGTTGTACACTAAAAATGGGCTTGAAAAGCCCAAAATTCAGATTTTGGGTAATGTCTGGTAGCATGCCGCTAGCTTCGACTTTTGTCAACCCAAAATAAATAAATTCTGGCGGTATGCCGCCACATTCATGGCATTCCTGGCGGCATACCGCCAGCCTTGGTTAGGAATGCTTCAAGTGTATTTTTGGCCTCCAAAATGATGGGTAATCATCATCAATATGCAGCCTTGCTCTTGGATCATGTCTTGGCTCATCAGGGCCTCAATCCATAGGGCGGTTTGCTTGGCCATGCTCCGGGTGATTGGTCCTTCTAATGTGGTCGGAAATACATCATCTCCTCCTCCTTTGGAAGGATTTGTCCTCGAATCCAATTTGTGAGCGTCTTCTGCATCTTCTTGGCAAAGAGATAGATCATTGACGTTAAAGGTGTTGTTTATCGTCCCATACTCGCTAGGACGGTCGATGACATAAGCATTGACGTTGATGCGGTGTAGAATTTGGAAAGGACCATCGCCTCGGGGACTTAGTTTACCTTGCCGATGGTTGGGAAACCGATCCTTTCTCCAATAAAGCCAAACCCACTGATCGGGTTCAAAGGAAGTAGGCGTCTTACCCTTGTTGCACTTAGCTACTTCTCGTGCATTCATGCTCTCAATATTCTTGCGGACTTGTTCATGGAGCTTCTTGACTTCGGCAGCTTTGGCATTCCCATCTACACACTTAAGAGAACTCAAGGGCAAAGGTGAGAGATCAAGAGGGGTTAAGGGTTTGAACCCGTACACCACCTCAAAAGGGGAATAACCAGTGGATGAGTGACATGCATTATTATAGGCAAATTTAACAAATGTGATACAATCTTCCAATTTCACCCCATGCTTAGCAATCATCACTCGAAGTAGTGATCCTAAAGTCCTATTCACCACCTCTGTTTTCCCATCCGTTTGTGGATGGCACGTGGTAGAGAAGAGGAGTTTAGTACCCAACTTCGTCCATAAAGTTCGCCAAAAATGGCTTAGGAATTTGGTATCCCTATCACTCACAATGCTTTTTGGCATACCATGTAGTCGTACAACATATTGAAAGAATAAAGATGCAATGTGTGTGGCATCATGTATTTTCGAGCATGGTATGAAATGTGCCATTTTTTAGAAATGATCCACCACAACAAAAATAGAATCATTGCCATGTGTAGACCTAGGAAGACCTAACACGAAATCCATTGACAAATCGACCCAAGGATGTTGAGCAACAGGCAAAGGCATGTAAACCGCGTGATGTTTAGATGTGGATTTAGCAGTTTTACAAACAACACATCGGTCCACAATGCTATTAACATCTACTTTCATTCGTGGCCAAAAGAAGTGCGATTTCAAAGCATGCAATATTTTGGGCCTACCAAAATGACCACTCAAAGCTCCCCCATGAGCTTCCAACACAAGTAACTCTCTAATGCTAGAACGGGGTTGTTGATACCCGAATTTTGACGCCATTTTTAATTAATTTTAGCATTTCTGTTATTTACTTAATTTACTGTCATTTTTAGTTAATTTGTTGTCGTTAGCATTTTTAAAATTTTCATCGCGTTTTAGCATCGTCGTTAGCATCGTCAGCTTTCGAAATAGCATTTTTAATTTTTCGTCACGTATTTTCATTATTATTATCATTATTATTTTTAGCCTTAAAAATCACATTTTTAACTATCGGGCAGTCATTTGCTAGTTTTTTTTTCATTTTAGGTCATCTCATGATTTTTAGGATTTTTAGTATTTTAGCGCATTTTTTAGTTTTTTTAATTTTTATTATTATTTTCGTTCGAGCTTTTATTGGACCCGAGTAAGTTCGCTCGGACTATAGCTTGAATTTGAAATGTTTTCCATCAATTAGTTGCTAGCTTTTTTTTCGTTCACAACAGTCTACAACGTTTCGTGTAATTTTCGGCGTAACGTCATTATTTTTCCGTCCGAACGTTTCACGTTTTTGAACGAGAAAATAAACACGTTAAACGAAAAATTCTCATCATTCGCTGTAGACGGCTAAACCCGTCGTATTTTTCTCTACACGCTGGTACCTGCGGTTCGTAAAGTCGTAACGTTTGTTCGTGGGAATTGGCTTGAGACCATTTAAATAAGGTAAAAAGGCTATTTGATCTCAACCGTTGATCTGGTCAACCAAGAAATGTGAACCAGATCAACGGTTGACTAATTATTAAGCCATGATGCGCATGTACCATGGACGTGAGCAAATAGTGGAGCAGGCCACCAAGCAGCCTGCGCCCGTCATTTCCTAGCTCAGACCCGTCGTTTCCCGTCCCATCCACCATCATCACGGCCACCGTATCTGCCACCTCTCCTCCCCTAGCCCCGCCAGCGCGACAAACCAGCCTCCACGCGCAGCACCAGTGCTGCGTCCTCACGCGATCCTTGGCTATAAATACCAAACACCTCTCAATGTAAAATGGGCACCAAATCTCTTTTGGCAAGCTCTGCTCCTTCTCCCTCTTGATTGATAGCTCATATCGAGCATCGATCGTCCAGTACAAGGTTTGGCAGTAAGCCTCCTTCAAACTTTTCTTTCCTTCATTTTTGTGCCTTTTATTTTCTTTAATTCGTTTAGCTCTTGTTTGATTAAATAAATTGTTGTTCTTTACGTCATCAATTCATATGCATGTTGTAGATTAAATACATGTTTTCAATTTAAGAAATCGTTAGCTAGATTGTGCGAATTAATTAGTTTTTGATAATTAACGGTTTTATCATTTTTTCGAAATTAAACTCGGTATGTTTTAAAATAAAATTCAGGCTTCGTACGGTCGAGACGCCGTCGAGGAGATGAGCGTCTCGGTATGAAGATCTTGCGAAATGGCCACACCTGGCCGGAGTTAGGCCGTCGGCAGTAGCGTCGGCGACCAATGGGGAAGACGGTGAATAGTGCCATGCAGGCCTATTCACGCGTCAATTGGGATGGGCTTGGCCCATCCCCTTCCTTTCATTTTTTCATTGGCCAGGCACTATTCCTGGCCCATTTCCTTTGCATTTTTTAATTTGGGCCCAGCCCATTGTCATTTTTCTCTCTCGTAATCACGCTTTCTGTAAAAATATTCGTATGCTTCGTATGATTATTTTTCTGATGTTTAATTTTCTGTACTAATCAACTGTTTAAATTATTCGCACTTTAAATTTCCGCAATTTACTTTCGGCAATTTAAATTCAAATCATTCATTTTACCGCCTACATGGTCGGTCGCATTTTAATTTTCGTAAATATCAACTGCTTTAATTTTTCGCAAGCTGCTGGAAATTCTTCCGCAACATCAACTGTTTTAAATTTTCTGTAATATCAACTGTTTTAATTTTCCGCAACATCAACTGGTTTATTTTCTGCAATATCAACTGTTTTATTTTCTGCAATATCAACTGTTTTAATTTCTGCAATTTATCAACTGTTTTAATTCTCTGTAAATCGTCAACTGCATTTAGTTTTTCTGCACTTATCAAAACAACATTTAATTTTCGTATGCGTCAAATCAATCATTTCTCGCATGCAATCAACTCATCATTTAATTTTCGTATGCGTTAAATCCATCATTTCTCGCATGCAATCAACTGTCATCATTTAATTTTTGTATGCGCTAAATCCATCATTTCTCACATGCAATCAACTATCATCATTTAAATATCGTATGCGTCAAATCCATCATTTCTCGCATGCAATCAATTGTCATCATTTAATTTCCTGCACTTATCAAACTCAACATTTAATTCTCGTATGCGTTAAATCCATCATTTCTCGCATGCAATCAACTGTCATTTAAATGCTCGCATTCATAAAATTGTTTATTTATCTCTCGAGCTATCGCTAACACTCTTACTTTGTAAGGTTAAAATTCAAGCTTCGCTCGAAAGTACGCCTTTCGAATCCCTTTTATTTATTCGATGCTTTCTGCAAATATCAATTGTATGCATGATATATAGAGCTGCTAGAATTAAAATCAACCCACATGAACAACGTGTTTAACGATTTGCTTAAAATGCCATGTTCATATGATTTTAAATTCTCGCTTATATTGACTGCATGTACATGCGGACTTTCGATCCCACATCAGTTTATCATTTCAAAATCTATCATTTAAATTTGTACTCTGTTAGCAATCCATGGTAGAATCACGTAGTAATTAATTTAATCATGCATATAGCCCGATGATGAAATAGAGGGCGCTCAGTCTTTTGGAAAATTCAGTCCCATCACGTTACGGTTAGGAATGATCAATCGGTCTTGATAAACGGTAACCCCGTCCGAAAGACGTTAAAATGGTAACCCCGTCCAACGATTAATTATTCCTGAACGGTCACGATCATAGAAAAGACTAAAGTGACGATTCCTCTGAGGGCCCCCTTTTCAAAAAACGCATTTTTATCAAACACCTTTTTAAACACCTCTCTCATCAACCGGTAACCGTTTTTAGATGTGACTCGGGTGCCTAACACCTTCCCGAGACCATAATACGACCCCGAACCTTTTGTCTGGGGTTCAGACCCCTTTTTTGTGCCTTTAGTTTTTTATTTATTATATTTCTTATGCCATGACGATTAAGGTTCCCTAAACCTAGCAACCAAATTAGGGTGGCGACTTCATTGCATGTTGCGAGGCGTCTGTTTATGCTGAGCATCGTAAGGTCTCAAGTTCGTTGCACACTCGCGAATATCTTCATTTTCGGGGGTGCTACAGTTTGGCGACTTCATTGGGGAGTGTCGGGTCGGAGCCGGTTTTATCTTTTTAGAGAGGTGTTTTATTTGTTTATTTATTTATTTGCTTTGATCAATTGCTGGTCTGTTCATTTATTTGCTTTATCAATTGTCATATGCATTTCATAGCGCCCTACACCCAGGGGACAATTACCAAATTAGGAGGGTAGTAGTGACACCCTAGGACACACGTCCTGGGTAGTGTTCACCAATCCCAACTCGGATGAACCCCTAAAGCTAGTCGAAAGGTTACACGATTTCGCAAGGAATCGGGACACTAGACGACACTTTAGGGACCTTTTCATGGTATCATCCGGGAACCATTCAAGCCAGTTAGAAATGTCAGAATCAGAACCCCAGCATGTGTATCATGCTTATACCTGCTTTGTTGTGGCTCTATTCATCCTGTTGCCATGATAATCTTGTCTTTTACATGAACTGTAAACTTTTTACACATGCAGGTTGCTTTACATTTTTTATTTTTGTCCCACAGGACCCATTTTGCTCATTCGCTATGACAACACCTACGTTACTTTCACTTGATATTTTTGGGGGACGAAGCTTCGACGATCAGGCTGCCCGAGGAGATCTGTTAGAACAGGGATTCACCCCTGACATCACCACTAAGATCAAAGTAGAAGTCGTAGACTTTGACTTAACTAGGATTCGGAAATTGAGAAATGAGCTGACTGAAGACGAGGAGACACAGTTTGAGGGTAGTTATGGAAAGCTACTGACCCTAGTTGACGTGAAAACTAATTGGGGTTGCATCCGGGCAGCCCTAAAGTTCTAGGACCCCTATTATCGATAAAGGAGTAGACTTGACTCCCACACTAGAGGAGTACTCGGCTCTGATGTGCCTCACATCTCCTATATCGTCCATATACCAGAATGTTCGACTCGACTCCTCGAGTGTCAAAATAAGGCTCGATAAGCTGTTAGGAATCACCACTCGTGTCAGAGAAGGGGACTACTTCTGGTGTTGGTCAGATATAGAGGCACGATTTCAGTTGTCCAACGGGAAAAGTGCCTAAGGATTATGGCTTTCGCCATCGTAGGATTTGTCCTCTTTCCGAAAATGAGAAACGCCATCGACTTTGCAGCAACCAACATCTTTTACGAGATGGAGGTAAATGCCATCAATCCTACAACAGCCATCTTGGCCGAGACCTTTCTCTCCTCGGACTCTTGCCGAAGAAAAGGGAAAGGGAGGCTTACCTGTTGCACCCAGTTGCTAACAGTATGGCTGGTCAGCCACTTCAAACAGATTCTGGATCAGTCCATTTTCTTCGAAAGCTACATAAGATCATGCCCTCTACTCAGGGTTATCAACGCAATGACCACGGATAGATGGGTGATGGAAAATAAGGACGTCTGGATCGACCAATTCATAAATCTCTCAGAAGAAGACTTCAGTTGGCATGCCAAGTGGCTGCGAACCTCCGATCCCATCGTCTGTTGCGGACCCCTACCTTGGGTTCCTTTAATTGGAGCATGGGGGTGCACTCACTACTGGCCAACCCTCGTACTCAGACAGTTTTGCATCACACAAATCATTCCGGTAACATTCGGCATGACGAGATCAAACGTGTCACACACCGGAGAAAACCTGAACATTCAGCTGTACACCTAGGACTGGGCCAACCCCTTTTGTCTCAAAGGGCGCGTTGCCCCTGCGACAACGATACCACAATATCCACAGTGGAGGTTAAGGCGAGTCAACGGTAATGTCCTACCTCGCCCAGAAAATCAGAAACCGATGGAAGAGGAAGGGGAATCCCAAGTAAGTGAAGGAATGGATGTCATGGCTTACGCTCAAGTGGTAGAACAAATGCGAGCAGCACAAGAAGAGTGAGATTTGATGACAGAGGAAAGAGATATCGCCGAAGCCCATTAGTGTGGCCTGGAAGTCCAGATGAATGAGCTGGAAAGACGTAACAAGGATTTTATCCACGTACAAGCAGTAAAATAGAAGGTGGCCCTCAGGGACTTTAAGGAACGCTTGAGCAGCGAAACCCGCAAGAAAGAAGCATCAAGTGCCATAATCGAAGACAGGGATTCAACGATAAGGGTTTTGACTACTCGCGCGGTTTTAGGGGATAGGAAAAGCCAGGCATTGCAAAGCCGAATTATCGCGTTAGAGGCCGAGATAGAAATGCAGAAAGGGGAGATGGCCTCGATGGAGTACCTTTGGCAGGAGCGAGAGAACTCTGACGTCCAGGATTGACGCCTTCATGGGAAGGCTCGAATGTCGACAACCCCTCTTCCTTTTTCGTGTAATTAGGACCCCTGATTTCATCTATCTTAGCCATTTTTGATGAATTTAGGTAGTTGGCAAGTTTACCATATTTTTGTAAACACCTTTAATAAAGTCGTACTCTTTCGGATATTTATTAAATCGCCTCAGCTTTTCCATATCAATTATCTATCCAAAGCAACTCAAAGAAAGAGAATCCCTCCGGAATGAACACAATCGTTTTTCCAAAAAACTGAAAAATCATACCAAATATTCGAAAACAACCGAGTATTGCTCACTCATGACCTTGTCCTCTTAGCTTATCACAAGAAACTCCAAGTTTATAGCATAGATCGTCGTCCCTCCCCTCGGTTGGGTTCACCGGGCATCAGGCCCTACATCGTTTGAAAGCGTAGTGTAAAAGAGATCTTCCTAGCATGGCGGCATTGGTTGCCCCTGCTAATTTGGGTTTCGCAGATAGCATCTCCGATTGCTTCACATCGTTGGAATGAATAGAGGCTTCCTTCGTATCTTGCCAATAGCTGGGATATCTCGCCTCTCCGACCGCCCTGAAAATATCAAGTGAAAGTGTAGCCGGAAAAGCGAATGAGCAACGTAGAGGCCCCGGGATTGCACATCACCTGTGTATCCTCACTTGTACTTACTCTTTTATGTGTTTTTTCCTTTTTTCAGGTTAACGATAGCTCCTTGGAAGCACGCTACTCCGCACAGGCTCCCTGTAACTAGACTTTAAAAATGAAAAATGACTGAACAGGCTAAGGCCGATGAAGTGCTAACGGCTAGAATTGCAAAGTTAGAGGAGCAAGTTAGGATTACTATAGAAAGGGCCGCCAGGGTCGAAAAGGAAAGAGATGAAGCTGTCACCAAACTACCACCGGGTTTTTATCCCACTCAAACAGGAGGACCTCCCTCTTCGCTCGCCGTCGCAGGACCTTCTGTACCTCCGCCACTTTCTGGCCCTGAGGGCCAGTGGAGATGGATTAGTCCCTTCACTATACCCACCGCTGCAAATCCTATGGTTAAGGCGGGTGAAGAGATTGCCGCGTCACTTCAGCACCTTTCAACCAACCCTGCCGTGGACTCCAGCAAGAGCCAGGCCCACCTAGAAACCTCATATCTCCCTCCCATTCCTCCAAGCACAGTTCCCGGACCTGTGGGAACTCAGCCTCTTGCTTTCAACACAGCACAACCTTAGTTCTCGTCGGAACCTCTGCTACCCGTCGGTTCTAACCCTATCAGGGCTGAGGAACCAAAAAGTGACCGGCTGAATCTGCTCGAAGAAAGACTCTGAGCGATTGAAGGGGCTGATCCCTTTGACCCTAGCGGCCCTGCCGATATGTGTATGGTCCCCGGGATCGTCATACCACTGAAGTACAAGATCCCCGACTTCAAAAAAAAGTATACTAGGGTAGAGTGCCCGAAAACCCACCTCAGAGCATATTGCAACAAGATGGCAGAGATGATCCACAACGAGTCGTTGTTGATTCATCTATTCTGAGAAAGCTTGACCAAGCACGCCCTAACTTGGTATATGGGTCTAGACAGAGCCAGGATCAGGACATGGAGAGACCTGTCCGATGCCTTCTACAGACAATATAAATTTAACATGGAGGTAGCTCCCGACCCCTCCGACCTGCAAAATCTGGAAAAGAAAATTGGCGAGTCCGTGAAGACCTATGCTCAGAGATGGAGAGAATTGGCTTCCAGAATCTCTCCACCCTTAAGCGACAAGGAACTCTTGTCGATCTTCTTGCACACCTTCAAAGCTCCCTACTACACCTACCTGATCTCGAACCCTTCAAACAGCTTCTCTGACATGGTCCTAATTGCCGAAAGAGTTGAGTAAGGGATTAAGTCCGGATGAATCGTACCTCCGGCGCCAGAGTCTGCGCCAAAGAAAGCATCCATCGTAAAGAGAGATGTTGGATTTGTGGCTCCCCAAGCTCATCACGGGCAACCATTTCCACCACCTCTGCCTTATTTATCACCACCGCCCTACCCTTCGCCATCACTATATCAACCCACTTACTTTCCTTTCACCTCGCCACCCGTTGCTAATAGCGCACCTCAAAATCCTACACATTTCTCACCACCTCCAGTACAAACATCACAACCCATACAACCCAAGCCATATAACCCACCAAAAGACCCAAATAACCAAAACACGTCAAAAAATCGGTGGAGCCGAGAGCCATTGCCTCCATTTCCTCTTCCCGCGGGAGAAATCTACAAACATCTCTTGGCAGCCGGACAGATCGTACCAGTTCCAGCTCAGCCTCAAATGCCTCCTTACCCGAAATGGTATGATCTCAACGCAAGGTGCGAGTATCACGCCGGAGCCCCAGGTCACACTCTGGAAAATTGCTTCGCATTCAAAGCAAAAGTCCATCACTTGATCAAAAGTGGATGGGTATCTTTCGAAGGGTTAGCAAAAGGACCCAACACATCCACCAACCCTCTCCCCAATCATTCCCAAGGAAAGGGAGGGGTGAACGCCATCTCAGTAGGAGATATTGATGATTCTCACCCTTTAGTGGAGGAAGTACCCAATGAAGAACTGTTCTTCGCATTAGCTAACAACGCATATCTGCCATTCCCGGGGAATAATCAGGCCCAATGCCTATTTTGCCAAGGGGAAAGCAAGCACGAAATCCAGGATTGCAGACTTTTTTGACAGAAAGTCAAGCAACTCACAACATTTGGGATCATTCAGACCGAAGGGAAAACCCGAGGAGCAATCAATGTCATCGAGGACAACTCTCCAGCACCATATTCCTTCGAATATGTTGCCCAAACAGGGGATGCAGCCACGACCCCACGTAAAGTAGTGTTCACATTAGTTGTGAATACTCCTGGCCGAGACTTACACGCGGTCCCGTTCAGCTACGGATACACGGTGGTCACCACCCCTCCTGCAGTCACACCAACATGACTCGCTATTGGCGAAGACTCTTGTTGATACCCGAATTTTGACGCCATTTTTATTTAATTTTAGCATTTCTGTTATTTACTTAATTTACAGTCATTTTCAGTTGGTTTACTGTCACTAGCATTTTTAGGTATTTCGTTGCATTTTTGCATTATCTTTAGCATCGTCAGCTTTCGAAATCGCATTTTTAATTTTTCGGCATGTATTTTCATTATTATTATTATTATTATTTTTAGCCTTAAAAGTCACATTTTTTACTATCCGGCAGTCGTTTGCTAGTTTTTTCTTCGTTTTAGGTCATCTCATGATTTTTAGGATTTTTTATGTTTTAGCGCATTTTTTAGTATTTTTATTATTTTATTATTATTTTCATTCGAGCTTTTATTGGACCCGAGTAAGTCTGCTCGGACAATAGCTCGACTTTAAAATGTTTTCCATCAACTAGTTGCTAGATTTTTTTCTGCTCGCAACGGTCTACAGCGTTTCGTGTAATTTTCAGCGTAACGTCTTTATTTTTCCGTTCAAACGTTTCACGTTTTTTAACGCAAAAATAAACACGTTAAACGAAAACTTCTCGTCATTCGCTGTAGACGGTTAAACCCGTCGTATTTTTCTCTACGCGACGGTACCTTCGGCTCGAAAAGTCAGAACGTTTGGTCACGGGAACCGGCTCGAGGCCATTTAAATCAGATGAAAGGCCATTTGATCATGGCCATTGATCTGGTCAACCAAGGAAAGTCAACCAGATCAATGGCCCTTGATTTAATGTGCATAATGCACATGCACAGTGCACGCACGAGGGAAGCGACCGAAGTCCTCGCCCGAGCCAACTGCTCCCTAGCCCCTAGCCCTCCGCCATCATCACGCCTCCCCCTAGCCTTGCCACCGTGACCAGCCGGCCACCACGCCCAGCTCCCACGTCCGGCCAGCCACGCGTTTTTGGCTATAAATAGCCACCATTCCCCACGCGCAAAGGGGCCCAGAATTTTGCAAAAAAACCCGCTACTCCCTCTCCATTTTCCTGGTCAACTCATGTACTCCTAAGCCCCATTCACTCACCCTCATTCCCGTTCCTCGCCGTCGTCCGTACGCAGCCGCATCACGGTGAGCGTTCTTGCTCCCGTTTTTCTTTTAAATTCCGTTTAGAACTTAGTCAATTAATTTATCACTAAAGCTTGCTGCGATCACCTTGTTTTCGACCTAATTCTACCATGCTAACACCCATCTAAATTATCTTAGCTTAGTTTAATTGTTTCATTAATTAACGTCAAAATGCACCCATTCGTTCCCCTAAAAAAACCTACTGTTTTTGTGACCCTTTTCGGGCTGTGATCGCACGGTTGCAATGGTGGAGGGGAGAGGCTCTTTCGGGCCAAGAACCAGGCGAGTTGGTCGCTTGGTTTCGTTGCATGAGTCGCCGGCTACAGCGCCGGCGACGTGGAAAGCAAGAACAGCCATGCTGTTCTTGCGAGGAAGAAGAAGATGGGAACGGGCCAAGCCCGTCCCTCTTGAAAATTAAGGCACTGATGGGCCTTGGCTTAAGCCAAGCCCATCTTGCCTTTAATTGTTGTCATGGGCTAGGATTCATTCCTAGCCCAATTTGATTTAAATCTTGCATGCGGGCCCGGCCCAAATAATTTTCGTCAAGCATTCGAGTCGTTTTTAACATCATTTCATTTCATGCTCGTATGTAATGTTTAATTTAATTCGATCCCACATCAGTTTTTCACTTCAAAAACCTATCATTTAAACTTGTACTCTGTTAGCAATCCATGTTAGGATCACGTAGTAAGTAATCTAATCATGCATGGCCCGATGATGAAAAAAGAGGGCGCTCATTCAGTCTTACGGAAAATTCAGTCCCATCACGATCATAAAAAAGACTAAAGTGACGATTCCTCTGAGGGCCCCCTTTTTCAAAACGCATTTTTAAAACACCTTTTTAAACACCTCTCTCATCAACCGGTAACCGTTTTCGGATGTGTCTCGGGTGCCTAACACCTTCCCGAGACCATAATACGACCCCGAACCTTTTGTCTGGGGTCCAGACCCCTTTTTTGTGCCTTTAGTTTTTTTTACTTATTATATTTCCTATGCCATGACGATTAGGGTTCCCTAAGCCTAGCAACCAAATTAGGGTGGCGACTTCATTGCATGCTGCTAGGCGTCCTTTTACGCCGAGCATCTGAAGGTCTCAAATTTCGTTGCACACTCGCGAATTTTTTAAATTTCGAGGCGCGACAGTTTGGCGACTCCACTAGGGAATTTAGGGTCGGAGCCGGTTTTTTTTTAGAGGTGTTTTATTTGTTTATTTATTTGCTTTGATCAATTGCTGGTCTGTTTATTTATCTGCTTTATCAATTGTCATATGCATTTCATAGCGCCCTACACCCAGGGGACAATTACCAAATAGGAGGGTAGTAGTGACGCCCTAGGACACATGTCCTGGGTAGTGTTCACCAATCCCAACTCGGATGAACCCCTAAAGCCAGTCGAAAGGTTATACGATTTCGCAAGGAATCGGGCGACTGGACGACACTTTAGGGACCTTTTCATGGTATCATCCGGGAACCATTCAAGCTAGTTAGAGGTGTCGGAATCAGAGCCCCAGCACGTGCATCATGATTATACCTGTTTGTCGTGACTCTATTTGTCTTGTTGGCATATTGACATGAATTTTCTTTTATTCGAATTGTAAACTTCCTACACGTGTAGGTTACTTTGCATTTAAAATTTTATTTTTGTCCCATAGGACCCATCTTGCTCATTCGCTATGTCGACACCTACACTACTTTCATTTAATATTTTCGGGGGACGAAGTTTCGACGATCAGGCCGCACAAGGAGATCTGTTGGAACGTGGGTTCGCCCCTGACATCACCACCAAGATCAAAGTAGAAGTTGTGGACTTTGACTTAACTAGGATTCGGATGTTGAGAAATGAGCTGACTGAAGACGAAGAGACACAGTTTGAGGGTATTTATGGAAAGCTACTGACCCTAGTCGACGTAAAGACTGATTGGGGTTGCATCCGGGCAGCCCTAAAATTCTAGGATCCCTATTATCGGTGCTTCTCTTTCGACAAAGAGGTAGACTTGACCCCTACGCTAGAGGAGTACTCAGTTCTGATGTGCTTCACCTCTCCTATATCGGCCATATACCAGAATGTTCGACTCGACTCCTCAAGTGTCAAAATAAGGCTCGATAAGCTGTTAGGAATCACTACTCGTGTCAGAGAGGGGGACGACTTCTGGTGCTGGTTAGATATTGAGGCACGCTTTCGATTGTCCAACGGAAAGAAACGCCTAAGGATTCTGGCTTTCGCCATTGTAGGATTTGTCCTCTTTCCGAAAATGAGGAATGCCATCGACTCTGCAGCAGCCAACATCTTTTATGAGATGGAAACAAATGCCATCAATCCTACAACAGCCATTTTAGCCGAGACCTTTCGCTCCTTGGACTCTTGTCGAAGGAAAGGGAAAGGGAGACTTACATGTTGCACCCAGTTGTTGACAGTATGGTTGGTCAGCCACTTCAAACAGATTCCTGATCAGACCCTTTTCTTCGCAAGTTACATAAGGTCATGTCCTCTTCTTAGGGTTATCAATGCAATGACCACAGATAGATGGGAAATGGAAAATAAGGATGTCTGGATCGACCGATTCATAAACCTCTCAGAAGAAGACTTCAGTTGGCATGCCAAGTGGCTGCAGACTTCCAATCCCATCGTCTGCTGCGGACACTTACCTTGGGTTCCTTTGATCGGAGCATGGGGATGCACTCACTATTGCCCTGCCCTCGTCCTTAGACAGTTTCGCATCACCCAAATCATTCCAGTAACTTTTGGCATGACGAAATCGGACCTGCCACACGCTGGAGAAGATCAGAACATTCAGCTGTACGCCCATGACTGGGCCCACCCTTTTTGCCTCAAAGGGCACGGCATCTCTGCAACCACAATACCAGAATATCCACAGTGGAGGTCAAGACGAGTTAGCGGCAATGTCTTACCTCGCCCTGAAAATCAAAAACCGATGGAAGAAGAAGGGGAATCGCAAGTGAGCGAAAGAATGGATGTCATGGCTTACGCTCAAGTGGTAGACCAGATGCGAGCAGCACAAGAAGAACGAGATCTGATGATAGAGGAAAGGGATATGGCCGAAGCTCGTCAATGTGGCTTAAAGGTCCAGATGAATGAACTGGACAGGCAGCACAAGGATTTCGTCCGCGTACAAACAGTACAAAAGAATGTGGCCCTCAGGGCCTTTAAGGAACGCTTGAGCAGTGAAACCCGCAAAAGAGAAGCATCAAGTGCCATAATTGAAGACAGGGATTCAACGATAAGGGTTTTGACTACTCGCGCAGACTTGGGAGAAAGGAACAACCAAGTACTGCAAAGCCGAATTACCGCCTTAGAGGCTGAGTTAGAGATGAAGAAAGGGGAGTTGGCTTCGATGGAGTACCTTTGGCAGCAGGACTCGGACGCCCAGGAATGACACCTTCAGGGAAAGGCTCGGAGATCGGCCCATCTGTTCTTTTTAGCTAGGACCCCTAATTTCATCTATCCTAGCCATTTTTGATGAATTTAGGAAGTTGGCAAGTTTACCATATTTTGTAAACGCTTTTTAATAAAGTCGTACTCTTTCGGATATTTATTAAATCGCCTCATCTTTTCCATATCAACTATCCCTCCAATACAAACCAAAAACAAAAAAACAAAAAAAACAACAAAAAAAAAATCTCTCTCCGGGATAAAACACAATCATCTCACCGAAATTCCGAAAGATCAGAACAAAACACCCGAGTATCGCTCACTCATGGCCATGTCTTCCTAGTTTATCACAAAAAGAAACTCCAAAGATTGTCGTCTCTCCCCTCTGTTGAGTTTACCAGGCATCAGGCCTTGCAGCGTCAAGAGTATAGCGTAAAAGAGACCTTCCTAGCATGGCGGCATTGGTTACCCCTGCTGATTTGGGCTTCGCCGTTAGCATCTCAGATTTGCTTCATATCGGGGGAATGTATAGAGGCTTCCTTCGTATCTTGTCAACCACTGGGATTCCTCGCCTCACCGACCTCCTTGAAAATATCAAATGAAAGTGTGGCTGGAAAACGAATGAGCAAATGTGGAGGCCTCGGGATTGCATATCACCTGTATATTCTCACTTGTATTTACTTTTTCTGTGTTTTTCCCTTTTTCAGGTTCACGATAGCTCCTCGAAAGCAAGCTACTCCGCACAGGCTCCCCCTAACTAGACTTCAAAAACGAAAAATGACTGAACCGGCCAAGACCGATGAAGCACTAATGGCTAGAATCACGGAGTTAGAGGAGCAAGTTAGGATTACTACAGAAAGAGCCACCAGGGCTGAAAAGGAAAGAGATGAAGCTGTCACCGAATTGCCACCGGGTTTTGATCTCCCTCAAACAAAAGGACCTCACTCTTCGCTCACCGTCGCAGGACCTTCCGTACTCCCGCCACTTTCTGGTCCCCCGGGCCGTTGGAGATGGGATAATCCCTTCACAGTACCCATCACTGCAAATCCTATAGCTAAGGCGGGTGAAGAGATCTCCCCGTCGCTTCAGCACCTTTCAATCAACCCTGCCGTGGACCCCAGCAAGAGCCAGGCCCACCTGGAGGCTTTGTATCTCCCTCTTATTCCTCCGAGCACAGCTCCCGGACCTGTGGGAACTCAGCTCCTCACTTTCAACCCAGCACAACCTCAGTTCTCATCAGAACCTATGCTGCCCTTCGGTTCTAACCCCATCGGGGCCGAGAAACCGAAAAGTGACAGACTGAATCTTCTCGAGGAGAGACTCAGAGTAATCGAAGGGGCCGATCCATTCGATCCCACAGGTCCCGCCGACATGTGCATGGTCCCCGGGATCGTCATACCTCCGAAGTACAAGATCCCGGACTTCAAAAAATATACTAGGGTAGAATGCCCGAAGACCCACCTCAGAGCATACTGCAACAAGATGGCAGAGATGATCCACAATGAACCGTTGTTGATCCATTTATTCCGAGAAAGCTTGACCAAGCACGCCCTAACTTGGTATATGGGGCTGGACAGAGCCAGGATCAGGACGTGGAGAGACCTGTCCGATGCCTTCTACCGACAATACAAATTCAACATGGAGGTGGCTCCTGACCGCGTCGACTTGCAAAATCTGGAAAAGAAAATCGGCGAGTCCGTGAAGACCTATGCACAAAGATGGAGAGAGTTGGCTTCGAGAATCTCTCCACCCTTAAGTGACAAGGAACTCTTGTCGATTTTCTTGCACACCTTCAAAGCTCCCTACTACACCTACCTAATCTCGAACCCCTCAAACAGCTTCTCCGACATGGTCCTAATTGCCGAAAGAGTCGAGCAAGGGATTAAGTCTGGGCGAATCACGCATCCAACACCAGAGTCCGTACCAAAGAAAGCATCAGTCGTGAAAAGGGACGTCGGATTTGTCGCTCCCCAAGTTAATCAGGGGCAGCCGTTTCCGCCACCACCGCCGTATCAGCCGGCGTCACTATATCAACCCACCTCCTTTCCTTTTAATTCACCACCAATCGCTAATATCCTACCTCAAAATCCTACTCATTTCCCACCACCTCCAGTGCAAACATCACAACCTATGCAACCCAAACCATATAACCCACCAAAAGACCCAAATAACCAAAACACGACCAACAATCGGTGGAACCGAGAGCCTCCACCTCCTCTCCCTCTCCCTGCAGGAGAAATCTACAAACATCTCCTGGCGGCCGGACAGATCATACCGGTTCCGGCTCAGCCTCAATTGCCTCCTTACCCAAACTGGTATGATCACAACGCAAGATGCGAATATCACGCTGGAGCCCCCGGTCACACTCTGGAAAATTGCTTTGCATTCAAGACAAAGGTCCATCACTTGATCAAAAGTGGATGGGCATCTTTCGAAGGATTAGCAAAAGGACCCAACACATCCACCAACCCTCTTCCCAATCATTCCCAAGGAAAGGGAGGGGTGAATGCCATCTCGGCAGGAGAAAGCAACGACCATTTATCTTCCGCATCGAGTTGGCTACAAGAACAGCTTTTCCAGGCCTTAGCTCGAGAGGGATATGTGCTATACTCAGGGGGCAATCTGAGTCACTGCATGTACTGCAAGGGAAGAGACGGTCACAAGATCCAAAGCTGCAAGTCGTTCGCAGAAAAGGTGAGACAACTCTCGAGTCTCGGGGTAATACAAACCGAGAAAGTGACCCCTGGGGAAGGATCCATCAACACGATCGGAGATGGATTTCCTATCCCGCATAACGCCAATGGAACCCCACTTCAAATGGTCCAGAAGAAAGGATCGACTTCATCGTGCAAGCGGTTCTCCGCGCGCCGCGACGAAGGCGACCGCGAGATTGACACCTTGGGCCAACCTTCCGGGAAGTTCGATTGCCTCGTCAGGTATTCGGCACCACCTTCCTATTCTAGCACAGTGCCCTTACTACCTTCTTGGGAATCCTCAGACTCCGAGTCATACCCTTCACCGACATGGTCGCTTCCTCCGTTTCCTTTGAAAGAGATCTACGCAAGCCTTTTGGCAGACGGGCAGATTACACCATCCCCACTCTCGCCTCAATCCCTTCCTTACCCTAGCTGGTATGATCCAAAGGATAGCTGCGAATATCACGGCGGAACCTGAGGACACTCCTTGGAAAACTGTTACGACTTTAGAGAGAAGGTCGAGCACCTAACCAAAGAAGGACGAATCTCGTCCAAAGGTTTGACAAGGGGTCCTGATATGACAACCAGTCCTCTACCGCACCATAATCCTGGGATGAGCGACATTTCTTCCATTGGAATTGACCTTTCTCACCTATCGATGGGGGAAGTACCCAATGAAGAATTGTTCTTCGCATTAGCCAACAACGCTTATCTGCCATTCCCAGGGAATAGTCAGGCCCAATGCCTATTCTGCCAAGGGGAAAGCAAGCATGACATCCAGGATTGCAGACTTTTTCGGCAAAAAGTCAAGCAACTCGCAACATTCGGGATCATTCAAACCAAAGGGGAAACCCAAGGAGCCATCAACGTCATCGAGGACAATCCACCAGCACCTTACCCCTTCGAATACGTGGCCCAGGCAGGGGAGGCAGCCATGATCCCACGCAAAGTAGTATTCACATTAGCTGTGAATACTCCCAGCCGGGACTTACACGCGGTCCCATTCAACTACGGATACACGGTGGTCACCACCCCTCCTGCAGTCGCACCAACAACACTCGCTATCGGTGAAGCCTCTCATATCGGGGGCATGACTCGCACCGGAAGATGTTATATCTCGGAGGAAGTAGAAAAGCAACGACAAGCCAAAAGGAAAGACCCTGTGATCCGCGAAGAGATAGTAGAAGAGACGCAAGGTTTGAGCAAACCTGTAACTGAGGACGAGACAGCCGAGTTCCTCAAGATCATGAAACAGAGCGAGTTCAGCATCATCGAACAGCTAAAGAAAACCCCAGCTCGTATCTCCATCATGGAGCTGATCCTCACTTCAGAGCCGCATCGCCAAGCTCTCTTAAAAGTCTTGAAACAAGCTTTCGTGACTAAGGATATCACCACAGAAGGGGTGGAAAACCTTGTCGGAAGGATCCAAGCCTTAAGCAGCATTTCCTTCTCGGAAGAAGAGATCGACCCCTCGGGAAGAGATCACAATAAGGCCCTATACATCACGGTGGAATGTAAGGGACACGTCATAGCAAAGGCCCTAATCGACAATGGGTTCGCACTTAATGTCATGCCAAGGCATGTCCTTGAACAGCTGCCGGTCGATTCCTCCCTCATAAAACCTAGCGGAATGATGGCTAGGACTTTCGATGGCACCACTCGAGAGATCATCGGGAACATTGAGTTGGATATGGTCATCGGGCCCCACCCTTTTATCTTGACATTCCAGATCATGGAAATCCAACCCGCTTATAGCATGCTTCTAGGACGGCCTTGGATCTATTCAGCGGGAGCCGTCCCCTCTTCCCTGCATCAGTGCCTCAAATACGTCAAAGACAATGCCCTCATCACGATAAAGGCCGAAGAAGCCTTGATCTTGGCCAAGCATGCATCCGTGCCTTACATCGAAACTACTGAAACCCTGAAGAGTTCCTTCAAAGCCTTTGAAATCGTCAACGCGGGTTGGATCGAGGAGGGATCCCCCATTTGCGAAGCCTCAAAATCGGGGGTAGCTGAAACAACCACTAAGTCAACACTAGAGGGAAGCTTCCAATTAGGAAAACGGCTCGGGGCCGAGTTACAAGGATCGAAAGGCTGGGCGCCTCCGAAGAGCTTCGGAGATCGATTTGGGTTAGGGTACCAACCCAGCAAGGCCGATTTCACCAGGATCGCCCAAGAAAAGAAAGAAAAGCAGCTGGCTAAGCTATTTGGACGTTCTGCGCCAGAGGGCAAAATGCCGATTCCCCATATCAGAACCACGTTCCCCTTCGCCGCTGAAACCATCAATGAAAATCCAATCAGGGTATCAGACCTCCGTATCTGCACTCTAGGAGAAGAAGGATCGTCGCCTGGTTCAGTCATTTTCGTTAAGAAGTCAGGGGAGTCTGTGGGCAACTGGACCATCACCATGCTTCCAGATGTCTCTCCGTAATTTCTCATTTTGAAAAATATATATATATGTTTTTGGCACGTTTTCTTACGAAAACATTTTTGTAGGGACTCCTGTTCCCTTTTGTTAAAAATCAATATATATGCAAATTTTCATTTTACGCATCTCTTTTTTTCGCGCTTTTAATTTCAGGATGAGTGTTAGTTCGGATTGTCTTGATAAAACCTATGTCTTTACTGGCGAAGAAATCATCGCTACGACCGAAGACAAGGCCGAAGTCTCCGACGAACTGACCCGTTTACTAGAAAGTTCAGAAAAGGAAATAACCCCTCATCGGGAGGAATTGGACGAAGTAAACTTGGGGGCAAGCAATGAGAGTCAAAAACTGGTCAAGATCGGAACTACCCTGGATACGACTCAGAGAGAAAGGTTGATTTCTCTCCTCAAGGACTACTCCGATGTATTCGCATGGTCATACGCCGACATGCCAGGTCTTGATCCCGGGATAGTTGAGCATCGTATTCCGTTAAAACCTGAGTTTAAGCCTGTCAAGCAAAAACTTCGGAGGATGCATCCAGACATCCTTCTGAAAATCAAAGAAGAAGTTACCAAGCAACTAGACGCGGGTTTTTTGAGAGTTGCGGAGTACCCAGAATGGATCGCCAACATAGTGCCAGTGCCTAAGAAAGATGGGAAGGTTCGCATGTGCGTGGACTTTCGGGATCTCAATCGAGCTAGCCCTAAAGACGACTTCCCTCTTCCCCATATCGACATCTTGGTAGATAGTGCCGCCAGAAATGACATGTTCTCTTTCATGGACGGATTCTCGGGGTACAATCAGATCAAGATGGCACCCGAGGACAGTGAAAAGACGACCTTCATCACGCCCTGGGGAACCTTCTGCTACAAAGTGATGCCCTTCGGATTAAAGAACGCAGGAGCCACGTACCAACGTGCTGCTGTCACCCTTTTCCACGACATGATGCATAAAGAATTGGAAATATATGTCGACGACATGATAGCCAAGTCTCGCGGCACGCAAGATCATGTAGACATCCTGAGAAAGGTGTTCGAAAGGTTGAGGCAATTTCGACTACGGCTAAACCCAGCTAAGTGTACCTTCGGAGTGACTTCCGGGAAGTTATTGGGATTCATCGTCAGCAACAAAGGCATAAAAGTGGATCCTGATAAGATAAAAGCCATTCAGGAGCTACCCGCTCCCAGCACCGAAACGGAAGTAAGAAGCTTTTTAGGGCGCATCAACTACATCGTTCGCTTTATCAGCCAGTTAACACTTACTTGCGAGCCGATGTTCAAAATGCTAAGGAAGCACGGAGATGCAGAATGGGACGAAGACTGCCAGGAAGCCTTCGAGAAAATCAAGACGTATCTGCAAAACCCGCCAGTACTAGTTCCTCCGACGCCAGGACGACCTTTGCTTATGTATATGACAGTCACGGCTAGCGCCATGGGTTGCGTTTTGGGACAGCACGACGAGTCCGGAAGGCGTGAACAAGCCATCTATTACCTCAGCAAAAAATTCAATGAATGTGAGATGCGTTACTCTATGTTGGAACGAACTTGTTGCGCCCTAGCATGGTGCGCCCGAAGGCTCCGGCAGTACATGTTGTATTACACGACTTGGCTAATCTCTCGCATGGACCCCTTGAAATACATTTTCGAAAAGCCGTACCTGTCAAGTCGCATTTGTAGATGGCAAGTCTTATTAGCTGAGCACGAGATCATCTATGTGACTCAGAAAGCGGTTAAAGCAAGCGCCCTCGCCGATCACTTGGCCGATCATGCCTCGGACGAGTACGAGTCGTTGAGCTTCGACTTCCCCGATGAGGACATCATAATGATTGAAGATGAGATCACAGAAAATCTCCGAGAAGACGATTGGTGGACCATGTTCTTCGACGGTGCGGTGAACCTCTCGGGCAAGGGAGTGGGAGCCGTGGTCATAGCCCCAGATGGCCGTCAATTCCCCATAGCATGCAAATTGAACTTCCCATGCACCAATAACGTCGCCGAGTATGAGGCATGCATCAGTGGTCTGACAGCAGCCATCGACTTAAAAGTAAAGAAGCTCCGAATCTTCGGCGATTCAGCACTCGTCATCTATCAAGCCCAGGATCTATGGCAGACACGGGATTCCAAGCTCATCCCTTATCAAAGGCTACTCACCCAACTCACACGGGAATTCGAGGAAACCAAATTCGACCGAGTCGACAGAGAAAAGAACCGATTTGCAGATGCATTAGCCACGTTGGCCTCAATGTTTAAGTTAGAATGCGGAGTAATGCTCCAACCATTGAGAGTGGAAGTAAAGGAAACTCCGGCATGTTGTGTCTCCTTGGAAGAGGAACCTGACGGCAAGCCATGGTTCTACGACCTAGTACAGTTCATCAGAAACCGGGAGTACCCACCGGGGGCAAGCCGGGTTAGCAAAAAGACCCTCCAACGCTTAGCACTAGACTTCTACCTCAACGGCGAGGTTCTATATAAAAGGAGAGCTGATGGAGCTTTGCTTCGCTGCGTCACCATGACCGAGGCAAAGAGAATCATAGCAGAGATCCACGAAGGGGTTTGTTCCACACACGCAAGTGGACACATGATGGCCAGGCAGATAATGAGGCAAGGTTATTTTTGGCTCACCATCGAACGAGATTGCATCAGCTATTTTTGGAAGTGCCACAAATGTCAAATCTATGCGGACCATCTCCACGTCCCTCCAGCCCCTCTCTTCAGCATGACGTCGCCTTGGCCTTTTGCAATGTGGGGAATCGACATCATCGGCCAAATTCATCCAACAACCGCTAATGGCCATCGCTTCATCCTCGTAGCAATCGACTATTTCACCAAATGGGTAGAGGCCACCTCTTACTCCAATATCACTCAGAAAACCACCACGCGATTCATTGAGAGAAATATCATTTGCCGTCATGGGGTCCCAGAAACCATCATCACGGACAACGGCACCAATCTCAACGGAAAGATGATTGACGATCTTTGCCAACGTTGGAAGGTGAAGCACCGAAACTCGTCACCATATCGACCAAAGATGAATGGCGCAGTCGAAGCAGCAAACAAGAACCTGAAGAGGATCATCCAAAAGATGGTAATCACTCACAAAGACTGGCACGACATGCTTCCCTTCGCACTACATGCTTATCGGATAGCAACCCGTACGTCCACAGGGGCAACTCCCTACTCATTAGTTTACGGCATGGAAGCCGTAATTCCCCTCGAGGTAGAAATTCCTTCTCTCAGAATCCTGGCAGAATCTGAAGTAGAAGAATCTGATTGGGCGAGAGTGAGGTACGAGCAGCTGAACCTCCTTCCCGAAAAGCGCTTGGCCGCTATCTGCCATGCGCAATTATATCAGCAAAGAATGGTCAACGCTTATAACAAGAAAGTGCGACCTCGCAAATTCGAGGCTGGGAATTTAGTGCTAAAGAAAATTCTCCCTCATCAGGAGGCCAACAAAGGAAAGTGGGCCCCAATGTACGAGGGCCCGTACCTGGTCAAAAGTGCATTCTCAGGGGGTGCCCTAATGCTAACCAACATGGATGGAGACGATCTCCCGAAACCGGTAAATGCCGATGCAGTCAAGAGATACTTCGCCTGAAGCATCGTGGATAGAGCGTCCGGGCAGACCAAGGACATAGGGTTTTAACATGACAATCTAGCACAAACATTTGTCCTGAAATGAATAAAATAAGTTTTTTTCAAGAGATGCTTTGTTTTAAAATTTGTTGTCCCCTGTTTTTTCTTAAAATTGTGAGATGACAAAAGGAGGCATGGCATGGATGGATCCCCAGGAGTAGCTCGGGACGCAAGACGCGTCACTTAGACTAACGCCACTAATCATTCTTCAGTTTTGCAGGGACGTAAGGTCTCACGCCTCAGCTCATCATCACGATAGAACCAGAGAGTTCCGCTCGTAGGAGCTGTTGAATTGCCGTAGCAGGCCACCTTCAAGAGCGAATCAGGAAAGATTTTAAGACAAACCATCACCATCTAAAGCGAGATTTCTTTTCCTCGCAGTGCTACCGGAGCAGCCGGCATCGCAAATAATCGGTCTCAAAGGACTAAACGTTGGACCAAAATCCCAAAGCCCATCCGATGCAAGTCACACCGCGATGACTCACGGATAGCCCATCTAAAAGGGAGAGCTTAACACTCATCAAATCACACTACTTTTGCTAAACATTGCCTTGCATTTACTCCTCATTTGTCATCGCCTTGTCTTTTTCAGGAACTAGGTCGCCCCCAATTCATTGCCTGCAGAAGAACGGTAAGCATACACCCTTGCAGCCCCGCTGCACATCACGGGGACAGAGGGTTATCCCCTCTATCCCCGAGCAACCACGAAGCCAATCAGCGAAGGTCTAGCAGGACCGGCAAGCAACTGAACCGAATGCAGATCTCGTCCTCGCTACGGCTCGGATCGGCAGTACCCGCAAAACAGCTAAAAAGAAACCAATCAAAGCAAGGCGTCCCAGGATTAGGACCACGTCATGGGAACCCTCGAAAAGTCGAGTTAAAGGAAGGGAGAATCCCTGAACTTATCTCATTTTTGTTTTCAAATTAATTTCCCTTTCCGTTTTCCCCTCTGCATCTCACAGGGACGGGAAGCATCTCGCTGTCATCCGCAGGGAGCTTGTGGAAGACGCCCGCGCAGCCCCGCTGCGCGGTTCAGGGGAGTCCCTCTTTATTTTCCCTTTATTTAAATTTGTTTTTATTCTTGCTCGCTTTGATTAGCTTTAAGTCGAGTACGGTCGTCTAGCCCACTGGGGGGCAACCTTAGGTCCTCGTTAGAACGTTGCAAATAAGTCGTCCCCCACATTCTAGCAATCAAATGTCTAGCAATCAAAACATCTAGCAATCAAACATCTGGCCATCCAACAACTAGCAATCAAACATCTGGCCATCAAACCATCTAGCAATCAAACATCTGGCCATCAAACCATCTAGCAATCAAACATCCAGCAATCAAACACCTGGCCTTCAAACCATCCGGCAATCAAATCATCAATCAATCAAAAATCAAAAATCAATCAAAAATCCCTCTTTAGCCCGGCTCAAACAAAAGCATACTACTTTCATAAGCATTTTCATGCACAACATAGGTTAGGAATATTTAATCCCTCTGTTAACTCCAGCATCTATCCAAGTTACGTGTCATGCATGATATTACCTGTTTGCTCTTATATCCGCGGTTTGCTCCGACGTAAGCAGTCACAAACAAATCCCGGTAAGCATCTTTGAGCCGTCACGTCTTATCCTTCATGAGTGTAAGAGCCTGACTAGATACTAGTTGAGTTCGCATAATATCCAGGGTACATGCGCCATTAGACATGGGATAGCTATAAAATGACGTGGGACTTTTACGATTTTCTCCACTTTTTTCGTTTCTTCCCTCTTTCCACCATATATGTCATCACTCCCCCAAACCGTCAATATCAATCATACCCCGGGAGCCAAAGAGCAGTTTCAGCTAAAATTGCCAGCCGGAAGTAAAAGCACGCCAAGTTCAAGTTCACGACAAAGGAGACGGAAAAGGTCACCAGGAGATCGCTAAGGACTATCACCTAAGAAGCAGCAACGACGAAGGCCAAGGCCTCAAGACAGAAGGGGAAGAGATCAAGACAAAGGTTGTGCTTGCTCTGCTCTGTGGCATTTTCAAATCAAATCAAAAAGGGGAGGGGATATATATAAAAAAAAAAAAAAAAAAAAGGGGGAAATGTGAGGAAAAAAGAAAAAAGAGAGGGGAAAAAGGGAAAAGAAAAGAAAAATGCTCAGAGACCTTCGACGAATACAAACAATCGAAGAGCCAAAGCAATCACAGCTCGGGGACAACTCAATTCGAGAAAATCTCGAAGAAAACTTTCCCCAGTGAACTCGAGTAGAAAGGCCCAAGGCCAACTCGAGAAATCTCAAAACATCCTTCCCTAGTAAAGTCAAGCAAAAGAGGCCCAAGGCCAACTCAAGAAACCTCAAAGCAGGCATCCCTAGTGAGAACCCGAGAGGAGAAAGGGGCCCCAGGCCAACTCAAGTAGTGAGTCGCCAAAGGAACAGCGACGACACTCCCCAATGAAGACTCAAGAAAAGGCCCCCTCGCCGAACGAAGAGCACCCCCAGCAAGGATCCCTGAGCTCACGCACTCTATCCAGAAAGCATCCCCAGCAAAAAGCGAGAGAGCTCGCACCCCTCGCCCTCATCAGGGCCAATCAAGAAAACATCACTCATCAAAAACCTTCCAACTCCCAAGCAAAGCAATCTTTTCCAAAACAAACTTCTTTCCGGACATTTCACGTCCTTTCATTCTTTTCCGTAAAAGTCCCATCGATTATTAGAACGCCCATGCATGTGCATCTTCATTCGAAGTCTATTCACTCGGATTGACATTGCGAACTATAAATTATGTATCATGTTAGTTGCATCTTTATGAGTGTAAAACACTTAGCCTTGTTTCAGAGCGTGAGTGCAAACACTAATATCAGGTGAGGACTACTTACGGCTGCAAATCGTGGGAAAGTCTTGTCCTTGGGGTCGTTACCTCCTGAGCAGGACGCAGACGCATTCTAGGTTCGTATCAAGGCCGCTGGCGATAGCTTTCTTCTCCTCCCAGAGTGACATCATAGTTTAGTCTTCAGCATTAGCATTCTCCTCCTCCCAGAGCGACCTTAGTTTAGCTTCCTCATGTTGTGTCTTCTCCTACGGGAATTGACATTGTCTTACTTTTCAGCATTAGCATTCTCCTCCTCCCAGAGCGACAGCACTTAGCATTCCCCTCCTCCTAGAGCGACAACATTTAGCATTCTTCTCCTCCCAGAGCGACAACATTTAGCATTCTTCTCCTCCCAGAGCGACAACACTTAGCATTCTTCTCCTCCCAGAGCGACCTTAGTTTAATTTCCGCATCTCGCGCCTTCTCCTACTGGAATCGGCGTTGTTTAAGTTTTCAGCACTTAGCATTCTTCTCCTCCCAGAGCGACTCGCAGAGCGACAACATTTAGCATTCTTCTCCTCCCAGAGCGACCTTAGTTTAAATTCCGCATCTCGCGCCTTCTCCTACGGGAATCGGCGTTGTTTAAGTTTTCAGCATTAGCATTCTTCTCCTCCCAGAGTGACCTTAGTTTAATTTCCGCATCTCGCGCCTTCTCCTACGGGAATCGGCGTTGTTTACCTTTTTCAACATTTAGCATTCTTCTCCTCCCAGAGTGACAGCATTTAGTTTCAGCATTAGCATTTCTCCTCCTTCTAGAGTGACAGCATTTAGTTTCCAGCATAGCATTTCTTCTCCTCCTAGAGTGATAGTATAGCGTAGTTCTACCTTTTTCAACCTTAGCATTTCTTCCCCTCCCAGAGAAACATCCCTCACACAATTCTACATTTCTGCATAATTATTTTCCTCCTCCTAGAGTGACATCATTAGGATAAATCATTCATACTTCTGCGAATCGCGCATTATCTTCCGAAGCAACGTCAGTCACATATCAAGCGATCATCCCCCCAGTGGAGCTGTCGTTTACATTTTTGTAAAATTACTTTCCGTCCCCAGTAGAGTAGTTGTCATTTACATTTCCTGCAACTTATGTGCCTCTCAATACCCGAGCAGATCTAAGTTTACGTCTTTGCAGGATCAACAACCTATTTCCTCCCAGAGCGACGTCAGCAGATTACCTCCTCTCAGAGTGGCAACATCACTTTCCTCCTCCCAGAGTGACATCAAGCAAGCACCTGGTATCCCCAGTGACAGCATCAATCAATCTCCTCCTCCCAGAGCGACATCAATCAATCTCCTCCTCCCAGAGTGACATCAATCAATCTCCTCCTCCCAGAGCGACATCAAGCAACTGCCTCCTCCCAGAGCGACATCATCACTGTAAGTTTAAGGTAAGACCCGCTGTGTCGCCAAAATTCGGATATAGGGGCAACTGTCTTTACCGCTTATCAAATACTTCGATAAGACAGTAAAGAGGGGGCAACTGTTGATACCCGAATTTTGACGCCATTTTTATTTAATTTTAGCATTTCTGTTATTTACTTAATTTACAGTCATTTTCAGTTGGTTTACTGTCACTAGCATTTTTAGGTATTTCGTTGCATTTTTGCATTATCTTTAGCATCGTCAGCTTTCGAAATCGCATTTTTAATTTTTCGGCATGTATTTTCATTATTATTATTATTTTTTTTTTTAGCCTTAAAAGTCACATTTTTTACTATCCGGCAGTCGTTTGCTAGTTTTTTCTTCGTTTTAGGTCATCTCATGATTTTTAGGATTTTTTATGTTTTAGCGCATTTTTTAGTATTTTTATTATTTTATTATTATTTTCATTCGAGCTTTTATTGGACCCGAGTAAGTCTGCTCGGACAATAACTCGACTTTAAAATGTTTTCCATCAACTAGTTGCTAGATTTTTTCTGCTCGCAACGGTCTATAGCGTTTCGTGTAATTTTCGGCGTAACGTCTTTATTTTTCCGTTCAAACGTTTCACGTTTTTTAACGCAAAAATAAACACGTTAAATGAAAAATTCTCGTCATTCGCTGTAGACGGTTAAACCCGTCGTATTTTTCTCTACGCGACGGTACCTTCGGCTCGAAAAGTCAGAACGTTTGGTCACGGGAACCGGCTCGAGGCCATTTAAATCAGATGAAAGGCCATTTGATCATGGCCATTGATCTGGTCAACCAAGGAAAGTCAACCAGATCAATGGCCCTTGATTTAATGTGCATAATGCACATGCACAGTGCACGCACGAGGGAAGCGACCGAAGTCCTCGCCCGAGCCAACTGCTCCCTAGCCCCTAGCCCTCCGCCATCATCACGCCTCCCCCTAGCCTTGCCACCGTGACCAGCCGGCCACCACGCGCAGCTCCCACGTCAGCCAGCCACGCATTTTTGGCTATAAATAGCCACCATTCCCCACGCGCAAAGGGGCCTAGAATTTTGCAAAAAAACCCGCTACTCCCTCTCCATTTTCCTGGTCAACTCATGTACTCCTAAGCCCCATTCACTCACCCTCATTCCCGTTCCTCGCCGTCGTCCGTACGCAGCCGCAGCACGGTGAGCGTTCTTGCTCCCGTTTTTCTTTTAAATTCCGTTTAGAACTTAGTCAAATAATTTATCACTAAAGCTTGCTACGATCACCTTATTTTCGACCTAATTCTACCATGCTAACACCCATCTAAATTATCTTAGCTTAGTTTAATTGTTTCATTAATTAACGTCAAAATGCACCCATTCGTTCCCCTAAAAAAACCTACTATTTTTGTGACCCTTTTCGGGCTGTGATCGCACGGTTGCAATGGTGGAGGGGAGAGGCTCTTTCGGGCCAAGAACCAGGCGAGTTTGTCGCCTGGTTTCGTTGCATGAGTCGCCGGCTACAGCGCCGACGACGTGGAAAGCAAGAACAACCATGCTGTTCTTGCGAGGAAGAAGAAGATGGGAACGGGCCAAGCCCGTCCCTCTTGAAAATTAAGGCATTGATGGGCCTTGGCTTAAGCCAAGCCCATCTTGCCTTTAATTGTTGTCATGGGCTAGGATTCATTCCTAGCCCAATTTGATTTAAATCTTGCATGCGGGCCCGGCCCAAATAATTTTCGTCAAGCATTCGAGTCGTTTTTAACATCATTTCATTTCATGCTCGTATGTAATGTTTAATTTAATTCGTATGCCATATTTAATTAATTATTATTTACTTGTTCAAATTAAATAGTCGTATACCATGCTTTAAAGGTTTGTACATGATTTAAATGCTCACATGCGTCATTTCCATGTTCATATTTTTCGTATGCTCATTCTCGCGTCAACTTGTTATTTAAACTGCTTTTATATACGAATTGCTCATTTCTTATCGTAATATTTATTTTCATGTTATTTAGCTTCAGTCATTTATATTCAGCAATTTAAATTCAATTATTAATATACCGCCTATATGGTCGGTCGCTTTTAATTCCCGCAACTTATCAACTGCTTTAATTTTCCGCAAACTGCTGGAAATCCTTCCGCAAATTATCAACTGTTTACTTTTCCGCACTTTAAATTTCAGCAATTTACTTTCGGCAATTTAAATTCAATACCGCCTACATGGTCGGTCGCACTTATCAACTGTTTAATTTTCCGCACTTTAAATTTCAGCAATTTGCTTTCAGTAATTTACATTCAATACCGCCTACATGGTCGGTCGCACTTATCAACTGTTTAAATTATTCGCACTTTAATTTTCCGCAATTTACTTTCGGCAATTTAAATTCAATACCGCCTACATGGTCGGTCGCACTTATCAACTGTTTAAATTATTCGCACTTTAATTTCCCGCAATTTACTTTCGGCAATTTAAATTCAATACCGCCTACATGGTCGGTCGTAAATTATCAACTGTTTAATTTTCCGCACTTTAAATTTCAGCAATTTACTTTCAGCAATTTAAATTCAATACCGCCTACATGGTCGGTCGCAATATCAATTGTTTATTTTCCGCAATATCAACTGCTTTAAATTTCTGCAATATCAATTGCTTTAATCTTCTGCAGTATCAATCATTAAAATTTCTGCAAATCATCAACTGTTTTAAAATCATCAACTCTTTTAATCTCCTGCACTTACCAACTCCGCATTTCATTCTCGTATGCTTAAAATCCATCATTTTTCGCATGCAATCAACACAGCATTTAAATTCTCGTATGCTTAAAATCAATCATTTTTTGCATGCAATCAACCTAGCATTTAATTCTCGTATGCGTCAAATCCATCATTTTTCGCATGCAATCAACTCAGCATTTAATTCTCTCCTGCGTAAAATCCATCATTTTTCGCATGCAATCAACTCAGCATTTAATTCTCTCCTGCGTAAAATCCATCATTTTTCGCATGCAATCAACACAGCATTTAAATTCTCGTATGCGTAAAATCCATCATTTTGCGTACACAATCAACTGTCATTTAAATTTTCGCACTCATAGAATTGCCTATTTTTTTTCGAGCTATCACTAACACTCTCGTTTTGTAGGTTAATTTCAAGCTTCGCTCGAAAGTACGCCTCACAAGTCCTTTTTATTTATTCAATGCTTTCTGCAAATATCAACTGTATGCATGATATAGAACTGCTAGAATTAAAATCAACCCACATGAATAACGTATTTAAAGAGTTGCTTAAAATGTCGTGTTCATATGATTTTAAATTCTCGCTTATATTGACTGCATGTACATGGGGACTTTCGATCCCACATCAGTTTTTCACTTCAAAAACCTATCATTTAAACTTGTACTCTGTTAGCAATCCATGTTAGGATCACGTAGTAAGTAATCTAATCATGCATGGCCCGATGATGAAAAAAGAGGGCGCTCATTCAGTCTTACAGAAAATTCAGTCCCATCACGATCATAAAAAAGACTAAAGTGACGATTCCTCTGAGGGCCCCCTTTTTCAAAACGCATTTTCAAAACACCTTTTTAAACACCTCTCTCATCAACCGGTAACCGTTTTCGGATGTGTCTCGGGTGCCTAACACCTTCCCGAGACCATAATACGACCTCGAACCTTTTGTCTGGGGTCCAGACCCCTTTTTTGTGCCTTTAGTTTTTTTTACTTATTATATTTCCTATGCCATGACGATTAGGGTTCCCTAAGCCTAGCAACCAAATTAGGGTGGCGACTTCATTGCATGCTGCTAGGCGTCCTTTTACGCCGAGCATCTGAAGGTCTCAAATTTCGTTGCACACTCGCAAATTTTTTAAATTTCGAGGCGCGACAACTCTCATATCGGGGGCATGACCCGCACCGGAAGATGTTACATCTCGGAGGAAGTAGAGAAGCAACGACAAGCTAAAGGGAAAAATCCTGTGATCCGCGAAGAGACGATAGAGGAGACGCAAGGTTTGAGCAAACCTATAACCGAGGACGAGACAACTGAGTTCCTCAAGATCATGAAACAGAGCGAGTTCAGCATCATTGAACAGCTAAAGAAAACCCCGGCTCGCATCTCCATCATGGAACTGATCCTTACTTCAGAGCCTCATCGCCAAGCTCTCTTAAAAGTCTTGAAGCAAGCCTTCGTGACTAAGGATATCACCACGGAAGGAGTGGAAAACCTCATCGGAAGACTTCAAGCCTTAAGCAGCGTTTTCTTCTCCGAAGGAGAGATTGACCCCTCGGGAAGAGATCACAACAAGGCCTTATACATCACGGTAGAATATAAGGGACACGTCATAGCAAAGGCCCTAATCGACAATGGGTCCGCACTGAATGCCATGCCCAGGCATGTCCTCTAACAACTACCGGTCGATTTCTCTCATATGAAACCTAGCGGAGTGATGGCTAGGGCTTTCGATGACACTACTCGAGAGATCATCGGAAACTTCGAATTGGATATGGTCATCGGGCCCCACACTTTCGCCTTGATATTCCAGATCATGGAAATTCAACCCGCTTACAGCATGCTTCTAGGACGACCTTGGATCCATTCAGCGGGAGCCGTCTCCTCTTCCCTGCATTAGTGCCTCAAATACGTCAAGGCCAATGCCCTCGTCACAATAAAGGTAGAAGAAGCCTTGATGTTGGCCAAGCATGCATCTGTGCCTTATATCGAAACTGCTGAAACCTTGGAGAGCTCCTTTCAAGCCTTCGAAATCGTCAACGCGGATTGGATCAAGGAAGGATCCCCCATTTGCGAAGCCTCAAAATCTAAGATAGCCGAAACAACCACTAAGTCAATACTAGAGGGAAGCTTCCAATTGGGAAAATGGCTCGGGGCCGAGTTACAAGGATCAAAAGGCTGGGCACCTCCGAAGAGCTTCGGAGACCGCTTTGGGTTAGGGTACCAACCCAACAAGGCCGATTTTGCCAAGATCGCCCAAGAAAAGAAAGCAAAGCAACTGGCTAAGCTGTTTGGACAATCTACGCCAAGTGGCAAAATGCAAGTTCCTCATATTAGAACCACGTTCCCCTTCACGGCTGAAACCATTAATGGAAATCCGATCAGGGTATCAGACCTCCGTATCTGCACTCTAGGAGAAGAAGAATCATCTCCTGGTTCAGTCATTTTCGTAAGGAAGTCAGGGGAGTCTGTGTGCAACTGGACCATCACCATGCTTCCGGATGTGTCTCCGTAATTACTCCTTTTAGAAAATATATGGTTGCACGTTTTCTCACGAAAACATTTTTGTAGGAACTCACGTTCCCCTTTTGTTAAAAATCAAATATATATGCAATTTTGATTTTACGCATCTCTTCTTTTCGCATTTTAATTTCAGGATGAATGTTAGTTCGGATGGTCTTGATAAAACCTATATCTTTACTGGCGAAGAAATCATCGCTACGACCGAAGACAAGGCCGAGATCTCCGGCGAATTGGCCCGTTTGCTAGAAAGTTCAGAAAAGGAAATAACCCGTCATCGGGAGGAATTGGACGAAGTAAATTTGGGGGCAAGCAACGAGAATCAGAAGCTGGTTAAGATCGGAACTACCCTGGATACGACTCAGAGAGAAAGGTTGATTTCTCTCCTCAAAGACTACTCCGACGTATTCGCATGGTCATATGCCGATATGCCAGGTCTTGATCCCGGGATAGTCGAGCATCGTATCCCATTAAGGCCTGAGTTTAAGCCTGTCAAACAGAAACTTCGAAGGATGCATCCAGACATTTGAAAATCATAGAAGAAGTCACCAAGCAACTAGGCGCGGGTTTCTTGAGAGTGGCCGAGTACCCAGAATGGATCGCCAATATAGTACCAGTGCCTAAAAAGGATGGGAAAGTTCGCATGTGCGTGGACCATCGGGATCTCAATCGAGCCAGCCCTAAAGATGACTTCCTTCTTCCCCATATCGACATCTTGGTAGATAGTGCCGCCAGAAATGACATGTTCTCCTTCATGGACGGATTTTTGGGGTACAATCAGATCAAGATGGCACCCAAAGACAGTGAAAAGACGACCTTCATCACGCCCTGGGGAACCTTCTGCTACAAAGTGATGCCCTTCGGATTAAAGAACGCAGGAGCCACGTACCAACGTGCTGCCGTCACCCTTTTCCATGACATGATGCATAAAGAATTGGAAATATATGTCGACGACATGATAGCCAAATCTCGCGGCACGCAAGATCATGTAGACATCCTGAAGAACGTATTCGAAAAGTTGAGGCAATTTCAACTACGGCTAAACCCAGCTAAGTGCACCTTTGGAGTGACCTCCGAAAAATTATTAGGATTCATCGTCAGCAACAAAGGCATAGAAGTGGATCCTGATAAGATAAAAGCAATTCAAGAGCTACCCGCTCCCAGCACTGAAACAGAAGTACGAAGCTTCTTAGGACGCGTCAACTACATCGCTCGCTTTATCAGCCAGTTAACACTTACTTGCGAGCCGATGTTCAAAATGCTAAGGAAACACGAAATGCAGAATGGGACGAAGACTGCCAGGAAGCCTTCGAGAAAATCAAGACATACCTCTAAAGCCCACAGGTACTAGTTCCCCTGACGCCAGGACATCCCTTGCTCATGTACATGACAGTCACGGCTAGTGCCATGGGCTGCGTTTTGGGACAGCACGACGAGTCCGGAAGGCGTGAACAAGCCATCTACTACCTCAGTAAAAAATTCAACGAATGTGAGATGCGCTACTCCATGTTGGAACGAACTTGTTGCGCCCTAGCATGGTGCGCCCGAAGGCTCCGATAGTACATGTTGTATTACACAACATGGCTAATCTCTCGCATGGATCCCTTGAAGTACATCTTCAAAAAGCCATACCTATCAAGTCGCGTTTGTAGATGACAAGTCTTATTAGCTGAGCACGAGATCATCTATGTAACCCGGAAAGCGGTTAAGGCAAGCGCCCTTGCCGATCATTTGGCTGATCACGCCTCAGACGAGTATGAGTCGTTGAACTTCGACTTCCCCGATGAGGACATCATAGTGGTTGAAGAGGAGATCACAGAAGATCTCCGAGAAGATGACTGGTGGACCATGTTCTTCGACGGTGCGGTGAACCTCTCGGGCAAGGGAGTGGGAGCCTTGGTCATAGCCCAGATGGCCGTCAATTCCCCATAGCATGCAAGTTGAATTTTCCATGCACCAATAACATCGCCGAGTACGAGGCATGCATCAGCGGTCTGACGGCAGCCATCGACTTAAAAGTAAAGAAGCCCCGAATCTTCGACGATTCAGCACTCGTCATCTACCAAGCCCAAGATCTATGGCAGACACGAGATTCCAAGCTCATCCCTTATCAAAGTTTACTCACCCAACTCACACGGGAATTCGAGGAAACCAAGTTCGACCGAGTCGACAGAGAAAAGAACCATTTCACAGACGCGTTAGCCACGTTGGCATCGATGTTCAAATTAGAGTGCGGAGTAATGCTTCAACCATTGAGGGTGGAAGTAAAGGAAACTCCGGCATGCTATGTCACCTTAGAAGAAGAACCCGATAGGAAGCCATGGTTCCACGACTTAGTACAATTCATCAGAAATCGGGAGTATCCACCGGGGGCAAGCCGGGTCAGCAAAAAGACCCTCCAACACTTAGCACTAGACTCTTACCTCGACGGCGAAGTTCTGTATAAAAGGAGAGCTGATGGAGCTTTGCTTCGTTGCGTCACCGTAGCCAAGGTAAAGAGAATCATAACGAAGATCCACGAAGGGGTTTGTTCCACGCACGCAAGTGGGCACATGATGGCAAGACAGATAATGAGGCAAGGTTATTTTTGGCTCACCATCGAACGAGATTGCATCGACTATTTCCAGAAGTGCCACAAATGTCAAATTTACGCGGACCATCTCCATGTCCCTCCAGCCCCTCTCTTCAGTATGACATCGCCTTGGCTTTTTGCGATGTGGGGAATCGACATCATCGGCCAAATTCACCCAACAACCTCTAATGGCCATCGCTTCATCCTTGTAGCAATCGACTACTTCACCAACTGTGTAGAGGCCGCCTCTTACTCCAACATCACTCAGAAAATGACCATGCGATTCATTGAGAGAAATATCATTTGCCGTCATGGGGTCCCAGAAACCATCATCACGGACAACGGTACCAATCTCAACGGAAAGATGATCGACGATCTTTGCCAACGTTGGAAGGTGAAGTACCGAAACTCGTCACCGTATCGACCAAAGATGAATGGCGCAGTCGAAGCAGCAAACAAAAACCTGAAGAGGATCATCCAAAAGATGGTAATCACTCACAAAGATTGGCATGACATGCTTCCCTTCGCACTGCATACTTACCGGATAGCAACCCGTACGTCTACAGGGGCAACTCCCTACTCATTAGTTTACGGCATGGAAGCCGTGATTCCTCTTGAGGTTGAAATCCCTTCTCTCAGAATCCTGGCAGAGTCTGAAGTATAAGAATCAGATTGGGCAAGAGTGAGGTACGAGCAACTGAACCTCCTTCCCGAAAAGTGATTGGCCGCTATCTGCCATGCACAATTATATCAGCAAAGAATGGCCAATGCTTATAACAAGAAAGTACGACCTCGCGAGTTCAAGACTGGGGATTTAGTGCTGAAGAAGATTCTCCCTCATCAGGAGGCTAGTCAAGGAAAGTGGGCCCCAAGGTACGAGGGCCCATATCTAGTTAAAAGTGCATTCTCGGGGGGTGCCCTAAAGCTAACCAACATGGACGGAAATGATCTACCAAGACCGGTAAACGCCGATACAGTCAAGATATACTTCACATGAAGCGTCGCGAACTGGGCGTTCGGCCAGACCAAGGACATAGGGTTTTATCATGACAATCTAGCACAAACATTTGTCCTGAAATTAATAAAACAAGTTTTTTTTTCCAGGAGATGCTTATTATTTTAAAATTTGTTGTCCCCTTTGTTCTTAAACTTGTGAGATGACAAAAGGAGGCATGACATAGATGGCTCCCCAGGAGTAGCTCAGGACGTAAGACACGTCACTTAGACTAACGCCACTAATCAATCTTAAGTTTTGCAGGAATGCAAGGTCTCACGCCTCATCTCGTCATCGCGATAGAATCAGGGAGTTTCGCTCGTAGCAGCTCTTGAATTGCCGCAGCAGGCCACCTTCAAGAGTGAATCAGGAAAGATTTTAAGACAAACCATCACCATCTAAAGTGAAATCTCTTTTCCTCGCAGTGCTACCAGCACAACCGGCATCGCAAACAACCGGTCTCAAAGGACCGAACACTGGACCAAAGTCACAAAGCCCATCCTACGCCGGCCGAGCTGTCAGGACGCTAGTAATATAGGCTCCCACCTCTGTTGGCCTTTCGAAGGAGCCCATCCCCAAAACGCCATGGTCGCCCAGCGCACCTTTGCAGGCAGGACTCCCGGAGAAGAAGCACGACGAAAAATCTATCCCCCTAAGACCGCGATCAACATACTTAATGCGGTCTTGTTCAAGAAGTTTCCCAAACGTCCGCACCATGATCAACAAGGTGAAGATCAATCCTATAATTGAGGGACAACCGGCCTGCAAGTATCACCCGAGCCAAGGCGAGAGCTGCGGCCAAGCATCTAAAGCAAAGCTATCATCAACCGACATCCGACACAAGTTACACCGCAGTGACCCACGGGTGGCCCGTCTAAAAGGGAGAGCTTAACACTTATCAATCACATTACTCTTGCTAAAATATTGTCTTGCATTTACTCCTCATTTGTTCTCGCCATATCTTTTTCAGGGACTGGGTCGCCCCCATTCGTTGCCTGCATAAGAACGGTAAGCATGCGCCCTTGTAGCCCCGCTGCGCATTTTGGGGACAGAGGGCTTTCCCCTTTATCCCCGAGCAATCACGAAGCCAATCAACGAAGGTCCGGCAAGGATCGGTAAGCAAATGGACAAAATGCGGATCTCATCCTCACTCCGACTTGGATCGGCGGTCCCCGCAAAGCAGCTGAAAAAGAAACTAATCAAAGCAAAGCATTCTTGAACGTGGGACCACACCGCAGGCACCCTCGAACAACCAGGCTAAGGAAAGGGAGAACCCCTGAACTTATGTCATTTTTTTGTTTTTTAATCAATCTTTCTCTTCTACGCCGTTGTTCCCTCTTCATTTCGCAGGGACGCGAATCATCTCATTATCGTCCGCGTAAAGATCGTGGAAGACGCCCTTGCAGCCCTGTTGCACACTTCAGGGGAGTTCATCTTTCTCCTCCTTTCATTAAATGTATTTTTGTTCTGGTGCGTTGTTAGCTTTAGTTTACGTACGGTCGTCTGGCCCACTAGGGGCAACCTTTTAGCTTCTAATTGAACTCTTGCAAATAGGTCCTCCCCCGCGTCTTAGCTTTAAACTATCAATCAATCAAACCATCAATCAATCAAAAATAAAAATCAATCAAAATCTCTTTTTAGCCCGGCTAAAATAAAATCATACTACTCTCATAAGCATTTTCATGCATTGCATAGGTCGGGAATGTTCAATCCCTCTCTTCAATAAAGCATCCATCTAAATTACATGCCATGCATGATATTACTTGTTTGCTCTTATATCCGCGGTTTGTTCCGACGTAAGCAGTCACAAACAAATCCCGGTAAGCATCTTTGAGCCATCGCGCCGTATCCTTCATGAGTGTAAGGGCCTGACTAGATACTAGTTGAGTTCGCATAATATCCAGGGTACATGCGCAATTAGACATGGGATAGCTATAAAATGACGTGGGACTTTTATGATCTTCTCCATTTTTTTCGTTTCTTCCCTCTTTCCACCATATATGTCATCACTCCCAAAACCTTCACTATCACTCATACCCTGGGAGCCAAGGAGCAGTTTCAGCTAAAATTGCCAGCCGGAAATAAAAGCACGCCAAGTTCAAGTTCACGACGAAGGAGACGGAAAAGGTCGCCGAAAGATCGCTGAGAGCCATCGCCAAAGAAAGACCAAAAACCCGAAGATGAAGGCCGAGGCTTTAAGCCAAAACGAGAAGAGATCAAGACAAAGGCTGTGCTTGCTCTACTATGTTGCATTTCAAATCAAATCAAAAAGGGGGGAATAGAGAAAAAGAAAAGAGAGGAAAAAAAAAGGGAAAAAAAAGAAAGAAGAAAAAAAAAAGAAAAAAAGAAGAAAAAAAGAAAAAGGAGAGGGGAAAAAGGGAAAAGAAAAGAAAAGAGAGAAATGCTCAGAGACCTTCGAATAATACAAACAATCGAAGAGCCGAAGCAAGCACAACCCGGGGACAACTAAACTCGAGAAAACTCGAAGAAAACATTCCCTAGTAAAGACTCGAGAAAAAGGGTCCAAGGCCAACTCGAGAAATCTCAAAGCAAGCATCCCTAGTAAAGACTCGAGAAAAAGGGCCCAAGGCCAACTCGAGAAATCTCAAAGCAAACATCTTCAGAAAGGACACGAGAAGAAAAAGGGCCCAAGGCCAATCCAAGTAGCAGGTCGCGAAGAGAACAGCGACGACACTCCCCAGTGAAGACTCGAGAAGAGAAAGGGCCCAGAGCCAACTCAAGGAATCTCGAAGAAAACATTCTCCAGCAAAGAATCGAGAAAAAGGGCCCCTAGCCGACCGGAAAGCTGCCACAGCAAGGATCCAAGAGCTCATGCACTCTGTCAAGAAAGCATCCCCAGCAAAAAGCGCAAGAACTTGCGCACCTCGCCGTCATGAGGGCCAATCGACAAAGCATCATTCATCAAAAACCTTCCAACTCATCAAAAATCAAGCACATCTTTTCCAAAACCAGCTTCCTTCCGGACATTTTATGTCCTTTCATTATTTTTCGTAAAAGTCCCATCGATTATTAGAATGCCCATGCATGTGCATCTTCATTTGAAGTCTATTCACTCGGATTGACATTGCGAATTGAAAATTATGTATCATGTTAGTTGCATCTTTATGAGCGTAAACCACTTAGCCTTGTTTCAGAGCGTGAGTGCAAACACTAATATCAGGTGAGGACTGCTTATGGCTGCAAATCGTGGGAAAGTCTTGTCCTTGGGGTCGTTACCTCCTGAACAAGATGCAGATGTATTCTAGGTTCGTATCAAGGCCGCTGGTAACAAAAGCATTCTTCTCCTCCCAGAGGGACATCATTTGTATTTCCTCCTCCCAGAGGGACATCATTTGTATTTCCTCCTCCCAGAGTGACATCATTTATATTTCCTCCTCCCATAGTGATATCATGCATTTTTCTCCTCCCAGAGTGACAACATCAGCATTTTTCTCCTCCCAGAGTGACCTTAGTTTAATTTCCGTATTTCACGTCTTCTCCTACGGGAATCGATGTTGTTTACATTTCTGATAAGATCCGAGATCTCTTCGGGTCGGAAACGGTTGCTACAGCTAGTCGGAGGGGAAGCGATCGGCGTCGGAGGTACCTGCAAAGCGCCGGAGGGGGACTCCGGCGTAGACACTCCGATGTTTAAGTCAGTTCGGGTTTTCAGAATGGTAAAGGTTCTCCAAGATGATCTCGATCTTACCTTCTGTTTGGAAAGATGGGGGTATTTATAGGCCGAAGTTGGCGATACCTGACAGCGATAAGGGTGCAGCGATAAGCATCGTCCGAAGATATCGCTTCCAGCGATAATAGGTAAGCCATCGCGGGCGATCATCACGTAAGGCCTATCAAGAGCGACATCCTCTCCGTTCCCCTAGGATGGGATGACGCCGTGCGCGTAAAGATGCATGAGATCCCCCCCCCGCTGAAGTCGACCATCCTAGGAAACGTCCGCCGGCCCGGGCAATAGGTTGGTTTTTCAGGGAAGCGTATAGAAACTCGTCAAGGATAGATGCCGTAGCTATAATATTGCCGTCAGGAGCAATCCAATTGTTATCATAAGCCCAACTGAAAACTAGCCCGAGTGTTCACCAAGGGTTATCCATGTCTGATATCTTTAGATAGGGGTTTGCTCTGTCATGAGGCGATATTTCCACAGAGGGCTTGAGCTTTTCTTTATTGTTCAAAGGCTGATCAATCCCAATGCGGAACGAGGGCTTAGATCCACAACTTTCCACCAACTCGGTCAAGTCCGTCCTTGTTTCTTGTCAAAAAGACCTGTCTCCTCGAGACATTAAGAATTCTACTAGGAGGCCGCTGGGGCGCTCGTGATTCTGAAGGCTTTACTTTTATTCAGCGATACTAGCCCATTTGGCCTTTCAATAGGACTTATGAAGTCTCAGCTTTGTTCGAGTCATGGAAGGACCGTCAATAGGTCGCATGCGATATCGTCGCGTATATTCAACCAGGCCGTACCATGGGCTGGCATATATTTCGGGTCTATCGTCCCTCCAAGTGTTCTGCAAAGACACAGAGGAGATAGAAACTTATATAGAAGTTAGCAAACTTTATACTTACAGAGGTTCGAGGTTACACGAGCCCAATTTTTCTTTTACGCTCGAGAAAACAGCGGTATCAGCGGGGCTTTATACCATTAGCTACCTTATGATTAGCGCGGCTTCATACCACCAGACGCCTGTGATGTCATCGCGGTTTTACGCATCCAGGGCCACCTGCGACATCAACGCGGCCTTACACTGTGGATACCGGTAACCTTATGGTTTTAGCGTCAGGGCTACCAGTGACACCGTGCCTCTCAACGTTTTTCAGACTCTGCCTCGTACTCCTTCCAGTATCTGTATCGTGAACGTCACCCGTCCCTTTCGTTCTACGCTTATCAATCTTCGAGGTTATCGGGGTGGCTCGTCTTTTGAGGACCTCAATTTCTTTTCCCAAGGCCTCCCTTCACTGGAGCCTATAAATCGGAGAGCTTTCTCCACCCACGTTCTCCTCATCTTTATCAGCTAGCATCATGGATCATTTGACTAAGAATTTTCTTCTCTCCAAGGGTCATTCACTCAGGAACCTCAACGACGGTGACGTCGGTTTCCTGGAGAACATGCTGGTCAAGACTTCTGAGGATATTCTGGAGCTGCAAGGAATGCTGACTCCGCTTTATTCCCGGCTGGGGGCCATTTCCCTGGAGGACTTCAGTCCTTTGGAGAGCGTATCAAAGTTGTCCGCCTCCATCGCTCGGTTTCAGGTAGTAATCGCCATGCTGCAGCAGCGTAAGGACATGTTGGGGTGCTGCCTGAAGGGGATGAGGGCCACTTCCCATGATCTTGTCCTGGTCATGGATTCCTTGAGGGACCTTCCTGAGGTGCCCGAGGATACTGGTTCTGACACCTGATAACGGTGGCTCCCTTTGGGCCTTTTTCTTTTCCTCTTGCCTTGTAATTGTATCTTTCGGCCGGTAGGCCATAATAAATAAATCGTTTCAATCATTCCGCCTTGTAACTGTTCTTCTTCTTTACTGCGCTCTTTGTCATGTTCCAAGGAATATTCTTAGCCCAACTGAAAACAGTCTTGCCATTGGGCGGTTTTTCGGTTGATCGTTCTGCCTTAACTCCGCGCCGTCCTCATTATAACAACTGATCAGCAGATATTAGCATTATTCTTGATTTGCACGAGATTTCAACAGGCATGACTGCAAATCTACATTGGCACTTCAGACTGTACACGTGCCAATCTTCAAGAGTCGGGTTGGAGGATCGAAGAGTCTCTTTTCTTCTTTTCCCGGCTATTTAATGAGGCTTTTCCTCCTTCATTCTTATCCATTTCTTTCTCCTTTATTTTTCTTCGTTATAGATCCTCTGCGAGTCTCATGGCTGATTCTTATTTGCTAGGTACGGCTTCGGGGAATTCACCGCCAACTCCTCCGACTACCCCTGACACAGATAATCCTCCCCCATCGCCTCCTTGGAGGCCGGTTGTCCGCCGGCGAGGTCGCAAGAGGCGGAGGAAGGAAGTTGAACAACGAAGGAAGGAGGCTGCCAAGGCCTCTAAGTCATTTTTCGACTCTCTGGCTTCTCTGGCTAGGGAGGAGAAAAAATCGTTTCCTCTTTTGAGTGATTCGCCTCCGTGGGTTCCTTCTGCTGGTTCAGCCGTTGATGCAGTATCGCCAAGCGTTAAGGAGAAAACAATCGGGTCGACTACTGCCGCTAGAAAGAGGGTCGGTGAGTCTTCTCCCCCTGCTGTTGTGGATTCACCCTTCTGGGGTGGCGATGACGAAGAGGACGTAGTCTACTGCTACGGCATTACTTGGTCCGACGGTGAAGAGTAGGGCCTAATCCTTCTTTTTGTAGATGCCGTATGGCCTTCCTCATAATAATGAATGATGGTTTTACTTCCTTTTCGCTTCTCATCGCTTACTTATTGTTTCTTTCTGAGCGTTCCGGGTTATCGCGGAAGCGTCCCTTTCGCTACGGGTAACTGCCTTCAACTTCTAATCGGTAACTGTCTTCTTTCGGAAGGCACAAATGACTATCCACGTGTCTTTTTCTGTTCTGTACGTGTTTTATTTTTACAGGCTGTCTCTTCTTTAGGCTTTCCTTTATAAGGAAATCATCTCTCTCTTTTACTGCTTTTGCAAATATTTTGAGTTTCTGCACATTTTCTCTCTTCTGCACTTCTTTTCTTCGAGAGGTTTTACTGCGACCGCTCACTGGTGCCAGCGACAGGCTCACTGGCTTTTTGCTCCAGGTATTTACTCTTTCTACCGCCGTAGATTTACTTTCCCTGTCCCTTATGTCTTCAACTGTTGAAAACCCCATAGATCCTGAAGCTAGGAGAACTCGCAGCATATTCAATTGTAATGAGGTTTTGAGGGTTGAATTAGAGGAGAGTGGTATTACTTTTCCCACGGGCTATCGCCCTTTTGTCTCTTTGAAGGACACTCGGCTGCCTGACGCCATGTGGGGAACATTCCGGTTAGTTTATTTCAAGATGTTTACTTACGGATTCCGTTTCCCACTCCATACTTCTCTGTTGAAACTGCTAGATCATTACGACCTTAATCCCGTCCAGATTACTCCACCCTCTTGGTGTGGTATTTACGCTTTCCTTCGTTCATGCGAGATGAAGCGTATATTTGCTCCATCGCTTGATCTATTCCGCACGTTCTTTGTCTTGAGTTGTCGCGACTGCCTGGTAGATATTACCCCCAGATGGGATGATGTCATTGTGCAACTGTTCTGGCGAAACTTTCAAGGTTTTGAGGAACACGTAGATGACTGGAAGTCTGGCTTTTTCACCCTTCGTTTGCCGTCACGACTCTGGCGCGGGGGTTTCAATCGAAAAATCAATAGTGGCGTTTGGAAAAGACCGGAAGCGCTGTCAAGCCAGGATGTTTCCAACGTTAGCGCCTTGTTAGAAATAGAAGGGTCTTTCCGTATCCGGGAGTTTGCTCGGTTCAGGCCCTTGTCAGAGTGTGTTGTGGGTGAGTTTCCTTTTTCTTCTTTATCGCTTCAATCTTCTTAATTTGCTAATATGTTTTGTTGGCAGGTAACGCTGAGAGTAGTTCTTCTGGGGAAAGTGACGCCCCTTTGAACGTAACACCTCTCCAGTCGCTGCCTCCTTCTCCTCCGCCTGAAAATTCCCGCCGCCCACCCATTCCGCCTGGAAGGGAAAGGACTAAAACCGTCACAACTCGCAGAGCCTCCACTCGACCTTCATGTTTCCTTGAAAATTGGCTTCCGTCCCGTGGCAAGAGGGTAGCTCAAGGCGATCCTGTGTTTGAGAAAATCGACAGCGATAGCGAGAGCATGGACACTGGTCCTGAATTACGTCATGCTACTATTGCTCAAAGGATGAAACTTAGGTCGCGGAGGAATGATGACACGGCGGAATCGGCCGAGGACGATAGCGAAGAAATTGCAGAAGAGACGGAGCGTCTCGTAAAGAAGGTTCGCACAAAGAAAACTAACCCCCCAGTTCCTCCTTTGAAAGGAGTTAACGCGGTCCCCCCCGAGAATATTAACGCTTCTCATGCCGCGAGTACTTCGCAAGTGGTGAAAAATATCAAAGCTATCAGGGTACCTTCCGCCGTTTCTATCGAAAACAATGAGACCTCGGCAGCCGCGACCTCTCCTTTGTCATCGGGCCATCCTGCTTCCCCGATAGGTTCTTTTATCCCAGAGGCAACCCTACCGGTTTCGAATTTAAGCGTTCCTCCTGAACTTCTCCCACGGAAGCCTCCCCTTTTGTTTTTGTCTTCAATTTCGGGCGTTGGTGATTGCGCAAAAAGTTGTTCCCCTCCTTATATTGCCAACCTTTCTCCTCAGAGGTCCCAGGGCCCCATTGGATATCAGCTGGATTTGTCTTCTTTCGGCACTGACGGGCTTCGTGCCTTAGGAATATCGGATCCGTTATCGCGAGAAGAGCCCGTGGGTCCCATAGTGGGACAGATGTTTACTTCTTCCAAGGACAGGGAAGAGTTTTTACAGCATGCTCCCGAGACACGACAATCACACCTCATGAACGACATGCTGGCTAGCTTTCGGAAATTTCATTATTTTCTTGAAGACCAGCGTAACAAAACTCGACCCTCTTCGGATTTGCAGGATCAATTAGACGCGGCCTTGGCGAAGGCGAAGGAGCTATCGCAGTTGCAAGAACGAACTCGGGCGGAGTTGGAGGATTGTCGCGCTGAACTTTCTCGGGAGAAGTCGAAGGGGAAAGCGAGAGCAGAGCTAATGGAGGCGGAACTGGTGGTGGCTGATAAAAAGAACGTCTTCCTTCGTGAAGAGTTGTCATCTCGTGATGCCGATTTGGCCAAAGTTCCTTCGAGGATAGCCTGGTGGAAGAATAAGACCATCGAGGTTTGTATCGCAGGATTTGTGGATCTCCATATCCGAGGCGCCGTCGATTCATCCATGCTGGCCGATTACGCTTCCCAAAAAATTAAAGATCTTAGTGAAGGCGAAAGGGGTTTTCCTTCTTCTGGGGAAAAGCAAGGGAATGATGACGGCGAGGCATGCGATGACTCTTAATTGATCCATTGAAGAACATTGCTATTTGTTTTCCATGTCTTGTAATAACGTCCTATCTCGCGGCGATATCGGTACCTTGCTCTTCGGGCGATATCTTATTTTATTTCGCTCTCTTGTACTGTCTTGAGAACTGTTCTTTTATTCAACGCCGATTTGTATCATTTCCTTTCTTGTGATATTGCTTTTGCTTTTTATCAAAAAGTCACATCTACTTTCCAGAGCATTTAATGCTCGCGACCCTTCCGTCGGTGCGCGGGAAAAGTCATGATGGTGCAGACACACGTGTTCGTTTCTTCTGCCTCTCCACCTTAGCGTGTTTAGAAATTTTAACAAGATCGAAGCGCTTGTCGCGCTTCTTCTAGAGTCGTACTCATTGCTTGAGTCTTATCCCTCATGCCGCTTCGACACAACGACTGCAGCATCCGTCGTTTCCTTTTAATTACTAGGGTTATAAACCCTCTTTATTTCTTCCCTTTTCTTTTTCACTCCACTTTTTCATATTATCTCTCGGCCGTCTTGCCCTTCTCACCTCCATTCAAGGCTTTCAAAGTTCTTTCCTTTCAAAGGTACTTCCCTTCCTTTCCCTCGTCTTCTTCATTTCTATTTCCTTAGTCCTGCCATGGCAAAGACTCGCCGTTCTGAGTCAAAATCCATCGATGAGAAGAAAATGGATACCACGGTCAGTGTTATTACCACGGAGGCCATTCTCCAGGAGTATTTGGCTACTCACGGTGCCGTTATTCCTGACGGTTGCCAAGCTGTTGTTGCCCCTAGGTCAGTTCGTTTAAACAACGTTCTGACCGGCAATCAAGGGTTTGCTTATTGCTGGCAATTTCAATCCTGCCCAGTTAGCCCCAAATGCATATTGCTGTGTTTATGCTTTTTTGGAACTCTGTAGATATAAGGGGATCACTTCCCCTTCTCTTTTGCTGCTTAGATCCCTTTTTAAATTGATGAAGTGCCGGGGTGTGATAACCATATCGCCTCGCTTTGACGATGATTCTCTCAAGTCTTTTACTTGGAAGTTGCTCCATATTGAGTCTTCTGTTGAGGCTTGGAAAAAGGAGTTCTTTCTGATAAATTTTCCTGACGCTCCTGGTCCCGAGTGGCGTTCTGGGTTTAATCAGGACGTCCAAGATGGCGTTTGGAGTCGACCAGGGACACTTCCCGCTCGTGAACAGGGATGGTTAAACACCTTACTCCAACTGGAGATCAGCGTTCATATTCGACTCACGGCCTGCAGAATGGCCATTCAGGAGTGCGTTAGACGTGAGTATCGCGCTACCTTTCCCTTTCATCACTGATACTAACGCTGACGTTATTTTGTGATTTTGCAGCGACGGATCCTGATTATAAACCGGAAAGCGTAAGAAGACGCTTAAGGAGAGCTCATAATAGAGAAGAAAGGGAAAAGCTCGATTCAGAGGCCACTGATAATCCTTCTGAGCTTCCGGCTACTTCCGCGAATCTCGCTCAAGTATCCTCCTCCTCAGTTGGCGAAGGGGATACCGACATCCCTGAAGGTGTTCCCATCATGACCGTTGCTGCTCCCTCGTCTTCTCAGGCTCCTAAGGCCATTGCCAGAGGAAAAAAGAAGAAAAGAACACGGAGTATCGCCACTCTTACTCCTTCTCCCGACGCTGCGGGTTCTTCTGAGGCACTACCTTCCCTCAACACCGCTACCGTAAGCGTGTTGTGCCTCAATATCTTTCGTTATTTGATCTATTTTCCTTTTTTCTCAATTTGTACTCCTTGCAGGAGGCCGTTGTAGTTACTGCTTCCGCTCCTTCAGGCGATATGAATCTCTCTTATGTGCTGAGGGGTTCCGCGAAGAGGGCCCGGATAGAAGGCGAGGATGAGAACATACCCTCCTCTAACATCGCGGGGGAAGGTGGTTCCGTTAACGTTCCTAATTCCGCAGTGGTTCCTCCAGGTGGACATTCCGCGGAAGTTTTGGGGGACCTAGGACGTGCGGACCCCTTTGGTGCTTCGCCCAGTTCCTTTGGTGGGCCTGTGCATCATTATTCCTCTTCTTTAGGCTATCAAGACGTCTTGCAGGACCTTTCGGGCTATCAGCCTCATGGTACCTTCCTGCCCCCGGGCAGTTCTTCTTCACAGGTTCGCGCCCCTAGTCCTCTGGCTTTCGTTCCCTCTAGCGTTCCTTGGCGGCAACGCTATAATGAAGCCGGAACCTCTTTCAATTTTGCGGCGGATCTTTGTCCATTAAACGGGCTCGGCGAAGTGACCCATCAGGTTGAGTTGTTCGACTTCCGTACTCGTGGTTTGGCAGCCATCGGGGGCGATGGTTCAGATGAGGTTTCTGCGCTGCTGGCTTCTCAAATTCTGGCCTCATCTGCAGAACGGGAAGCTTTCCTTTCCCTGGCGGAAGATGACCAAGTGAACTCTTTCCGTGCTAGCCTTTTCTCCAATATGATGAAATTTCACTACTGGGCGGAGGAGGTGAAGCATCAGACTGTTTCCCTCCGTTCTGTTTCGGCGGAGCTGTCCAAGGAGCAAGATGAAAAGAAAAAGGTGTTGGCAGATCGTTCCAAGATACTGCTGGCTCACCACGAGTTACAGAAATAGCATTCCGCTCTGGAAACGACTTTGTCAAAGGAACAGGCCAAAGTGACTGCTTTGGAGAGTGAGAAGTCCTCTTTAGAAAAGGAGAAGGCAGCTTTGGCGGATGAGTCAGTCGATATGGGCTGGTGGCATGCTGAACAGACCGCCCGTGTTCTAGTTAAGTGTTTCGAAGAAATTCATGGGGTGGATGCGTACAAGGGCGAAGATGTCGCGAAAGCCTTTCTACAAAGTTCTGCCCATATCAACGAGGCAGGCTATCGCCAAGCCAAGGCAGCGGGCTGGAAATGAAAAGACCCCGAGAGCTGATGTATCGTGATATTTTGCCGTTCCCTCCAGCGATCAAATATCGCTTGGCTTTTGTCTTTTGCCTTTGCAGCATAAATATTTTGAACAGTGAATCTTTGTAAATCCTTGAGATGCCTTTAATATTTCTAGACAATCCCTTTATCGGTGTTCCTCTTTTATTTTTCTCATCGCGAGACTTCTCTCGTCACTGATGTTGCCTTATCCTCACGGTGCGTTTACTTTCTTGAGCAGATCCTTGGTATTTATACCAAGATGACCAAGATCTATGTCGGTTTGGCCTTTCGATAAGCCTATCGGTATCATGACCACCGCTCCTTCCGCTGCTCAGAAGTATTCTGCACATTTCTAATTGTAGATCGTCAATAACAAAACGAGATTTGAGAGACAGTGATTACTCGTAGGAGCTTGTTTGCTGCCATCATTGGGCTTTATCACGGAACCCGTTTCGAATCGCGTTGTCCCTCGGCTCTATACTTCGCCAGGGATTACTCATCCGGTTACTAGCTGGAATTACGCGATCCTTCACGTTTCCCTTATCTCTCGTTCGGCCTTTCTAAGTGCCTCATCTTGTGAGCTGTCGGATCTGGACGGCTATCACAAGGCTAGGGAATTTTCACTTTTATAGGCGTTGTCCTCTCGTTTAGAACCGTGTCCTTACTTAATGGTTTAGCTGCACCAGCCCAACCGTTAAGATAGGATTCTTGTTTCTAAACAGAGTTTCTAACTCTTTAGGGCGTGCCTTGTTTTGATGTACCGTCTCCACGAGATCGGTTATCATTAAAGAACTTTTCACTCCCAAAGATACCGGGCAGTGCCCTCACTTAGTGAGCCATCTGATCAAGATCGGTCATCACAAGGATAGGACTTTTCACCCCCGGGGCGTCAAGGATCTTTCAATCCGACGCTAATCAAGGATACACTGGGGTCGTGCCCTCACTTAGTGGGCCATCTGATCAAGACCGACCATCACAAGGATAGGACTTTTCACTCCCAGGGTACCCCCCTTTTTATCTGCACAAAAGCAACCACAAACCCACGAAAACTCTCCTATTGAGCGTTAGCCACGGTTAGGGTCGTTATAATCCAAATAGTGCAGATAAAATTAAACTCTAGGATAATATAACTTCAAACGAGCGATATTCCAGGAGTTGGATAAGGGCGTACCGTCAAGTGTCTCCAGGCGATAGGCCCCTCTTCCGACAACGTGGGTTACGCGATACGGTCCTTCCCAGTTAGGACTAAGCTTTCCCATACGTTGTCCGGTTGCTCGCCTGTCTCGGAGCACCAGGTCACCATTTTTCAACAATCGCTCTTTGACCTGCCTGTTATGATAACGGGCCATTTTTCTTTTGTAGTGTTGCGTTTTCAGTAGGACTTCTTCTCGAACCTCTGGTAAGGCGTCCAGGTTAGCACGTAACCGTTCCTCATTTCGTTCCTCACGAAAGTGAGCCACCCGTAGGCTCATGGCCCCAATTTCCACTGGCGTAACGACTTCAGTTCCAAAAGCCAACGCGAAAGGCGTTTCTCCAGTGCTAACTTTTTCGGTCATGCGGTATGCCCACATCACGTATGGCAATTCATCAGTCCACTTCTTCTTAGACCCCTCTATGTTTTTCTTAATACCGCTGAGGATGCTCCTATTAGTTACCTCTGCCTGTCCGTTGGTTTATGGGTGAGCCACGGAAGAGAATCTCTGCTCAATCCCGAATTCTGAACATTGGTCTTTGAAGAATTGGCTGGTGAACTGGGTCCCGTTATCGCTGACAAGGATACGAGGCACCCCGAATCTCATGATAACTTGATGTTTGAAAAAACGCCATGTTTTTTCTGCCGTGATTGTGGCAACCGCTTCAGCTTCCGCCCACTTTGTAAAATAGTCCACAGCCACTATCACAAATTTCAGTTGGGACCTTGCCTTTGGAAATGGACCCAGGATGTCAATCCCCCATTTGGCAAAAGGGCAAGGGGCGATGATTTCCGATATTTCCGTGGCCGGACGTCGAGGAATTTTAGCAAATTCCTGACATTTGGGGCAAGCTTGTACATAATTGTGGCAATCCCTTCGTATGGTGGGCCAGTAGAATCCTGATCTGAAAACTTGTGCCGCCATGGTGCCGCCTGACGCGTGCATTCCGCATATCCCTTCGTGGATTTCGCGTAAGGTGTGAAGGCCCTCTTGTTCGGTTATACATTTGGCGGCGGGGTGAGAAAAACATCTTCGAATTAGATCCCCGTTATAGTACGTGCAACGAGCAGCTTGTCTTAATACTTTCATCTTTTCAGCGTTACCGTCAGGCAGCTCTTCGTGCATCAGGTATTTTATTACTGGAATCCGCCAATCATTCTCGAGCTCATTCACACACAAAGAGGCTTGTTCCTCCATGAAGGACGACACCAATAGCTCACGATAATACACATCTTTAGGTATGGATGCTTCAGGATTCGCGGCCAGCTTGGCAAGGTAATCGGCTTCAGCGTTTTCCTCTCGGGGAACGTGCTCGAAGCTGACTTGCATGCCCTCTTTTTTTATTTCCACTAGTTCCCGCGTTACCTTAGAGAGGTATTGCACCATAATAGGTTCTCGAGCCTGAGAGTGTCCTGAGACCTGGTCAATTATCAGTTTGGAGTCTCCACAAATTTTTAGACGCAGATCTCCTGTTTGGCCGGTATCGCGCCTTCCCTTTGAAGAAAACTCTCTTCCTATTCTGAGTCCAGCTAGCAACGCCTCATATTCGGCTGCGTTATTGGACAAAGGCTGCAAGATTCGAATAGCATACCGTATATGCATATCGTGCGGCCCGTTTATGAAGACTCCGGCCCCCGCCAGTTCTTGGTTTTTGGCTCCGTCCACATGAACGATCCAAAGATCCGTATATGTTTCTGGGAATGGGAGATCCATATCGTTCCATTCCGCTTCAGGTACACCACTCAAAGGGTCCTCTGTGAAAGTACACTCTGCTATAAAATCAGCAAGGACCTGAGCCTTTACGGATGGCCGGGACTGGTACCTCAAACCATATTGTTCGAGTTCTAGGGCCCAGATCAGCATTCTTCCTGAAGATTCAGGCTTTCGAAATATCCTCTTCAAGGGTTGGTCTGTAAGTACAACGATAGGATAAGACTGGAAGTATCGGTCCATCTTGCGGGCGGCTTGTATAAGGGCGAACGCTATTTTCTCAATACGAGCATATCGCAGTTCCGCGTCCTTTAAGACATGACTCACGAAGTAAACTGGGCGATGAGTGTGGTTATCGTCACGAACAAGGACGGCGCTGACCACTTCGTCTGCCGCGCTCAAGTATAAGTATAGGGTATCGCCGGACTCGGGCCTTGTCAATAATAAATCAGATGATAAATAGTCCTTTAAGTCCACAAATGCTTGCTCACATTCTGGGGTCCACCCAAACGTGGCTTTCCGTCGTATGACTTTGAAAAAAGGGAGGCACTTTTCTCCTTGCTTGGAGACGAATCGTCCCAGAGCGATAACGCGCCCCGTTAGCCTTTGCACTTCCTTAACGGTTCTCGGCGATATCATATCATGTATAGCTTTAACCTTAGAAGGATTAGGCTGGATACCTTTCTGGCTAACTACGTAGCCTAAGAACTTACCCGTCTGGAATGCAAACATGCACTTCCGGGGGTTTAGCTTCATGCGATACCTTTTCATCATATCAAAAACTTCCTTTAGATCCTGCAGGTGATCCTGAAAATTCGCACTCTTCACCAGTATGTCGTCAACATATGCTTCCACATTTCTCCCTATTTGTTCCTCGAAAATCTTATTTGCCATTCGCTGAAACGTGGCCCCCGCGTTCTTTAGTCCAAATGGCATCGCTGTGTAGCAATACGTGGCTTTAAGAGTAAGGAAGGCGGTCTTCTCCTCATCCTCTAGGGCCATGGGGATTTGATGATATCCGGAATTGGCGTCCAATGAGCTTAGATATGCGTATCCAGCGATTTGATCAACCAACTGATCTATGCGAGGAAGCGGGTAGCAATCCTTAGGACAAGCGTCGTTCAAGTCGGTGAAGTCAATGCACATACGCCAGTCTCCATTGGGTTTAGGAACAAGAACCGGGTTGGCTAACCAAGTGGGATACTGTACTTCGCGAATGAAGCCCGCGTCAAGGAGCTTTACAACCTCCTTTTCCACAGCCGACGCTTTTTCGGTGGAGAACGCCCGTCGTTTTTGCTGAACTGGCTTGACGTCAGGGTCAACGTTAAGCCTGTGCTCGGCTATTTCTCGTGATATACCTGGCATATCGGCGGGCTTCCATGCGAAATTTCCTTGGCATTTGTTCAACAGCCGTGCCAGTTGAAGATTTTCCGCTGGGCTGAGCTTATCGCTGACCAGGAATCTGGCTCCCTCTTTGCCTATCACTGATACGGGTACCATCTTGTCAAGGGGTTGAGCGCGCTTTTCATCACCCTGCTCGTAGGGGTCTGCCGCTATACACACGTATCTATCGCAGCTTGTCTGGGTCATGAGCGAATAGCATTCTGCCGCCAGTTTCTGATCACCTTTTATCGATACCACCCCGTCCCAGGAGGGGTATTTCATCTTTAGATGTTTTTGTGATATCGCCGCTCCAAAGCGATTGAGGAAAGGCCGTCCGAGTATGACGTTATAGGGCAGATTCAGATCCACAACAAGGAACAACAAATTCTCTGACCGTTTGTAAGTGTCTTCTCGGAAGTATACGGGTAAGGTGATTACTCCCGTAACAGGGATAGGGGTCCCATCCACTCCGACTATGGGTCTCTTACTAGGCGTTAACTCATCGTGGGGGCGTTTCATGAGGTTGTAAGCTTCCAGCGAAAAAAGGTTCACGGCACTCCCGTTGTCCACAAGAGTCCTTCTTATACCATGACTGGCGATGACAGGTGTGACTACCAAGGCGTCATTATGGGGGTAGATAACGCCTTTTTCATCCTCTTCTGAAAAGGATAAGATCATGCGATCAAGTATGTCTATCGCTCCACCTTTCTTTGTCATGCCGTCTCACTTACGCTTTTCCCCTTTCGCCACCATCGACTGTTCTGATTCATCTGCGTAGGGGATCCCTCCCGCTATGATATTGATTATGGGGATGTCGTCGCCATCTATCGCGAAGGTTTCCACACCCTTTCCTTTGGGAGCGTTATCCGGCTGTGGGACTGGAGGGGGCCTTGGTCGTTCGTCTGCCGCTCTTCTTATCGGATTGTTTCAGGCATCTTCCCTTACTTGAGTCGCAAATTCTCCCAGATATCCTTCCTTCACCAAGCGTTCTATCGCCCACTTTAATTCTCTGCAAGCCTCTGTGGAATGTCCTCTGGCTTTATGGAATTTACAGTAAGCGTTTTCTCTTCTGCCTAAAAGCACTCCAGGTTTCGTGGGTGCAGGATAACGGATAGGAAGATCTCGCTGTTCCGCTATCGCCAAGATCTCCGCTCTTGGTACATTCAAGGAGGGAAAATCCGGATCATACGCCCGATTTTTGTTAGCGTTCCCTTGACGCTGATGAGGGGAACTACCTTGTTTTCCTTTCGAGGAATTTCCTTTTTGCTTATCGTAGGTCTTTGGGATGTAATCTTTCCGTCGAGCGTAATCATCAGTGTAATGATCGTCAACCAGAGGATTTGCGGGAGCGGCAGGGATGTGAGGTGCCCCAGGCGGCATATTAAATGTTCTATTTCTATTTTCTTCTTCTTCCATTTTCGCATAATTATGGGCTTTAAGTCTTAGTACGTCCAAGGATATTGGAGGATCCACCATCAATGCATCTTTCAATTTTCCATAATGGCAGTTTCTTTTCAGAGCTTCTATGGCGAAATCAACGGTAACGCCCGGCGTTAATGACATTTCCAGATCGAATCGGCTGAGGAATTCTTTCAATGTCTCTTGGGGCTTCCGCTGTATGTCAAATAACGCTGCGGCAGATTTCCGAATTGGAATTGCTGTACTAAATCTGCTCCGAAATTTGGATTCCAACTGTGCGAAGTTACTAATGGATCCGCCAGGAAGACCTTCAAACCAAAGACGAGCAACTCCCGATAAGGTCATAACAAATATCTGACATAAAGCCGCATCACTGTGGGTTTGAAACTGGACGAAATCCTTCACTTTGTTGATGTGCGAAATAGGATCTTTAGTACCATCATAAGTATCAGCGGGAAGCTTCACTCGCCTGCTGACCCTGTGACGCCTTATACGACGACTGAAAGGGTGACCTGAGTATCATCAAGAATCTCACGCGCATGACGTGGGGGAGATATGTCTCCTTGTCGCCCTCCTTCCCTTGGTTCAGGTATATGATGTAGCCTGGGAGACCGACTGCGACTCCTGGGAGAACGACTTCGATATCTTCTGCTACTGGATCTTTCACTGTATACGGGAGATAAACTCCTGTTTGTTCCTTCCCTCCGTCCGGCCCAACGGTTCCTCAACACCTCAAGCTGCCTGTCTTCCTGCAGAAGAAGTCTTTGCGGTATTTGTGGTACATAAGCCTCTACTCCTCCTTGAGTGAGCTGTACGTGACCAACCGGGGGATTTCCTGCGGATAAAGGCACTTGGGGGTTCTCTGGAAACAACGGGGGCAAAGGTCGATCAGCAACAATAGATGGTGTGAACATGACGCGAGGGGGAACGCTAGATCCAGAAGCACCAGGTGTGACTCTAGTGGCCATTTCAGTCAAATATTCCAAGCGGGAACGAAGGGCCGCTATTTCCATAGCAAAGGGATTTTCATTGTTAAGCACAGATCCTTCCAAAAGAGGAGTATAAAGATCAGATCCCACCGTCTGTGATGAAGAAATGACCGTCTGTGAGGAGATAGATCCTCCGGCGATCCCGACCGAGAGGTCCAGAGGTCCCGAGATAGTTGATTGTGTCGTCATAGAGAGGTCAGCAGTAGCAAAAGGAAATAACCGCCTGCGAGTTGAGAAAGGAATATTGGAAAATGTAGACCGGTCTGGCTCCGATCTGGCTGTCATAACCGTTCCGATCTCCCAACTAAACAGAGCTTGGCTATTAAGGACGCTCACTTAATACACCAAAGCTCTCAATGAAAGCACCATTTGATAAGATCCGAGATCTCTTCGGGTCGGAAACGGTTGCTACAGCTAGTCGGAGGGGAAGCGATCGACGTCGGAGGTACCTGCAAAGCGCCGGAGGGGGACTCCGGCGTAGACACTCCGATGTTTAAGTCAGTTCGGGTTTTCAGAATGGTAGAGGTTCTCCAAGATGATCTCGATCTTACCTTCTGTTTGGAAAGATGGGGGTATTTATAGGCCGAAGTTGGCGATACCTGACAGCGATAAGGGTGCAGCGATAAGCATCGTCCGAAGATATCGCTTCCAGCGATAATAGGTAAGCCATCGCGGGCGATCATCACGTAAGGCCTATCAAGAGCGACATCCTCTCCGTTCCCCTAGGATGGGATGACGTCGTGCGCGTAAAGATGCATGAGATCCCCCCCCCGCTGAAGTCGACCATCCTAGGAAACGTCCGCCGGCCCGGGCAATAGGTTGGTTTTTCAGGGAAGCGTATAGAAACTCGTCAAGGATAGATGCCGTAGCTATAATATTGCCGTCAGGAGCAATCCAATTGTTATCAGTTTCTGTACTGCATTTCCTCCTCCCAGAGTGACAACATCATGCATTTCTTCTCCTCCCAGAGTGACATCATGCATTTCTTCTCCTCCTAGGGTGATAGCATGCATTTTTCTCCTCCCAGAGTGACATCATTTACATAATTCTACATTTCTGCATAATTATTTCCTCCTCCTAGAGTGACATCATGCATTTCCTCCTCCTAGAGTGACATCATTAGGAGAAATCATTCGTACATCTACGAATCACGCATTATCCTCCCTAAGAAACGTCTGTTGCATGTCAGACCCCCTAGTGGAGCCGTCATTTACATTTTCGTAAAACTGCCTTCAACTCCTGTCAAAGTAGTCGTCATTTACATTTTCTGCAACTTATGTTTCTCTCGATATCCGAATAGATCTAAGTTTATATCTTTGCAGGACATCCGATCGAATCTATCTCCTCCCAGAGCGACAACAAAACTATCTCCTCCCAAAGTGACAGTAACCAACTATCTCCTCCCAGAGTGACATCGAAAGCATACCTCCTCCCAGAGTGACATCAACGGTTACCTCCTCATAGAGTGACATCTACAATATACCTCCTCCCATAGTGACATCAACTTACCTCCTCCCAGAGTGACATCAAAAGCATACGTCCTCCCAGAGTGACATCAACCAACTATCTCCTCCCAGAGTGACATCCACGAATAACATCATCAATTTTGTAAACACTTTTTAATCCCCAGTGACAGCATCAATTTCCTCATCACCGAATAACACCATCAAAAGCATATCTCCTCCTAGAGTGACATAAACTTACCTCCTCCCAGAGTGACATTTGACAAACTACCTCCTCCCAGAGTGACATTCAACAAACTACCTCCTCCCAGAGTGACATTCAACAAACTACCTCCTCCTAGAGTGACATCTACAATATACCTCCTCCTAGAGTGACATCAAAACTACTTCCTCCCAGAGTGACATCAACAAACTTACCTCCTCCCAGAGTGACACCAAAAAATATCTCCTCCCAGAGTGACATCAATCAACTATCTCCTCCCAGAGTGACATCAAAAATATACCTCCTCCCAGATTGACAACCAAAAATATAGCTCCTCCCAGAGTGACAGCAACAATCTATCTCCTCCCAGAGTGACATCGACAAACTACCTCCTCCCAGAGTGACAGCAGCGACCTACCTCCTCCCAGAGCGACATCATAACTATAAGCTTGGGGTAAGACCTGTGGTGTCGCCAAAATTCGGATATGTAGGGGCAACCATCTTTACTGCTTATCAAATACTTCGATAAGACAGTAAAGAAGGGGCAACTGTTGATACCCGAATTTTGACTCCATTTTTAATTGATTTTAGCATTTCTGTTATTTACTTAATTTACTGTCATTTTTAGTTAATTTGTTGTCGTTAGCATTTTTAAAATTTTCATCGCGTTTTAGCATCGTCGTTAGCATCGTCAGCTTTCGAAATAGCATTTTTAATTTTTCGTCACGTATTTTCATTATTATTATCATTATTATTTTTAACCTTAAAAATCACATTTTTAACTATCGGGCAGTCATTTGCTAGTTTTTTCTTCATTTTAGGTCATCTCATGATTTTTAGGATTTTTAGTATTTTAGCGCATTTTTTAGTTTTTTTATTTTTTATTATTATTTTCGTTCGAGCTTTTATTGGACCCGAGTAAGTTCGCTCGGACGATAGCTTGAATTTGAAATGTTTTCCATCAACTAGTTGCTAGCTTTTTTTCCGTTCACAACGGTCTACAACGTTTCGTGTAATTTTCGGCGTAACGTCATTATTTTTCCATCCGAACGTTGCACGTTTTTGAACGAGAAAATAAACACGTTAAATGAAAAATCCTCATCATTCGCTGTAGACGGCTAAACCCGTCGTATTTTTCTCTACGGACTGGTACCTTCGGTTCAAAAAGTCGAAACGTTTGTTCGCGGGAATCGGCTTGAGGCCATTTAAATAAGGTAAAAAGGCTATTTGATCTCAACCGTTGATCTGGTCAACCAAGAAAAGTGAACCAGATCAATGGTTGACTAATTATGAAGCCATGGTGCGCATGCACCATGGACGTGAGCAAACAGTGGAGCAGGCCACCAAGCAGCCTGCTCCCGTCGTTTCCTAGCTCAGAGCCGTCGTTTCCCGTCCCATCCACCATCACCACGGCCACCGTAGCTGCCACCTCTCCTCCCCTAGCCCCACCAGTGCAACAAACCAGCCTCCATGCGCAACACCAGCGCTTCGTCCTCACGCGATCCTTGGCTATAAATACCAAGCACCTCTCAACGTAAAATGGGCACCAAATCTCTTGAGCAAGCTCTGCTCCTTCTCCCTCTTGATTGATAGCTCATATCGAGCATCGATCCTCCAATACAAGGTTTGGCAGTAAGCCTCCTTCAAACTTTTCTTTCCTTCATTTTTGTGCCTTTTATTTTCTTTAATTCGTTTAACTCTTGTTTGATTAAATAAATTGTTGTTCTTTACGTCATCAATTCATATGCATGTTGTAGATTAAATACATGTTTTCAATTTAAGAAATCGTTAGCTAGATTGTGCGAATTAATTAGTTTTCGATAATTAACAGTTTTGTCATTTTTTTGAAATTAAACTCGGTATGTTTTAAAATAAAATTCAGGCTTCGTACGATCTAGACGCCGTCGAGGAGATGAGCGTCTCGGTACAAAGATCTTGCGAAACGGCCACACCTGGTCATAGTTAGGCCGCCGGCAATAGCGCCGGCGACCAATGGGGAAGACGATGAATAGTGCCATGCAGGCCTATTCACGCGTCAATTAGGATGGGCTTGGCCCATCCCCTTCCTTTCATTTTTTCATTGGCCAGGCACTATTCCTGGCCCATTTCCTTTGCATTTTTTAATTTGAGCCCAGCCCATTGTCATTTTTCTCTCTCGTAATCACGCTTTTCTGTGAAAATATTCGTATGCTTCGTATGGTTATTTTTCTGATGTTTAATTTTCTGAAAATATTTTTCTGAAAATATTCGTATGCTTCATTTTTTAATTTGAGCCCAGCCCATTGTCATTGTCTAAATTATTCGCACTTTAAATTTCCGTAATTTACTTTCGGCAATTTAAATTCAATCATTCATTTTACCGCCTACATGGTCGGTCGCATTTTAATTTTCGTAAATATCAACTGCTTTAATTTTTCGCATGTTGCTGAAAATTCTTCCGCAACATCAACTGTTCTAAATTTTCTGTAATATCAACTGTTTTAATTTTCCGCAACATCAACTGTTTTATTTTCTGCAATATCAACTGTTTTAATTTCTGCAATTTATCAACTGTTTTAATTCTCTGTAAATCGTCAACTGCATTTAATTTTTCTGCACTTATCAAAACAGCATTTAATTTTCGTATGCGTCAAATCAATCATTTCTCGCATGGAATCAACTCATCATTTAATTTTTGTATGCGTTAAATCCATCATTTCTCGCATGCAATCAACTGTCATCATTTAATTTTCGTATGCGATAAATCCATCATTTCTCGCATGCAATCAACTGTCATCATTTAAATCTCGTATGCGTCAAATCTATCATTTCTCGCATGCAATCAACCGTCATTATTTAATTTCCTGCACTTATCAAACTCAGCATTTAATTCACGTATGCGTTAAATCCATCATTTCTCGCATGCAATCAACTGTCATTTAAATTCTCGCATTCATAAAATTGTTTATTTATCTCTCGAGCTATCGCTAACACTCTCACTTTGTAGGGTTAAAATTCAAGCTTCGCTCGAAAGTACGCCTTTCGATTCCTTTTTATTTATTCGATGCTTTATGCAAATATCAATTGTATGCATGATATATAGAGCTGCTAGAATTAAAATCAACCCACATGAACAACGTGTTTAACGATTTGCTTAGAATGCCATGCTCATATGATTTTAAATTCTCGCTTATATTGACTGCATGTACATGGGGACTTTCGATCCCACATCAGTTTATCATTTCAAAATCTATCATTTAAATTTGTACTCTGTTAGCAATCCATGGTAGAATCACGTAGTAATTAATTTAATCATGCATATGGCCTGATGATGAAATAGAGGGCGTTCATTCAGTATTTCAGAAAATTCAGTCCCATCACGTTACGGTCAGGAATGATCAATCGGTCTTGATAAACGGTAACCCCATCCGAAAGATGTTAAAACGGTAACCCCATCCAACGATTAATTATTCCTGAACGGTCACGATCATAGAAAAGACTAAAGTGACGATTCCTCTGAGGGCCCCCTTTTCAAAAAACGCATTTTTATCAAACACCTTTTTAAACACCTCTCTCATCAACCGGTAACTATTTTCGGATGTGACTCAGGTGCCTAACACCTTCCCGAGACCATAATACGACCCTGAACCTTTTGTCTGGGGTTCAGACCCCTTTTTTGTGCCTTTAGTTTTTTATTTATTATATTTCTTATGCCATGACGATTAAGGTTCCCTAAACCTAGCAACCAAATTAGGGTGGTGACTTCATTGCATGTTGCGAGGCGTCTGTTTAAGCTGAGCATCGTAAGGTCTCAAGTTCGTTGCACACTCGCGAATATCTTCATTTTCGGGGGCGCGACTGGGGTATACACAATTTATCACACTTGAACAAATAATTATCATGCCTAAAGAAGTGCATATATGGTCCATGTGCACATGTCGCATATATGTCACGAAAATCCTCACCATTCTCATACAACTCAATCAAGTGAGAAAATCCAAATATTTGCGCATCAAGAGAGTTTAAAAGAGCATACCTTCGCGAGAGGGCGTCAGCTACCACATTCTGCTTGCCTTGCTTGTACTTGATGGTATATGGAAATACTTCAATGAATTCCATCCACTTTGCATGCCTCTTATTCAACTTCGCTTGGCCTTGAAGAAATTTGAGGCTTAAATAGTCGGTGTAGATGAGGAATTGATTGGCTAGCAAGTAATGTTCCCACACCATAAGCGCTCTCACCAAAGCGTAAAGTTCCTTGTCATACGTGGAGTAGTTGAGTTGGGCGCCGTTGAGTTTCTTACTGAAATAGGCAATGGGGCGGCCCTCTTGGGTTAGGACTGCTCCTATGCTAACTCTGCTCGCGTCACACTCCAACTCAAAAGCCTTAGTGAAGTCCGGTAAAGCCAATACGGGTGACTTCATAAGTCACTCCTTAAGTTCCGTAAAGGCTGCGACCTGTCGATTCCCCTACTCAAAAGTGACATTTTTCTTAGTCAATTCGTTGAGTGGTGCGGTGATTGTTGAGAAGTTAGGCATAAAGCAGCAGTAAAAGCTTGCAAGGCCATGGAAGGATCTCACTTCACTAACATTTTTGGGCGTTGGCCAGTCTCGGATGGCTTTCACTTTGTCCTCGTCAACTTGTACGCCACCTACACTTACAACAAAGCCAAGGAAGTGCACTCTATCCAAACAAAATTCACACTTGACAAGTTTAGCATATAATTGATGCATGCGCAAAGTGTCAAGTATGGTACGCAAGTGAAACACATGCTGTTCAAGAGAAGGGCTATACACAAAAATATCATCAAAATACACAAAACCATATTTCCCAATGAAATCACGCAAGACATAATTCATCAATCTCATGAATGTACTAGGAGCGTTGGAAAGACCAAATGGCATTACCATCCATTCATACAAACCGTGTTTGGTCTTGAAGGCGGTTTTCCACTCATCTCCTTCGTGCATGCATATTTGATGGTAGCCACTCATGAGGTCAATTTTAGAGTACACCTTGCTCCCGCTTAATTCGTCAAGCATGTCATCGAGACGGGGAATGGGGTCACGGTACCTAACGGTTATCTTGTTGATAGCTCGGTAATCGACACACATTCTCCACGTCCCGTCTTTCTTTGGCACAAGTAATACGGGTACGGCGAAAGGGGACATACTCTCTCTAATGAAACCCTTACTCAACAATTCCTCGACTTGCCTTTGAAGCTCCTTCGTTTCCTCGGGATTGCATCGGTAAGCCGGCCTATTGGGTAAGGCCGCTTCGGGTACTAAGTCTATTTTGTGTTCTATTCCGTGGATTGAAGGGAGGCCCCTAGCCATCTCGGATGGAAATACATCGTCAAATTCCTGCAAAAGGGAGACAATTTGACTTGGTAGAGAAGAAGTAGGGTTAGTGTCAACATTCAAGTAATGCGCCTTGTACCGAAATATAAGACACACTTTGTTGGCTATAAGAACACGCCTCACATCCTTACCCCTCGCTATCACACTCAAGTGTTTAGGCTCACCCTCTCTACCATGCTTGCTTTTGTCATGACGAGTATTCAATTCTCCTTTGGCTTTCTTCTCTCTTTTCTTTTCTTGTGGGCCACACTCGCTCTCTCTCAAAATACCATGCTTGCTTTTTTCATGGCGTGTTTTCAACTCATTACTCATATTTTTCACTCCGCTCGGTGCATGCTCACTTTTTTCATGCACGTTATTTTCCTCATTCACACATCTTACATTTTTCTCTCCACTCTTTTCTATCAATTTTCTCATCAATTGAAATTCCACACTTGCTTTTTCCATGTGCAATTGATCCTCACAGACTTGTGCGGGTGTGAGTGGAAGAATGTTGAATTTCTTCCCACGGTGAGTGAGATGAAGCTTGTTGGTCCTACCATCATGGATTACCCATCAATCAGATTGCCATGGCCGACCAAGAATAAGGTGACTTGCATCTATAGGAACCACATCACATAATCGTTCATCCTCATAACCACCCATCTTGAAAGCAACAAGAACTTATTCTTTTACTTTCACTTCCCCATCATCATTGAACCAATGTAAGGAATAAGGATTGGGATGCGGTGTTGTAGGTAAACCAAGCTTGAAGACTAGGAGATGGCTTGCTACATCCACTACACTCCCGTTGTCAATGATAAGTGAAGCAATTTTACCGTTGATCTCACACCGAGAATGGAAAAGATTTTCCCTTTACTCTTTATTGGTGACCCATTCTTTGGTTTGAGCATTCATGTTCCTTCTCACAACCAATGTCACGGGGACTTTCGGAGCCACTTCTTCTTCACTACTCTCGGTCTCTTCTTCCTTCGACTCATTCTTATCATCCATCTCATTTTCACTTCCGGTTTCATAGTGACCCTCGCGGATGACAACTACTCGCCGGTTGGGGCACTCGGAGGAGATGTGACCTCTCCCACGGCACCGATAACATTAGACATTCGATGAAAATTTCTTGGGTTGGGTTTGGTTGGTAGAGATAGGGTTAGGTGTTTGCTTTGGTGGAGGGTTAGATGTGTTACTCTTGGAGTAAGGTGTGTATGGTTTTAGGTTGGGTGTCATGACTTTAGAATCTTTTGGGGTTGATTGATCCTTGGGGTAGGATTTCCATGGTGTTTTCGGGGTGGAGGAGTAGGGTTGGGTTGTGTTTCAGCTCGGGTAGGTTTTCTTCTTTGTGGACTTATAGGCTTCCACCTTTAGGGCATAATGTAACATTGGTTCCAAGTGATCAAGCTCCTTCAATTCAAGTTTGTACCTAATCCGTTCATTGAGGCCATTGAGGAACTGTGCCATAGTGGCTTCTTCACTCTCTTCGGTCTCGGTCTTGATAAGAAGTTCCTCTAGCTCATTGAAGTATTCACCCATGGGCTTGGAACCTTGCTTGAGGCCTTGCAACTTGTTTTGCAACTCCCATTTATGGTTCGCGGGCACAAACTTTTCTCTCATTACCTGCTTCATCTCTTCCCAATCCCGGATGACATCCACTTCTCCTCTTTCCTGACACACCTTCTCCCACCAACTAACCGCGTAATCATCAAACTCCATGGCAGCTAGCTTGATTTTCTTCTCATCCGAATACCGGTGACAATTAAAGATGCGTTGAATTTTCTCTTCCCATTTAAGGTAGTTCGAAGGATCGGTGGTGCCCCTAAAGGTAGGAATTTGCACCTTTATACCACTCAACTTGTCATCAACCCTAGGCTCTTGTGGCCTCTCAAAATGCTCTCCAAACCGTGGCATTTGGTGTCATTGCCGTCTACTCCTACTTTATTGTGGAGGCTCCTCAAACTCTTCATTAGCGCCCTCATAGAGGTCCTTGTAGTACTCACGCGTTTTGTGGGGTGTGGTACTAGCATGGTAGTGAGGAATTAGAGGTCGGTTACTTGATGCATGGAAATCCCTTTTGCCATCATTGCCCTTGTCATACTTCTTCCAGACAGACTTCATTTGCTCCTCGGATATGGCTAGTTTAGAAGGAGGTGGGGCTGGTTTCTGAGTCTCCATGGTAAGAAAAATTGGGAAACCATGGCTGGCCACCCTCTTTGAGTCGCCTCTCAAAGGCCCATCCGCCTCATCACTATCAATGTGACCCTCTTCCTCGGTTTCACAAACAACGTGCTCCTTTTGTGAGTCCTTATGGGGCCTAAGGGGAGGGTCTCTTGGAGTTACCGGGGGCTTGATAGCCTCTTCTATCAAGGTGAGACGCACCTCCGTCTTGGCCGCATTAGCCTTTAAATCGGCCAAGGCTACAAGGACTTGTTCAAGGACTTCGACACTTCTACTACCACTAGAACTAGGTCTACTTCGGTTTGACATCGTGAAAGATGTACCTGCACACTCAATCAAATGTTAGTAAAAAATAATCTCTCCCTCTCGTGTTTGAACACTCGTGTTTAATCTCTCGCAAAAGATAGCCTCACAAATCGCTCAAAATGCTACACATAAGGATTGCTCACCGCACACCCTTGCCATAACCAACCTTGTGATTCAAGTCAAGAATTTGTTCACAACTATCTTTACAAATACTCAAGGGATTTGAAGAAGATTTCCCCCCTTTTTCCTTTTTTTTTTTTTAAAGGGGTTTAGGACTTGGAAGAAGCAAAAAGACTGCTGGACTTAAGAAGAAAAAGAACGTGCTGGACTTGATGAGGTCGGGTATTTTTTTTGGTTAGGAATGTTTTGATTTTAATAAGGGAATGTTTGTCCCCTTATTTTCTACAAGTCTTGGTGTTAGGTAAGGATTTTCTTGCTTGTATTTAATGCAAGGGAGAGTCCAAGACTTTGATGGCCGGCTAGAGTAAGGCTTAAAGGAGCCTTTGTTTCCTTGGTTTGGTGAAGGAAAACATTAATTTAGAGGGAAACACCAAACTTTAGTTTTTTAGCAATGTTTTGGATAAAAAAATTTCCTTTTTCCACAAGTGGCAAGAACACCAAGAACAATATGATGAACATCAAGAACACACTTTTTAGATTTTAATCTTTTGAGCTAGCACAAGTTGGCACAAAAATCACACATTTTACCACACGAACTAGGGATCAAAATTAGACACTTTTTGACGCAAGAAACTAAGAAAATGAGTTTGGAAAGACACGAAGACACTGCTCACAAAGGTGATAAACGAAGAACACCAAGTAAACTCCAAGGCGCCAAAAGCTTCGCTACCACTTGATATGATCCGACCTAGTGTAAGTAAGCCGAATAATATATGGAGCTTATAGAGGATCTAGCCTAAAGAGTTAACTATAGAACCAAACCAATCAAAGATGAAATAATTAAAAATACGAACGAGCAGCGGATTATATAATACGAAGGGACGATGGAAAAGATGGATATTACCGGGAAATGAGAAGGTGTTTGGATGGGTTGTCAATAGTGATGAACAAACACGAGACTTGATGAAGCTCAAATCGTCGAAAGGCAAGCAATGCGTAAATATATTTCATTCACCCAAAATATCGTCGAAATAATTACAACTTATTTCCCGGAGAGAGATCGGGAGGAGTGTTCTCAACTTAACAATTTCTCTCCAAGAAGATGTGATGAGTTTAAGGACCTAGGTGATAGGAGAAGGAGTGCTCAACTTACAAATATCACTCAAAGTCTAAAAACTACGTAAGAAAAGGAAGAAAAGAGCTATTTATAGTTGTACACCAAAAATGGGCTCGAAAAGCCCAAAATTCAGATTTTGGGTAATGTCTAGCGGCATGCCGCCTGGAGCCTAGCGGCATGCCGCTAGCTTCGGCTTTTGTCAACACAAAATAAATAAATTTTGGCGGCATGCCGCCATCCTTGGTCAGGAATGCTTCAAGTGCATTTTTGGCCTCCAAAATGATGGGCAATCATCATCAACATGCGGCCTTGCCTTGCTCCTGGATCATGTCTTGGCTCATCCGGGCCTCAATCCATAGGGCGGTTTGCTTGGCCATTCTCCGGGTGATTGGTCCTTCTAATGTGGTCGGGATCACATCAAGCCAGCTTCTAGGTGCTCCAATCCCCTTTATCCAAGGGTAATTTAGGGTTTTCCCCTATGTAAATAGCCTCCATATAAATAGGCTTAAACATACTCTTTTAGGCTTGTCTTTGATTTGAGTGAATCTTCATCTAAGGCAAATTATCTAGGTTTATCTATTAGGGTTCTTAAAACCAAAATTATCCTTCTAAATGAAGATCAAATGGGTTGTTCAGTCTTGTTAGTGAAAGGGTCGCCTTGATTAGAGATCCTTAGTAATCATCTTAGGAAGGTTATCTTGCCTTGTTGTAAGAAGGGTTTCCTTTATTATTAAGTTAAATACAAATATTTTCCATTTCCATTTCTATCAATCCTCCATTAAACCGCTGCACTTATAATTCCAACTCCATCTTCATTCGTCCATCCATCCTTCCTTCATCCGAATTGTCAACCTCCCTAAGAGGACTAGATCCATCGCCCAACTATTCCGGCTATCTTCTCCAAATCGAAGCCAAGATCATATCAGTGAGCCTATCTATCCATTTCTGCGTCAAATTTAAGCCTTTGAACTAGTTCGACAATTCAACACGGGCCTAGGCAACTAGGATCGTATCACCCGCTAGCAAGGAGTTTATCGCGGAGGAGACGACTCGCCTTTTTTTCAAGCATGTAGTGAAGTATTAGGGCTTGCCAAGGTCCATTGTGAGCGATAGAGATCTGCGGTTCACAGGGCGCTTTTCGACCGAGCTCTTCTGCCTATTTGACTCGAGTCTTAACTTCTCAATAAGCTTTCACCCACAAACTGATGGCCAAATCGAGAGGGTGAATGCCTTGTTGGTGCTTTATTTGTAGCACTATATGAGTGCCAACCAGCGGGATTTGGCAAAGTTCCTAGATGTAGCCTAATTCTCATATAGCCATCATCGCAAAGAGGCTACAAGCATGAGTCCCTTTGAGATTGTGATGGCGCAGCAACCATTTACACCGAGGGACGTCGCATCGGGCTACACGGGGAAGAGCCCAGCTGATAAGAGTCCGAGGTTTCTTGAGCAGGATCGGCCTATGGGGTCTGGTCAGGAACACTATTTCGGTGTCTTCGTGACCTGCAAAGCGCCGGAGGGGGTCTCCGGCGTAAACACTCCGATGCCTAAGTCTGTATGAGTGGTAAAAATGGCAGGGGTTCAACATGCTATCTTAGGCTTACCTTCTTGTCTGAAAGGGTGGGGGTATTTATAGGTAAAGGAAGGAATGTACCGACAGGGGGTAGGAGTTATCCCTGGTAGGTGTCGCTGGAGTGGTAGGGAATGACGTCATGCCGGGTGACGTCATACGGGGTGACGTCATGCGTGACCTGGGATGGGATGTCGTCGTGCGGGTGTCGCGTGAGAGGCCCCTCCGCTGATGTCGACAATCCCAGGGTCATCCGCCAGGCTAGGGGCGGTAGGAACAGTGTCGTGTCTCCCTTGGAAAGTACAGTGTTCTGGCCGGGTAGCCAGGTGGGATGGCGGAGATGCCGCTACAGTGATGTCAATGGTTATCATAAGCCCAACTGAAAACGAGCCCGAGTGTTTACCAAGGGCTACTACCTCTTCTTCAGTCTTGCCTCTTTAGTGGTTTCTGCATTAATTAGGGCTCGACAGTCGATACGCGCGTCTTTTTAGAACGCTTCTCCTTATTCCTGTGCCTATAAATAGGCATTTTTTCTGCATTTGTTTTCACAACTTTCTCAACTTTCTTCATCTCTCTTCATACGATGGATGAAGTCACCAAGAATTTTCTGCTCTCTAAAACCCACACCCTGAGGAACCTGACTCAGGCGGACATTAATTTCCTGGGTGCGCTGAGTACGAAGACTTCGGAGGATATCTTGGAACTCCAGGGGATGCTGACTCCCCTGCAGGCTAGGCAGACTGCTGTCACCATGGAGGACTTCAGCCCCGTGGAGAAAGCGGTGAAGCTGTCAGTAGCTGTTTCTCAGATTCAGCTACTTATGGCCATGCTGCAGCACAGGAAGGATCTGCTGGGGTGCTGCCTGAAGGGCATGAGGGCTTATTCTTCCGAACTGACTACTCTGGTGGATGCCCTGAGTGATATTCCCTTCCTGGAGTGGGAGGATGACGACATTGGGTCGAATACCTGACCAGCGGTGGGGACCTTTCTGCTAGGCCTCTTTGTGTTTCTCTTGGTGCTGCCTTTTGTAATCTTGGGCCGTTAGGCCCTTTAAATAAATAAAATGTTTTTCCTCGTTAGATTGCCGCGCTGTCGATATTTTTCTTCCTTGTAGGCTATCTTGTTTGAAAAATAACCTCTGCACCCATTAACTGTGGGTTTAGCGTCCCTTGGGATCTCGCACCTTTTCGTCTGCTTGACCGGTACATAATAATGAATTTTTCTCCCCAGTCCCAACTGCTCCAAATTTATTTTACGCCGTTTCTCCAGCGCTAACGGATTGGGCAACGATCTCGGTGCTTTTTGAATGGCACAGACTTTTACAATTGTAATTATGAAATCAGATCTTTCCCCCAATGGTCGTTGCATCTGATCGCATTGATTATCCTCGAAAACGCGCGAAAAGGCAGGAGCACCTCCTTGCCTTGGCTATATATAATGGGGCTCTTTTCCCTTTTTCTGTTCATCCTTCTTCTTCTCTTTTCTTTCTTACTATTGCAGATATTCTCATGGCTGACTCACGTTTTTTGTATACCGCTGCTCGTGACTCTCCCCTGACTCCTCCAACTTTGCCAGATTCCGATAATCCTCCTTCCTCACCTCCATGGAGACCTGCCAAGCGCCCTGCCAAACGCCGAGATTGCAAGGAAAATGAAGAAGAAAACCTTTGAATCTTTCTTTGCCGAGTATGAGCCTCACTACCTCGCACTGCAGAAAGGCGATAAAGCGTCATTGTCTGCCCCTTGTCCTCCTTTAGAGGAGAGAGTCTCTACTCAAAACGCTAATTCAAGGCTGGTAGTATTTACTATAGGGGAGGGCTCCCGCGTCACTTCGATAGAGGAGACTGTTCCTGCGACAAGCCTGGTGCCCCTGCTTGGCCGAAGGCCCTGCAGGATTGACGAACCTTTTCCTTCCTATGACAGTGGGTTGCCATTGTCTCCAGAGGACTACGATTATTGCTATGACATGGACTGGGCTAACGAGGATTGACACCCGTGTGTCGCGCTTACTGTAGATGTCGCTGGCCTTTTAAATAAATGAATAAAATAGTATTTTGCCTTTTCTTTCTTTATTTCTGTACTGCACCATTTCATAGGGTAACTGACGCTGGCTAGCTAGTTATCGCTTCATTCGACCATCTTTTTTAACTTCTTGTAACTCACGATTCTTCCTTTGCGAGGTTCGAGGTAAGTGCTTGACTTTAAGTTTCTGTCAGAGTCTTTCCACGTGTCGTATTTATTTTACACGTGTCTTACTGCAACGGGCCACCTGGCTGTCTGATTTCTAGTCGTCTCTTTTAAAAGGAAATTTGCTCCTTCTTTCTACCCTTTTACTTCTCCTTTTAAATTCCGCATCTCTCTTCGCTTTCTCGACCGCTCCGAGGAAATTCTCTCGTTCGTATCCAGACGATCCGCCTATTCATTTCGGTTTTTTTTCTCAAGGTATTCTACTCAATCTTGCTTTGATTTTCCTTTGCTACTTATCTATCATGCCTCGTACAAGATCTCAGTCCAGCTCTCTGGTTATTCCTGGGGCAGTCTTTCTAGATCCTGAGATCGAAAACACCCCTAGCATCTTTACCTACCCCACCATTCTGCACCTCGAGTTAGAGGGCAATAACATTACTTTCCCCAACGGTTATAGTGCCACTATTCCTAATATCACTACGAGGCTCTATAGCAGGCTTTTGGGGACTCGTAGGATACTTTATTTTAAGATGTTTCAATACGGGTTCCGCCTCCCTGTTCATGACACACTAGAGAGCGTGTTGCGTGAGTATGGGCTTAACCCTGCACAGATCACCCCTGCCTCGTGGTGTGGCATCTATGCTTTCCTTCGCGCCTGTGAGTTGAAAGATATTCTCATTCCCTCTATCGCTTTGTTTCGCAAGTTTTTGACTCTAGTCTATCGCAACGGCTTGGTTGATATTACCCCGAGGTGGGGTGATGCCCTTGTTGAGCCTTTTTGGCGACGATTTCAAGGGTTTGAGGAAAACGTCGAAGACTGGAAGAGCGGTTTCTTCATTGTCGAATTACCCTCTCGTCTGTGGCGTTCTGGTTTTTGCTTGGATCTTGTTGATTGGGTAAAGCCAGTACCTCTGTCTAAGAAAGAGTTAAGTCAAGTCAATGCCTTGCTGGAAATGGAGTCGTCCTTCCAAATCTGAAACTTTGCCTTGTACAGTCCTTTGTCTGAGTGTACCATAGGTAAGTCTTTTGGGCTCTGTCCTTATCTTACTTGTCCCTCATTTACTAACATAACTTTTCGCAGGAGAGACTATCGCTCGTCTACTTTTAGAGGGTGACGCTCCTCCCCAGGTTATACCGTTTCCCACGACAGTTCCTTCCGCTTCTGCTGGGACTCAGGCTGACCACCACATACCCATAAAGAAAAGAGCTTCGAACGTGGCACTTTCAAGGGAGAGCGGTACTTCTACTAGCGCTTCCCGTTTCGTGGAGAATTGGTTACCAACTCAGAAGAGAGGATCCAGCTCTAGCTCGCCAATAACTGAGACAAAGATTTTCTCTTACGAGGGCGAGGATATGGAAGACATGGACACAGAGCTGAGTCTTTGCCCAGCCTCCACAGCTCAGTAAAAGAGGCTGAGGGAAGAGAGCGAGACTCGAGTGGCAAAGATGGTTGCTCAGCCCACCCCTGCTGATGTCACAACTCTTGTCGCTCCTCACGTTGCCGCTTCTCCTGATGTTACTGGAAAGATTCCTGCGCCACTAGGCGACACCTCCTCGACTCCAGGATCATTTCATCCCAACGGGGTTTCCACTACTGTGATGACACCGCCGTCCATGGCAAACTTTACTCCCGCCATAGAGCCCCCTCATTCGCCCATTGGTTCCTGCATCCCTGACGTGGTGTCGCCAGTTTAGGGTAGTACTGGTTCCTTTTGCTTTCCACCCAGATCTCCTTGTCCGTTGTTCCTTACTTCGATTCGGGATATCGGTGGTCCAGATGGTCATTCTACCCCTTCCTTCGTTGCTGATCTTTCCCTTGACGGGAACCAAGAAGCCCCTTCTCACCGGTTAGATTTGTCCAAGTTTGGGACTGACGGGTTTCGTGCCCTAGGTGTGTTGGATCCCTTGTCGCGAGACCAGCCCACGACTATCTTAGCCTGCGAGATGTTCTGTTCCTCTGAGGACGAGAATATGCTACTGCAGCTTCCTCCTGAGATTCAACGTGTACGCCCCATGAATAACTGCTTTGCCGCCTTTCAGGAACTTCATTAATTTATCAAGGCCCACAGTAAGCAGTTCCAAGACCCTGGTGCCTTGGCCAAAGTGGAAGAGCTGACGCGGCTCTAAAAACGTACTCAAGCTGAACTGCATGAGTATCGTGCTGACCTTGCTCGGGAGAGGTCTAAAGGAAAAGCCAAGGTGGAAGCTTTAGAGGCTGAGTTGGTGGTTGAAAGGAAGAAGAATTCTCTTCTTTACGAAGAGATATCATCTCGCGATGCAGATTTGACGAAGGCTTCGTCGAAGGTGACTTGGTGGAAGAAGAAAACCGCACAAGCCTTTACCACTAGTTTCGCAGATTAGTGCCATGGTAGGGTTGTTGATCCTGCTGAGGCTGCCAAGTATGCCTCCACAAAAATGAAAGAGATTGATGAGAACCACGAAGGCTTCTTTTCCTCCGAAGAGGAGTGATGAGATGACATCCGTGCGAGGCCCGTTCGATGCCGGTTGATTGAGGTGTCGCTTTATTGTCCGTGCCGCTGTTGTACTATTATTTTTTCTATTTGGACTTCGATGCCACCTTCTTGGTTTGTAATAATTAACAAATCTTGTGTACTTGACCAAATAATACGTGTACCTTGGCGGTGTCGCCTTCCTGTTGAACGTACTCATCGATTGTCCGCTTTTACTTCGTACTTGTGCTTCTTGCATGTCGCGACATTGTGACATGCCTTATCTTTCGTTGGGCCTGACTTCACTTTTTCAGAGCATTTAATGCTCTGACCTCTTTTGTCTGATACAAAAGGGACAGTCATGATGCTCTAAGCACACGTGTCCGCAGAGGGGAACGCTAGGGGAATGGTGAGGCTGGAAATGTCTTTTCACTCGCCTGGGGCTGTACCCGTTTCCCGCGTCCCTTGTTTTTGACACGTCACACACAACAACCGTTTGATCTTTCATTCCACTTGAGCCTTAGGGTTATAAAACCCCTCTCATATTCTCTTCTCGTCTTTTGTTGCATTTTTCCTAAGAAACGAACACAACTTTCTTCTCCTTTTTGCGGTCCGCCGCCGCCTGGGTGTCTCGACCTTCTTTTCTGAAAAGGTACCTCCTACTCCGCTCTTAGCTTAGCTTTATTCATGGCTCGCAATCGCCGTTATTCTTCACCCCAATCTACTGGGGAAGGAGATATTGAGGGTACCGCCTCCACCATTGCTTCCACCGCCGTTCTTCGGCGGCGGTTGTGAAATTATAATGCCAATCTGGATCATTTGGATGGGTACTCCACTAAAGTTTCCCCTAGGTCGCTCCGCCTCAACTGCGAGCTGTCCGGAAATCGTAGGATTCTCTATGCAAAAATGTTTAACTATGGCTTTAAACTCCCTCTGGATCCTCTGATTGCAGAATTATTTTCTGAATTCGACTTGAACGCTGCCCAGTTGAGCCCAAATGCTTACTGCGGCATTTATACCTTTATAGCTCTTTGTAGATATGTAGGGATTGAATCCTCTTCTCTGTTGTTGCTTCGATCCTTATTTCAATTGTACAGCCATAGTAACGGCGTCATAGCGATATCGCCTCGCTATGATGTTGACTCACTAAAGCCCTTCACCTAGAAATTATTGCACCTTGAATCTTCTATTGATGCCTGGAAAAAGGGGTTTTTTATTGTCACTTTGCCCGAACCTTTGTGGCGAAGTGGGTTTAATATGAGTATTAGGGACGGTGCCTGGGGTGGGAGGTTGCATCTAGGATCAGTTGAACAAGGTTGGTTGGACAAATTGCTTAATCTGATAGAGATTCCTAGTGTTCACACCCATGAGCTTGCATGCCAGGGCGATATCCGAGGCTGTATCCAAAGTGAGCACCCTCCGCCTCATTCGTTATTCTCTGTCAGTACTAACTCTGACATTTTTCTCTTATCTCTGCAGATCCTCCCGCGGGGTGGAAACCCGAGTGCATCAAAAAACGAGAAAGAAGAGCTCTACGGAGAAGGGAAAAAGAGGATCTTGTCGCTGCTTCGGGTGGTGTCGCTGCTAACATTGCGAACCCGTCCACTTCTGCGCCTGAGTCTTCTTCTCGCCCTTACGCAGAGGTTACTGCCGCTTCAGCCACTGAGCCAATTTCTTCTCCAAGTGTAGATCCTACTCAAGTGTCATCCTCTCGACCTCTAGTTACTAAGAGGAAAAAAGAGGACTATCCGTATCCGCGTCATCGCTCCTACCCGCCCTTCTATTTCGGCTTCTAAGGTAAGTCTTGCAAATTCTTGCAGGTTTGCTATTCCATTTAGTTGTCTCTTTATTCTCTTTACTCCTCTGTAGGATATTGCTACCGTTTCTTCCACTGCCCCTTCTCACGACGGTATGGACCTGACGCACATTCTCGATCCCAAGAGGCCACGCCTCACCGAGGATGTCCCTTCCTCGAACGGCCTTGCCGCGGATCAAGAAAAGCAGGGAAATGCCGCTGGTACTGGCCCCTTAGCAGGCGATCAATTCATTGAGCCGCCGGGGAACATGGTTGCTTCCACGCCCTTTCCTTCTTCTTTCGCTGTGTCGTCTCCCCCCTAACCATCAACTAGGTTTCGCGGGGGATATCTCAGAGAGCGATTTTCCTCATCTCCAGGCCAGCAGTTTCAATCTTGATGCCGGGACATCCTCTTGCTCCCCTCCGTCTCCTCCTGACGTCTTCTTTGTCCCTGCTGCCGCCCCAACAATCTCTCCTTCCCTTGCGCCTACCGAGCCTCCACGTTTGGTGGCTGACTTGAGCACCATACTTTCTAGTGGGGCCATCACCCACCAAGTTGACTTAAGTAATATCTGCCAACATGGGTTCCCCGCGTTAGGGGGTAACAGCTCTCTAGCGACATCCGCATACTTGGCGGCGCATATGTTTTCACTTGAGGAGGAGGAGGGCTTTCCTCTCTCATGCTCAAGATGAGCAACTGCAGTGGATACGTACCCAACTCTTCTCCGGCCTTCAAGACTTCCACTACTGGTCTAAGGATGTGACGAAGCGAGTGAGCTCTCTTAGCTCTTCCTCCAAAGAGTGGCGTGACACTAACCGCCAGCTTTTGGAAGAGCTTAACAGAAACCAAGAGGAGCTTGGCAAGAGCCGAGAGGAACTGAGGAAGCATGTAGAAGAGCGGCAAAATATGGAGGCCAGCTTGGCGGCTACAAGGAAGGAGTTGGAGGAAGCCAAAGGGCGCAAGGCTGCCAAGGACGCAGCCCTGCAGGCGGAGCAGACAACCCTGTAGGTGGAACGGGACCAGCGTGCCATGCTTGAGACAGAGATGGCAGACAAATGCCAGTGGTTTTCGGAGCAGACCGCGGGTATCATGGCCGATTGTTTCATTGAACGCTATGGCCGAGACAACTTTGATGCCGATGCTATCATTCAGCTCTTTAGAGAGAAATCCGGAGGCCTTATGGAAGCTGGCTACTATTGGGCAAGGAGGCCGCAGGGAGGCGAAGGGGATAACAACTTGCCAAGGCCATAGGTTTTTTGTTCTTTTCGTTCGTAGGACACCTTCCCTTTTTGCTCTTTTGTATTACGAGGCTTTTCGCCTATGCGAGCCTCCGCTCTTGTATAAACAACATATATATTTTGGCTGTGACTTTCCTTTACCAATGGTTTTTCTTAATCTGTTGCCGTTTATCTGTGGACTTATAGCACCAATATCGATAGAGTGATGCCGCACGCGTATTCGAGCCTTCGCAGGGCCATAATATGTAACGTTCCAAGCGGCATCGCGCTTTTCTCCTCTTTGTGAAGGTCATTTAGATAACACTATGACCGTCATTCAGTTGAAATATCTTGCCTTTCCACGACCTCATTACCTTCTCGGGTGTTTTGCCACCTCAATGTTCCTGCACATTTTCACTTATCGTTTACGTTAGTAGCGACATGTGACAGAGGGTTTAAATTACCTTAGGGTGTTGCCGCGTATACTCCAAGCTCACTTGGTGCGATCCCTCCCCCGAGATGTCGCTCGTGTCACATACTCATCCAGCCAACTTCACCGGGTTTGTTCCTTCCGGTTACTTGCTGGGGTATCGTGACTTTTCATATTTCTTCAGTTGGCCGAGAAGTACCACATCTCAGTGAGCCACCTGATCAAGGCCGGCCATCACGAGGATAGGACTTTTCACTCCTCAGCGTTGTCACCTCGCACCTCGAAACGTGCCACTTCTTAACGATGTGTCTGTGTTAGCGCCACCATCGTAAGGATAGGATTTTCACTTTTGGGGTAGAGTTTTTATTTTCCCTAAGGTCGTGCCTCACTTAGTGATCAACCGCCTATGTGAGCACGGGTTGTCACAAGGATAGGACTTTACACTCCCAGGGGAGTCGGGGAGTGCCTCGTCTTGGTATACCGCCTGTGTGAGCACGGGTATCCCAGGATAGGACTTTTCACTCCCGATGGTGCTGGAGCGTGTCTCCTCTTAGTGAGCCGCCTGATCAAGGTCGGCCTCACAAGGCTATAACTTTTCACTTCTAGCACCATATATTTCTAGGGTTGCCGGGGCGTGCCTCATCTCAGTGGCTCGTCTGTGTTAGCCCGGCCTACCACAAGGTTAGGACTTTTCACTCCCGACACCCTTTTCTCTGTTATCTGCACACCACAGACAACCAACAAAGAACAAAAGATATCTCCAAAATAATTGTTAGACCATGCACCACGGCATGTCAAATTCTAGTATGATATAATTTCAAGCGAGCAATATTCCAAGAGTTAGGTAAGGGGGTACCGTCAAGTGTTTCCAGGTGATATGCCCCCTTCCCGATAACACGAGTGACACGGTATGGGCCCTCCCAATTCGAGCTAAGTTTCCACATCCGTTGGTCCGCCGCTCGCTTGTCCCTGAGCACCAAGTCTCCTGCCTTGAGCAACCGCTCCTTAACGTGTCTATTGTGATATCGCGCCATTTTCCTCTTATAGTGCATTATTTTCAGGAGAGCTTCCTCATGTAGCTCAGGTAACACATCAAGGTTAGCTCGTAACCTTTCTTCGTTTAGTTCCTCTTTAAAGTATTCCACCCTTAGGCTTAGGGTGCCGATTTCCACAGGTGTGACGGCCTCGGTACCAAAGGCCATCGCAAAGGGCGTTTCCCCTATGCTAGTTTTGACAGTAATGCGGTAGGCCCACATTACATAAGGTAGTTCACCTGGCCATTTCTTTTTCGAGCCCTCCAGGTTTTTCTTAATGCCGCCTAGGATGCTTCGGTTGGTCACCTCTGCCTGGCCATTAGTCTGGGGATGCGCCACGGAGGAAAAACTTTGTTCGATCTGGAATTCCTCACACTGTTCCTTGAAGAAGTGGCTAGTAAATTGCGTCCCGTTGTCACTGACCAGTACACGGGGTACCCCAAAGCACATAATAATTTGGTGCTTGAAAAAGTGCCATACTTTTTCGGTAGTGATGTTAGCTACTGCCTCCGCTTCTGCCCATTTTGTGAAGTAGTCCACAGCCACTATTACGAATTTTAGTTGGGATCTCGCCTTAGGAAAAGGGCCTAGAATGTCAATTCCCCACTTAGCGAAAGGGCAAGGAGCCACGATTTGAGAGATCTCCGTGGCAGGTCGTCGGGGGATTTTAGCAAATTCTTGGCATTTGTGACATGTCTGCACGAAGTTGTTACAGTCCCTGCGAATGGTGGGCCAGTAAAACCCTGACCGAAACACTTGTGCGGCCATGGTGCCACCCGACACGTGCATACCACAGATTCCTTCATGAATCTCTCGCAGGGTGTGGAGGCCTTCCTGTTCAGTTATACATTTTGCCGCTGGGTGGGAGAAACACCTCCGAATTAGCTCCCCACCGTAGTAGGTGCATCTTGCCGCTTGTTTCAATACTTTTTTCCTTTCAGCGTTATCACTCGGCAACTTGTCGTGCTTTAAAATTTTTATCACGGGGATCCTTCAATCCTTTTCGATTTCTTCTACACACAGCGACAACTGCTCCTCCATGAAGGACGGCACTGATTTTTCCTCGTAGTACACGTCTCCTGGTATAATTGCCTCCTGATTAGCTGCCGTTTTGGCCAGGTTGTCTGCCTCGGCATTGTACTCTCGAGGGATATGTTCAAAGGTGACGCGCACCCCGCTTTGTTCTATTTCCATCAATTCTTGCTTTACTTTCAAGAGGTATTGCACCATGATGGGCTCTCTGGCTTGAGAGTGTCCCAAAACTTGGTCCATTATTAACTTGGAGTCACCTCGTATTTCTAACCGTGGGGCTCCTGCTACCATGCCACCTTCGGCTTTGGTGAAGAGGTTTCTTCCTATTCTGAGCCCCGCTAATAACGCCTCATACTCCGCTGCGTTATTAGATAATGGTTGTAGAATTCTAATAGCATGTCGCGCTTGTACATCGTGTGGCCCGATCATGTGGATACCAGCTCCTGCCAGTTCTTGATTTTTAGCACCATCCACGTATATAACCCATGAGTCCGCGTGGGCCTCCGAGGGTGGGAGTTTTGTGCTATTCTCTCCCTCTTCACACGGCTTCGCCACAGGGTCCTTAGCAAAGGTGCACTCGGCAATGAAATCCGCTAAGACCTGGGCTTTTACGGATGGTCGGGCCTTGTACTGTAATCCATACTGCTCAAGCTCGATTGGCCAAATTAGCATCCTCCCCGAGGACTCTGGCTTCCTGAAAATTCTCTTCAAGGGCTGATCTGTGAGCACGATGACTGGATGGGCTTGAAAGTATCTGTCAATCTTTCGTGTCGATTGTATTAGGGCGAATGCCACCTTTTCAATGTGGGAGTATCGCACCTCCGCATCTTTTAGCACATGGCTGATGAAGAAAATAGGACGGTGGGCATGATTGTCCTCTCGTACTAGGACAACACTAACTACTTCATCTACCACAAGATATAAGAATAAGGTGTCGCCTGGCTCTGGTCGCGTCAGCACCAAATCAGACGACAAGTAGGTTTTCAAACCTACGAACGCTTCTTCGCATTCTTGTGTCCATCCAAAAGGAGCCTTCTTGCGTATAACTTTGAAGAACGGTAGGCATCTCTCGCCCTGCTTGAAAATAAATTGCCCTAACGCGATGACGCGTCCTGTCAACCTTTGGACCTCTTGGATGGTTCGCGGCGATGCCATGTCATGAATGGCCTTGATTTTTTACGGATTCGGCTGGATGCGCTTCTGGCTTACCACATACCCCAGAAACTTTCCTGTTTGAAATGCGAATGCACATTTGTGAGGATTCAGTTTCATTTTGTATTTCCTTAATGTGTCAAACACCTCTTGTAGGTCTGCCAAATGGTCATTGAAGCTTTGGCTCTTGACCAACAGATCATCTACATAGGCTTCTACGTTCTTCCCAATTTGCCTCTCGAACACCTTATTCGCCATACGCTGGAAAGTTGCCCCAGCATTCTTCAAGCCAAACGGCATTGCTGTGTAACAATAAGTGGCCTTTGGGGTTATGAATGCCGTCTTCTCCTCGTCTTCTTTGGCCATAGGAATTTGATGGTATCCAGAGTTGGCGTCCAAAGAGCTCAAATATGCATAGCCTGTCGCTTGATCGACCAACTGATCAATCCTGGGAAGCGGATAACAATCTTTGGGGCAGGCGTCGTTTAAATCAGTGAAATCAATACACATGTGCCAGTCTCCGCTAGGCTTGGGAACTAGGACGGGATTGGCCAGCCAAGTGGGGTATTGAACCTCTCGAATGAATCCCACCTCCAAGAGTTTTGTTACCTCTTTCTCAATGGCCATTGTCTTCTCCGCAGAGAACGCTCGCCGCTTCTGTTGGACTGGGGTGGAACACGGATCGACGTTAAGCCGATGTTCTGCTACCGCCCTGGACACGCCAGGCATGTCCGCTGGCTTCCAGGCGAACTCTCCTTTGCACTTGTTCAGCAATTGGGCTAGTTGCGCGCTCTCCTCCGGAGTTAGCTTTTCACTGACCAAGAAACTTACCTCACTGTTGTCATTGACAGGAATGGGCACCATTGTGTCTACCGGTTGAGTGCGTCTTTCATCCCTTGGTTCATAAGGATCCGTCGCTACGCATACGTACTGGTCACACTTTTTCTGTGTCATAAGTAGATAACACTCGGCGGCTAGCTTTTGGTCGCCCTTGATTGATACCACTCCTTCCCAAGAAGGATATTTCATCCTGAGATGTTTTTGAGATATCGCTGCCCCAAAGCGATTGAGGAACGACCGCCCTAGAATAGCGTTATATGGTAAGATGAGGTCTACGACCAAGAACAATAACTCTTCTGATCGCTTGGATGTATCTTCCCTAAAGTATACGTGCAGCGCTGTGACTCCAGTTACCGGTATGGGGATACCGTCCACTCCAATGATTGGCTTCTTGCATGGTGCCAATTCACCAGCGGGGCGCTTCATGAGGTTATACGCTTCCAGTGAAAATAGGTTTACCGCGCTGCCGTTGTCAATGAGGGTTCTTCTAACCCCATGGTTTCCGATGACGGGCGTAACTACCAAAGTCGTCATTATGAGGGAAGACGACACCCTTTTCATCCTCTTCTGAGAAGGACAGTACCATCCTGTCCAGCATATCTATCGCTTCCTTCTTTGCGGGATGGGTTTCTCGTTTTCGCTTCTCCCCTGTAGCGGGTGTCGCTAGGGTATATGATATGCCACCAGCAATGATGTTGATAATGGGAATGTCCTCGTCATGGATCATTATCGCCTCCTTCCCCCTTCCACCAGAAGTCCCACTACTCCTAGGAGGAGGAGGCAGTTGCTGGCCGCCTAATGCCCCGCGCGGGGGGTTGCCTCTAACTTCTTCCCTTACTCTGGCGGCAAATTCTCCGAGGTAACCCTCTTCTAACAAACACTCTATAGCTAGCTTCAATTCTCTGCATGCGTCTATGGAATGTCCCCTGGCCTTATGGAATTTACAGAAAGCATTTTCTCTTCCTCCCATGATCACTCCTGGTTTTATAGGGGCTGGGTAGCGGATCAGTAGGTTCCGCTGCTGAATAATTGCTAAGATTTCCGCTCGTGGAAGTATAAGAGAAGAAAGGTCGGGGTCGTAGATCTGACCCTTAGGCGGGTCCGCCTGCCGCTGAGTGTTCGAGCCGCCAGTTCTTCCTCTAAAAAAGTTACCTTTCTGTCGATTTGACGCCTTAGGGATGTAATCTCTCCGCTGGGCATATTCATCACCCTAACGGGTATTGTGGGTCATGCTGGCTTGGGTAGCAGGGACGGGAGGTGCACTCTGGGGCATGTTTCACATTCTCTCTCTATATTCCTCCTCTTTCATTCTTGCATAATTGTGAGCCTTCAGCCTTAACGCGTCTAAGGTTGTCGGGGCGTCCACAATTAACGTGTCCCTCAACTTTCCGTAGTCACAATTTCATTTCAATGCTTCTATGGCGAAGTCAATAGTGATGTCGGGCGTTAGCGACATCTCCATATCGAAGCAACCAAGATAACCTTTTAAGGATTCTTCAGGTTTTCTGCTTATGTCAAACAAGGTTGCGGCTGACTTCTGGATGGGGATAGCGGTGTTGAAGCGACTCTTGAACTTACTTTCCAATTGCAAGAAGTTATCAATCGACCGGGCAGGGAGTCCTTCAAACCAGAGGCGGGCTACCCCTGACAATGTCATGACGAATATCTGACACAGTGCCGTCATATGTCTCTGCAGGGAGCTTAACGTGTCGACTGACCCTGTGATGCCTTATACGGTGGCTGAACGGATGACCTGAGGTGTCATCTAGAATCTCACAATCATGACGAGGCGGAAAAATTTCCAAGTGTGGTCTGTGCCCCCGCTGCTCCGGGGTGTACCGTTGCCTAGGGGATCAGCTGTGACTTCTAGGTGAACGGGTTCGGTGCCTTCTACTGCCTGATCTTTCGCTCCGCTCCAGGGAAGCCCCTCTGTCAGCTCCCTCTCTCCTACAGTCCCAACGCTCCCCATAGTCACCTTGTTGCTGCTCTACTTGGGAGACGGGGACCTGCGGCATTCGCGGTATGTAAGGCTCTACCTGTCCCTCGGTAAATTGTACAAAGTTTAATGGCGTTCTTATCGCAGGTAAAGTAAGAGGAGCGCTCACTTATCGTCGAGGCGACACCGGTCATTCAGTGACGATAGAAGGGGTGAAAACAAACTGTGAAGGCACACCTTGTCTAGGGGCACTAGAAGTAATGCCTGCGGCTAACTCAGTCAAATAGTCCAGCTGGGCTCGAAGGGCTGAGATTGAACTTGCCAAAGGACTGTTAGCATCTCCCATTCTGGATCCTGTAGGTAGAGGAGCGGGGTGACTAGGCCCGCCCATATGAGAAATCGGGGCGCCCGTCTAGGGCGATGGAGTGCCCATTTGAGAAAACGGGGCGCTCGCTCGAGAAAACTGGGCGCCCATCTGAGAAAACGGTGTGAGTCCTGCCGACCCAAAAAGGAAATCTGTCTGTGCGGAGAGAGTCCCATGCGATGTGGTGAAAGTACTAGGCGAAGACATAGGAAAAAGTTCCCTGCGTGTGTGGGTACTGTGAGAATGTGGGGGTGTTGTTTCCAGATCTGAGGTCATGATCCTTCGACTCTCTAGAAGAACAGAGCTTGGTTAACAAGGAAGCTCACTTAATTAACCAAGACTCTCAATGAAAGCACCATTTGATAAGAGTCCGAGGTTTGCTAAGCAGGATCGACCTATGGGGTCTGGTCAGGAACACTGTTCCAGTGTCTTCGTGACCTGCAAAGCACCGAAGGGGGTCTTCGGCGTAAACACTCCGATGCCTAAGTCAGTATGAGTGGTAAAAATGGCAGGGGTTCAACACGCTATCTTAGGCTTGCCTTCTTGTCTGAAAGGGTGGGGGTATTTGTAGGTAAAGGAAGGAATGTACCGACAGGGGGTAGGAGTTATCCCTGGTAGGTGTCGTTGGAGTGGTAGGGAATGACGTCATGCCGGGTGACGTCATACGGGGTGACGTCATGCGTGACCTGGGATGGGATGGGGTGTCGCGTGAGAGCCCCCTCCACTGATGTCGACCATCCCAGGGTCGTCCGCCAGGCTAGGGGCGGTAGGAACAATGTCGTGTCTCCCTTGGTAAGAACAGTGTTCTGGCCGGGCAGCCAGGTGGGATGGCGGAGATGCCGCTACAGTGATGTCAATGGTTATCACCAGCTACATATAAGTTTGCCAAAGGGTGGCATGAGAATGCGGACATAGCCAAGGCATACTTACTCAAGGCTAGTAAGAAGATGAAGAAATGGGTTGACAAGAAGAGGCGCCATAGAGAGTTTGAAGAAGGCGACCTTGTAATGGTTACACCCGCACCAAGCCAATAAGTTTAAGGCACTTCACAAAGGGATTGTGCGGAGGTACGAGGGCCATTTCGAGTCACCAAATGAGTGGGCAAGATGTCTTATCGCTTGGAACAACCACCAAGGCTTGATATACATCCGGTGTTCCATGTAAGTCTTCTCAAGCTGATACGATCCAAGACTAGTCTTGGAGTGATCACGCCTAGCCTTGGCATCATCACGCCCAAAATAGAATAACACCAAGATTGACGCAGGCGATGACATGATCACGCCCAAAATAGAAGCAACGCCAAGATTGACGCAGACGATGACGTCATCACGCCTAGCCTTGGCGTGATTATGCCAACGGGGAACAATTTCTGTGCTGATAATAATTTGTCTTATGCCGAAGGATGTATGGTGGAGCGGCTCCTCTCAGATCAGTGTGCACGACGGTCCACAGTACCTGCAATGCGCCGGAGGGGGTCTCCGGCGGAAACACTCCGATGCTTAAGTCAGTATGTATACTGAATTTGGCAGAGTTTAGGCCAGTCAAGTATGCTTACCTGCGTCCTTTGTGGGGGAGGTATTTATAGAAGAATGGGGCGTTCCCGCCCGTGTGAACGAGTACGGAGCTATCGCTCGCGTTAGGGTCTGTGGTTCGCCCTTATCGTGACACGCTACTTTGGCGGTAGGTGTATAGGTAGATATTGCCACGATAGGATAATGGCCGGAGCGTTCTTCCTGATGCGTGGTTTCCCCTGGGGGGGAGATAACTCCTTGAGCCATCCAAGAGGTCCGTGAGAGGAGCCGGTAGGGCGCCGTTAGTCCTCATAACGTTAGCCTGTGGGGAAGGTAGCAACCTTGTCCCTACCGGGGTGGTGTGTAACAGTAGCTATGTCTCTCCCCATCGGGTGATAGACGAAAATGCCCCTGCTTTTAGGTGAATTGTTATCATAAGCCCAACTGAAAATGAGCCCGAGTGTTTACCAAGGGCTAACGTTCCTTCTCTCATGGAGAGTCCCTCTAAGTACCGGGGCGGTTTTGCCTCAGAAGATGGTCCTGATGGTTTTTTGTCAGAATCTATAAATCAGAGGTTCCTCTGCGCCAATTTCTTCGTATTTTCACGTTCTTTCTTTTCATATTTCGCCATGGATGAACTGACTCGCAATTTCCTGATCTCTAAAACTTTGACCCTGAAGAATCTTACTGAGGGTGATATCGACTTCCTGGAGAGGATGATCACCAAGACCTCCGAGGATGTCTTGGAGTTGCAGGGGGTGTTAACCCCTATTCTGTCTAGACAGCTGGGAGTACCTCTGGAGGATTTTAGTCCCCTAGAGAGTTTGGCGAAACTGGCCACCGTCAGTGCCCACCTTGATGTGGTGGCTTCGATGCTGCAGCAGAGGAAAGATCTGCTGGCTTGCTGCCTAAAGGGCATGAGAGCCTGCTCTGCCGAACTGACCTCCATCGCTGACGCTTTAAGGGAGGTTCCCGTTGTGCTAGGGGAAGATGATGCGGGGTCCAATGTCTGACCACTGGCTTTGCTTCTTCTCATTGTTTTTCTTATTTTTCTTGTACATATTTGAACGCTAAGGCCACCTGGCCATAAATATATAGCTGTCTCTACTTTTTCACAAGTCTTCTCTTTTTTCTTGCTTGGTTGCTTGCTTTATTGGTTGGAAATATTTGTCATGAGCCCAACTGAAAATGGGTCTTCCTTGGGACATTGTACTGCAGTGGTCGTGTTCCGGGAATTAGCAATAAATGATCTTTCTTGACTGTTACAGGGTCGTCTTTCCAGTGGCAGGTGGTTGGGTGGTTCTTTGGTGTCCTTTGATTGGTGCGTTCAACGAGCAGATGTGCCTATGGCGGATCGGATTCTGCAATTGCAGTTATTTTTCCCAAGCGTCTTAATTGATTTTTCAGGGATCGAAGTGCTTACTCGGCTATATAAGGGAGCTTGGTTTCCCTTTCCTGTTCATCTTCATCCTTTTCCTTCTCTTTTGCTTTTGCAGGTCACATGGCAGATTTTTATTTCTTGAGTTCCATGGATCGCGACTCCTTGCCGACTCCCCCGACTTCGCCGGACTCAGATCATCCCCCTCCTTTCCTGAAGAGGGAGACCCTCAAAGGTCCTCCGGGGAAGAAGTAATTGATACTACTCCCACTTCCCTGTACACGCTGCCCTTAATTAACCGTAGGCTTGCTGGGTTTTCTGCACGATTTCCCAAGGAATATCCCGTGCATCCTGCCTCTGAGTCGCTTCGATTGAACAACATTCTGCCCGGAAATAGTAGAATGTTGTATGCTAAGCTCTTCGATCATGGGTTTCGTCTCCCTCTTGACCCGCTCGTAAAATTATTGTTGGCTGATTCTGATTTGGCTCCGGCTCAGTTGAGTCCTAACGCGATTTGCGTTGTTAGTGCTTTTGCCGTACTGTGCCGTTTCAAGGGAATAGAATCTCCCACTTTGGCGTTGCTTCATGACATTTTCCAGTTGTATTCCCGTAAAGGGGTGATATCGATATCGCCTCGCTACGAAGACGGCTCTTTGAAGCCCTTTACCTGGAAGCTTATGGGCATTGAGTCTTCCATTCCTCACTGGAAAGAGGAATTTTTTATTGTTGATCTGCCTGAGCCGTTGTGGAGGGCTGGCTTCAATGAAACAATTAAAGATGGGGCTTGGGGTCATCGAAAACCCCTTTCCGACCCGGAGGATGGCTGGTTGAAGATGCTGCTTCAATTTGACTTTAGTGTTGATGCCCGAAAAGTGGCCAACGGGTTGCCCGTGGAACAGTGCAAGAAGGGTGAGCGTTTGACCTTTTTCCTTTGCGTTGTCAAGAAGTACTAACGCTAACGTTTTGTGACTGTGCAGTGCCTCCGTCTGGTTGGGAGCCCGAGTATTTCCGGAGGAGAAGGAAACAGGAGGCGAAAAAGAAGGCTACCGCTGAAGCTAGGGCTGCTGCTGTTGCTAACGCCGAGGAAGGGGAGGCCACTGCTACCGCTAACGTTACAGGCACTCGGGTTGTAAGAAAGAAAAGGCATAGGAAAGCACGCGTTGCCCAACCCGTTTCGTCTCAAACTGTTGTTTCTTTAGAGGCTACGGTTGATCCGATTCCTGTTGGAATTCCTCTTGTATCCTCAACCACTCAGGTGTGCGTTTTTCTTCTTTTTAACTTTGTTTTTCTTTTTGCACGATTTCCTTATCACGTTCCGCGTTATTTAGGAAGTTGTTGCTGCTTCTGCCCCTTCCACCTCCCAGGGAGATATGGCTATCGTAGATGTCCTTCGCGAGCGTCAGAAGAAGGCTCGCTATGATCTTCAGAATAGCCCTTCTTCCTCGGCCGCAAACCGTAGTTCGAGTGTCCTTGGGGCCGAGGGTGCGTCTGCTGATCAATCTGAACCTGTTGATTTTGGCGGTCAACCCCATATGCCTCCTGGTTCTTCAATCCATTCTGCGCACACCCCAACGGGCTATGATTCTGATGCCCTTAATCCTGAGGTGCCTGGAGGTAATGAGGTCTCAATGCCTAACGTGGAAGGTTCCACTAACCGGCCAGCTTCTCCTGCTGCGTTGTTCTTTGTTCCCATGCCTCATCCAACTATTGTGAGGGGTGGCCCCACCCCTGCCTTAATGGCAGGTATCTCTTCGTACGAGCCTCCTCTCCTGCCAACTCACCACGTCAGCTTACGCTCCTTTAGAGACAGTATTTTGCAGTTTCCTGCCGATGCTGATCATGATACCGTGCTTTCCTCTACCGCTTATCTGGTGGCAGAGATTTTGTCCCTTCCGAGAGAGAGGGATGCCTTTGTGGCTCGGGGCGAGCAGGGGCGCATAAATTTCCTTCGCTCTCAGGCGTTTTCTATGCTTTGCCATCTTCACTATATGGATGAGGAGAATGCCAGAGTTGTAGCTAACGGGCAAGGAGAGATAAACAGGCTGCTGGAAGAGCGACAGCGTCTCGAAAATGCCCTCAATGCTGCCAACGAAGGTATGGAGGCTGCCCGGGGAGAGGCTACCGTTGTTAAGCAAGAGCTGGAGACCGCTAAGTTGGCTTTGGAAGAGGAGAAGCGACAGCGTGCCGATCTGGCCATACGCCTCTCTCAGGAGGAGAATAATCTGCGTCTGGAGAGATAGAGAAACGCTGAGCTATCTGCCGATTTCTCCCTTAACGCTGAGAAGAATCGTTGGTACTTGGAGCAAGGCGGGGGAATTATGTCGGAAGCCGTGATGCATCATTATGGAGTTGAGGAGCTCCGCATTGACGATCTCTCTGCGTATTTTGACAAGAGAGCCTCAACCGTCAACGCTCCGCCCAATCCTTAAATTTCTTATTGTTTGGATGCTTTACATTTTTGTGGCTGACGTGCCCGTTCATATTTTGTACTTTAAACAATGTCGGTCTTGACTTGGTTAATCCCCTCTTTTTTGGATAATCTGCTTTTCTTCATAATACCGTTTGATCGCTTGTCCGCGTAGGACGTTTGTCGTCCGGTTTCCCTAGATAATATTCCCCCGTTTGCTTTTCATCAGTCGTATTCAAGTAACTTTACTATTGTATCCTCCGTTAGCATTTCTGAGAGTAAGTCAGCGTTGCTTCCGCATCTGCTGCACTCATAATCATGTCGTCCCTTGTTGTCAGAAGGGGCTTTATGTCTGTCTCAACGTTGTTGTTGCAGTATGGACATCTCTCCATCATCGTTTCACCGGGTATCAACCGCGCGGCTACTAGTTAGGATTTATTTTATTTCTTTTCGCCAGAGATTGGCTCCAACATCGCTTCACCGGGTATCAACCGCGCGGCTACTAGTTGGGATGCCTTTGTTTCCTTTCACCACAGATTGGCTCCAACATCGCTTCACCGGGTATCAACCGCGCGGCTACTAGTTGGGATGCCTTTGTTTCCTTTCGCCACAGATTGGCTCCAACATCGCTTCACCGGGTATTAACCGCGCGGCTACTAGTTGGGATGCCTTTGTTTCCTTTCACCACAGATTGGCTCCAACATCGCTTCACCGGGTATCAACCGCGCGGCTACTAGTTGGGATGCCTTTGTTTCCTTTTGCCACAGATTGGCTTTGGGGAGTGCCTCGTCTTAGTGAGCTGTCTGATCAGGACCAGCCATCACAAGGATAGGACTTTTCACCCCCAAGCGTTGTACCTCACGTCCGTGGAATCGTGCCTCGTCTCAATGGGCCGTCTATGTGAGCACGGTTACCACAAGGATAGGATTTTCACTTCCAGGACGGAGTTGGTCTCTCCTTGGGGCGGGCCTCTCCTTATGGGGTTACCACAAGAATAAGATTTCACTCCCAAGGATTCCAGGGCGTGCCTCATCTTAACGGGCCGTCTATGTAAGCACGGTTGCCGCAAGGATAGGATTTTTACTCCGGGAAGCCGTTTGGGGTCGTGCCTTGTCTTAATGGGCCGTCTATGTGAGCACGGTTACCACAAGGATAGGATTTTCACTCCCAAACGCCTTGTTATGCCAGGGCGTGCCTCGTCTTAGTGAGCTGTCTGATCAGGACCAGCCATCACAAGGATAGGATTTTCACTCCTGGCATTCTTCGCTACCTGCATATTACCAGTTGCAAACGCACAGTGAATATCTCAATATTCATTTATTAGAATAACTTTGATGTTACCCGATTAGCTCCTGGCGTGGTATAGCCTCAGCCGAGCGATGTTCCAAGAGTTCTGCAGGGGCGTTCCCTCGAGCGTTTCCAGATGGTATGCTCCTTTTCCCACAATGCGGGTGACGCGATACGGTCCATCCCAGTTTGGACTGAGTTTTCCCATACGTTGTCCTGCCGCCCGCCTGTCTCTGAGCACTAAATCTCCAGTTTTGAGCAATCGCTCCCTCACTTGTCGGTTGTGATATTGTGCCATTTTCCTTTTGTAGTGCAGGGTTTTCAGGAGGGTTTCCTCGTGTGTTTCTGGTAGAGTATCGAGGTTAGCTCGTAACCTTTCTTTGTTGTTTTCTTCTTTGAAATGAGCCACCCGAAGGCTCATCATGCCAATCTCGACTGGTGTGACAGCCTCGGTTCCGAATGCTAACGCGAACGGGGTCTCTCCCGTGCTGGCCTTGACAGTCATGCGGTAGACCCATAGTACATATGGCAATTCGTCTGGCCATTTCTTCTTGGAACCTTCCAGGTTTCTTTTGATGCCACTGAGGATGCTGCGGTTAGTTACTTTCGCCTGGCCATTGGTTTGGGGATGTGCCACAGAGGAGAATCTTTGCTCTATCTGGAACTCTGCACATCGATGCCTGAAGAACTGGCTTGTGAATTGTGTCCCATTGTAGCTAACTAGCACGCGTGGTACTCCAAATCGCATAATGACTTGGTGTTTGAATAAACGCCAGATTTTTTCGGTGGTGATGGTAGCTAACGCCTCAGCTTCGGCCCACTTTGTGAAGTAGTCTACTGCTACGACCACAAATTTTAACTGAGATCTGGCCTTTGGAAACGGGCCCAAGATGTCAATCCCCCATTTAGCAAACGGGCACGGAGCAACTATTTCTGAGATGGGCACAACCGGCTTTCGAGGAATCTTAGCATATTCCTGGCATTTCTGACAGGTTTTCACGAAGTTATGACAATCTTGTCGAATGGTGGGCCAGTAAAATCCCGACCGGAAGACTTGGGCTGCCAGAGTACCGCTAGCAATGTGCATGCCACATATCCCTTCGTGAATTTCGCGTAACACGTGTAAGCCTTCTTGTTCCGTTATGCATTTAGCGACCGGAAGACTTGGACCGCCAGATCTTCGTATTAACTCTCCGTTATAATATGTGCATCGTGCTGCCCGTTTTAGGACTTTCTTTCTCTCTGTATGGTCTCCCGGTAGTTTATCATGTTTCAGATATTCTATCACTGGGATCCTCCAATCATTTTCCATCTCTTCCACACAGAGCGATGCCTGCTCTTCCATGAAAGAAGGTGTAGGCAATTCTCCATAGTGCACGTCACTGGGTATTGAGGCTTCCGGATTAGCTGCCATCTTGGCGAGGCTATCAGCCTCTTCATTATTTTCTCTAGGAATGTGCTCCAAAGTGACCAGAGTACCTTTTTCTTGTATGTCTGACAGCTCACGCTTCACTTTGGCCAAGTATTGGGCCATGATGGGCTCTCTGGCTTGGGAGTTCCCCAGGACCTGATCCATTATTAGCTTGGAATCTCCTCGGATTTTTAAACGTGTTTTGCCTTCCTTCTCCACACCGGGAGTGGCTTCGATGGAGAAACTATTTCCAATTCTGAGTCCTGCCAGCAGCGCTTCGTATTCAGCCGCATTGTTGGACAATGGCTGCAGGATTCTGATGGCGTATCGCATCTCCAGGCCGTTTGGTCCAACTAAGAAAACTCCTGCGCCTGCTAACTCTTGATTTTTTGCTCCATCTACGTGGATGACCCACGTATCTGCATATGTCTCTGGAGACGGTAGGCATGAACTTTCTGCTTCTTCCTCCAACAGATCTATTTTGTCGTCCTTTGTGAACGTGCACTCAGCTATGAAGTCAGCTAACGCTTGGGCTTTAACGGCCGGTCTAGCTTTGTATTGCAGCCCGTATTGTTCGAGCTCGATAGCCCAAATTAGCATTCTTCCTGAAGATTCAGGTTTTCTGAAGATTCTTCTCAACGGTTGATCCGTGAGTACAGTGACGGGGTGGGCTTGGAAGTATCGGTCCATCTTTCGCGTGGCCTGTACTAGAGCGAGTGCTATCTTCTCGATAGGAGCGTATCGCAGTTCGGCATCTTTCAATATGTGACTCACGAAGAATACAGAACGATGCACGTGCCCTTCGCTTCGCACAAGGACGGTGCTGACTACCTCGTCAGCTATTCCCAAATATAGATATAGTTCATCGCCGGGCTCGGGCCTCGTCAGCTTTTAGTCCTGCAAACGCTTTCTCACATTCCTCTGTCCATCCGAAGGGAGCCTTGTTTCGGATGACTTTGAAGAAAAGCAAGCATCTCTCACCTTGCTTAGATATGAATCGCCCCAACGAGATGATGCGCCCGGTTAACTTCTGTATCTCTTTGACAGTCCGCGGGGGTATCATATCCTGGATGGCTTTTACCTTTGATGGGTTGGGTTGGATGCCCTTTCGGCAGACCACGTAGCCCAAGAATTTTCCCGTTTGGAATGCAAACATGCACTTCCGCGGGTTTAGCTTCATCTTGTGTTTTCTCATCACATTGAAAACTTCTTCCAAGTCAGCGAGGTGTTCTCTGAAACTCCGATTTTTGATCAAGATGTCATCTACGTAGGCCTCTACGCTTCTCCCGATTTGATTTTCAAAAACTTTGTTTGCCATACGTTGAAATGTTGCACCGGCATTCTTTAGCCCAAACGGCATTGCGGTATAGCAGTATGTAGCCCTAGGAGTGATGAAGGTAGTTTTTTCTTCGTCCTCTACGGCCATAGGGATTTGGTGATATCCGGAATTTGCATCTAGGGAGCTTAGGTAAGCATACCCAGCTGTTTGATCGACTAACTGATCTATTCGCGGAAGGGGATAGCAATCCTTGGGACAGGCATCATTTAGGTCAGTGAAGTCGATGCACTTGCGCCAGTCCCCGTTAGGCTTTGGGACTAACACAGGATTAGCTAGCCAGGTCGGGTATTGGACTTCTCGAATGAACCCCGCCTCTGTGAGCTTTAGTAACTCCTTTTCGATGGCTGCTATCTTTTCCGATGAAAAGGCACGTCGCCTTTGTTGAACAGGCTTGGCGTCAGGACTAACGTTCAGCCGGTGTTCCGCAACCTCCCGAGAGATTCCGGGCATGTCTGCTGGCTTCCACGCAAATTCTCCCTTGCATTTCCTCAACAGCCGGATTAATTGCGCGTTCTCTTCAAGGCTTAGTTTCTCACTGGCTAAGAGATTCGTTTCACTATCCTTTCCGATAGGGATTGATACCATCTGATCTAGCGGCTGAGTGCGCTTTTCTTCTTTATCATCGAAAGGGTCGTCTGCCATGCAAACGTAGCGGTCACAACTCCTTTGAGTCATAAGTAAGTAGCATTCGGCTGCCAGCTTTTGGTCCCCTTTGATTGAGACCACGCCGTCCCATGAGGGATATTTCATCCGCAAGTGTTTTTGAGATATGGCTACTCCAAAACGATTAAGGAATGGTCGCCCCAAAATGGCATTATACGGTAACGTTAGGTCTACGACCAGAAATAATAGCTCTTCGGAGCGTTTGGATGTGTCTTCCCGGAAGTACACCGGCAGGGATGTTATTCCGGCTACCGGAATCGGTACTCCATCAATCCTAATAATTGGCCTCGTGCAAGGCGATAGTTTACCGTCAGGTCGTTTCATCAAGTTGTACGTTTCCAATGAAAATAGATTTACTGCGCTCCCGTTATCGACAAGGGTCCTTCTTACCCCGTGACTTCCAATGACAGGCGTTACGACCATCGCGTCATTATGCGGGAAGACGATGCCTTTTTCATCTTCCTCTGAGAAACACAATATCATTCTGTCTAAGGTACTTATCGCCTCGACTTTCGTTTGCGCGCTCTCCCGTTTGCGCTTTTCCCTAGGGTTTGGCGTTTGCGGCATGATTTCCTCGCAATAAGGTGTTCCTCCAGCAATAATATTAATCATAGGCATTTGGTCGTTATGGACAATGAGAGCTTCTCTATTTTGCCCAAGGGGGATTGCGTTAGCCCCCGTGGCGCGCGAGGGCGCTTGTCTTTGATCAGTTGCTATTCCAGTTGGGTCATTCCTGGCCTCTTATCTCGCCTTAGTGGCAAATTCTCCTAGGTAGCCCTCATCGACCAATCTTTCTATGGCCAATTTTAGTTCTCTGCATACATCGGTTGAATGTCCCTTGACCTTGTGGAACTTGCAATATGCGTTTTCTCTTCCTCCCATGATTACTCCTGGTTTCACGGGAGCTAGGTAACGGATGGGCAGATTTCTCTGTTGGACTATCGCTAAGATCTCCGCTCTTGGGAGTATGAGAGATGGGAGGTCAGGATCATATATCCGGCCTTTTGGCGGGTCCGTTTGCTTCCGAGTAGGGGATCCTCCAGGTCTTCCTTTTGAGAAATTGCCTCTCTGCCGGTTAGAGGCCTTGGTATTATGTTCTTTCCACTGCCCGGGATCCTCGATGGGTTTAACATCAGGGGTATTGCTGTGCAGGACGTTAGGGGCCACATATGGCTCTGTCGGCATGCCTTGGATCCAATCTCTATTTTCCTCCTCTTCCATTCTCGCATAGTTATGCGCTTTTAGCCTCAACGCATCCAGGGTCATTGGAGGGTCCACCGTTAGCGTGTCTTTCAATTTACTGTATCGGCAATTGCGTTTCAGGGCCTCAATTGCGAAATCGATAGTGACCCTTGGCGTTAAGGATATTTCAAGATCAAATCGACCTAAAAAATCGTTCAACGATTCCTGTGGTTTTCGATGGATATCGAACAGCGCAGCTGCTGACTTTCTGATAGGAATAGCCGTGCTAAACCGACTTTTGAATTTTTCTTCCAATTAAGAAAAATTATCAATAGACCCGGCGGGGAGTCCCTCAAACCATAGACGTGCCACTCCTGACAGCGTCATCACGAAGATCTGACACAATGCTGCATCACTGCGCGTTTGAAATTGTACGAAATCCTTCACCTTATTGAGGTGAGAAATGGGATCTTTCGTGCCATCATATGATTCTGCGGGGAGTTTCACATGTCGATGGACTCTGTGGTGCCTGACACGGAAACTGAACGGATGACCAACGTTAGCGTCGGGAACCCTACGAGGCTGATGCTGATGTGGAATTTCAGCGTCGTATCTGGGATTCTGAGGGTCATATTCCTGATGTCTCCTAGGAGAACGGCTGCGGCTCCTTGGAGTTCGAGCTCGTCGACTTCTGCTGCTAGATCTCTCGCTGTATCTAGGAGATGGATCTCTCACTATATCCCCCCGTCGGTCATCCCAATGTTCTCTATACTCGTCACACTGGCGGGCTGCTTCGGGGATAGAGATTCCTCCCCGGTATTGTCCAGAATGGTCGGCAGGTCCGCGCGTGAATGGTGGGACGTTCATGGGGGCCGAAGGGAAAGGTAAGGAGGACGGGAGTGCCCTAGATTGTCGGGGCGATAGGGGTCATTCGTTGACAATGGATGGAGTGAAAACTACTTGGGAGGACACACCAGGTCTCGAGGCATGAGGAGTGAATCCAGCAGCCATCTCGGTCAACTGATCCAATTGAGCTTGGAGAGCTGCTATTGAGTTCACGAAAGGGTTGTCCGCTTCTCCTATCATAGATCTCCCCGCTTGGGGGGTAGGATGGCTGGTTCCCGCCATATGGGAGAAGGGAGAGCAAATCTGGAAGGTAATTTCTTCCGAACTTGACCCGGGAGGAAGATCTGATTCTCCTGCAGTGATGTCCTGCCCTGGGGTGGAGGTATCAGAGGTAGCGAAGGGAAACAAGCGTCTGCGGGTGTTGTATGGGATGTTGGAAGTTCGGGACAGCGCCGGATCTGACTCTAAGGCCATAATCCTTCTAGCTTCGGGGAGGAGGAGCTTGGTTATTAAGGATGCTTACTTAATAGAACCAACACTCTCAACGAGAGCACCAATTTGATAATAATTTGTCTTCTGCCGAAGGATGTATGGTGGAGCGGCTCCTCTCAGATCAGTGTGCACGACGGTCCACAGTACCTGCAATTCGCCGGAAGGGGTCTCCGGCGGAAACACTCCGATGCTTAAGTCAGTATGTGTACTGAATTTGGCAGAGTTTAGGCCAGTCAAGTATGCTTACCTGCGTCCTTTGTGGGGGAGGTATTTATAGAAGAATGGGGCGTTCCCTCCCGTGTGAACGAGTACGGAGCTATCGCTCGCGTTAGGGTCTGTGGTTCGCCCTTATCGTGACACGCTACTTTGGCGGTAGGTGTATAGGTAGATATTGCCACAGTAGGATAATGGCCGGAGCATTCTTCCTGACGCGTGGTTTCCCCTGGGGGGGGAGATAACTCCTTGAGCCATCCAAGAGGTCCGTGAGAGGAGCCGGTAGGGCGCCGTTAGTCCTCATAACGTTAGCCTGTGGGGAAGGTAGCAACCTTGTCCCTACCGGGGTGGTGTGTAACAGTAGCTATGTCTCTCCCCACCGGGTGATAGACGAAAATGCCCCTGCGTTTAGGTGAATTGTTATCATGCGCCAAGAAGGAAACTGCAAATTTCCAATTTTCAATTAGTTATTTTATTATTAATTAAATTAGTTTGGATTTATTTATAATTAGTTTAATTAATTAATCAGAAGTTCAATTAGGAGTAGGACTTCTAATGTAAGAATTTAGGGTTTCCTATTTAAAAGAGCCTCCTTTTTCATTATAAGGTTACGTTATTTTTCAATCAATCAAATTCAGAGAGGATTTTCTCAATTGTTCACATGTGAACCTTGTTACTATTCAAGTCCGAACACTTGAATAATTGGCAAGTAAAAACCGAGAGTTCGAACCCCCATTGTGTCGTTTCACCTAGGTTGGTATTCACAGGTTGAATACAGGGTTAGGGATCTGAAACAAGAACCTCACTTGTTACGTTTAGGTTGGCTAGTACAAGTTATTAGCAAGGTTAAACTTCTAAGTTGAGTTATTTTATTCCGTATTCAAAATCCAATCCTTCGAACTAGATCAAAAAGTACTCGTTACACATCCTACGCAACTAGGATCGTATCAGTTGGTAGCGGAGCTCAAGGCGTTCAAGGTTTGGTATCTATCTTTACGTTTCTGTTTCCCTTGTTGAGATTGGTTCTTTTTCTATCTGTTCTATAACCAATCTTCTTGTGTGCTTGTATTAGTTATTTGCGTGTCGAGTCAATCTAGGGTTCTAGATCTTGTTTGTTGTGCGTCTTGTTCAACAAATCATGGTTGCGATTTATGTTCTTTAATTCCGTTCATAGGTGTCAAAAAAAATACCAAAATGAGTCTTTAAATTAATTTTTATTTTGTTCCAAGAGTCAAAAAAAAATTTGAAACAACAAAAGAAATAAAATACAAAATACTAGAAGAAATTCTGGAACTGTAGCAAAAAAGAATTACTCAATTTGGAGAAAGGACACAAAAGATATTGAATTTGCAAGTTGCAAACCCTAAATCGCACACACCTTTCATTCGCAAGCTTTGCGAATTGATAACAATAGAGGTAATTCTAGGGGCATTGTCGTCTTTACACTCAGCAATTAGGCCGGATTACTGTAGCTCCTATCGGGCGCGCCTCACCAAAGATGTCGCCCTTCACCAAGCGAGGAACCCTGGGATAGTCGACGTCAGCGCGGGGAGGGGGGGTCTCACGCGTTATCTGCCCATGCGCACGGCATTATCCCATCCCAGGTCAGCCATGACGTTAATCGAGGCGTTATCCTTCCTAGATAATGCCCACCCCCTAGAGGTAATGCCTACCTTTGCGCCTATAAACACCCTACCATTCAAGATGAGAGGTAAGCCTGTGATTGCTAGTTGAACCCCTGCCATTTGGAACAGCCATACTGACTTAAGCATCGTAGTGTCTACGTTGGGCCCCCCTCCGGCGCTTTGCAGGTACATCGGACGGCGAGTATAGCAACTTCGAGCAGTTATAGTCCTCACCCCTAGTTCCTAGAAGTCCGAATCTTATCAAACTGGTGCTTTCGTTGAGAGCTTTGGTTCTATTAAGTGATTGTCCTTAATAGCCAAGCTCTATTTTTCTCGGAGATTGAAGGATCATGGCTTCTGATTCGGAGTCTGCACCACCTCAGCCTTCTAGCATTCCTTTTGCGATTCGCAGAGAACTTTTCCCTTTCACTACTACTGATGTTTCTGCCACAATGCAAGAAATCCCTCTAGGGTCTTCAGATTTCTCCTTCGGACAAACAACGAGAACACCTCTTTCCCAGATGCAGATTCCTCTTTCTCAGATGGCAGGATCTAGCTATTCCACTCCTCCTCCAATAGGATCTATGATGGACAGCGCTAATAACCCTTTTGTGAATTTAATATCCGCTCTTCGTGCTTAGTTAGATCATTTAACCGAGTTAGCCGCAAGATTCACACCTAGTGTTTCCGGACTGAGTATTCCTTCTCAGACTCTTTTCACTTCATCTATTGTCACTAAACAACCGTTATCGCCTCTGCAACACAGAAACATTCCGTTGACCTTATCCGTGACGACTACGCCAGCCAGCTTTGTACAACTCGCTCATGGGCGAGTAGAGCCTTACTTACCGCACACGTGACAAATTCCCGTCTACCAAGAGGAGCGACGGCAGGATGAGTATAAAGATCGTTGGGACGGTCGGTAAGAGGAAATGGATAAAGATGTATCCCTCGAGCGTAGTGAGAGATCGAGTAGCAAAAAATATCGAACCCGCTCACCAAGGAGTCATAGCCGAACTCCAAGGCGACATGACACCCCCGATCGGCAAAACCGAAGACGTCATCTGGAAGTGTCCCCATCTCGCCATACTCGCGAAATCCTCGACGACACCTCAGGTCATCCATTTAGCCATCGCATGTGAAACTCCCCACGGAGTCCTATGACGGGACCAAGGATCCCATGTCTCACCTTAACAAGGTGAAAGACTTTGTGCAATTCCAAACTCACAGTGACGCGGCTTTGTGCCAAATATTTGTTATGACGTTGTCAGGAGTCACACGCCTTTAGTTTGAAGGTCTCCCAGCTAGATCCATTGACAGTTTTTCGCAACTGGAGTCTAAGTTTCATAACAGGTTTAGTATTGTTGTCCCCATCAAGAAATCCACCGCAGCTTTATTCGATATACACAGGAAACCTCAGGAATCTTTGAAAGATTTCCTCAGTCGTTTCGATACAAAGATGTCATTAACGCCAGGCGTTACCGTTGATTTCGTTGTGGAAGCCTTGAAGCGAAATTGTCGTTATGAGAAACTGCGAGACACGTTAATGGTGGACCCCCCAATGACTTTGGACGCGCTGAGATTGAAAGGCCATAATTACGCAAGGATGAAAGTGGAAGAAAACAGGGACAGGACCTGAAATATGCCACAAAACGCGCCTCAAGTTCCCAACGTTCCTATCAACATGACCTCTGATGATCGTTTTATCGACGATTACGCCCAACGAAAAGATCACATCCCCAAGACCTCTAATCGGTGAAGCGGCAACTTCTCACGAGGAAGGCCCGGTAACTCCCCCACTCGGCGGCAGGTAGATCCCCCCAAGGGTCGAATCTATGACCCAGACCTTCCTTCCCTCATATTGCCAAGAGCGGAAATCTTAGCAATTGTGGAACAACGGAACCTACCTATCCGTTATCCAGCCCCCGTAAAGCCAGGAGTAGTCATGGGAGGAAGGGAAAACACTTTCTGTAAATTTCATAAAGTCAAAGGACACTCCATAGACGTGTGCAGAGAATTAAAGTTGGTGATAGAGCGCTTGGTAGAAGAAGGTTACCTCGGGGAATTTGCCACTAAGGCAAGAGAAGAAGTCAGGAACAACCCGACAAATAGGATGTCAAATAACCGACAGGCACCTCCTCGCGCTCTAGGAAACAATGCTACTCCTGCTGGGAGAGGTAGAGAAACGCTTACGATTGATGAAGATGACATTCCCATCATCAATATTATCGTGGGAGGCACGCCGTACCTGGACGAGCCTGTGCAGTTAACGCCCACAGCAGGAGACAAGCGGAAGCGAGAGGGCGCGTTAATGAAAAGAGAAGCGATAAGTGCCTTAGATCGAATGGTGTTATCCTTCTCTAAAGAGGACGAGAAAGGTATTGTGTTCCCACATAACGATGCATTAGTAGTTACACCCATTATCGGCAAGTATGGAGTTAGAAGAACTCTTGTTGATAACGGAAGTGCGGTAAATCTATTTTCATTAGAGGCCTACAACCTCATGAAGCGTCCCAACAGTGAGCTTACACCCTGCAAGAAGCCAATAATTGGAGTAGATGAAGTTCCAATCCCAGTGACTGGAGTCACGATGCTGCCAGTGTACTTTAGAGAAGACATGTCCAAGCGGTCAGAGGAGTTGTTATTTTTGGTCGTAGACCTAACCCTGCCCTATAACGCCATACTTGGGCAACTGTTCCTCAACCGTTTTGGAGCAGCGATATCTCAAAAGCATTTGAGGATGAAATATCCCTCATGAGATGGAGTGGTCTCAATCAAAGGCGATAAGAAATTGGCGGCTGAGTATTACCTACTCATGACTCAGAAGAGTTGTGATAGATACGTGTGTGTTACAGTAGATCCATATGGGTCGAGTAATGAAAAACGCACTCAGCCTGTGGATAAAATGGTACCCGTACCAGTTAACGGGGTCAACGAAGCAAATTTCCTGATTAGCGAGAAGCTAAGCCCAGAAGAAAACCTCCAACTAGCTCGACTATTGAACAAATGTAAAGGAGCGTTCGCGTGGAAGCCTGCGGATATGCCTGGTATCTCGTGAGAGGTAGCGAAACGACGATCGTTTTCTATGGAGAAAACTTTAGCCATTGAAAATGAGGTGTCAAAGCTCTTAGACGCAGGTTTCATCCGAGAGGTCCAATATCCAACCTGGTTAGCTAACCCAGTTCTCATTCTAAAGCCCAACGGAGACTAGCGTATGTGCATCGACTTCACTGACCTGAACGATGCTTGTCCCAAGGATTGCTACCCGCTCCCTTGAATCGACTAGCTAGTCGATCAGACTGTCGGGTATGCCTATTTAAGCTCATTAGACGCCAACTTCGGGTATCATCAAATCCCTATGGCTGTTGAAGATGAAGAAAAGACCGCCTTCATCACTCCGAAGGCCACTTACTGCTACACGACAATGTCGTTTGGGCTGAAGAACATTGGGGCAACCTTCCAGCGCATGGCGAATAAAGTATTTGAAAAGCAAATTGAAAAGAACGCGGAAGCCTACGTTGATGATATACTAGTCAAAAGTCGAAGCTTCAAGGACCACTTGGTCGACTTGAAAGAAGTTTTTGATGTGATGAGAGAATACAAAATGAAGCTGAAGCCTAGTAAATGCATGTTCGCGTTCCAAACGGGCAAATTTTTGGGCTACGTGGTCAGTCAGAAGGGTATCCAGCCCAACCCCTCAAAAATCAAAGTTATCCAGGATATGATATCTCCTCGAACTGTCAAGGAGGTACAAAAACTAACAGGGCGCGTTATCACTCTAGGACGGTTTATTTCTATGCAAGGCGAGAGATGTTTGCCCTTTTTCAAGGTCATACGTAAAAAACCCCTTTTGGGTGGACAGCAGAATGTGAAGAGGCATTTATGGGTCTAAAAGCTTATCTATCGTCTGACCTGGTGTTAACAAGACCAAAACTTGGCGACACCCTATACTTATACCTTGGGGCTGCCGATGAAGTGGTTAGTGTTGTCCTTGTGCGAGACGAAAACCACACACACCACCCTGTGTACTTCGTGAGTCATGTTTTGAAAGATGTCGAGTTGCGATACGCCCGCATTGAGAAAATAGCGTTTGCGCTAATACAGGCCACGCGGAAAATAGATAGATATTTCCAGGCCCATCCCGTCATCGTACTTACAGACCAACCTTTGAAAAGGATATTTCGGAAACCTGAGTCTTCAGGAAGAATGCTGATTTGGGCCATCGAACTCGAGCAATATGGGTTGCAGTATAAAGCCCGACCATCTATAAAAGCTCAAGTCCTAGCAGACTTCATAGCCGAGTGCACCTTTACGCAAGATCCATTGACGAACCTACCTGAAGAAGAAAAAGATGACTTGGATCTCCCGTTCCCTGAAACCTACACTGACTTGTGGGTCATCTACGTGGATGGAGCCAAAAATCAAGAACTAGCCGGAGTCGGAATCTTCGTAATCGGGCCGCACGACATACAGATACGATACACCATCAGAATCCTATAGCCGTTATCCAATAATGCGGCTGAGTATGAGGCATCACTGGCTGGACTTAGAATAGGAAGAAGCTTCTCCACCAAAGCCATACACGATACGGGAATGATGGGAGACTTGCGACTAAAGATCTGCGGAGACTCCAAGTTTATAATAGACCAAGTCTTGGGACACTCTCAGGCTAGAGAGCCCATCATGGTTCAATATCTTGCTAAAGTGAAATGCGAACTGTTGGAAATAAAGAAAAGTGGCATGCAGGTTAGCTTTGAGCATATCCCTCGAGAGGATAACGCCGAGGCAGACAACCTTGCCAAACTTGCAGCGAACTCGCAAGCGTCCATACCTAAGGGTGTGTACTATCGAGAAATATCCGTGCCTTCCTTCATAGAGGAGCAAGCGTCGCTTTGCATTGAAGAAATTGAAAACGACTGGCGAATCCCTGTAATAAAATACTTGAAACATGAGGAATTACCTGCGGATAACGCCAAGAGGAAAAAAGTGCTGAAACAAGCGGCACGGTGTACGTATTATGATGGGGAACTAGTTAGGAGGTGTTTTTCTCACCCAGTTGCTAAGTGTATAATGGAACAAGAGGGTCTTCATACCTTACGAGAAATCCATGAAGGAATATGTGGCATGCATGCATCAGGCGGTACCTTGGCCGCGCAAATTTTCAGGGCAGGATTTTATTGGTCTACTATTCGTAGGGATTGCCATAATTACATACGAACTTGTCAGAAATGTCAGGAGTTCTCCAAGATTCCCCGACAACCCGCCACGGAAATCTCTAACATCGTGGCTCCTTGTCCTTTTACAAAATGAGGAATCGATATCCTACGCCCGTTTCCAAAGGCAAGGTCTCAGCTAAAATTCGTGGTCGTGGCGGTGGACTACTTCACGAAATGGGCAGAAGCGGAAGCGGTGGCCAACATCACAACAGAAAAGATTTGGCATTTCTTTAAACACCAAGTTATCATGCAATTCAGTGTACCATGTGTGCTAGTTGGCGATAATGGGACACAATTCACCAGTCAATTTTTTAGAGACCAATGCGCGGAATTCTAAATCGAGCATAGATTCTCTTCCGTGGCTCACCCGTAGACTAACGATCAAACGGAGGTAACCAATCGAGGCATTCTTAGTGGTATTAAGAAAAACCTAGAAGGGTCCAAAAAGAAATGGGCAGACGAGCTGCCGTATGTGATGTGGGCATACCGCATGACCGTTAAAACCAGCACTGGAGAAGCACCTTTCACGTTAGCTTTCGGTACTGAGGTCGTTACACCGGTAGAAATCGGTACTCTGAGCCTGCGAGTAGCATACTTCAAAGAAGAGCTAAACGAAGAGAGGTTGTGAGCAAACCTCGATGTGTTACCAGAACTACATGAGGAAACCCTCCTGAAAATGCTACATTATAAGCAAAAAATGACGCGTTATCACAACCGGCGCGTCAAGGAGCGATTGCTGAAGGTAGGAAACTTGGTACTCAAGGACAAACAAACAGCTGGACAACGTGTGGGGAAACTCAGCCCGAACTGGGATGACCCATACCACATCACCCGCGTTATTGGAAAGGGAGTATATCACCTAGAAATACTTGATGGTACTCCATTACCCAACTCTTGGAACATAGCTCATTTGAAATTATACCATGCTAGAATTTGATATATCTCTGCACGTTTTGCTAACGCCAGTCCTAACTTGTGTTAACGCTTGAATAGAGAATATTCTTGTGTGCTTTGTGGCTGATTGTGTGCAGATGATGAAGGGTGCCAGGAGTGAAAAGTCCTATCCTTGTGACGGCCGGTCCTGATCAGACCGCTCACTAAGACGAGGCACGCCCTGGCAGCCTATTAGTGTTGGGAGTGAAAAGTCCTATCCTTGTGGTAACCGTGCTAACACAGGTGGCCCACTAAGACGAGGCACGCCCCGACACCCCCGGGAGTGAAAAGTCATATCCTTGTGGCAACCGTGCTAACACAGGTGGCCCACTAAGACGAGGCACGTCCCGGCGTCTCTGGTAGTGAAAAACTTATCCTTGTGATAACCGGGCTAATACAGACGACTCACTAAGACGAGGCACGATTCCAGGGATGCGAGGTATCAACGCCTAGAAGTGAAAATCCTACCCTTATGATGGCCGGTCCTGATCAGACAGCTCACTAAGATGAGGCACATTCCTGGCCGATCGTGGGAATACGGAAAAATCACGAAATCCTAGTGAGTAACCAGATGGGAAATGCCTAGTGAAGGTGGCTGGTTGAGAAAGCGATAGTGGTGCCGAAGACACCACAACGTTGATGCCCAAAGGCTCTCTAGCAGCGACTAACGTTTGTTATTGTATGGTATTTCTATTTTACTAATGCTCTAAAGCAACAATTGAGAATGTGCAGGGACATCGTGGAAACAACAAGGAGATTGACGCCCGCGTAGGCGATAGTGTTATGTGGCCTATCATTGTGACAAGCAACAACCAACGTTCTTATCATTTTGATTCGAGAAATATCATCAAAGAGAACATATGTGCTATATCTCCTTGATAGCTATTCCTACGGAAAGGGATACGTCCGCATCTATCTATGTGGAATTCTTCGTTAGTGCGGTATCATTATGAAGATACTCATCCTGGATGACATCTTATTGATTATGTTATCTCTTCAATGGAGACGATAGTAGTGTTCAAGGCTATAACGCCACTGGAAGGATACCACCGGTTTGAAGACATATATGACTATAGCACCACAACATCTTCTCTTGCGACCGCAGGTTATATGCTACGCATCATGGGTAATATTGAATATGATAATTCACTCCTATGAGTTCTATTTATGAAGCTATCTGCTAAGCAACGTTATTCTACCTCGACATGGAAATGCGCATGATTAAGTCATGTCGTGATGTCTTGCATAATATCCGTCATCAGTATTTATGATTATATGGACTATATGGCAATGCTACGGTTATCCTGTTTTCTGTTGGAATCCCGTTATCTTGCTGCGTTATGATAGCAGCCTTGCAAGCGACACTTAGGCTTATTATCAACATCATCACGGTAACATTGATGCCACTATCTTATTATGGGAGCTCGAAGAAAAGGGGGACAACGTGAAAGAGGACAACCACAAAGGGAAATAGCAAGCAGAATATATATACACACATGATAATTGTTCAAAAAACCCTTGAAGGGTTACAAAAGATAAAAACCTCTAAGGGCAAAAAACAAAAATGGGCGGAGCCCAATATTCAAGAAAGGGTGGCAAAAACGTCTATTGCGCGGCAGTCTCACTATCCCCTTGCCCTTCGCGGCCCCCCGTCTTTGACTCGCGAAAATGATCATCTATGAGGATCCCTGACCTCTCCCGAAAAGCATCAATAAGGGCATCAGCGTGGTACACCTCCTCCCCATGAATCTGCACAAAGCAGTCAGACATGATACCGGCAGTGGTCTCAATGTACCATTTACGCTTTTCTGCTGACTCCCTCTCTAGTGCGGCTTTTTCCTCTTTCAATACAGTCTTCTCTTCCTCCAGTGCGGCATTCTTAGCCCTCTCTGCCGTCAGAGCAGCGTAAAGATCAGACACCTTAGCGGCCTCTTGCTCTCTAGCATCCTTCAAGTCCTTCTTGGCCATCGCCAAGGTTAGCACCAACTTTTGGCATTCCCCTGATAGTTTTTTCTTTTCTTCTTGCTCCTTGGCAAGCTCTTCGGAAAGCTGACGATGAGCGACACAAAACCCATCTGAGGTAGAAGTAAGAGAGGCAACCTTGTGCGACATATGCTGGGCCTAGTAGTGAAACTGAGAGAAAGAAGAGAACAAGTTGGAACGTAATAAACCCATTTGCTAGCAGTCCGAGAAAGAAACGCCTCCTCCTCCTCCGGGGTCGTTAACACATAAGCGGCTAAGAAGGAAGAAACCGCGGCGAAACTGTCGCCCCAACAGCCGCGAACCCAGATCTAAGCAAGTTACTCAAGTCAAGTCGATGAGTAACGGGACCAGACTCAGCCATCGAACTCAAATCGGCCATGAGATGGGGCGTAACAACCCCACCAGGCCTATACATCGAGGCATTAGAGGGAACAAAAAATAAATTAGTTGGAGAGGGAGGTTGATTAGAAGAAATGCCCCCATGAAGCCCAAAGGAACCATGAGATTGAAAGGTCGAAAAACTGGCCCCCGTTAAGTCCTCGTTGAAACCCATGACATGGGAGAAGGAAGGAGGAAGTGATGAGTTGAAGGAATTGGGCGAAGCATCAAAGGACCCATAAACGCCCACAGTTCCCAAAAGGTCAGAAGACTGACTACCAGAAGGTGTCATCGAAGTAAAAACGCTAGCATCCCCCTTTCATTGATAACGGGACCCGTTGGCAAGTTCGTGTTTTTCCCGTCATGTCGCGGCCTCTTGTCAGGACAACGAAACACATGGGTCAAGTCCATGTTGTCTGTTGGCGACAAGTGAGTAGAGGCAACAACAGTATCCTGCAGAAAGAAACATTGAGAAGGGTAAGAAAGCAAAAGAAAATACTAAAGGGTGTTAAGAAGCAATGGGCGAGATAATGCAGTCATGAAAGAAATGCCTACAGTGACAATATCGCTAACCGGCACCTCCGAAGAAGCTGTCGCGTTCGAAGGTGGGGTAAGGGCGGCAACGCGTCTTGTCTTCTTCTTCTTTTTCCTTTTTGTGGGAACCCGGGAAGAAGACGCCTGAGAAAAAGTGACAACAACGGATACAGCCGGAATAGAAATGGGAATGGTGGCAGTTCCCTCACCGACCGGAGAAGAAGGCACTTGGATGGGATTTATAGTCACAATAGGTGGTACGACTGGATTAGCAGCCTCCTCTTTCTCCCTTTTTCTTAGAGCCCTTCTCTCCCGTCTCCTAACACTTTCAGGCTTCCAACCAGGCTCAGGAACTGCACAATCATGATATAACGTTAGCGTTAGTATCGCCTGAAATTACAAAGAAAATGGCACAACACTCACTCTCAACACAGGCTCGAATATCAGTCTCACACGTCAGGTTGTGAGTGTGAACGCTGATGTCCAATTTAAGCAGTTTGTCTAACCAGCCTTGCTCAAGTGGAGGAAGAGCCCCCGTCGACCCCAGGCACTATCCCAGATCTTGTGATTAAAACTTGTCCACCGCCGGGGGCTAGACAGTTCAATGACAAAAAAATCATTTTTCCAATTTTCAATGGAAGACTCAAGGTGCAGGAGCTTCTAGGTGAAGGGTTTAAGCGAGTCATCGTCAAAACAGGGCAATATCGCTAGCACACCTCTATGGCTATACAATTGAAAAAGTGATTTAAGTAATAAAAGGGAAGGAGAGTTAATCCCTTTGTATTTACAGTTCTAGAAATGCATAAACGCAGCAGTACGTGTTGGGAGTTAACTGAACAGGATTCACATCCAGAGCAACAAACAACCCTTCAATGAAAGAATTAAGAGGAAACTGGAAACCATAGCCAAACATCTTGGCATACAAAAGCCTACTATTTCCAGACAATACACTATTAAGGCGTATTGAATCGGAGGCAACGGAAACCATACAATCCTTGGGAATATGGGAATTATGTCTGGTTAAATGTTCTTGAAGTATGGCTGTGGAGGTGATGGTGGTAACAGTATTCTCAATTTTTTCCTCATCAATAGACTTGGGTCGAGAACGACGAGTTCTAGCCATGGCAAAAAATAAAGAAAAGATGAAGAAGATGACAGATGAGGATAGAAATACCTTTCTGGGAGAGAAACTTAGAACGCCCAGATGATGGAAAGAAGAAACACCAGTCGGCTCAAGAAGGTGAAAGGAAAATAGAATAACAAAAGAGAGAAAAAGAAACATGTGTTGGGTTTTATAACCCTAGCAGTTAGACAAAATGACTATTGTAACAGTCGTCGCGTGTGTGACGCGTTACAAAGAAAAGACGCAAGCAATGAGTATGACTCTAGAGAAGCGAGAAGATGCTTCGATCTCACCAATTCCTAGGGCATGCCAACCCCTAGTGCCTCCACGAATAGACATGTGCATTCTAGCCATCATGATCCCCTCTGGCATTAATAAGGGAATCTCAAGCATTAAATGCGCTGAAAAGTGGAGTCGATTTTCAAACCAAGACAGACGTAGTAACGCGGAGACCAAGATAACGCGGTGCAGCGTTAACTCCACTGGCAGCTGTCGAGATAACGCAAAGGAAAGGGATAACGCGACAAAGATCAATCGTTATTTAAAGGAGAATTCTAGACTTTGTTACAAGGAAGGCGTTATTAATTATTACAAACTGAATTGTATCAATGTTTGAAGTGAAAAAGGAATAGCAAATAACAGGGACGAGTGGAGTCTTTGACGTCCTCTCCCTCTTTCTCTTCTGAAGAAAGAAAACCTTCTTTGCTCCCGTCTATCTCATTCATTTTTTCATAGGCGTAATTGGCTATCTTAGCAGGATCGAAAGTCTACTGCGATAGTAGTCCGCGAATCCAGCAGTAAAGGCCCACATTGTCTTTTTCTTCTAGCAACGTATCTTTGAGGGAACCTTTGCCAAATCCGTGTTGCAAGCCAATATCTCTTTAGAAAGAAGAGAATTTTTCTTGCCAGCTGCCACCAACTCCGCCTCTAAAAACTCAACTTTGGCTTTCCCTTAGATCTTTCCCTTGCAAGTTCAGTGTGGCAATCGTTCAGCTCCGCCAAGGTACGATTCTGAAGTCGCGTCAACTCCTTCACTTTAGTCAAGGCGGCATCTAGTTGCTCTCTTGAGTCGGATGAACCTCGAAGCTTGTCACCATGAGCCTTAAGAAAGTGATGCACTTTGCGGAAGCCGGCCAGTGCATCATTCAGAACGTGCGCATGCTGAATATCGGGGGGAAGCCACAGCAACTCTTCTTTAACCTCAGGCGAGCCAAATATCTCACCTACTAGGAAGGTCGTCGGCTGATCTCGTGATAACGGGTCTAACACCCCTAAGGCACGAAGCCCGCTAGTGCCAAAGGTTGACAAATCCAACCGGTAAGAAGGAACCCCTTGAGGACCTTAAGGGGAAAGATTGGCGATAATAGAGGGAGTGGAACCCTTGGCAGAACCGTCGATACCCGAAATGAAAGTAAAGAATAACGGCTGAGGACCCCCCATCGGTGGGTCAGGAAGTGCGCTTGAGCTGGGAGCTGGCACTACCATGTCAGGAATGCAAGAGGAAATGGAAGAGTTGGGGGCGTTAGTCGGGGAAAGTGAATATGCTGTCAGCGGAACTTTAGTGACCGTTGGAGGAATGACAGTTGATGTCTCAGTAACCTTCGTCATTTGAGAAGTACTCGCCATAGTAGAAATGTCAACCCTCATGGTGGGGACTTCATCAACCTTTTTTGAAAAAATCCTAGTAGCCTGACCATCTTTCTCCACTCTGAGTTTCTTCCATTGAGTTGTGGAAGCATGGCGAAGCTCTGTCTTGATATCTATATCCTCGTTATCGCTGTCAGTTATCCTAATTACGGGTCGACCCAAAGTTACTCCTCTGCCCCAAACTGATAACCAAGTGTCAAGGAAATGAGAGGCTCGAGCAGGAATACCGCGCCCTCCCCCTGCGACTGTCTTAGTTCTCCTCTTCTTCGGCGAAGTATTGATGGCTGGAACCCCCGGGTGGCGGAGAAGCTGGTAGCATTTGGAGCGGTGCCACATTCAAAGGAGCATCATTCCCTCCGGGTGATTGACCCTCAGCGTCTTCTGCCAATGAAATATGTCAGAACAGCAAGCAAATCAAAGAGAAAAACTCACCCGAACGTACTCTTCCAGGCGCCTGTACAAAGCGAATTCCCGAAGATGAAAAGACGTATCTATATCTAGCAAGGCATTAGCCTCAGCTAACTCATCCTTAGACAACACTACTGGGTTTACCCAGGCAACGCTAGTAATCTCTCAACTAAAGCCCCCGCGCCACAAACGAGAAGGCAGTTCAAGAATGAAGAAACCGCTCTTCCAATCAGCCGCAGTCTCCTCAAAGCCCTGAAACTTCTACCAAAATGACTGCACGAATGCTTCATTCCACCTCGGGGCGATATCAACTAAGCAGTTGCGATAATTTAGGCTAAAGAATTTGCAGATTAAATTGACGGACGGAGTAAAGATACCCTTCGTCTCGCAAGCACGAAGAAAGGCATAAATCCCACACCAAGAAGAAGGAGTTATTTAAGCAGGGTTAAGATCATATTGGTGCAACATTTTTTCTACAGAAGTATGAACTGGGAAACGAAAGCCATAAAGGAACATTTAAAAGTAAACCAGTCTATATTTTTCCCACAGTGGATCGTGAAGTCGCAGACCATCCTCGGGGATGATAGCGGAACAGCCAGGGGGAAAAGAGATACCATGACTCTCTAATTCGGTCCTCAGAACCATCGGGCATGAAAAATACTTTGTGTTTTTTTGATCTCTGGATCTAAAGGTCTTTGAAAACCCCTGGTAGCTCTAGTCTTACGCCTAGCGAACCAGTAAAAGAAAAACCAGAACGAAAGAGGAGCAAAATACCTTGAAGAAGAAAGTAATGAGTAGACCGCCGGCGCCGACGAACGGTGGGAGAAGTTTTCCTCGAGCAAAAGAAGAAGTAGAGAAAAAGAATAGTAGAGAAAAATTTAAAGCGCGAGTAAAAGTGTAAGAAGAGGAGGGTTATTTCCTTTTAAAGGTCAAACCCAATGACTGAGTAACTTGTGAGAACAGGACATGCATAAAACAGATAAGGACACGTGGAAAGACATTAGAAGAATATTTATGGCTAAGCATTTATATCCTTGGAGGAAGGCGGTTAACAACTGAAAGTTGAAGAAACGGTTGCATCAAGCGGTAACCAACTGCTCAGCGTTAACTGCCCAATGATTGTAGAGTTAACGCGAGAATGTAACGGCAAGCAGGGCTGCCCAAATATCTTGTGTCCCGAAGTCCTGAATATTTCGACCTGAAATTTTGCAATTTCGGTTTGGGAACTTCTGGTATCGGAACTTCGGGTATCGATACCAAGTTTATTTCGGTTCGGGAACGGGACGCAACTTTGTAAGTTCGGGTACCCGAAATCCCGAACTTACAAGGGTAACTAAGTAAGTTCCCCAACCCTAGATCTCTCATTCCTTTCTCAATCTCATCTCTCATTCATTCCCCAACCAGCTACACCACAGACCAGAGACCACACCACACTGTCAAACACCACCACCCACCGCGACATCACCACCCACCGCGACATCATCTTCTTCCTCACCTCCATCGATCTAACCCTAAAATGTCATCGTCTTCCATCGTCTTCCCCATAAAAAGGAAAATAAAGGAAAATCCTAACACGGTTTGGCTACCCAGAAGTTACCATCGTCCTGCTGACTTACTGTAAGTAGCTAGTCTCTCTCTTTCTCGCAGACTATATGTTAGACTTTATTATTGTGTTTCTGTTGTGTTTATTGCTTTTTCTGCCGCTTTCATTATTATTATCTTCACAGTTTTGGATAATATATCTCTTTCAGTTGGGTTTTAGGGATATTTTTGTTTAGGTTGGATATCTTCTGTAAATTGGAGCAATGGCAAAGCATGAGATACAAATTGTACATTGAAAATTTACAGTTTTAGTATATAACTTTCTCAAAGGATCTACTTTGTACTTTTTGCAAGACGGAGATGGTTTATGCGTAGATTTGAATCCTTTAATTTGCAATTTCTATGTATGTTAAATAAAAGTCCATTCGGATTCACCACTATCAACCAAGCTAATTGTTGTTATCTTTTCATTATCATAAAAAAATGTAATAATTCCATGTCTGGATTTCAGCATAGTTCACTTTCTTTCTCGCAGACTGTATGTTAGACTTTATAGTAACTGGTGTGAATATGCTTCCCTACTATGTTAGGGTGTGTTTGGATTGGAGAAATAGGTGGTGGGAATGGGAATGGGAATGGGATCACCTTTTGTTTGTTAGATGCCCACTGAAAGATGCATATGCTCAATTGAATACATGATACATATGCTCAATTGAATACAGGTGTATGAACGCATATGCATAGTCCAAACTCCAAAGTCTGAACAGGATGGAAAGTGATGTGCATTCTTAAATGAGCTTGTTGGATTTGTATATTAGCGTTTCAGTTTAAATTCTGGTATTGAAAGAAAAAGAACTGTTTTGAGTTTATCATAAGTCACATGTTTTGAGTTTTTGTAGTGAAGATAATATCCTTAGTTGTCCGAATTGTTATTTATGTTGTGTTTATTGCTTTTTCTGCCACTTCCATTATTATTATCTTCACAGTTTTGTGCAACATTTTTAACCCAAGTCTTATTCAACAGTGGCAAGGTTTAGATGTGAAAGAGACATTTGTTATCATATTTGCTTGTGGCATGAATGATTGTAAATTTGTAATTCTCCAGTCAGGTTCTGTTTTATTTAAATGTGCTATTCTAACTTAATTTTCTGTTTTATTAATTAGGAAGAAGATGTCTCATAACATAGGAGATGTGGATGTAGTAATGCAAGATAAACAACAAGCAGAAGCTGCGGTAAATACACAAACGCAACCTGTGGCGCCAGCTACTACTACAGTAAAGGTAGAGAAGAAAAGGAAGAAGATTGCTGGAAGATCAGTGGTGTGGAAGCAGTTTGATAAGCACCAAAATGAGGATGGAGAATGGAAAGGTACATGTATATACTGTCAAGCTGTTTTTGCTGCTGATTCTAAGTTAGATGGTACAAATGGCATGAAAAATCATATGAAAAGGTGTAAAGAGGTACCCCATTGTAATCAAACTGAATTGACAACTTATGTGAATCCTGATGGTAGTAAGACTGTAGTTCCTTGGAAGTTTGATCAAGAAGCTTCTAAGAGGGCTTTAGCACTAATGATAATTGAGGATGAACTTCCTTTTAGGCTTGTAGAGGGTGCTGGGTTTAGAAAGTTCATGGAAACTGTGCAAACTAGGTTTGTAGTGCCTTCTAGGAACACAATTAGTAGGCTTTGTTATAAGTTGTATGTTGATGAGAAGCTGAAAGTGAAAGGATTTTTGATGACTAATTGTGAAAGGCTTTCTATTACCACTGACACATGGACCTCCATTCAAAGGATTAACTACATTGTTGTGATGGCTCACTTTATTGATAATGACTGGAATTTACAGAAAAAGTGTTGAATTTTTGTCCAATCACTAGTCATAAAGGTGATGCTATAGGAAAGGCTATTGAGAAATGTTTGATTGATTGATTGGGGAATTAATAAGGTGTTTACAATCACAGTAGATAATGCTAGCTCAAATGACTTGGCCGTTGCACACATTAGGAAGAAAATGAATTAGTGGGGTACAAGTATTTATGAGGGGGAGTTTCTTTATGTAAGGTGCATTGCACACATAGTGAATTTGATGGTATTGCATGGGTTGACCACTGTGGGAACCTCAATCATTAGGATCAAAGAGGCAGTAAGGTACATTAGACAATCTCCATCTAGATTGTCTAAGTTTAAGGAGTGTGCAGAAAAAGAGCATGTTGACTCTAAATCATTGTTGTGCTTAGATGTGTGTACTAGGTGGAACTCCACCTATTTGATGTTAGATTCTGCGTTGAATTTTGAGAAGGCCTTTGAGGCATATGATGATGTGGACCCCTTCTACAAGATTGAGCTTCTGATGAGGGAAGAAAAAAGAAAGAATAAGGGAAAGCAAAAATCAAATGATGAGGATTTGGCAAATATTTTGGCGTTTGATGATGAGGAATATCCAGAGGAGGATAGTGTTGAATATGTGAATGCAAGAACTGATGGTGGTGGAGGTGGTGTACCAACAGAAGGTGATTGGGTGAATGCGAGGAGATTGTGTCACACCTTGAGGTATTTTTATGATTTAACTTGCTTTGTGTCAGGCTCTAAGTATGTTACTGCTAATGCTTATTTTGATCAAGTATCTAATGTGGCTTCCATGTTGAGAGGGTGGGAGAAGAGTAGTGACATAGAACTTAAGAGATTGGCAGAAAAAATGCATGAGAAGTTTGATAAGTACTGGGGTAATGTGGCTAAGTTTAATACTCTTCTTTATAGTGCTGTTGTGTTTGATCCAAGAAAGAAGATGGATTATGTAGCTTTTTCTCTGTTAGATGTGCATGGGGAGTTTGTTGGGAAAGAGTTAGCAGAAAAAGTGAAGAGGGATACAGAAAGAATGTATGTAGGGTACTAGGAGTTGTAGGTGATACTGATGTGGAGAAGGGAGGGTGTAGTGGAAGAGAAAGTATTTGTGAGGGGTCTGTAGACATGTCTGCTGAGTTGATCAGTGCTAGAGAAGAAAGGTTTAAGAGGTTCAAGGAAGCTACTAGTGGAGGTTCCCTCCAAATCAAGTCAGAACTGGAATCGTACTTGCAAGAGAGTGTTATTGAAGGAGGCAAATCTTTTTCCATCTTGGACTGGTGGAAAAAGCATGCTCCAAGGTCCCCTGTTCTTTCTAAGATGGCAAAGGATGTACTAGCTGTCCAAGTTTCCACAGTGGCATCTGAATCTGCATTCAGTATTGGAGGACGAGTCCTTGACCCTTTTAGGAGCTCCTTGACTCCAATGGTTGTGCAAGCCTTAATATGTGCACAAGATTGGTTCAGGACATCAAGACAATCCATGAAACTTGAAGAGGACCTTGCTAACCTTGAACAATTGGAAAATGGTAAGTTGTTTTCAATTGAGTTTTGCCCATTTGTTGTGTACGTTTAATTACTCATATTTTCTGTTATTTTTTTCATATTTTTTGGTTTTTAGAATACTCTCAAATGTCAGTGGAGACCACCGTTACATAAATTTAGATGCTTGGAGTCACTTACTTGGACTATAAGATGGCAGTGGAGGTGTGTGCAAACTCATTCTTCTATATCTATTTGTTGCCAGCCCCATCTTGGTTTTTTCTGTTATTTTTTTCATGTTTTTTGGGTGCCATTTGAAGTTTGTTAGATAAAATAAAATATAGTGTCCTATTATTTGTGGAAAATGCCAAACCTTTTGGTTGCATCCTTAACTGTTTTCTAACTTCACCTATTCATGGACCTGGCTAGCATTTACATTTAGGAATGCTTTGATTCCCTATTGCTAAAAGGAGGATGTTGAACTTTGCAACAATGGATAATTATGCATTGTACTTGTTGTTGGTATTGAAAATGAAATGTGCATTTCATTTTTGTCACTACGGTACATCAAATTGGATTACAACACTTGCTAATTGGATTTCTTGTCAACTTGATTCTGTTCTTATTTTATGCTACCTCTAATGTTCTGTTTTATAATTTCAGGTGCAGTATCATTTACATAATGGAGGAGATCACTTGCTTGCTTGGACTAAAATTTGCAGTGGAGATGGGAGTTTGTATGGTTAATCTGTTGGTGATGAATTTGATGATATGTTGTTGTTGTTATTGTTGTTTTTGCCCTCTCCAATACTGCATAGCAAAACAAAATTGTTGTTTATGTATGGCAAATTGCTGGACAATTTGTATGCCAAAAATTGCTGGGCGGTTGGAGCTATTTATTTACCAACCCTCCATTATATTTTGTATGCCAAAAATTGCTGGACAATTTGATGGAAATTTTCTGAAAAAATGGTTTAAATTGCTGTAAATGAATCACAATTTCGGGAATTGTGAATCGGAAATTCGGGATCGAGACTCGATTTTTCAACTTCAGGATCGGGACCAAAAAACTAAATTCAGAATACCCGAAATTTTCCCACTCGGGATTCGAAAATCCCGAATTCCCGACTGGGCAGCCCTAACGGCAAGAAAGCGAAATCGTAGAGCGTCATTTTATTTATAAAAAAGCCATACAGCATCTACAAAATGTATGACGCATAAGGATTAATCCTCGTCAAGCCAGTAGGAAGGCCAGTAGAAGTCATCTCCATCCAAAGACGGCCACTCCTCGTTAGCAAAAGGGAAAGGCTCGTCAACCCTTTTCTCTTAACCAGGCTTTGACGAACTTGACTCCCCCTTAGTGACGGAAGCCGCTATCTCAGCATCGATATTGTTAGGGGAACCTCTTTCCATGAAATGACTAATGTGAGGAAATAGTTCATCGCCCTTTCGAACAGTAGGGACATGGAGGTCAAAAGGCACGTTGGTTCCCTCGAAGTCCTTCCTCTTCGGCCTCTTACGACCCTTGCATCGGGAAGGTCGTCTTTTCAGGCATGGCAGAGAAGGATCGTCAGAATCTGGTGAGGTCCGAGGAGTCGGTGGAAAATCACGTTCAGCGACATCCATGGAATATGAATCAGCCATAAAATCGTAAGCAATCCCAATGGAGAAATTCAAAGAAGAAGATGAACAGGAAAAAGAAGAGAAAATCCCATTAAATAGTTGAAGCGAAGAGGTTTCCCCACCTTTTCATACGCCCTCTCAGAAAAATCAATGCGCTTCGAGAAGAATGGTAATAATTGCAGAATCAGATTTTGTGATCACGCCTGTTAGGGTTTCTCGCTGGTCAAGAGACACCAAAAAACCACCCAATTAGTTGATACTGAAGAAACGACGCAGAATTAATACGGAACAATTCACAAGAATAATCGTCGCCACCTGGTGAGCAGGGAAAAACAAGCGCTGCAAAAGTCCAACTAATGGCAGACTCATTTTCAGTTGGGCTGATGTGGCACTCAACTGAAGCGTTAATTAGCATATCAAGAAAGGAAAGAAGTCACAAGCAAGATAGCGAAAAGACACTTTATTTATTTATGGCCTAACGGCCCAAACATACACTTGCGTGCATACATCATGACACAAAAAGAAAAATAAAAGGACGCGACGACAGCGGCGAGTAGTTAGACATTGGACCCGGTGTCGTCCTCCCCTGGAACAACAGGAATCTCCCTCAGAGCATCTGCAATAGAGGTCAGTTCGGAGGAGCAAACCCTCATCCCCTTCAAGCAACACATCAGTAGGTCCTTCCAGTACCACAACATAGTGGTGACCACCTCGATGTGGGAAACGGTGGCGGCCAGCTTCGTCACGCTCTCCAAAGGGCTGAAGTCCTCCAGGGAAGTTGCAAGCTGCCTGGACAGAAGAGGGGTCATCATCCCCTGAAGCTCGAAGACGTCCTCGGAGGTCTTGGTCATCATGGTCTCTAGGAAACCAATGTCAGCCTCAGTAAGATTCTTCAGAGTGTGGGCTTTGGAGATCAAGAAGTTTCTTCTCAGTTCGTCCATGATGAAAATGCCGAAAGAAGTGCTAAAAAGATGTGAAATTTGCGCGATGGAAGTTCAAATTTATAGGCCCAAAGAAAGGGCGGTTGAGAAGGCGTGTCCCTCGAAAACCGAGCCACCCCGTTATCTCGAGGACCGTCAGGCATGACATGGAAACAAGAGGAAGCGTTAGCCCTTGGTAAACACTCGGGCTCGTTTTCAGTTGGGCTTGTGATAACAATAGAGGTAATTCCAGAGGCATTGTCGTCTTTACACTCAGCGATAAGGCCGGATTACTGTAGCTCCTATCGGGCGCGCCTCACCAAAGATGTCGCCCTTCACCAAGCGAGGAACCCTGGGATGGTCGACGTTAGCGGGAGGGGGGAGGGTCTCACGCGTTATCTGCCCATGCGCACGGCGTTATCCCATCCCAGGTCAGCCATGACGTCACTCGAGGCGTTATCCTTCCTAGATAACGCCCACCCCCTAGAGGTAACGCCCGCCTTTGCACCTATAAACACCCCACCATTCGAGATGAGAGGTAAGCCTGTGATTGCTATTCGAACCCCTGCCATTTGGAACAACCATACAGACTTAAGCATCGGAGTGTCTACGCCGGAGCCCCCCTCCGGCGCTTTGCAGGTACATCGGACGGCGAGTATAGCAACTTCGAGCGGCCATAGTCCTCACCCCTGGTTCCCAGAAGTCCGAATCTTATCACGAATTATTTGAGTTGCTTCGAGTCAATCTGAGCTTTTCTTGATTCCTATACATTGAACTCTACTCCAATAGCGTACTTTCTTAATTGATTGATCTTTGCAATTACTCAAGTACCTTACATCAAAAATTATTTTGAAGCTAGTTTTCCTTGCGAGTCTTTTGGAAGCTTTTTATTTGAAATTCTTGAGTCATTGACGTTTGTGCATGAACAATTGCAGGGAAGTGTGAGTGATTTTGTGAGATTAATAGAGCGTTTAAACATGAGAGTAAAAGTGTGAAGGAGTGCTAGGTTTAGTGCAATTTTACATTTTCTATTTATTGTTGTGAATTTCAGGAATGTCAATGGAGTCCAAGAAAGGTGTAGGTGGAGCGGCGAGCCCTAGGCTTGCCGAGATGTTACAAAATATTTTAGTGAGGCTTGATCAGATGGAGTGTTCCAATAAGGAGACCGCGAACAATGTTGATAGGTTATCCGTAAGAGAAGGAGCAGCCATCCCTCGTTTTTCCTAAGTTCTCAATTTGGGAAACGCAAAATATTTATATGATGGTGATCCTCCGAAGGAAGAATAAGGAAAAGGTTTATTTGGAGGGCCACCCGAGGGATATGTTGGCGGAGGAGAAGAAGGGACAAGGTTCATGACTGGCCCCATTGAAGGCGGTGAGAATGTGCCAATCACACATAGACGTGAGACCTACCTGCATGCCGCACGGGCTGAACGCCGAGTGCACCATGCACCATGGTATAAGGAGCGTGTGTTTGAGTATATTGATAGGTGTGACCGAGCTTATGAGTGGCAACCTAGGGTTGAAGAGAGAGTTGACTCCAATCTTAGGAGTATTAAGATGAAGATTCCATATTTTGAGGGAAAAGATGATCCCGATGCTTACTTTGCATGGGAGAGAAAAATCAAATCATTTTTTCTTTGTCACAACTACTCCGAGGATAAAAAGGTCAAGTTGGCAGCAGTGGAATTTCAAGACTATGCAGTTCATTGGTGGGATCAAAACAATAGTGATCGGATAAGGCTTGAGGCCGGACCGGTTCGAAGTTGGGAGGAGATGAAAACACTAATGAAGCGGCATTTTGTTCCTAGTTATTTCACCCGTGACCTTCATCAAAGGTTACAGACCATCACACAAAGGAGTAAGAGCATCAGTGAATATTTTAATGAGATGGAGATGGTGCTAGCTAGAGCGCGAGTGGTTGAGATAGAGAGGCGACAATGGCAAGGTTCCTTAATGGTCTTAATCGGGAGATAGCTAACACGTTGGAGCTAACACATTATACGGATTTGCAAGAGATGTTACACATGGCTATCAAGATTGAGCGACAGAGAGAATAGGGTTCCTTATGCTACTTCGGCTGCTATAAAGACACTACCGTAGGAGAAGACGTTTCGGGGGAAGGGTGATCAAGTTGCACAAAATCTACCTAAGGTTTTGCCGCACACATACGGTAATAAGAGTGTGCCTAACGTTCAAGCACCTTCACGAAATGTCAACAACAATAACCCTTTATCTAATTCGGCCAATAAGGTACCTACAAGGGATATTGTGTTTTTTAAGTGTTCTGGTAGAGGTCACATGAAGTCCGAGTGCCCTAATAAGCGTGTCTTGATTATTCAGGATAATGGTTACCTAGACTCGGATGACGACCGAACAAGTGAAGAGGTCGAGGGTATGGAGGAAGAAGTTGAGAGTGAGTCGGGAGAGATTGATACAAACGCACATGGGTTAACACTTATTATTAAGCGCAATCTTAGCGCTCAAGTCAAAGGCGAAATATGTGAGGAGGGACAACGAGAAAGCTTATTTTATACACACTGTTTGATTGAGGAGCGAAGGTGTTCATTGGTAATTGACAATAGGAGCTGCGCAAATGATAGTGTGTATTTTATGCATATTTTCCTCCTTATTTATCGTCTTATCTTCGACATGATGCTGCTAATTTCCCTTTGAATTTACATTTTTTGCAGATCTAGGCTCAAAGAGGAAAATATGCTGAAATAGACATTTTTAGTGGAATTCTGCCATGGATCGCAAAGCGTCAAGACCAGCGTCAAGGCATATTTGTTTTCCCGTTGTCGAGCCCTAGATGTGAGTCGTGTTGTCTAGCCTTGGACCTGCATTGGAGTCATCTGGAGCCGCATTTTGCCCGTGACTCGCTGCCGCACGTGCAGATATTTCCCCAAGGACGCGCGAAGAAAGATCCGCGCGAGATTCCTTCCAAGATCCTTTTTTGGCTACGCTTGGAATATTCCTTAGGGAACACATACTCCCTTGTACCTCTCTTAGTTGTCTTTTATCCTTTTGTGAGCTATAAGGGTATATAAACATTAGTTTTAGGGTTTTTAGGACATCATCTCATATTATATCATAGAATCCTTTTGGGGGCAGCCGCTCATCTACTTTTCTTCCTTGGTTTCTTCGGGATTTGTCACTCCCCTTTGTAGCCGCCGATATCACTCTTCAAAACGGAGCTTTGGCTCCGACCGATATTTATTGAGTTTTCTTTCCCTTTATTGCATTCTTCCATTTTATGCTCTATATTAAATCTGTCTTTTTATTTATTAGCATGAGTGGCTAAGCTCATCCGCATAGCAAGGGTGTTTTGATGGTTGCAAAAAGATAGTTAAGAGGCCAAATTGTGCTTTATATATTCTTATTGTTGTATTTGTTTGCTTGTTGTTTTTATTCCTAGATCTAGATGGTTTTATTAGGAGCTTGATCATTTGCTAGTTTACCTTCTTAGATCTCTGTCATTTCTTGGGTTATAACTAACGCGAAGCCTTAGAATAGAGTAGACACTAGATAGATTGTCATTAGTTTGGTCCGTTCTGTCTAGGGCAAGTGAGCGATTAGGGCAGTGTCGCGAGCCTGACAAATTGAGAGGCATCTAGCCCTAGACGTGTCTTTCCTCATCTTCATGGGCGCTGTGAGTATTGCCTCCCCGCCTCGTGCCTGGGAGGACGGCGCAGCGTCAAGGCTACTTCATATATGAAAACGGGGGGTAACTTCTCTTATGAAGGAAAGCAGGGGATCTAAACGTACCTGGCCCCTATAGCACGTCTATGGCATGAGAATAGAATATATGTGCGCTGATGACTGACTAGGCCTCGATGCAGCCCAAGATAGTCCTTTGATAATATTTCTCCCTATTGACTTATCTCATTTAATTTCGTGCTTATTTCGTTTATGATTGTTATTTCTATTAATTTATTATTTCTGTCCTTGTTAGCTGTCTTGCCCTTGATCTCTTTTGGTTAACCAGTTTAACCAACAAACCCCCCTTGTGTTATTCTTTCGGTTGTATTTGTCTTGTCATACATCTAGGGTAAGTTGTCGTCTTTCAATCCCTGTGGATCGACCTTGTTACCACTGTATACAAATTAATTTGTGTATCTAGGCCTCAGAATTTAATATTATTTTTAACCCTTTTTGACGGCGAGTCAACAAACTGTGTAAGCACGTTGTTGGTTCACAAGTTGGGTTTGTCGACCATAAAGCACCCAAAATCGTATTCGCTACAATGGTTGAATGAAGGCAGCGAAATTAAGGTAATGAAGCAAGTATTAATTTTGTTCTCCATTGGGGAGTATAGAGACGAGATCCTTTGTGACGTCGTACCAATGCATACAAGTCATCTCTTACTTAGTTGACCGTGGCACTATGATAGATATGCCATATATGAAGGAAGGAACAATCGGTATAAGTTGGAGAAGGATTGAGTAAAGTTTACTCTTGCACCATTAAATCCGCATCAAGTTGTGGAAGATCAACAATGGTTGGTGAGGTCTCATGCTGCTTACGAGAACTCAAAAAAGCTTGAAAAGAAGAAGTTGAGTGTTGAGGGAAAAGAAAAAGAGCAAAACAACCCCCATGAAAAGAGTGAGCATGGGAAAAGAGATGAGAAATAAAACAACTTCCATGAAAAGAGCGAGCATGGAATGAGAGATGAGAGTCAAAACAGCCGCATGAAAATAAAGAGCATGCGTTAGTTGGCATAAATATAAAAGGAGAGATCAAATATGTCATAGGAAAACAAGTGAGGAACGCACTTTGTGGGCAAAAATTCTGTTTTGGCGCAAGCCACCAAAAACCTAGTTTTCGACAATTGCGCTTTGGTTTTCCTAACGCTAACCCATTTAGTTTCCCTTCTATGATTTTTTTCCTAATTTACAGAAGAAGCCTCTTATCGTGTTGACAAGAGGGTGGAACGGACCTTGCGCATCCATAGTGACTAGTTCGTTAAACCCTAACCGAAAGGGTGAGGTACGATTTTCTTCCCTAGGGCTTAGTTCATGTAAGTATGTAGACACCATAAAATTGTATGATTCTAGTTTCAAATTTATAATTAATAATGGTGGTCCTAACTTGAGTCTAGGAGCCGTATAGTATCCATTGGTATGTAAGTTTGCATTTACTAGCGATTTATTGCTTGTCTTTACTTGCAACCAATTTTCTTATGGATTTATACTTGTGGTGCCATTAACCCCTGCTTCATTGAGTTATTATGCAAGTTTAGGGAATGGTAGAGATTTAGCAATGGCGAAGATACCCCTTGGCCAAGCCTTGAGTCATATGGAATGCTTGGGTATCTCACGAGAGGATGAGAGTTACCGAAGGAATTTGAGGTTGTTCTTGAAGGTTGTTGATTGGGATAGGATGTTCTTACGCCTTCCAAGGTTGCCTACCCAACACAATAAGGCGATCACTATGAGAGATGATGGTTCTACCCACCTTATCGTCAAGCGCATTGACACCACTGTTGGAGTAGATGTCTTGGGTAATTCCTATCTTACGTTCGTGCCTTTAGTTCACACTAACTTGAGGTATTGTGGTGCAGGTTTCAGTCCGGATTCGAGGGCGAATCCTTTCTAAGGGGGAGGAGATGATGCGAATCCCAGCGCACCGCATGTGCAAGGTGTACGACGGCCACCTATCGGACCGAGGATGCGAGCGCGAGGTGAGAATAAGCACGTCGACGAGTATGCAATTGAGTATGGACTTGTGGAGTGCCCTTGCCCAGCTAGCATTGGACAATATTCGACGGTGAATCTTTTCAAAGAATAAGGGAATGATACGATCCAAGACTAGTCTTGGCGTGATCACGCTAACGCTTGGTGTGATCACGCCCAAAATAGAGACTGACGCCAGGCGATGACGTGATCACGCCTATCCTTAGCGTGATCACGCCAACAGGAAACAGTTTCTGCGCCAAGAAGGAAACTGCAAATTTCCAATTTTTAATTAGTTATTTTATTATTAATTAAATTAGTTTGGATTTATTTATAATTAGTTTAATTAATTAATTAGAAGTTCAATTATAAGTAGGACTTCTAATGTAAGGATTTAGGGTTTCCTATTTGAAGGAGCCTTTTTTTCATTGTAAGGTTACGTTATTTTTCAATCAATCAAATTTAGAGAGGATTTTCTCAATTGTTCACGTGTGACCCTTATTACTATTCAAGTCCGAACACTTGAATAATTGGCAAGTAAAAATTGAGAGTTCGAACCCCTATTATGTCGTTTCACTTAGGTTGTTATTCACAGGTTGAATATAAGGTTAGGGATCCGAAACAAGAACCTCACTTGTTACGTTTAGGTTAGCTAGTACAAATTATTAGCAAGGTTAAACTTCTAAGTTGAGTTATTTTATTCCGCATTCAAAATCCAATCATTCGAACGAGATCAAAAAGTACTCGTTACGTATCCTACGCAACTAGGATCGTATCACAAGCCATATCATGCCGACATGGAGGACACTTCTCCCATGGAGTCCCAACGTACACCAACGACCATGACCAAGTCATTCGATAAAATGGTGGAGTCCATTATCGCTCGTTGAGTTGTGCCAAGGAGGGGCATTCATCCGAGCTATGTCGAATACTTAGTACGATGGAGGGGCCATCCGGATAGTGAAGCAAGTTGGGAACGAGAAGATGAGTTGTGGCAACATAAAGAGCTCATAGAGGCATTTCTTGAGCAAACTACAACGATGAGGGCGACGCCGGAATAGGTGGGGGAGAATGTCACGCCGCGTGCCTAGGGGACGAACCACGGTTTGCCAAGGGCGCTCATGAGGGCCTATTTCGGTCTACAAGCTTCTCAAGTCTTCTAGACTTGTGTTGTACATACTAGAGAGTGTATAGAGTTCTCTAGAAGCTTTCTAGAAGGTTATAGATATGTAGAGAGTTCTATAGTAGTTCCAGATACTTAATCTCCATCCTTAGATCAAAGTGATCCTAGTCGTCTATTGTAAGAATCCTTGTGTATAAATATGGGTGGATTCTCACTTGTATATCATCAAGTATTTAAGCAATACAAAGCATACACTCTTCCACTCTTAAGCTTTCCTAAGGGCTTAATGACATAAAACAACCCTAGACTTTAATGTTTTATTTAAGTGGAACCCTGAACTATTAAAATGTTTAATTAAAACCCTGGTCTTCGCAAAAAATATCAAATTACCCCCCTACCGTAACCGAGATCCGATGTGGCTGTGTTGACCACCGTTATGTGCCTTGTCAGCAACTATCAGGGTGCCACATCAGCGTGCCACGTAATAATGACCAGGGGGGTAATTAAACAAAAAAAAAGTTAAGGGTTGCGATTAATCAAAATATTAAAGTTGAGGATTGTTTTATGTCATTTTACCTAATTTAATCAATAACCCAAAATTCATCTTTTCCTTTCTTTTTTATACACAACGAAATAATAATAATAATAATAATATATATTGGAATTAATTCTTCATTGCTAGAATTAGAGGTAATTATGATTAATCTGGTAATAAGGTCGCCTACAAAATAACTTAACGGTATAATAATAATAATAAAAATAAAATTGGAATTAATGCTTAGAGATAATTATGATTAATCTGATTAATTATGATTATTAATAGAAAGCAATGAAGCATTAATTCCATCTACTAGGAATTAATTGAAGAAGAAAAAATAAAAAAAGAAACAAAAAAAGAAAGTATAATAAAATAAATGTGGCAAAGATATAAACCAACCCTAAATTTTAATATTTTTGTTTAATTACCCCCTGGTCAATGCGGACGTGGCGCCCTGATAGTCGCTGACAAGGCACATAACGGTGGTCAACGCTGCCAAATCGGATCTCGGTTACGGTAGGGGGGTAACTTGACATTTTTTGCGAAGGCCAGGGTTGTAATTAAATATTTTAATAGTTCAAGGTTCACTTAAATAAAACATTAAAGTCCAGGGTTGTTTTATGTCATTAAACCCTTTCCTAAGTTGTGCTCTTTGCTCTACTAAGCTTTTTTGGTTTAGTTTTTTGTAGGGTGATTTAGTAAGCGACGGGCTGCCTAGCTAAGTGTCGCATGGCAACTGCGCAAAATAACTCATCGTGTGACATCTCCTTCCGAGAGAGTTAATAAAGATCCTATAAGTTCTTGTCCCGGCTCCCCTCGCAACTGCCGCTCAATTGAAACCACATCTCAGTCTCATTTAATGGGAGACGACGACCGCCACCAAGCTCCGCCACATGACCTCCCGTGCTCCACCAATAAGCCCAAGCGCAAGCATACCGCCGACCACCGCCACCGCCACCGCCGCCACCACCGTCATAATCACAACAACAAGAGGTTAAAATTAACCCCCGAAAGTCAAACCCCAAGAAATTCATGCAATACATTTTACCCACTTCACTCCCAGCGTGCTCGAAAACCTCTTAGTTACTGTAAAAAGAAGCTTAATTGTCATCAGAACACCACAAATTCAAGCAACTCAAATACCAGCCGCAGTTGGTCATGCTCTTCTCACGATTCCTCTGTTTATAAAGGTACCTTTGTTAGTATCATATGTGATGTATGATGTGATTTGCTTTTATTTTGGTATGTTTTGCTCACTTATTTGTGTTCTGACGCAGATAAAGTTGTAGTGATGTCCTACAATATATTAGGTGTGGAGAATGCGTTAAAGCATCCATATTTGTATTGGAAAGTTCCACAGGAGTTCTTGGAGTGGGACTACAGGAAAAAGCTTATTTGCAATGAGATTAAGAGTTACAATGCGGGGATCCTATGCTTGCAGGCACGTTGGATATAATTAGTTTTAAAAAATTTCACTTGTCTTTTGAATATCAACATATAGAACGAACCATTGTGTGTTCATGTGCAGAATTTGTTACTACCTTTGTTCCATGCTTATTATGGATTTGACTTTGCAGGAGGTTGACCGTTTCAAAGATTTGGACCGTATTCTTCGAAAGGATGGGTTCAAAGGGGTTTATAAGGTGTGCCAGAAATGTCTTCATGTTCTGCTTACGGTGTTTCTTTTCTTTTCTGTTTAGACCTGATTAAAGTGGTTTTGTTGTTTGCTATTGCTTCTAGGCTCGTACAGGCGATGCAGATGATGGCTGTGCCATATTCTGGAAGGATGAATTGTAAGTTGGACTTCCTAATTTTCATTTACCATAGGAGAGCATCTTTCCATTTCAGAATTCAGGTGCTGATTGGAAATTTGAAATGTTGAATTCTGGTGCTTTCCATATTTTTATGAAGGCATAAATGCACATTTTCTCATTTATTCTCAATCCAGATTTACCCTTTTGCATGAAGATAACATAGAGTTCCAGAGTTTTGGCCTCCGTAACAATATTGCTCAATTCTGTGTCTTTAAGGTATGCAGGGGTTTGATTCTTCCACTTGGCTAAATTTTATGTTTTTTCTTTTCTTTTTGTTTATTTTTTTTTAAAAATATTTTCACTATATTCTGTTTTGTTTTTTTTCTTTTATTATTTTTTTCTTTCCATCTATCAAAGTTTCAATAGCAGCTATACATTTTTTAGATTAAGCTCCTTTTGGTGGTTTCATTAGGCTTGCATAGCTTCCTCCTTTATATGGCTGTATTATTTGTTAAGTTCTTGGACTGTCTTCATGAACCTCTATTTTTTCCGCTTTGATTTAGTGTAGTTACCAGTTGTTAGGCTCTCTTTGCTGTTCAAAATGGTAACTCTTCTGCTGTTTGTTCTTATGCAAATAGAAATTTGAGGATTCAAGTTCTTATGTTAAATTGAGAAAATAGAAAAGGACATTCAAAACACGTTCTGGAGCCTTTATCCGTGGAAAATCTCTCATACCCTTAGATCCATGTAAGATATGTCTAATCTGCAGTATCAAGTTGATGGTCCTTTGTCTAAATAATCAATATTTGTTCTGGAAGCAATCCAGATTAATCCCAAGCAAATGTGTTACTGGGGAACAAATATAATGCTGAAATTTCTTCATAAATTTTTGTGCCTTGCAGTATTTTCCAGGGGAAAACACTAATATTCTTGTTATGTATTTACTTTTGTGCAACAGCATACATAGCTTGCAACTGCTAATTTGTTTGGCTTACTTCATTAATTTTCTTTTATACTGAAATTTGCAGATGATTAATGATGAAACAGACTCAGACTTGTGCACTCATGCATCCAAGTAAGTTCAAAAGTCATGTAATGTGTAGTATGCTGTTTTGGGAAGTTATCTGGATGCAGTGGGAAGTGGGTAGTGTTCTTATGCAGTGGCTTGGCATATTTGTTTCTGGGTCATGCTCTGCTTTTCACTGGTTTGATTATCAGGGGAAATTATTGGGTGACCCAAGGCAGGTAGATTTTGAAAATGTAGTTGCTATGTATACGGTGTCATTCTTTTAATAAGTGTTAATCATTATTATTAAATAAATTTATATCACTTTTCTATTCAGAAAAAAAACTGTTTGTTTTTGTTGTTGTCCTTCTTTCTTTAATAATTAATTACTGAATTTACCTTCACCTAATTGGGAGCTATGCTGAACTAGATCATTGATCTAAGGGTCCAGCCAGAGTAGGATTCAGGGCCCGCTAATTAACAACAGCAAAATAAAAGACTTAACAAAGATCCAGTAGATTATACTAAGTTGTCCGCAAAAGCAAATGGTTGATTGGAAGTAAAACTACATCGAATAGACCTAGACTACCTAGAAACTGAAACCCATGTTTTTTCCTCTTGGTTCTTGCAACGTCACCTTTAAGCAAGTAGCAATGGTATTGTTTCTCTTTTTCATTTTTTTATAAGCATTTATACTTTCTCATTGGACTTCTCAGTTAGAATATTTAATGGACGGATGTTTTGATAGTAGATGTGAAGTGATGATAGTTTGTTCCAATGGTAGGACTGCATAAACTAGGCCATAATTTAAGCTTTTTAATAATATTACAGAAATGATTGGCGTTGAAAGAATCTTGTATTAAAAAAGTCTCTCATAATAATGTGCTGGTTATGAAAAACCTGGATAGTGTTGTTGTTGCTTTTTCCAAATATTTGTGGACTTCATTATAATTCTGTTCTCATTTTTTAAACCAAGAATTCAGACAGACACAAGCACACACGGAGTATTTCTTTCCCACTTATTACTGACCAAGTATTATGCTTCTTTTTTTTACGTAACAAGAAATGTATCTCATGCTCCATATGTAACAAATAATGACTTTATTGTCTTGATAGTCTTTCGATCTTGCTATACTGTTGTTTATATTGAAATGGTGGGATTGAGACCTTTCCTTGATGCTATCTTTCATACAACTTATGTGGTAGCTGACACATTAGTGTACAGTGAATCATCCACCCAGAGTCGAAGCCTAGTGGTTGGCAATATACATGTTCTCTTCAACCCAAGCCGGGGAGACATCAAGCTTGGTCAGGTATGCACTGCTCCTAAATCCTACCTTTAAACTAAGCAAAGTTCTCTGTTAGTGCGCCATGTTGTTTGAAGCCATCAGTCACCCTTGTGTATGTATACGTGTACGTGGTTCATGTAAAAGTGTACTGTTTTTATTGGGTACAGATTTTTTGGAGTATAATCGATACTTCCTTTATATATACTCCCTGGCAGTGACTGTGTGCCTTTTGTTTTTGGTGGAAGCCTGTCATTGTGGGTCAAATCATTTCTGGTTCAATCTTCTTGCCAAGGGAAAAAAAGGAAACATTATATTTTTGCAATATCCTTAGGGTTCAGTGTTTAGTGTTAACATATGTGACTTATGTTGGTTTAGGTTCGACTATTTCTTGAGAAGGCTTACAAGTTATCACAAGAATGGGGCAGCATACCAGTTATACTTGGCGGTGATCTAAATACCATTCCTCAGGTGACATTATGTCATTTCATTATCAATTGTACAGTTGCAGGAGTGGATTATGACTCTGCTATTTAAGTCTTGATTCGGGCTTGCAATTTCTCATTTCTTTTCTTCTTTGTGGTGGATCTCATTCTCAGAGTGCCATGTATCAGTTTCTTGCTTCATCTGAGGTGAGTTTTGGTTGTACAACAACGGGACATCTTAGGATTTCTTCTGTAACTTGTTCATGGGGTGGCTAAAAGTTATTTTTCTTGTCTTGTGGTGTGTGTAAATTTTTGGCAGTTGGAAATCCTGCTACATGACCGCAAGAATATTTCTGGGCAGCTTGATCTCGAACATCGAGTACATCCTAAAGATTCCAGATTCTGGATTTCGGAATCAACCAGGTTAGAGATTCTTAGACCTTGTGGAACCAGTACTAAATCTGTTGAGGTGTAGTATATGAGCTGTAAATATCTCAGTAGAATTAATTTGAAATCCGTTAATTTGATTAGGATACTTTTAGCCCAAGAATGATTTAGTTTTCCATTGTGTCTCTTGTAATTACTTAACAGTTTTTTTTTTTTGAGTAGACAATCAGTTGTAAAGTAGTGAAGAATTTCAGAATCATTTCTATCCTATAGTTTCTAACATGGTAGCGGAGCCTTAAGATTTTTTATTTGGGATTTATCCATTCTTTTCTTAGCAGCAGCATTCATCGCTGTATATTCTTGTTTTTTCTTGAACGGCCTTAATTGCTGCACTTTCTGCACTTTCTGGGTTATTCCCCTCTTTTGTATTTCAGCCTTCATCGTTGCTCAATTCTTTCAACAACTTTTCGTGTGTGTGTGCTTGAGTTCCTTCCAATGGATGCCTCAGAGATTATGGTATCTGTTCTCCTTCCAGTGGTTTTCTCTACCTGTGTGTTTAGAATAACACCAATTTAAGATGTATCAGTTGCAATCATGACTTCAAAAAATGGAATGTATATATAGTATGCTTTGTTGAAAACATAAGACGAGGTTTTATTTCTATGCTGTATTGCGTACTCTATGTTAAGGCCTGCATGGACAGTGCTACTGCCTGAAATAGGTTCATTTTTCTCCTGCCTTCAAGATGGTGACAATCGTGGGGGTATTTAACATATTGGTGTATCAGGTGCCATGTTTCTAGGCCTATCTCAAGGCCATTGATGTCTAGCTGGAATGATGAAGAAGTAAATATCGCAACTGGTTCTCAACGAGTCACTCATCTTCAACACCATTTAAAGCTCCGTAGTGCATATTGTGGGATCTGTGTAAGTTTTTTTTGGCTTTATTTGGTATCAGTCAGATTCTTCAACTTGTTACGTATATTGTGGTTAACTTGTCACTGTGTTTCATAGTTGTGGTCCGTCATACCTCTAACTTCTCCACATGGGGCTACCTCAGAACAACAGACCTAGAACTTGAACCTTCCCTGCAATTAAAGTAAAGACTGCTACCATTGCACGTAGTTAACTTACTGCAGGGAAGTAAATTCTAATGCATCAAGTCACAAACAAGGGCAGAGATAGGATTTGGATGTACTACACTGTTTTATCGTCTGTGTTGTAAAATATGCAGTATATGGAGAAAAAAACCATAGGAGAACTAGAAGTTTTAACCAAATCTGTCAAGAAAAGCAAGTAAGAATAGGAATGTAGTCTAGAACTCTAGATGCTGTTTAGAATTCAATCTTACTTCCATTTTATGAAGCATCTAAAATTGGAAATTCTAGGCTAAATACACAGATAATGGAAATCTTACGTAGGATCTTTTATGCTGAAGAAAAAAAAACTTGTTAAAACTTTTCTACCTTTTCTCGGTTTGCAGAACACTGAAGTCAACTTCACTTTAGCAAGTTAGAAATCGCAGGCGTCAATGTCTGATAACACTTCAATAAGCTTCCTTGCTTCTTCATTTACAAATTTGAAATACATTTCTCAATCCATTGGGGCATGAACAAAACTACTAACTTATCTAAAGTAATTTCTCTCAATTGCTCTGTGATTGAATCAAATTTGTTCTCTGAAACGTTTTCAAACTGAAGAAGGAAATCAGCCTCATTGCTGCTGGTCATCCATGCCTCAACTAGCATCTTGATTGGTTTATCAATCTCCTGGTTTCCCACATTTACAATTCTGTTCTTGACTAGGTTGTGGAGATTTTACTGTTGCACCTTTTCAGAAGAAGTTGTCCATGATTGGTAGAATCCCAGTCTATGTAAGTGGCAGTCTTGACTTGCTCATCTTCAGAACAAGCATTAAAAGTCTTGACTTGCTCACCTACCAGATTTGCACTGTCACTGTAGTTCCACTTCAAATTTCCTTTCAGCTAGCAATGATCCATTTAATGTTTGCAGCACTGTATTATGTCAGCAACTTATCTTTTTAAAATGCAGACTTAACATTATTATGTGGTCTCTGGTTCAATGGGTCTATGGCTTTGTAACAAATTGTTGAGACTGAAAATCTTACCCTGATGTCAAAAACTTGGTGTAGCCAAGGAGAGAAGTTAACCAGCAAGTGCCAAAAGCAAAATGGTTTACAATCCTAGGCAGCTCTTAATCCCATATTCAATAGCCAAAATAATATCATCCCAAACTAAAGCATATTTTTATGTCAACATCTAGATTCGAATATTCTAGACTGGATAGGAATAATCTATAAAATAGGGAATCTTAACTAAAATCTCATAGGCTAGGTAAGGAAACAAATCTTCTTAAAAGTATTCCTGCTCTTCTTTGAATGTTTCAGCCTCCTGCATCATAACTGCTTCATTATAATACTTTTTTTTTTCTGTTTGTTGAGGGAAATATCAATACAGTGTTATGCATTCATTTTGGTTAACATACCATGATCTAACTATTCAGGGTAGCTCTAGAGTGAGAGACAAGGATGGAGAACCCCTGGCCACATCGTACCACTCCAAGTTCATGGGAACTGTTGATTATATTTGGTAAGTTACATTACATGGTACAAGTGGAGTATCTCATTTGTCTGAAATTTTTCATACTGATGGAATTAATTGGTCCAGGCATACTGAAGAACTTATTCCTTTGAGGGTTCTGGAAACCTTACCAGCGAATGTCTTGAGAAGGAGTGTAGGGCTTCCTAATGAGGTACATTCATAGTTCTAGTAAATGCTAGTTTAATCAGTGACTTTCTGTCAGAGCAAAGCAGTTGGTTTCTCTTTGTGGGAGAGAAACAAGCATTCATTTTGCACCATGCATCTCATGCCTGTTTCTTATGGAGTGGTATGCTGATAGCTATCAGCTATGCATGTGCTGAATGTGCTTGATACAATAATTCATTTATTGTAGTATAATATAAAGTCTACACTGTTAACAACTTCTTTGTCATCCTGTAGAGATGGGGAAGTGATCATCTTGCTATTGTATGCGAACTGGCCTTCACGGATATCGGCATTAAGAACTGACTTATTGAGCAAACCAATGGTGTCTTTGCACGAGGAAGTTCATGCAAAGAGAGCTGAGTTATCTCAGAGGTCCAAAATATTGTGTGGAACAACTTGATGGATTTTATGGCCGCTTGTAAATATGAAAGAGCACAGGTGCTTGGTAAAATGGTTTAGGATTGTGCCGAGAGAGCACACAAGACTTGAATCCCGAATACACAAAATGGAAGGGCCTGTTGAAGCTGTTATAGGCTCTCAAGGACTAGGGTTTATATGGGGAATCTTGGTGCAAGTAGAGCATGAGCGAGCTCCTGATATTCATTTGAGGAATCAAGGGTAATGGAAATTTGCCATTGATTTGATGTTTTAACTCAATGTACTACGGCTGACCTGCTGTTATTGTTCTGGGAGTTTGATGGAGTTTACGGTTTGTCTCGTGAGCAGGAAACTGACTGGCGGACTCCTTACAACCATCAGTTATTACTTGTCTAAGGGACCGGTAATGTCTTGCACCAACCGGCTTTAAATTATGAGGAACTAGTCAAGTAACTCTTGTAATTTGATGTCATTATGGAAGAACTGTCAGAGATATGGAACATGTGGAAAAAAACATGTTACCTATGAGAAAAGTTGGAAGAAAAGACCCAGAAATCAAATTCCCTTTTGGTTTAAGAAAAGTGGGGCAAACCTTGTCTGGAAAAAACCGAAAAGTCAATTGCTGCTTTTGATTTGGTTTAAGGAGATGGTAGGAGTAGGTACGTACATGTGCGACGAGGCACTTTTTGTTCTAACGAGCATGTAAGCTTATAGCTGGCTGGTCATGATGGAGCCGTATCCACCAAATACGTTTTCTCCTGGTCTCCTGGGGTATTGTCCTTGTTCTTCTGGTGGGAAATTAGTTCAGTTCGAGCAATGATGGGTCCTAAAGGTGCTCCTTCCGGCATAAAACTAATTCAGTTTGAGCATGGATCTAGTGAGTACAGTAGCTATAGATTTTGCGAACACGTCATGTGCTGTGTCAATAATCCCATTTCTCTTTTCATAAAAGAGATTGCAATCTGATTTTGGGGCCATGGAAAAAAATGCATATTTAATGACTGCCTTTTTTTAAGTCCACGCATTTTGCTTGCAACTCAAGGGAGAGCCCACTTGCTTAGCCGCCATATCATTGTTAGTGCTCTCATTATTTTCCAAAAAATATCTTTCGACTAATCCTAATCCTAATAAAAAGTCTTCTTGGGAGATATGGCTTAGATTTTCTTCGAAGGTAAAAAGCAGAAACCAACAACAATTCTTTCCAAGGAAAAAAACAGAAATAATAATAAATAAGTAAAAAGAGGACGACTTTGAAAAATTCGAGGTGTAAAAAATCTCAGACCAAGCAACACAAGACAAACCATCCATCCACACAGGGTCTCACTCGTGGCGTGAAGGCAGTAGTAAGCTGATGACAGCCAATTGATGAAGCCGGAAAAAAGAGAGAAGAAAATGAAAACACAAAAGACAAAACGATGCCAGCTTCCAAGCTCTTTCCAAGAACCAAAACAACAAACATGAAAATATGCACAAAGGATCAGACAGTTACCTGCAAATCTTTTGTATACATCTCAGTAAAGAAAATAGGACTCGTAAACTGGAAAATTCCAACATTAGCACTCATATATGGGTCAAAAACTCATATTCGGTATTTTTCCTTTTGATATATACTAAGAATTCCTAACACTGCAAAATTATGGGCTACATCAAAAATTGAGAATTCCCTCAACAAAAGCAAAGTTCTCAAGTTCAATGTTGGGGAGATTCATCATCCCATTCAACATCTGTGGCTGTGAGTCCGCAACCTCACTACTTTGACCCCCAGCAGGGGTATCATCAAATCCATCATTAACACAGCTGTCTAACCATCCTAAATCATTAAAAAACTGTGAATAGCAATCGCCAACCAGTAACTCATGACTAATCGATGGCAGCGGCGACGGCAGTCGTTGTTGTTGCCATAAATCAGAAATAGATTGCTCCTCTTCATGCCCATCTTCCAGTGATTGTCCCACATTCCATTCATCATCGATTGCTGTTCCCACATTGCCGTCTTCTTTGACTGAACATTCAACTCCTTGACCAGCTGACACCGTAGTAGTAGAAACATCAAGCACAGATGATGGTGACGGATGAGAAAACAAGCCCTTGGATTCCTCGGATACAACTTTCAAAGCAATAGGCGAAAGAGTCTCAGTCTCAGCTTTCACTAATTCCATCATCCTCTCCAACTCAGCCTTCTTCTTTAGATAAGCTGCATTAGCCTCCTCTGCGGTAGAATAGGTACCGAGCCATAGCCGAGCCTTTTGAAATGGGTCTCTTATCTCAGCTGAGAATTTTCCCCATGGCCTCCGCCGAACACCTTTATAAATGGTGGATGATTTCCCATTTCTCTTAATTTCATGCGGCTTACTGCTGGTACTGACTCTGCCTCCACTAGTTTTTTCTCGTGAATCATGCCGCGGACTTGGTTCACAAGGCGAAACAGAGAGAGTCATCTCTCTGAAAAACAGTTTAGAGCTCTCTCGTCGATTTCTCTGATCAATGTACCCTTCACCCTCATCGCTTGAAGAATCTGTAGCCTCAGGATCACGGCAGATTATACGAACTTTCCTTACAGCCTTTAAGTTCTTCTCCATGGCAGATTTCTTTTTCTTTCCAGAGTGAAAAGACATATCTTCATCAAGAATTGGCCTATCTTGATAAAAAAATTGACTACCAAGGCCTGGCATATATTTATAGGGAACAAGAAAACAAAGAAATTTGGGGCAAATTTGAGGCAAATTGGAAAAGGAAAGCAAATCTTTAACAACCTTGAGTATCAAGGAAAACCCAAAACCCTTAAACCCCTAAAACCCAAATTTGAAAATAATAATTGTTTTCTTGCAGAATTTTTGAAACAATTCCAGTAGCAATCCCTGAACAAAGAACACAAACACAAACACAAACAAAATCAACAAAATTTCCCCACAAGATCTCCATTAAACTGCACATTCGGGCATAATCATGAAACAAGAACAGGATCAAACATGTTCCACCTAACAGATGGATGGTCATTACAATCAAACAAGAACAAGAACCAAGAAGGAAAAAGAAAACCCACATACCGTTTTGATCTTAATCGCGTAGAAACTGTCAAAAAGCTCTGATCTTTGCTCTTCCTTTGCTGGAGAGAGTAGGATTGCATGCAAAAAGTGAACAAGAAACAGAGGATTTTGCAGAGAGAAATCCAGAGCTTCCTTTGAGCTCCAGTCAATAATAGATCAAACCACGACATAAATCTTCCCTTATAAATCTCAACTCTACCGCCTCAGTTCCTTAATCCTGTTTAAGGAAGCAACCCACTTACCAATATTATTTCTCAACAATAAAAAATAAAAAAATTTATGGAAAGAAAGAACAAAGAGCAATCGCAGAATTACAGCTGAGAAACCATTAATGTGTTCAAGAATGGAAGGTTTTCCCTTTCCCAATGGGTTTTTCGAAGATCACTATAATCAAGGGACATGAGATTTTTCTAATCGAATAAGACGAATTAAAGATTTAAACCAATTCCAAAGAAGAAAGGATAAAAAGGACTTTAAATTTATTTATATAATAGTATATTTTTGTAGTGGCGGTCGTGGACTTACCTTCCAGTACTAGATTATTACTTCCTTCGTTCCTCATTAGGACTACACACAGTACACAGTCTCTGTTCTGCTTCTCTCCTCTCTCTTAGATTTAATTTTTTTATTTTTTGTTTCTTAAAAAAATAATAAAATATGGAAGCTCTCAATGCGCCTTTTAAGCTCGCGGGCGGCTACGTGGACAAGTGGACCAGGCCAAGCTTTCAGGTATTTTTATTTTTTATTTTTTTGTCACTACTCACTATGAAAATATACACTTCCCCTTCTTGATAAAAGAACCATATAGTTTGGAAAAAAAATCTACTTGTTATCACACTTTTAAAACATACAAATATCAGGTTTATATTTTTTACAAGTTATAATTTTTACATTTATAAAGGTAAAATGATGGTAAATATTGATGAAAAAATATACTCCCTCCGGATTATATTAAATGACGTCCGCACTGTAGATACGTATATCGAGGAGGCCGGATGACGCACTATTTGACTTCAAAAAAATTCGTACTTTTTTTTGAACGTACATTAATCCTTAACGTACGTCCGAGAAAAAATTCGGGGCAAAATTGTCTCAAATAGTGAGTCATCCGACCTCCTCAACATGCGTGCACAAATAGTAAAAATCGTTTAATAAAAGACGGAGAGAGTAGCAAATTAATGTAGGACTCACATAATCGTGGAATTTGAAAAAATGAAAAGAATTAAACAAATTACACAATTTTATTTATTATTGTAGAATTTATCATGTTTATTACATTTACCTCCATTCTTTTAAAAAAAATTAATATTTAATCTATATGTAAAAAAAAATTCTCTATAACAACCTGTATTTTATATTTAACTATATTAATAAATCAATCTGAATTATTGGTTCAATTTTTAATTGAGTTAAGACTATTTTGACTGTTATGTTTGTCCATTTTCAAAAATAGCAGATTGTGTTTCATTAATCCCGAATAGCTTCATGTGTTTTTAAAGTTTGACTTAAATAATTACCTATGTTTGTAATTTTTGTTGGAATTTGAAGAAATACAAATACAAGGGTTATTAGAGAGAGAAAATATATAAATATGTGGAGCTATTTGAGCTTACGAAACATAGGACAAACACGAAGGATAAAATGCAGCAAATGATTTAAAAATGATGAAAAATTTAAAATATGAAGAAATTATTCACCTAATTAAATCAATAATATAAAGTAATGAACAATTTCATCAATTTAGAGAATTTGGACAAACAAATGTGAAAAATAGATCCGAAGCTTTTTTCTAAAGTTGAAAATAAATTTATATTTATGACTTTTAGTTGCTCAAAGAAAATGTATAATTTGTATTTTTTTAGTACATCACCCGATACTTAAATTCTTTTTGAACTCGACTAATTAAGACTTATTGTAAGAGCTCCTACTAATCTCTATCTAGACTCACTAAGGTTAGACTAAGTGATATTATTTGGTATTTTAAAACAGTTACTTCCTTAAAGGCTCGAAATTGAAACCTTAAAAGAAATCAGTCGAGTTCTTATCATCTCGACTGCACCCATTGGTAGAATTTTGTTTTAATCCTTCCACTTTTTTTTCTAAAAAAAATCCATAAAAAGAGATTATCATTTACCATTATAGTTTTGTTCGTAGAAACTACTTTTAGATTGCGTGGTCAATATAAACAGACACTTTAATGAATTAAGAACTTATGAACAAAAAAATGAATTAAGAACAAAATTCGATTTAATATAATGTAATGGGGCTAGTCATCTTACCATAAGCCAAAATTTGTTGGTGTGGAGCTTCCCCTCTCTTCAACGAGACTCATGTTATTATACCTCTTTTGCTAAATGGTTACTTCGAGGTAGTGGCGGAGCCAGAATTTTATATTAGGCATGGCACAATTTAAAAATTCAAAAATACAATTTCATTAAAAAGAAATAAAAAATGACAAAGGTTAACTAGTATTACCTGTTCCAAATTGACTCACAACTAACATCTACGTTTATCCATTTGTTAAAAGCGTCTCATGATAACTTCGTTCGCCAAAGCAACAGATATGTCCTTTTCAATATAAACGACCAAACTCTCATTCAACCAATCATCATTCATTCGATTTTTCCAATCTCGAATAATTCTTCCAATCTCGGTTTTTTAACAAGATACTTCAACATTTTTAACCTATAACAATTAAAACATAATACTACTATTAAAAAGATATACAAACAATATCAATCAACCAACCCTTATTATTAAGCGATTTCAGAATCAATCAACCAACCCTTGTGTTATTAGTAAGACTAGTTACAATGGGGTAGTTGAAAAAAAAATTAAGTAGTTGAATTGATTCAACAATGGTGTTGAATCCATTTGGATTAATTGGTGTTGAATATATTCAACATGTTGAATGAGGAAGGGGAGGGGACCACCAGCACGACATGTTGCAATCTTATTGGCTGTTGTGATTTTTAGATTTTTATCTCATCCTAATTATTTGGGGTCAATTATTTCATAGTAAATTTAAAAAAAATTTAATTTTTTTATACCAAAATTCATCATTTTTTATACTCTATAAATAGAGTCTTGTTTCATTTGATTTGGACATAAGAAAAAAAACACATTTTTTTACTATAATTTTTCTATTAGCCTCAAATAAACTCTTGTTTATAGCTGTAAACATCTTTTTAGTGAAATGGATCCCAACAATAACCCTTTTAACACCCAAAATTCTACTAATATACCAAATTATGGTTTTGCACCAAATTTCATCATGTCGTCATCTGTTCCAAATTCGTCTTTATTACTTGCAAGAAAAAAAAAATTAATTAAGAATATAAAATTGAAAAGAAAAAAATAAATTATTTAACTCTTAATTATTTTAATTTAATTTCAATCGATAATTATTATTAATATGTAATCACAAAAATAAAAACATAAAAGAAAATAAGAATATGAAATAAAAGTAGTGGGGAAGGGTGTTGAATTTTATTAAACAAAACTATTGTAGAGTGTAAAAGTTGAATGGGTGTTGAATTATTAGGTGGAAGAGAGAGAAGATGATGTGGAGTGTTAAAAAATAAAAAGTAGGGTGTTGAATAAGGAAACCATTGTGGATAGTCTAAGTCAAAGGAGAAAAACTTACTGTGTTGAGGTTTCTGGCTAGCCACCGCTGTCACTGTCGGTTGATGGTAGTGTTCCACTGCGTCGTCCAACTGTCCAAAGCCACCGTCAGTTTGAAAGAGAGAGAAGTGAGGGAAAATAATGGACGGCTGCGTTGAGTTTTTTTGGGAAAAATATATACTTTTATATGAGGGGCAGTCATTGTAAATACTAAATAACTCTAATAGTAATTAATAAATACTAATAGTAATTAGTAAATAAATTGAAACTTTATTGTAAATACTAATAGTAATTAGTAAATAACCCACACAGTGCACGTGCCCTGTGTGGTCCTTACTTGGCACCGCCCTTGCTTAGAGGAGAGGTCAAATCTCAAATAACCTACTAAATAGTTTATAAATTACCACATAAAACACATGATTAACCATAACGTATCGGGATTCTCAAATAAGTTATTATTATTTTTTTAATTTACCATGTAAAATATATGATTAACCACATTATATAATTAGTTGAATTTGTGTCACATCATAGTTAAAATAATTAGAACTTGGCATATAATTGAAAAGTACCCCTAGAAAGTTAAATTAATTGGTTTTGTTTTATCAGATTGTTCTTGGATTACTCATCCTAGAGGTTTATTTTATTAATATATAGGGTGGAAACTTACCCCATAAAAAATTTGCTACCTTAAGTCGGTTGTAGTTATGGCCCCTGTTCACCGGCGCTTCATTCGCAGGCTGCTTTGTCATCTGGTCACCAAATTTCAAAAATTAGGGAAAATAAAAACCGTAACTAGGGATGGCAACGGGTATCCATACCTGGATACCCGCCCATATCCATGACTATTTGACCGGGTAATATCCAAACCATACCCGGTTTGACTGGGTATGGTTTGGGTATTACCCATACCCATTCGAGTATAATGGGTATGAGACCCGTTCGGGTATTACCTATACCTGAACGGGTATACGTACTTTTTTTTTCAGTTTTTGCTTTCAATTCGCCTTCCACGCCTTCAACAGAGTCTCTACTATCATTTTTTTATAGAAAATCACTCCTCTCTACTTCTCAGCTAATCCGTTCTTCTTCCGTGCTCTTCCTCTCTTAGGTACGATACTATCACTCTTATTATCTGTCGTTAAGCAGCAATTTGTACAATTTGTATGGTGGGATTGATCCATTTTCCATTTTTAATTACTTCACGGTGGAATTTTGTTTCCCTCTCCTCGCCTCGCCTCTGTTTCTCTGTAGTAAGTGAATTTTGCCTCTTTCAGTAAGCTCTGGCTTGAATCTTCTGTTTTACATATCATTTATTTACTTCTCGCATGATTTCCTTATTGGGTCTGTGAAAACAGTGTATATTACAACAGAAGTGAATTCGCCTCCTCTCTTCATTTTGCTTGTTGTGTGTTCTGTGAATTCTGTAGTTTCTTGGCTAGGTTGAGGTTTATTTTGGCATGGGTGTTCAAAACTGGATCATCGTTCATATCAAATTCTTAGTTTATTGAAATCAATTTTTCAAGAATTTGACAATTGATGGAACATGAACAATTGGCTCTTATAATTAAAGTATTGATCATTTTTTCTTTTGTTCTGACTTACTTTCTATTTCAGTAGGGTTTTGATGTATTTAGGAGTTGAGTTATTTTGATGTACTATTATTCGCATCTGTAATTTAGCTTGAGCATAAAGCAAACAGTGCAGGCTCATTGCGTTTTCTGTGTTGATAGAACTGAAATAGTTACTTTAGTGTGAAGAGCGGATGAACTCTGTGTTTTTGAAAAGATTGGTTTACTTGTCTTAAGTTGACGATTATTTTTAAATGGTGGATATTGTTTACTTGAGAAAGTTGCCTGTCAAGTGTTCGACAAAATACCAATGAGAACTAAATTAGGATGATTAACAATTTGCGTTCAAGCACATACATGAATAGAGTTAGTCCTGAGAGGTCTTGAGGTCTAGGTTTGGTAAATTACAGTATAACCCTTGGTGATCGAGGTGAAATATGTTGACACAGTGTATTCAAATAAAGTAGTTTGATCTGCTTTTTTTCCCTATGATTTATAAGAAATCATCAATGCTGACTGCCTTCCAGCACACTACTAGAACAAAATACCTTACTTTAAACAGTTGCATCTTTTTATCTAGAAAACTTGACATATCATGCCATGTATCAATAGAAACCTTATTATGTTTAGAAAATTTCTTTAGAAGAACTTATCTCCAGATTCTGTATACAATTTAAGTTATAAACTAAAGCTCACTTAAAGGTCCAGAAACAAAAACGTAATTTTACCTTACACTTGTTTTCATGTTAAGCATATATCTTGCATCAGTACATGTTGGAGTAGCATCAATATAGTACAAGGAATCCAAGGTCAACACATGAAAAATGACATACATACATACAAATATACATACATGTCATATATATATTCAATTCTTTCAAGCTATCTATTTTTCCTCTAATTGTCAAAGCCTATTAATGGACGTCCTTAAGTTGATCCAGTGCTTCTCAAACCTTCTTTGCCTATTTTGTGACAAGAGGCTGCTATGCACAATCTCAAGCCCCATTTCTAAATGAATTATTAACGTTTTATGTCTGAAACATTTCAATTCTTAGTGTGCTATTTTTTTAATCTTTTTGGTTTTGACCATCTTTTGGCCTGAACTTGGGTACCTCCCTTAACTTGGTTATGGATTGTGGATTGGGATACTAGTCGCCTCAGGTTTCTCTGTCGTTCCAGTACCGTCATTCACTTGGAAGAGAGAATTTGAACTGACTGGTGCTAAGAATTCAAAGGTTAGTATGTTTCATACTTCATGCTCTAGTTTTAGTTTCAATCTTAGCATGAGTATCAGTGGCTTTTTCTCATGTGTAGTCGCTACAAGCTTATTCACAAAAAAATAAAATAGTGGTACAAAAAATGTATATGGGATACTGTTTCCAGGAAATTTTGCCACCTTATGTTACTAGTTACTACTATCAACTGGTATATGCATGAATGTGCCTTTCTTACATGCTATTTGTACAAGCTTTTTGCTTCCAGCCTCATTTCTTGTCTGTTGTGATTTGGCATCAAGCATCTTTCCGTTCTTATTTTAGTGGCTGCTGGATGTTTGCAGGATGATAGTCGAATGTTTGCGTCAATGTTATTTCCATCACTGAGTTCCTCGCTGAAAAGGAAAAAGGATCATGGTACTTTTCTTCACTCCCTAGCTCTTTATTTCTTGATTCCCCCTAACTAATGTATGTAGTGGGTCGAAACATGTGTTGTTTTAACTTGGCCTGAATCTCTTTGTCAACCTCTATTTCACTTGCAACTTATATTTACAGGACGCGCTGAAGCTTTACTCATTGCTGCATATGGTAAAGGCCTGAAGATCAACTCTACCGCATCATCAACGTTGGAAGAAAATTTCCTTAAAATTTGAAATGGGCACATTATGGCTAGGCTACTAACCTTCCTTACCAGATACAGGCATTGCTCCGTCATGGTGATTGTACGTGTTAGAATTGGTCACACATCGTAGAGGCAGAACGGTGGAAAGCTTAAAGACTTTCACCCATGAGAGCAATTGAAAGCTTATAGACATGGACTTTCATCCATGAGGGCGACCCTGAAGCGAAGAGAAAGAAGAGGATTGCTAAGTATAAGGTTTATACAGTGGAAGGAAAAGTCAAAGCTTCTTTTAGGAGAGGAAACTTCTGGATCAAGATCAAGTGCTCTCGGATCATACACGGATACTGAAGTCCATGTTTTGTGATGGCTTTGTTTTATGATGCAGTTCCATAGTTTGTTTCTAATCAATTACTTACTACTAATTAATTACGGCTAATGCTAATGCTAATCTTGATCCATGCTTATTTGTTGGTTTGCATGTTGGAACAAACACCATCGATAATTGTAAAAGAAAAGGTCAAATGACATTTCTTTTTATTAATGACATTTTTACTCCTTTTATTCTTTAAAATTATTTAAAGTAACCCCTCCATACTGGATTAATGACATTTATTTTTATTAATGCATTAGCTCCAGACATTGTCCACCCTGCTTTGCTAATTTGAGTTCCTAATTGTTTTTTACTTTGATATATATCAACTCTGAATAATAATAATAATAATATTATTATTATTTTAGATTAACTTTGAATATTAGTACTTGATCGTCACTCAAAAGTAATATTTTCTGCTAGCAAAATGCACAATAAATGTGTATAGGGCAAATCAGAGTCGAACCACGAGAATTAATGGTAATATTCTGTTCATAGTGTATGTCCAGGTCTAAACAGTAACAAGTAACACTAGGGGGGTTTTGGGCTGGCTAATGAAATTAACCAGCGAGATTTGGATACTAAAGCTAACAAGTGAACTAAATGAAGTAAAAATTATCTAAAGGCAATAAAACAGTATCATAAGAGGGGTAAATCAGATAATAGGAAAGAGTCTTAGCAAAGTGATTCCGCGGGTTGCGTCTAGGCCTAGTTGGTCATCAGCTCAAGGATATTCCACTCTCACGGTGCAGACGTGCTATAGAGGCCAGGTACGCTTAGGCCTCCTGTCTACCTTCGTAAGAGAAGTCTCGCCCAAGGTACGCTTGTGGGCGAGACCTTGACACTCCGTCCTTCCCCAAGGTTCGCTTATGGGGAGATCCAAAGGCCCATGAAGTGGAGGAAGACACGTCTAGGGCAAGACGTTGTCAGATCTACCCTAGTTAACCTCCAGCCCTAGCCGGATTGGACCAACAACCTGATGACTCCGGGCTAGGTGCCTACTGATTCTAAAGAAATGGCAGTAATTACAAAGGGAAATACAACAGTTGATCAGGCTTCTATAGATCCAGTGCAATATGACAGTAAAATGGCAAGAGATTAAATACACGCATAAGAGTTTATGAAGAGCATTAAGGCTTCACAACTACCCTTGCAACCCTTGGAAAAACCTTTGCTAAGACAAAAGGATCTAGCTACTCATACTCATAATAACATAAATATAAATAGATTTGATAACAAGCATAAAAGGAAAATAAGAAAATGGGAAGAAAACTATTAAATACCAGCCGGAGCTGAAAAGCTCCGATGAAAGAGTAAGGCTGGCCGGCGGCTACAACTTGAAGATGGAGGAACAAATCCTAAAGAAGGGAGAAAAATAGAAAGTATGCTGATTTCTGCCTCTTACCAATGTTGCTTACCTTAAAAATCCTAAAGTTACTATTTATATACAACCCTAAGCTAACTAGAGGACAAATCCAGCTAAGGGAAGAGGACAAAATGGGAGGAAAGGGACAGCTGGGCTGTAAAGCAGAATATTCCTGGGCTGTAAAGTAGAATATTCCTAGGACGCTCAAAAGGGATCAGAGAGGAATCTTGCTGGCGTCTCTCTTCGTGCGCTCCAAGATGGATTGCAAGCACGTGCGGCTTCTGATCAAGGGCAAAACGCAGCACTTTTCGGCTTCACAGATAGTCCAGGGCTGGACATGAATGTGCGCGTCTAGGGCTCGACTGAGGAAATACGTCTAGGCCGCGACGAAGACTGGGAGACTTCCAAAGCTGCTCAATTCCATCCCAAAGCGTGTACTTTCTGTCTTTTTCTCCTCCAGGACTAGATCTGGCAAAAGTATTGAAAACAGAGTAAGTTAGTAGCATCAAGGAGGGAAAACATACAAAATTTGAGGGAAAATATCTAGAAAACACACGCATATCAAACATCCCCACACTGCCCAATGCTCGCCCTCGAGCATCAATCAAAACTTAAAACCACCCCAAGTCACACACGACACGCTTCCAACGAGACACAAGAGCAAGGATCCTTAGGATCAGACCAAGCTGCGACACAACAGACCTTGCCTAGATGCACACCTGCATTAAACCAAAAGGATAACGACCCTAGAGATTAAACTTTTCCACATCCAGGCCCAAACTGAAGCAATCCTCATAGGTCGTGTTTACACTCGCTCTCATAAGCAGGGTTCATGTGTTTAAATCACTCAAACTAATGCAATGACACAACAGAACACACAATTTGCACATCAATCCGAGTGGCGATCCACATGCATAGGCAATCATTTGATCTAAAAGACTTTGCAATAGGGCAAAAGAAAGAACAGTGAAAGAGGTGGCTAAGGAAGAGATGAGAGATGAAATAAAACCCGGAATGTTTCCTTGGCTGAAAGAAGCAAATTGGCGAGGTAGCGCTCGTCGAGGGCTGGACGGAGGATGAGGGCTAGACAACTGGTACTTCTTCTGGAGAGGGGAGTTTCTTTCTTTGATAATATGCTGGCAGGTTCTTTGCTCACTTATGTTCGTGCCTCGATCCTTTATTGTTTTTTTTTTTTTTTTTTTTTTTGGGAAGAAGCTATGAACCTTGGATGCTTGGATTTCTCATGGCTAGGGCGAGACATTTCTGCTATTGCTTCCATTTTTTTTTTTCATTCTGATGCTGCTGGCCCTTTTTCCTGCTTTCAGCACTGCGATTTTAATGTATCTTCCCCACACTTCGGCTTGGTTGTGTTGTCTAGCCCTCGACATTGCCCTCTTCGAACTCTACCTCACCTGCCAAGGAAAAGATGAATGAATCAGCTCAAATGGTTAAGAAAATAGGGTGAGAAGGGGGTGTCGGGGCCTAGAGATGGAGAGAAGAAGATGGCGAAAAACAAAGGAGAAGAGAAGCAAAAAGAAATTTTTACAAAGTCTTTTGTCCTTTCGACGCTTTCCTATGACTAATGGTGTCTGCACCCAGGGATATCATGCAAATTTAGTACTTTGCTAAGCCATGCAACTATTCACACATGAACAAAAATATATCGTTGAGGCTCAATCATGCTCACAAGGTTCAATTTTGATTGCAACTATCCATACCTAGATGTGGACATAAGGGGCAACAGGAAAAGACTGCGTGACTAGGCCTAGACTGATAAAAAGGACCTTTTTCATGTGCGCAAGCTAGAAGTGTGTGTCCATGCCTTGGGGGTTTTAAAACAAAACTGGCAGTGCAAAAAGATAGCTGGAAAAATCCGAGAAAATCCGCATCATGCAGTCATGCAACAAACACGCGTTCACACACAAAAATGAAAAAGCAAGCAAGGATAAAGTCCCTCCCCACACTTAGGCTTCGCATTGTCCTCAATGCGAGAAAGGCACACAAACACAGAAGTTCAAATTTAAAGAAAAGTACAAGATAGAAATTTAAAACCCTTCACGAGGGTGGAACGATTGTTCAGGGCGGGCTTAATGGGGGGGAAGATTGCGGCGCGCGACTTCAGTAGTCAGACCGCGGAGTTCAGTAAGGATTGCGTGGAGGAGCCTTTCAAGGGCTGGAGCATTGATGGACATAGGAGTGATATCGGGGCTGGAGTCGCTGCTGGGCGGGAGCTACTAGCTGGGTTTGGAGGGTGTTGAGTAGAAGATTGCGCTTCTGAAGGCCAAGTAAACTTGCCAACGTGCTTTGCTCCATGAACCTGTTCTTTCTGGCTGGTGCAAACTGTACTGCAAAGGTAAGGGCCAGATATCTGGTCATGGGTGAGAGTTGAGGAACGGCAGTGGTGGTGTCGGGCTCCTCTTAATTCAAAATTTGAAAAGGCTGAGGGACAGGAGGGAAAAAATAAAACAAAGGGAGGGAAAGAAATAACGGAAATAATTATTAAAAGAAAGAGATACGAGGAAAAAAATAAATGAGGGGCGTGGAATGCCTCCTTGGCCGGCCATCTTTTTCGTCCAGGCCTAGACGATGTTAGACGTCTAGGCAAGACTGGTGGGTCTGCCACCAGGGGGTGGAAACCTTCATGGAATAGCTCCAATCTATGGTCACTCACTTTAGAAATGAGACCCGTGTCCATATTCTGGATCGCAACCACACCATGATCATTCACCTTCTTGACAAGGTAAGGGCCAGTCCGTTTATGCTTCAACTTTCTGAAAAAGAGCCTCAGACAAGAATTGTAAAGTAAAACCTTTTGTCCAGTATCGAAGGTTTTAGAAGAGAGCAACTTATCGTGGTGAGTGTTAGTCTTGGTTGTGTCTTGGGCAGGTTGCGGAGTTGGGTTATCATTGAGCGTCTTGCCCTCGATGGTCAAGGAAGTAGCAGTAGCAGTTGAGGCGGGGGTTACCGTAGCCTCAAAAGTGGTCATGACGGCAGCTGGAGTCATGGCTGGTTGAGTAGTGCAAAGAGCTGGGTCAAGTATCTTGACGTCGACGACCGTCCATCCAAGGGCCTCGTGGTATCCTTTGAGTGTCGACACCAGCTCGCGCTCCGCATCTGGATCAAGCTTGCTAGAGATGATCACCGGGAGTGTGTCATGTTCTCCAAGGTAGGCGTACTTGAGGTGCGAGGGCAAGCTCTTCAACTTCAACTTAGGGCCCTGCACAAAAGAAGGGGCAGACGCTGAATTTATAGTGAGGTTCCTGTCGAGGGCAAGATGTACAGAGTTGTCAGCGTTAAGATCAGAAACTCGTGTAACAATAGGGTCAACAATATCAACAATTGGGTGCTCTGAAGTCACAAGTGTCAAGACCAAAGGGTCTAGTGCGGCGGGCGGAATGCTCCTATCTAGGGCAAGTTGTAGAAACTCATCAGTAGCAAGTTTAGAAACATTAGTAACAGCAGGCTCAACAATATCAGCAAAGTTCACGCTAGAAAACTCAGTGGGGTATCTCATATCATCAAGCATATTGAACTTTATGGTCTCTCCGTCGAACTCAAGAGTAATAGAGGCGTCATGGACGTCGATCTTGGCTTTTGCTGTCGCAAGAAACGGGCGTCCAAGGAGAACATCCGAAGGCTTGGTTGATTCTCCTTCAGCCATGGCAATAACATAAAAATCAGCAGGGTATAGAAAATCTCCTACTTGCACGAGGACATCTTCTAGAATACCTTTAGGGTGGACAATGGATCGGTCGACCAACTGGATAACAAGGCGGGTTTCCTTCAATGGACCCAGGCCTAGACTGTTATAAACTGTCAAAGGCATAACGTTTATGCCGACGCCTAGATCGCACATAGCTTTTCCAAGTTCGATCGATCCAATCTTACATGGAATAACAAACATACCCTGATCTTTACATTTCGGAGGCAATTTCTATTGGATATGGGCAGTAGCATTTGCTCCCACACTTATCTTGTTGACCCCGGCCAAATGACATTTGTTGGTGCAAAGAGTTTTGAGGAACTTGGCATAACGGGGCACATTTTTGATTACTTGAATCAAAGGGATATTGACAAGAACCTTACTGAACATATCAAATATTTCTCGGTCATCCTTCTCCTTTTTCGATTTGACCAACCGTTGGGGAAATGGAGGCTCAAGGATCTTATGAATGTATTCTTGAGTGAATTCTGGGGCTTCTTGTCATTCCTCTGAGAACCTCTAGGAGATCGTATTCTGTTAATCATGACATTTGGAATCGTCTCATTTTTTCTTGGGTTAATCCCGGGCTCGACTGTTTGTTCGGCGTCGAGATCTGGACTCACTCTGGATGGCAATTCACGCCCACTGCGGAGAGTGACAGCGCAAGCCTCGTGCTTGGGGTTTGCTTCGGTTTGTCCAGGGAGCTTGCCTCTGTTCTTTAATTCTTTCATTTCGGCTGCCATGGTACCCATCTGTTTTTGCATTTCCGTGATGATGTCTTTGTATTTAGTGCAATCTTCAGGTGGTGGAGGTAAAGGAAAAGGTTGATTTGTTTATGGTGAGGGTTGGTATTGCTGGTTAGGGTACGGTGGTCGATGTTTAAAGTACTGCATGTTGAGAGGAGGGGGGTGGTTACCATAAGGATGTTGTTGTTGATTAGAGTTTGGTTGTTGAGGGCTGGGTACTGATACAGCCCAAGCCCAAGGCCCATCCAAAGCCACGTGTAGCCACGCCTTGAGGAGCCGAGACTTGTTCAGCCTTCTCATCCGAGCGCTTAGGGCTGAGGAAAGCAGCATGAAGTCCGAGGCCCAATGGAGCGTGTGCGTCCATGCCAACGACTCGACTCGCAGCCTCACGCCCGAGTTCGAATCTGAGCCTAAAAGCCACACCAGTAACTCAACTCGCAGCCTCACGCTCGAGTCTGAGCCCACGCCTATCGCAAAGGCCACGCACGCGGCTAGCGTCAAGACTTCGCCAAAGCCCATCGCTAAGGCTTCGGCAAAGCATCGCACCCAAGCCGCGCCCCAGCACGTGGCCACGGCATCGCAGCACCACTCGACCCAGCACGCACCTACGCGCACAACCGCGCCCGCACCCAGCCATTCAGGCGCGCTCGAGCCAAGCGACACGTCCACGCGAGTGCCTTATCACTCGGTCGTACAAGAGACGCGTCAAACACCCAAGAGAGCTCGCGTGTCCCATGAATGACGTGCCCCTTTGTCCAAGGGTATTTGGGTTTTATCCCATGTATATATTTTCCCTATAAAATGAAGAACTTGCCTTCATTTTTAGGTTGCTTTTGTTTTGTGAGTTAAATTCCCAAAAGCCTTAAGCCATTAGCTACCTTAGGTTCTTAGAGCCGTAGCTTCTCTCCTTCAAGGCAGCCGCTTGCTCATCATCCTCCATTGATGATCAAGCCAACCTTGGAGTAGACCATCGTTAGTTGTTTGTAATAGGAAGGTTGCTTGGCCTTCGTTGCCAAGAGGGTTTCCTCCAAACTTCTATGTCCAAAATCCCACTATAAATATATAAGACACCTTCCTTTTTCCATTCATTAAGTCTTCCATTTCCTCCATGATTTCCTTATAGATATTCCGCTGCAACTCCTTCTTCCTATCATCCGCCCAAAGTTCACGAGCCATCCAACCCATCCAACCCCAACCGTGAACGAGACTAGATCCAGCTCCAACCAAGGTAACGCCAAGGCTCTTGAGGTATTTGAGACGTATCATGTGGTAGCGGAGCTCCAGCCGTCTCTAGGTTGCTTCCACTTCATTTTTGAGGTACTTCCACGGTTGAAACTCACCCCCTTGTCATTCCGGTCATTTTGGACCATTTGGGTCATTTTTCATGTTCTTGAGTTTTGTGAGTGATTGATCCATTTTAAACACCTTGATCCGTTTCTGATGTGTTTGTGCTGAATTAAAATCCCTTTTCTTCATCTCTTTCATCACAAAATGTTTTGGTGTTCTTGTGTATGTGTGGTCCTCCATCAAAGATGAGCCAAGTGTCCTTAGTACGTTTTGTCCTATGTGTGAGTCACTAGAGTGAGTCATTTGTGCATGGATAGCCGGCGGCTCCTAACCCTAAAATCCACAATAGCACACATAAGCAATCATTTATAACTGCACCTCCTTATCCATCATTGATACACACACTTACTCATATCACCTAAAGCTCTTATCACACCTTGATACACACACTTGCTCATATCACCTAAAGCTCTTATCACACTTTGACACGCATACACCTCTTATCAATTACACAACTTGATTTTCAATTGCTAGTTAACATTCGAACATCTTGGAGCCCTCTTGCACTCAATCAAAAAAAAATATAGGATTCAAAAAAAAAATATAGGATTCAAAAAAAAAAAAGAATTCAAAACAATCAAAGGGAATTAAAAAAAAAAAGAGAATTCATTGAGTCAATGCAAGGGACTTGAGGTGGCGAAAGGAAACCGAGAATGGGTGTACGATTGCGTCGGAGCTTGAACCGATAAACGTGTGGCCATAATTTGTGCTTTGTGTCCAAGTGTGCATTGTGTGGTTACCTTGTTACTGTTCCGTGTTGTTTCTTGAGTAGTTAGTGCTTGATTTCATTTGTGTCCTTGGTTTGCCTTTCTTGCTTCCCACACTATATCCACTCTAAGCCGTGTTGTTGCGCATCTTACAACTCTCGCGCACCACCTAGGCTTTCCACACCTTTCCTTGCGTGCCGTGTTTTCCTTGCGTCGTCCGTGCCTTTACTTTGCTCCTTTAGAGTCAAGTAGTCTAAGGGTTGGGCCTTGAGGGGATAGAGTGACGTGAGGTGGGGAGAACATTAGAGGGAAGAGGGAAACACGAGGAGAAACACGAGAGGGAGCGTACTAACCCTTTATATATATATACTTGCGTTTGTTGATTTGTGTAGGTACCTTGCTCATGGCCCGAAGCCATCATTCTGAAGGGGACTCGACCGAGTCCACCAATATGGGGAGACTTGAGGGGAAGGCACCAGAGGGAGGCCCCTGAGCCAGCCCGGCCAGGGTGGACCTCGCTGCCCAAATGGCCGAACGGTGGGCTTACCAAGAGGAGACCAACACAACCATTCTAAAGGCCCTTGCCGATCTCACGGCCAAGACAACCCCGACCTTCAACCCCCACAAAGAACCCCCACCCCAACCATCCCGCCGAATACCCCCACAACAACCACTAATCCATTACCACCAAAGGACCCGACCTAAAAACCCAACGGATGTGGACTACTACGGGTTCAACGCTAATGATGTAGAGGCCGAAGGAAGTTGCCCTAGTGAGGAGGAAGGGGTTCGAAGAGGCCCTCTCACACCAAGGCCCCAACTACACCACTCGGCTCCACCTAGATTCAATCCCTACACCGCACCCTATGATGCACACCAACGTGCACTCCAAGGCTACCAAAACCCCTTACCAACCCGAGAGCATAGACCTTACCTAAACACCACCCAAAACTTAACCCGCAACACCCACAACCGATTCGAGCACTACAACCCACAAGGGAGGGCCCCAAGAGGGTTCTATAAGAGACCTCCTCCACACCATCCACCCTTCTATGAGCCGCGAAGGGCTAGGGGAGGGCGTAGGCAGCCCGCACCCGAGGGACCGCCATACGAGCCACCAGGGCACGATGACTATGAAGAAGGTTATGACGAACGGCCCCATAGGCACCATGAGGACCACGGGGATGACAACCGCAACCCGAAAATGACCTTGCCTCAATTCGAGGGCAAGGATGAACCCGAGGCCTACTTTGAGTGGGAAAACAAGATGGAAAGGGTGTTTGCTAACTATAACTACTCCGAGGAGAAGAAAGTAAGGTTGGCCATCATTGAGTTTGTGGGCATGGCCATACATTGGTGGGATCGCATTGAGATCAATAGAAGGTTTGAAGGGAGGGCACCCGTGACTACATGGGGAGAGCTACTGTTTGAAATGAGACGCCGATTTGTTCCCCCATACTGTATGCGAGACATGCACCGACGCCTTCAACGTTTGAGCTAAGGGACCAAGAGTGTTAGTGAGTTCTATCATGAGTTGTTGACATGCCTAATGAGGGCTGATATCCGAGAGGAGGTAGAGGCCACCATGGCCCGTTTCTTGGCGGGGCTTCACAAAGAGATTGCCGACCCACTAGACTTCTACACCTACACAACCCTAGATGAGATGTTCCATCTCGCTCTCAAGGTGGAGAGACAAGTAAGCCACAAACCGAGAAACACTCACGCCACCACTACCCCTTCTACCCCTTCTAACACCTTTAAGAAACCGTGGCAAAACCCCACCAAAGCACCCGTGACCACCCCAAACACCAACCGAGCCTATACACCTAAGCCATACACTCAACCTAACACCATTGCCCCAAAACCTATACCCGCGACACCCGCCCCTAACTTGCCCACAAGGACACCCACGCGGGACATCACATGCTTCAAATGTGGAGGGAAGGGGCATATGAGGGCCAAGTGCCCAAACAGAACCATCATGGTAATGAGGGACAACGGTGAGATAGTGAGCGAAGAGGAGGGGGAGGAAGAGGCACGGCCGAAGGAGTATTGGGGGAACGATGGACACTCTAGCACGGATAGTGATGAATTTGATCAAGTAGAGGTGCCCCAATGTTTGGTCGTGCGACGGAGTTTGAGTTTGAAAGGGAGAGAGGATGATGCTTCCATTGCCCAACGCGAGAATCTGTTCCACACACGGGGCACGGCCAACGGGATGGTTATGTCCATAATAGTGGACAATGAAAGTTGTGCCGATGTGGCTAGTGCTCTCTTAGTGCATTCGCTTGGCCTAACAACCACCAAGCACCCTCACCCGTATGTGTTAAATTGGTTTAATGATGGGAACACGGTGAAGGTACAAAAGCAAGCCCTACTTTCCTTTAACATCGGTGGTTACAAGGACCGAAGGCTTTGCGATGTGGCTCCCATGCACGCAAGTCATTTGCTACTAGGGCGGCCTTGGCAATATGACCGTAGGGCGGTCCATGATGGGTTCCGGAACACGTACAAGTTGGAACATGAGGGCCGCAAGTTCCTAATCCCACCACTCCCACCGAGCCAAGTATACGAGGACCAACTTAAGTTGGAAAAGGCATGCGCCACATTTGAGATCTCGGCTGCAATTCAAAAAAAGAAAGCAAGTGAGTGGAGTGGAGAGAAGAAAAGAAGTGGGGTCCGATGGGAAAATAGCGGGCATGAAAACAAAGAGCATGCGCCGAGAGAAGAAAGAAAGATGAGTGGAGAGAAAAATGGGGAGCCGAGTGGGAAAACCAAGTTTGAAAAAAGCAAGCAAACGAGTGAGGCCTCAAAGGAGGCGAGAGTGGAGAGAAAAGGGAGCTACATGGCTAAGGGAAGGGATATTCGGCATGCGCTCATAATGCGCAAGCCGTGCATTCTAGTCCGCTTTAAATTCTTGTCTTTGAATGCTACTAACACTAACCTTGCCTTGCCTAGTATGCTTTCCCCTCTTTTGCAGGAATTTGAAGATGTTTTCCCGGAGGAGATACCCGAGGGCCTCCCTCCCACGAGGGGCATAGAACATAGGATCGATTTCTTGCCCGGATCCACACTACCTAATAGGCCGGCCTATAGGTGTAATCCCAAGGAGACTCAAGAGTTGCAAACACAAGTAGAGGGCTTGTTGGCTAAGGGCTTCATAAGGGAAAGCCTTTCCCCTTGCGCTGTGCCGGTGATTCTTGTGCCCAAGAAGGATGGCACATGGAGGATGTGCATGGATTGTCGTGCCATCAACAAGGTAACTGTGAAATACTCTCACCCAATTCCCCACTTAGATGACATGCTAGACGAATTATGCAAAGCTAAAATGTTTTCAAAAATCGATCTAGTAAGTGGCTATCACCAAATACTAATGAATGAAGGGGATCAATGGAAAACGACTTTCAAAACTAAGTTTGGGTTGTATGAGTGGCTTGTTATGCCTTTCGGCCTCACCAATGCACCTAGCACATTTATGCGGCTCAAGAACCATGTTTTAAGGCCTTTCATAGGACACTTTGTGGTAGTATACTTTGATGATATTCTAGTATATAGCACATCCCCACAAGCCCATTTGGGCCACTTGCACCAAGTGTTTCTAACCCTTCGCATGCACAAGTTGTATGCCAAGCTCTCCAAGTGTGAATTTTGCTTGGAAGAGGTCCACTTTCTTGGTTTTATCGTAGGTTCCGAGGGGCTCAAGGTGGATCAAGCGAAGGTCAAGGCCATTGCCGATTGGCCCACGCCCACCACCGTAGGAGAGGTTCGATCCTTCCATGGGCTCGCGGGTTTCTACCGCCGATTTGTTAAGGATTTCTCTTCGATTGCAGCCCCGTTGAATGAGCTCACTAAAAAGGACGTTCCTTTCATTTGGGGAAAGGAACAAGAGCACGCATTCGACACACTCAAGGAAAGGCTCACATCAAGCCCGATCCTCATTCTCCCAGACTTTGAGAAGACCTTTGAGGTCGAATGCAATGCTAGTGGAATAGGGATGGGAGCCGTTTTGAAGCAAGACAAGAGACCCGTGGCCTTCTTTAGTGAAAAACTCAAGGCGACGCAACTCAACTATTGCACCTATGACAAGGAGCTATATGCGCTAGTGAGGGCCTTGGAAGTATGGGAGCACTACTTGACTCCAAGGGAGTTTGTGGTCCACACGGATCACCTTAGCCTTAAGTATCTCAAGGGGCAAGGAAAACTCAACAAGAGACACGCCGCATGGCTCGAGTTCATTCAGAGGTTTCCTTACCACATCAAATACCTTAAAGGCAAGGATAACATAGTTGCGGATGCGTTATCCCGAAGGTACGCTCTCCTCACCTCTTTACAATCTCGCATGCTAGGCTTCTTGCGCATTACTTCTCTTTATGCCGATGATGTGGAATTTAAGGATGTGTATCTTGCTTGCTCCAATGGGGGTTGTTATGAGTTTTCTTTGCATGAAGGGTTTTTGTATCGAAAAGGGAAGTTATGCATGCCTATGTGTAGCACCCGAGAGCTTTTAGTAAGAGAGGCACACGAGAGGGGGGGCTTAATGGGACATTTTGGTAGTGACAAGACCCTAAGCACACTAAAAGAGCACTTTTATTGGCCGAAAATGAAAAGAATGGTAGCACGGGTAGTAGGTAATTGTCTTGCATGTAAGAAGGCTAAAACTAGGAGCATTAATCATGGGCGCTACATGCCACTTCCCGTTGCATCGCATCCTTGGCATGATATTTCAATGGATTTTGTTTTAGGCCTCCTACGCACCAAACATGGAAAAGATTCACTTTTTGTCATTGTTGATCGTTTTTCAAAGATGGCCCATTTCATTCCTTGTCATTCCACTAATGATGCTTCTCACATTGCCACTTTGTTCTTTCGTGATGTGATTAGGCTCCACGGCATGCCTCGTACAATCGTGAGCGATAGGGATAGTAAATTCCTAGCGCACTTTTGGAGGGTGCTATGGGCTAAGTTAGGGACAAAGTTGTTGTTCTCTACCTCGCACCATCCCCAAACGGATGGGCAAACCGAGGTGGTCAATAGAACCCTTGGAACCATGTTGCGCATAATGATCAAACAAAATCCTAAGTCATGGGAAGAATGCATTCCGTTCATAGAGTTTGCTTATAACCGAACCATGTATGCTTCTACTCGCTATTCCCCGTTTGAGCTTGTCTATGGGTTTAACCCACTCACCCCCATAGACTTGCTACCCCTTCCTTTGTCTACATGTGCTAGTCTAGATGGAGAAGAAAAGGCAGCCAAGGTGAGCGAAATGCATCGAGCAGCCAAGGACCGCATCGAAGCCATCAACGCCAACTTGATCAAGAAACGTGACGCCGGGCGCCACCTTCGTTCGTTTGAAGTAGGCGACTTGGTGTGGGTTCATTTGACCAAGGAGCGTCGTGCGGGAAAGCTGAGCCCACGGGGAGATGACCCATTTCTCATCCTTGAGAAAATTAATGATAACGCATACGTTCTTGACATGCCTTTTTCTTACGGCAACACTAACCCTTCTTTCAATATTAATGATCTTTCACCTTTCTTTGAAGGTGAAGAAGATGACGAGCTAGAGGAGAGCAACGGTGAGGATTCGAGGACGAATCTTTGCGAAGGGGGAGGGGATGGTACAGCCCAAGCCCAAGGCCCATCCAAAGCCACGCGTAGCCACGCCTTGAGGAGCCGAGACTTGTTCAACCTTCTCATTCGAGCGCTTAGGGCTGAGGAAAGCAGCATGAAGTCCGAGGCCCAATGGAGCGTGTGCGTCCATGCCAACGACTCGACTCACAGCCTCACGCCCGAGTTCGAGTCCGAGCCTAAAAGCCACACCAGCAACTCAACTCGCAGCCTCACGCCCGAGTCTGAGCCCATGCCTATCGCAAAGGCCACGCATGCGGCTAGCGTCAAGACTTCGCCAAAGCCCATCGCTAAGGCTTCGGCAAAGCATCGCACCCAAGCCGCGCCCCAGCACATGGCCACGGCATCGCAGCACCACTCGACCCAGCACGCACCTACGCGCACAACTGCGCCCGCACCCAGCCATTTAGGTGTGCGCGAGCCAAGCGACATGTCCACGCGAGCGCCTTGTCACTCGGCCGTACAAGAGACGCGTCAAACACCCAAGAGAGCTCGCGTGTCCCATGAATGACGTGCCCCTTTGTCCAAGCGTATTTGGGTCTTATCCCATGTATATATTTTCCCTATAAAATGAAGAACTTGCCTTCATTTTTAGGTTGCTTTTGTTTTGTGAGTTAAATTCCCAAAAGCCTTAAGCCATTAGCTACCTTAGGTTCTTAGAGCCATAGCTTCTCTCCTTCAAGGCAGCCGCTTGCTCATCATCCTCCATTGATGATCAAGCCAACCTTGGAGTAGACCATCGTTAGTTGTTTGTAATAGGAAGGTTGCTTGGCCTTCGTTGCCAAGAGGGTTTCCTCCAAACTTCTATGTCCGAAATTCCACTATAAATATATAAGACACCTTCCTTTTTCCGTTCATTAAGTCTTCCATTTCGTCCATGATTTCCTTATAGATATTCCGCTGCAACTCCTTCTTCCGATCATCCGCCCAAAGTTCACGAGCCATCCGACCCATCCAACCCCAACCGTGAACGAGACTAGATCCAGCTCCAACCGAGGTAACGCCAAGGCTCTTGAGGTATTTGAGCCGTATCAGTACCCACCCTGGGCTTGGTTGTTTCCAGCCCTGGTTGTAGTTCTGGCCAGGGGGTGAATTGTAATACCCAGCGACATTCACTTGGATCTCGTCCGGGATATGAGGACAAGCATCCGTGGGGTGATCCGTGTAATTGCAAATTTGGCATGCCTTGACCTGGATCGGCTGTTGAGATGTCATGGTATGTAGCATGCCCTGGATAGAAGTCAGTTGCCCTTGCATAGCAGCTACCTGAGCACTCTGGTCGCTACTTGCCCCTCCCAATAGAATGACATTTTTGGCCATGAGCTCAATTATGGCCTTGGTGGCAGCTGGAGTGAGAGCACTAAGGGATCCATTAGCGGCTGCATGCAACAAGGCTTTATCATGGGGTCTCAATCCTTCGGCGAAGTACTGAATAAGACCGTGCTCGGTTAGGTTATGAGAGGGACACAAGGCTTGCATACGCTTGAAGCGTTCATAGTACTGGTCAAGGGTCTCGTCTTCTTTTTGAAGAATAGATACAAGTTGCTTGACTGTCACCATCGCCCTGGATGCAGGGTAGTACTTATCCGTGAAGGCCTTTGTCATCTCAGCCCATGAGTGAATCGAACGTGGAGGGAGATCATAAAACCAGTCGAGGGCTAAATCTTTGAGTGACCACATAAAAGCTCGGAGCTTGGCCTGCTAGATACTGACGTTCATAGGTTTCATTGCCTCGCAAATAGAATGGAGCTGCTGAAGATGGCGATGAGGATTTTCCTTGGTAGCACCTCGGAAAATAGAGAGATAGTGCATGACAGCGGACTTGAGTGTCCAGTCATGAGGTACTTCAGGCCAATCGATGCAGCTACTGGGCGCTTCTAGGGCGGCATTAAGATCATCGATGGTCTGAGCAACAGGAGGAACTACGTCCTCATTTCCTCCAGGAGGAGGTGGTGGTGGATCTTCCATTTCAGATGTCGGGAGCTGGATAGACTCAACACTGTCGAGGGCTCGATGTAAAGATGCGATTTCTTCCTGAAACAGGCTTTGAAGAGTATCAAGATCTGAAAGGTCTCTGTCGAGAAGACGGACAGGAGCTCTACTCCGGAGAGAAGATAATCCTCTGGCTTGCCTTCGGAGTTCTCTTTCTGTCCTAGTGAGCTCTGGATCGTAAGGCAGTAGAGCTAAAGCAGACCTCCTGGTTATACAAGGAGAAACAAAATATTAGAACCGTCAATCCCCAGCAACGGCGCCAAAATTTGATCGTCACTCAAAAGTAATATTTTCTGCTAGCAAAATGCACAATAAATGTATATAGGGCAAATCAGAGTCAAACCACAAGGATTAATGGTAATATTCTGTTCATAGTGTATGTCCAGGTCTAAACAGTAACAAGTAACACTAGGGGGGTTTTGGGCTAGCTAATGAAATTAACCAGCGAGATTTGGATAGTAAAGCTAACAAGTGAACTAAATAAAGTAAAAATTATCTAAAGGCAATAAAAAAGTATCACAAGAGGGGTAAATCAGATAATAGGAAAGAGTCTTAGCAAAGTGATTCTGCGGGTTGCGTCTAGGTCTAGTTGGTCATCAGCTCAAGGATATTCCACTCTCACGGTGCAGACGTGCTATAGAGGCCAGGTACGTTTAGGCCTCCTGTCTACCTTCGTAAGAGAAGTCTCGCCCAAGGTACGCTTGTGGGCGAGACCTTGACACTCCGTCCTTCCCCAAGGTTCGCTTATGGGGAGATCCAAAGGCCCATGAAGTGGAGGAAGACACGTCTAGGGCAAGACGTTGTCAGATCCACCCTAGTTAACCTCCAGCCCTAGCCGGATTGGACCAGCAACCTGATGACTCCGGGCTAGGTGCCTATTGATTCTAAAGAAATGGCAGTAATTACAAAGGGAAATACAGCAGTTGATCAGGCTTCTATAGATCCAGTGCAATATGACAGTAAAATGACAAGAGATTAAATACACGCATAAGAGTTTATGAAGAGCATTAAGGCTTCACAACTACCCTTGCAACCCTTGGAAAAACCTTTGCTAAGACAAAAGGATCTAGCTACTCATACTCATAATAACATAAATATAAATAGATTTGATAACAAGCATAAAAGGAAAATAAGAAAATGGGAAGAAAACTATTAAATACCAGCCGGAGCTGAAAAGCTCCGGTGAAAGAGTAAGGCTGGCCGGCGGCTACAGCTTGAAGATGGAGGAACAAATCCCAAAGAAGGGAGAAAAATAGAAAGTATGCTGATTTCTGCCTCTTACCAATGTTGCTTACCCTAAAAATCCTAAAGTTACTGTTTATATACAACCCTAAGCTAACTAGAGGACAAATCCAGCTAAAGGAAGAGGACAAAATGGGAGGAAAGGGACAGCTGGGCTGTAAAGCAGAATATTCCTGGGCTGGAAAGCAGAATATTCCTAGGACGCTCAAAAGGGATCAGAGAGGAATCTTGCTGGCGTCTCTCTTCGTGCGCTCCAAGATGGATTGCAAGCACGTGCGGCTTCTGATCGAGGCCAAAACGCAGCACTTTTCGGCTTCACAGATAGTCCAGGGCTGGACATGAATGCGTGCGTCTAGGGCTTGACTGAGGAAATACGTCTAGGCCGCGACGAAGACTGGGAGACTTCCAAAGCTTCTCAATTCCATCCCAAAGCGTGTGCTTTCTGTCTTTTTCTCCTCCAGGGCTAGATCTGGCAAAAGTATTGAAAACAGAGCAAGTTAGTAGCATCAAGGAGGGAAAACATACAAAATTTGAGGGAAAATATCTAGAAAACACATGCATATCAGTACTGTTATAGTATTTCTTATTGATTGAATATATTAGGATTTTATATTCCATATTCCATATTCTTTGCTGGTAAAAAAATGAGCCAAAACAGTAAAAAAATGAGCCACAATGGTAAAAAAATAGCTAAGATGGTAAAAAATGAGCCAAAATGGTAAAAAATGAGTCAATATGGTAAAAAAACAAGCCAAAATGGTTAAAAACGAGCCAAAATGGTAAAACCGAGCCAAAACGGTAAAAACCGAGCCAAAATGGTAAAAACGAACCAAAATAATAAAAAACGAGCCTAACCGGTGAAAACTAATCTAAATAGTAAATTTTTTATTAATTATAAAAAATAAAATAATTTGGTGAATGGATATCCATTATATACCCAATTAGGTATGGGGCATATTGGGTATGGGTAATAATGGATATTTAGTTTTGGGTATGAATTGGATATTTACCCAAACCCGCCCATACCTATACCCGCCCATACCCGTCCAATTGCCATCCCTAACCGTAACGTTATTTTATAATGAAGGAGTCAAAGATTGAAACCTTAACTTTTTTTTTTGTGATTTATTTATTTTGACATTGTTAGAAATTTCAAGTTAAAGATTCTAATTTAAGTTCTAATTTAGGAGTCCCTACAATTGTAAGAAATATCACAAAATTACTAGTTCATTTATTTCGTAATTGATTTAGAAAGGAAAAGAAATGAAAAAACACTGTTTCTAATAAGTTTAGGGGTTGTTCAACGAGTGGAAAATTTTTCCATTTTCTCATAAAAATAGAAAATGGAAAATGGAAAATGGAGATGGTGTCATTTGACCATATTTTCTAATTTTAAAAAAGAAAATCAATTTTTCTTTCTCTAATTTGTCACTTGGAATTGGAAAAGAACAAAACTGCATTTTCCAATCTGAAAAACTCGCTTTCCATTCATTTTTATTTTTTAAGTGACTAAAATAACCCTAAGAGTTACGTTATTACAAATTTACCACTTTAAATACCAAAACTCAACCCTATTCTTTTCATGGCTGCCTCTCACTCTCTCCGCAGCTCACTCATCCTCCACCTCCTCCTCCTGCTAATTTGACGATTCTTTGCTTCCCAACCGTACCACACCAGACTAGAGATCTCGGAAATGGAAAGTACAATATTGTGGGCAAATCCGTCATAAAACTCTAAGCCCTGTATCTCCCCTCTCGTACTTCTCGATCCCTAATTCACCTACCACTATCGGTCTCAACTCCTTTACCTGCTTAGTGTAAGTTGTTTAATTCCATCTCTACATATTCAATTTTAAGTTGATTTGGTTTTGCTCTTCACCAAAACCACGTAATTTCATTACCATTTTTAGTTTCTCCAATCTCTTTCTTATTCTTGTTTTGTTGAGCAGTTGGGTTTTTTTTCAAGCACTTTGCTCTTCACGTCTTACACCATCGTCGCAGCAGTTATTCTGCCATTTCGCCATGATTTCGTATTCAATGAATTGATACGCCCTCTCTCTGCTCCTTCTACTACATCTGAAATTTGAATCATCTCTATTGTCGTCAGCGTCATCAACAACAGTAGCAGCGACTCTCTCCTCCCTATCTCTCATCAATTCCGGTTAGTGGTATGTCTCTGTCTTTCTTTTTGTCTTCTAATTTTAGTTTCGTAGTGTGATTATAACACAGTGTTGTTATATGCTCTTCAAAAAAACCAACGACATAGAAGATGTATAGGTTATAGAATCTTAAATCCCATGTAAGAGAAGGCTTAGAAAGAAGTGATGTTTAGTGCATTTTGCTGATTTTTTTTCTAGGTTACACAAATTGTATGATTTGTTTTACAAAACATAGAATGGGAATAAATTAGAAAAATGACTCAGCTGGTGTTTTAGATTTTTCTTTTTCAGAATGAATTTATTCTTTCTTTTTATAATGTATGGGATGGCATTTAATTGAAGTTCATTCCATTGCTGGATTATATATGTTATATGTAGTTGTTATAGTATTTCTTTCAAAACCATAGAATTTTGAACAATATCCATGTAGTTGTTATATATATTAGTGATTTAGTGCTGGAATTATCTTATGTATTATGTACACAAGGGTTCGGGATCACAAAGAACATATTTTGCTGCTAAATGTAATGTGCTGAGCATATAAAAAGTGGAGGGTAGGAAAATGGATTTTGTAACCATTTCAATTGTCTTTTTCTAGTTTTTTTTCCTGATTTCTGCTGTTGTGTTAATGACCATGGCAATGATGCCCTATTTCTTTTCCATTCACAAACATGCAACAATTAATCCAATTCATGTTTTCTTTTGGGTCAAATAAGAATTTTTTTTAAAAATGGATGGAAAATTAATAAAAATGTATGCATATCAATTTGGGTCAAATAGTAGGGACCTACTTCCAATGCTGGAAAAAAGGGTGCAAATGAAATTACACGTATGCTTGATGTTTGGCCTTTCTTTCTTTCTTTCTGGGTTTTTTTTCTTGAAGGAGGAAGAAGTAAAGACTTTTTGATTTTTTAGAAAGTTTGAAATAGTGAAACAAGTAGTATACAATTTTCTTTTTTTACTTATTTTGGTTGCAGAGATATCCCACACAATGATTGACATGTTTAGTAATATAGAGCTCAAGTCCTCTCAAATCTTAATTAATTAATTAATGTAGACCATAATTAAGAAGACATTTTTAATTACATAAGAATGAGGCTCTATTGTGATCTGGTATTGATTTGAAGAAAGAAATTCTGCTTATGGTTTGGTTTTGATTTCATTAAACTTGAAGTTGTGGGATTAAATTTAAATTTTATATGCTTATAAGATCATATAAAATGCTAGCAGTATTGCTTACAAAAAATGAGTTGTTATGCTTTTGCTTAATTTACTTTCTTTAGTTCTTAACCACAGTTCATTTTGTTTAGATCATAATGATAGTGGGAATTTGTAAACTAAAAACAGACAATCATTAACAACCAATTTTTTTTTCACTCATGGTTATTGGTTAGTAAGATGCAGGATGGTCCTTAGCTTTCTAATTGACTGATGGGAAGATGTTAGGTCCTTGAGTACTGTAAACCACTTTGTGAATCGGATCTGTGATTTAGGGGCATCAGCATTGGTAAAATCGTAAAAGAGTACTTTCTAGTTATTTTGACACATCAACGGTTTGCTTCCTTCCAAAAGTTGTGAGGGACCTGCTGACCTTTTATTTGATTACGTTATTATTTTTTGTTCATGTAGGTAATGGCACAAGATTTGATCAACAATTATAATATCAATGCAAGTGATAGTTCGTCAGGTGACGATGATGGTGATGACATTGAAGATACACATTTGGCTTTAGAGCTGACTGATTGTTTACACAGTATGGAGAAGAGGGTTTGATGAATTTAGAATAGCAGAGAGCTGTGACGCAGGAAGGTCTACAAGTAGATATGTCAAAGCAACAACAAATGAATGTTGTTAGAGAAGCTATTGCGGATCAATTATGGGCTAATTATAATAGTAATTTGAGGAATTAAAAATTAGATTAATTTTTTTTAGTAATGATCAATATATATTATTAGGAATTTATGGGATAAATATTATTTTGGAAATAATTAGACTATTTATATTAATAGTATATTTAATTTTGAGAAGAGTTTAATAATATAAATGATGTGAAACTATGAAATAGACAAGATATATTTATTTAGATAAAAAATATATATTTATTAATTTATTAAGTGAAATGATAACTCTAGTTTTTCATTTTTTCAATTTGAAAATGGAATTTTTTTGAAATCACATGAACACACTTTTCTGTTTTCCAATGGAAAAAGAAAACAAGAAAAATTTAGGAAAAGAAAAAGGAAAAGGAAAAGATTTTTTTCCTATAGGAACAACCCCTTAATGACTATAGAGGTCCTTAACCTCTTTCATTTTGGCTCAAGTAGATTCGTATGTTTGTGTAATTGATTTAGATAAGTCCAATTAATTAAATCAACCCACTTTTGTCTTCCTCATTTGGTGGGACATGGGTCTAACTGATCTAGTGCTCTTTGTGGTGGGTGATTATGATGAATTGGTTTGGATCGAAAATTAAATTGGAACTGACCATCCTATGAGGAAGGAACATGGCCCCCGAGAAAACCATCCCACCATTAGCGTCCTGCGCGATAAAACCCAGCCCAATCCCCGTAGACCCTACTGCTGCGCCGGTGTTGACCTTTACCATCTCTATAGGTGGAGGCTGCCATTTCAGAGCAATGGGGTGTCTCATAGGAGCAGAAGGAGGTTGTTTCGGCATCCCGACCTCTTTAAATTCTAACAGTAGCTTCCCACCCTTAATAATCACCTCCTGGATCGAGTCCTCAACTTGGCGGACGATCCTACTATTTTGTGATGTCCATAGAGACCAAAGGATAGAGATTAGCTGCTCAAAGTCCTTTTCATCCAGAGACTCCCTAGTCGCGGCTAGCCACTCCACCCAATTTTCTCCTTGAAGCCCCGAAACTCTGTCCCAGATGTCAAACTTAGCCCACACCCCATTCGCAAATGGACAAGACAACAACAAATGTGATGTCGACTCTACCTCCATGTTACAGTAGGGGCACTCTGGGTCAACCGCCATTCCTCTCCTCCCTAGGTTCACTCGGGTCGGGAGAGAGCCATTACCCAACCTCCAGATGAAGTTTTTAAACTTCGGTGGGATATTTAAGCCCTAAAGGTATTTCCACCAACACCGCATAGGCTCTGGGCACTCGGGCGTAGATGCCGAGGTTAGACAGTGGTATCCGCTTCGGACCGAATACCTCCCAGTCGTAACTTCTTTCCACACAAGGGTATCCTTCGCCTTATTCTGATTAAGAGGTAGGCTTAAAATTTCCGATATCTCCTGGGGTAGAAAGATTTGCTCCACTAGGTTTGCCTTCCAGCACCTCCATTCTCTGTCGATGAGCTCAGCCACTATTGCATCCTCATTCAAACCCGACACTGGCGCTGTGATCATTTCCATCCTCAGCCAAGGGAAGCCACGGGACTTTCCAAATCCGTATCTGCGTCTCATCCCCCACCCTCCAAAAACATTCTTGCTGAAGAACCTTTCTCCCTGCTAAGATGCTTTGCTAGACATAGCTGGGATGATGTCCCACCTCTGCCTCCATAAAGTCTAAGTGGGGAAAATACCTAGCTTTCATGATTTAGGAGAGCAAGGAGTTCGGGTACTTGTGCAGGCGCCAACCTTGTTTAGCGAGCAGGGCTAAGTTAAATTCTCTAACTTTCCAGAATCCCAATCCACCCACCTCCTCCGACCTACATAATTTATCCCAGGACACCCAATGTACCTTACGCTCATCCGGAAGCCTCCCCCAACAGAATCTCCTAGTCGCTTTCTCTAGCTCATTGAAGATGGAGATAGGAATTTCAAAGCATCTCATCATATATGTTGGTATGGATTGGATGACTGACTTAATCAATACCTCCTGTCCTGCCTGGGATAATTTCTTCTCCTTCCACCAAACTAAATGTTTACAAATCCTATCCCCAATCGGTATGAACATTTCTTTCTTGGAACGACAAAAAGATACTGCAGGCCTAGATATTTTGTATGAGATTCAGTCTCGACCATCCCTAATCGCGCTTTTATTAGTGCTCTTACGTTCTGGCCTACCGTCTTGCTGAAACATACCTCCGATTTATCCAAGTTGACTCTCTGACCGGATGCCTCCTCATATTCCTTCAGAATTGAGCTAATAAACCCAGCTTCTTCCTCACTAGCCCTTGAAAAAATGAGACTATCATCCGCATAGAAAAGGTGGATAACCGCTGGGCTGCCCTGACAGATCTTGTATCCGTGAATCTTGTTAGTCGAGACCGCAACTTGGATCATCGCTTAAAGGCCTTCGACGAATAGCAAAATAGGTACGGGGACAACGGATCTCCCTGTCTGAGTCCCCTATGTGGATGGAAAGTAGGCTTAGGAGCTCCATTTAGAAGAATGGCGTAGGAGACTGTTGTGACGCACCGCATTACCAAAGTTGTCCACCTTGACGAAAACCCCATACGAGTCATGATCGCTTCTAGGAATTCCCACTCAACTCTATCATAGGCCTTACTCATATCTAACTTGGCAATCATCCACCCTGGTTCAGATCTGTTCGTCTTCATCCTATAGAAAATCTCCTGGGCGATCAGGGCATTATCTATAATGAGTCTGCCCGGGACAAAAACGCGCTGATTTTTCGCCACGATAGTTGGCAAAATTTACTTTAGGCGATTTGCAAGAACTTTGGTGATCAGTTTGAAGTCGACATTACATAGGCTAATTGGGCGAAACTAGGAGCATTTGGAGGGATTGACTACTTTAGGGATTAGGGTGATAAATGTGTGATTAAGGTAGCCAGGGTCTTCCCCATCATTTAAGATTCCAAGAACAGCTTTACAAACAGGATTTTCTAAAAAAGACCAAAACTTTTGAAAAAAGAGTAGAGGCATTCCGTCCTACCAGGGGGCCTTTGTGGGATGTATCTGCTTTAGAGCTTTAAAAACTTCCATCTTTTTATGAAAAGCCGATCAAGACTCAGATTCATTGAATGGGAAACACGGGGGGTTATAGTTTGTAAAATATTTGAGGATAGATCACTTCCTCCAGAAGAGAATAAAGACTTATAGTACTCTAAAAAGACCCCCTCTACTTCCTCACGAGAATCCCTCCATCGACCCGACTCATCTTGGATTCTCTCAATTGTATTCTTCTTCTTTCGTTGTGAAGCTTGGGCATGGAAGAATTTTGTGTTCCTATCCCCCTCTTCGAGCCAAAGGACTCATGATCGTTGTTTCCACATCACCTTCTCTCGATAAATGAGTTCCTTGACCTCTTTGACAACCTTCTCAATCTCAACGAGGGCGGAATCTAAGACTGGTTAATTCTAGAGCCATCCCAACTGCTCTCTTTTCAGAACAATGGTTCTGTGCATATTTCCAAAAACCTCCTTGCTCCACCGCGGTAACTCTAACCCGCATTGTTCTAAGCGTTTATCTAGTGAGTTTCCATTCTCTTGGAACTCCCCCCACTCCATATCCCTTTAACAAAATCAAAACACGACTCTTCCCTCAGCCAGGCCGCCTCAAATCGAAACACTTTCCCTCTCGATAATTTGTCATTTCTAGGGAACAACTGAATCAGAATAGGGCAATGATCGGATCCGAAGTGGGGGAGGTGTTAAATTAAAGTTGGGAGCTCTAATCCTAACAACTTTGAAAAGTTTGCACTCGCCTGAGGGTTCCCAAGCCCTCGACAATTCCAGAATAGGAGACTCATGGCTCTGGGTGGGGTTGCTCCACAACCGCCGTCGGTCCAGTAACTTCATCCTCATCCCAATGCACCGTTCTCTCCTTCTTGTTCAAAGAGAATGGTGGATCACCATGATCTTCATCCTCCCGATCTCCCATAACTCTCTTCAGCGAAAATCTATAGCGAGGCATATCTCTGCCATCTCTCTTATTTTGATCTTGTTGGTCCACAAGTCTCCGCACACTTTTTCGAGTTGTGCGAATTACTCTGGCACAACGAGCCCACATTCTCCAGTCTCATCCCGACACTGTATCCTCATGCCTTTGTGCCCCATGAATTAGTTCCGCAGTATTTAGATAGCTCTCTGTGTCTGTAGAGTCAGATGATATAGGGCTAGAAATTTCCGGATCCTCCTCCACCTCCTGGACCAATGCTACCCCATTAAAAATTCCTAGGCCCAACCCATCTACCCTTCCAGCCGGACCAGTCCTTTGACCTGCTGCTTGGGCCCAAAGCCTAGTTGCTTTCACACCCAACCCCCCCTCAAGCCCGCCACTCCCCAACCCAGCTCCAACCGGACCAGCTGCTTCAGCCACTACCTGGGCCCAAAGTGCATCTGCTCCCTCACCCAACCCACCAAACCCCAACCCAACTCCAGCCGACTTCTCTCGCCCTATACACGTTCCCGACCCATTACAGAGCCCAACTGCCACATCTCTTCCACTCCCTAATTCCCTCCTTCTGCTCCTAGTAAATTATTTAACAAATTAAATAAATTTATTTTCAACCTCAATTAAATCTTGCACACCTTCCTGTAACTTATCCACTAAACCACTTTTTTCAACCTGCCCACTAACTCATCCACAAGGGACTTACCTCCCCTCCCCTGCTCCAATCCTACTACAACCGCCTTCGACTCTGAGTCGCTAGCCGACAGACCTGATCTACCACCCCTCGCCATTGAAAATTCTAGGTATTTCTCAATTCTCTTAAGGAGAAAGCGTGTGAAAAGTTGGCAGAGCGAAAGAAAAAAGGAAAAGGTGGGAGGTTGTAAACGCAAACAGGATCTATGGTAATACTGTGTTGTACGCATAAAATGATTTAAAGCCATCTATTACGGAGAAAACACTCGGTAGAGGAATTTGGGTATGACTCTAACTCTTAAAGTGAAACATGGGATAAAGAGATTGGGTAAATAAAAAATTGCAATTGTAGAGGCTGACCACTTCAGATAAAGATTTTAAATTTAAATAGATAGCAAAACCAAATCTATAGAAGATAATAATAGTAGAATCCTAGTTGATATAGAAAAACAAATAATCAAGATTCGATAAATTAAAAGAAAAGACTTACATGAAGCCACTGATATGATGAGAAAAATCCCTACCACCTAGGCTGAAAGATCGAGATGACATACTCGATAGGAAAAGTTGAGAGAGTTTTTTTTTTTTTTTTGTGAGATTTAGTTGTTTTAACTTTAAGGTCTATTTGGTCACTTCTTAGGTGTCTTAGCTTTTGCTAAGGTGGATATTAAAAACAAATGAAGCAGATTTATTCTCTCTCCTTACATATTAAATGACTTGGAAATTCAAAGATTGAAAAAATAAGATCGACTTAAATCCCGCCGGAATGCCCCATTTACGCCGCCTACGCTAGCTTGACCTCTCCTACAACCACTTCCATGGCGAGATTCTCTTAGTAAAGTGTTAGGATTTCAATTAGAAAACCCGTAAACTAACTAACTGTATTTGGATTTCTGGGATTAGAGAGCAAGAGAATGATTCTGGTAAAATACGTGTTATTTTTCTCCTTACATGATGTCTGGTACTTAAGCGATTACAATAAGAAACACAAACGATGAGTCGCGTGTTGCTAGTTAGAAGGACCATTAGTTCTACGACCCAAATACCAGAAGCAAGAAAAGGAAAATACTGGAATTATAAATTTAAAGTATTTATAGACGCAATAGAGAGTTGGGTATGCTGCCTCAGTTGTTGACCATACAACTCGAGGTAATTCTTTTACAAAACTCTTGGGTCTTTGGAGTTCACGTTTTGGATACACTTGGGGTTCCCTCGCACGCGCATGCTCCTTTTCAATCTCGTGTGCATCACAAGTTTGTGTTATAACCCGATTTTTGACGCATTTTTATATTTTTATCGTTTATCGCATTATCAGCCCGTTTAAATCGAATTTCTATCGATTTTTGATCTTTGGCTATTTGTTTTAATATTTCACTCCATTTCGTGTCATTTTTATTTTTTCTTATTTTTTACTATCTTTTCATTCGAATTTCTATCGGTCCCAAGCGAGATTCCTCGGACCATAGATCGAACGCTTTCTTTCTTTAATTGAAAATTAGCTACTATTATTTTGTTTCGCGTCCTCTTACTTTTTTTTTGTTCAATTCACTTCGCTATAGCATTTATTTTTCATTCGAACTTCTATCGGTTCTGAACGAGTTTACTCGAGCCATAGATCGAACTTTTTCTTTGTTTACTGTCTACTATTTATTTCATTTCATTTTACTACATATCTTAGTGATTTTAGTTCGGGATTTTATTCATTCAAACGAGTTCGCTCGTGTCGTAGCTCGAACTAAAAATATCTCACTCGTACTGCATTAATATGCATTAATGCACATAAATGCATCTTCATCCTCAACCTCGTCACCTTTCCTCCAGCTGGTCTTGCCGACTTCGATTCATCATCACGAGCTCCCATCAAGAAGCTTCCATTAATTCTCAGCCACACACCCCAAACTTGCCCATCACTCCGGCCACTGCTCACGCCCGTTGCCCACGCGCGCCTCCCTCACCACACACTCGCAAGCTTCGCACCTATAAACACCAAGCTCAAGACAACTAAAAAAATGGGGGGACCAATTCATGCTCTAATCCCCCATTTTTTATTCATGCTCTCTCCCTCTACTTTGCTGCTTTCAATTTATTTATTTGCTTGCCTCTTAATTAAATAATTACCTCGGTTTCAATTAATTAATTGCTACTGTTTTAATTTCAATTTGTTGTTGCTACCTCTACCAATCAATTGCTGCCTCTATTTCAAATTAATTTAGCCTGAGTTGCTTGCTATTTTAATTATTTCAATTGCTCAAATTGATTTAATCTATTTGATTTTGTTTGTTAAAATTACCTACATTTTTTGTTTCTTATGAATTTCTGCTTGGTTGATTTAGTTGCTGCAGTTGTTGGGTTGATTTTTGTAGTATAATTTTGCTATTTCGTCGCCTGGTTTTGGCCCTTAGTCGCCGGCCATGGCGTCGACGACGCAAGGAAAGAGACGATGAATAGGGAAGAAAGAGGGAAGCGGGCTTGGTTTTAAAAAAGAGGGAAGGGCTAGGCCTGCTTTAATTTTTATTTGTTGGTTATGGGCCAGAACAATTGCTCCAGCCCAACGTGAGGAAAGAGAGAGGCTTGGCCTCTGGCCCACGCGGGAAAGGAAAGGAGAAGCAGCCAGCCCACCTGCTGGGCTGGGCTGGGCTGGGCTGGTATGTCCCGGGCCCAGTGGGCCGATCCCAATTTCGGCCCGCCGTAATATTTTTTTGTGCTGATTATCGTATGCTTGTATTGTTTAATTAATTATTTTTGCAGGCTATCGAATATTTAAATAATTATTCTGCCTGTATTTAATTGTTAAAATTATTTTACATGCGATAAATTGTTAAATATTTATCTATTTATTGTTTATCATTTTCTCGTACTAATTTCGACTTTTGTAGGGTAAAATCAAGTACCCGCTCACAAGTACACTTTTCTTATCCCTTTTATTTATTCGACGCTTTTTTGAATATATATACTTGTATGCATGACATTTAGAATCGCTAGAATTTAAAATCAATTCACATGAATAACTTGTTTAAATCACTCATTTTAAATGCCATGAAATCAATTGCTTTTATTTCTGCTCGTATTAAATGCATGTGTTTTGGTGGCTTCGATCCCACGCCTCGGTTTATTTTCTGCATTTATTAATCGGTACTTTGTTAGTTTTATGCATGATTAGATCACTTAGTAATTAAAATTTAATCATGCATGACCTGATGATGACAAAAAGGGAACCCGCTTTAGTAAAAACAGTAATAATCCCGTTAAACGGAAAAACTAGTCCTGACCGGTCCCAAACAGTCCCGACCCAACGAAATGCTAAAGCGGCGATTCCTCTGAGGGCCAATTACTTATTTTTTAAACATTTTATTTAAACACCTCTCTCTTTTTAACGGTAACCTTTTTAGGATGAGACTCGGGTGCCTAACACCTTCCCGAGTCCATAATAAGACCACGAACCGTTGTTCTCGGGTTTAGACCCTTTTTTTTGCATTAGTTTTTTATTTTTATGCCATGACTTTACGTTCCCTAAACCTTAGAAGCAAAATAGGGTGGCGACTTCATTGCATTATGCGAGGAATCCTTTTATGTTCCGTATCCGTCCCGAATCGGCTCACGTAAAATCGAAAAGGGGGTGCGACAGTTTGATACATTACTTTTTTTATTTTACTTTAAGGTCTCCTATTGTCTCTTTTTTTCTCATTATATTTTTAAACCTCCATCCTTTAAAGTAATAATTAATTACATTTTTTATATATTTATATAAATAATTAAATATAACTTAACAAACAAAAATTAATTATTTGACTATAATTTTTTTTAAATAACTATATTTGTAAAGAGAGTAAGCAAAATATTTTATTGTGACACTTATCTAATAAATAGTAAATATTTTATAATTAAAACTCTAATTAATATGACTAAGCATTTTTTTTGTCAAAATATAAATAAATTATAGTTTTTTAATCAAATCCCAAGCTTCATACAACATACTCCATATATTTACTTTATACTTTAAACCTCGAACCCGAGCCCTAACCCACAATCCTCGTACTTGAAACTCAAATCATATATTGATAATATGGATACTTATTGAATCTAATTATAATTACAAAATGACACACTAATATGTACGCTTATTACTTCTTATTACTTCTAAATCTCAAACTTCATACACTAAACTACGAGTGTTCATCGGTCGATACCAAAATATTTTGGTATTCGGCATACTGAAGTACGAAAAATAAATACCGTACCATACTTTTTCATGATCGGTACCATTTTGATATTACTGAAATTATTTCGGTACGGTAATACAGTTTACCAAATACCGAATTACATCAATCTAAATGTAAAAAACTAGCAGTTTTTAATTGCAATTTGAACATTAATCCAAAAGTAAAAACTGGCAGTTCTAAATATAGTCTCAACATTTGCATCCACAAGAAACATTACATATAAACACTAGTCTTATAAATACTAAAAAAGTAAAATCCATTAAGCCGACAATCCATGATTCAAGTACAATAAACACCAAAAGATCTTTGCTCTTCTCTAGCTGCAGTTACAATTGACCCTTCCACCTGGAAATTCAAACCCCACTAAAATTGATAGTTAGAGAAACACACATGACTTCTAACAAAATCCTTGTTACAAGAAGATGCTTTTGCTATATTACCAACAAATTTTATTATTCACAAAAACAAGAGAGGGAACAAAATAACAATAATATATGGAATTGTTAACTTCAATATTACAAGTCAATATAAAAAAGTACTACCTCTAATATAGTTGGCAAGTAGACTGTATACATTCTCATTTCTAAAATAGTTGGATCTAATACCAGTTTTGCAAAATTTGAAACATAAAAGTCCAAGTATTAGAAAAGTAAAGAGAGTAAGAACCCATATTATCTAAGATAACATCGAAAACATTGAAAGGAGTAAGATAAGCTTTTACCCGAATCTAATTTATCATGATCTTTATGTTCTCCTCCGCAATGATGGCTTCATTGGATGTTCTAATCCAATCTTGGGTGTATATAAGTGCTTGCACAACTCTAGGTGTTAGAGAGCTTCGAAAAGGATCAAGGATTCTCCCACTAGTGTTGAATGCAACAGGAACTGCCAAGACATCTCTAGCCATTTTTTATATAATTGGTAATCGTGGAGAATGCTTTTTCCACCAATCCAGTATAACAAATCCATTGCATTGTTCATTGCAGGCTCTTGTAGATATAACTCCAACTCTGAACCACCCTCTACAGCAGCTCCACAATCAGATTTATACTTTTTAAATCTACTCTTTCTAGCATCAATTAACTATACAGCCTTGTCATTTGAACTTTCTCTTCTTTCACTTGATCCTCCACCTTCTGTTGTAGCTCCTTCCTTCCTTGGCTTGTACATTTCAGAATAGGATTGATATAATTTACTAATGTCATCCCTAACTTTCTTCCCCAATCTTACCCCAATTTCATTTCCATGAAAATCATCTAAAGAGAACTGAACATCTGACCCAAACTCAAGCTAAATCATTACATCAAACAATGGCTGAAAATTGTCATAACAATAGCTCAACAGAGCATTCTAATCTTATCTCTTCTTCAAACTCAAATGGTTTAGAACATCAACTCGCCATGATCACTAACTTTATAAAAAATATGTCTAAAGGTTTATCAAGCCAGGAACGCAACCGAGGTTGGACCTAGCACGAGTCCCGCAACAACCAAAATAATGTGTTACTGTAGGTGCCTACAGGAAGATCTTCCCTCGAAGACACCCTGACTACTCTCAAAGCCAACCAAGTTGCCCAAGCAAACGTACAAGCAACCCTAGTAGCCACTCTGGTGGAAATGCAAAAATACCTCCGCCAACTGATAGAGAACCACCATTCTAATTGACTGGAGCGATTGCCCCCTAGTACGATGGGTAGCCCCATATACAATGTTAGCTCAATCAGTTTGGGGAATAACACAGATCTATACCAAAAGAAAGAGACGATAGCATACGAAGAAAAGCGAGAGAAGCCAATAAATATGAATTGGGAGAACACAATGAAATCCTTAAGAAGATACAAATCTACACCACAAAAGCAAATTGGAGAGGGAGCATTGAAAAAAGTAATGAAAGAAGACATCTTCTACACTAAGCAAGAGATCCATGGAGCTGCAAATTAGGAAGAACAAATTAATGAAGACGCTTCTCTATCCCTTTTATTCGCATCCTCAGAGGAGGAGGAAGAAGAAAGAGAATTTATGGATACATTTAAAAAAAATAGGGATCAACAAGCCTATGATTGATTTGATTACAAAAATTCCTATTCATACGAAATTCCTTGAAAGTCTATGTTCTAACAAGAAGAAACTTGCAGGTGACGAATAAAATATCTTAACCAAGAATGTCTCCTCAGTATCCCAGTCAAAACTTCCAGAAAAGTGAGTGGACCATGGAACATTCAACGCTCCATGAAAGACAGGCAAGAAAAAGATTGAAAAGGCCTTATGTGACCTAGGAGCTGAAATTAACGTACTATCATTGGCAGAGTACGAGAAACTGGGTATAGAAAGTATGAAGGAAACTAGAGTGGTCATCCAACTTGCGGACCGATCTGTAATCTATCCTAAGGGAGTTGTTGAAAATGTTCTTGTTTAAGTTGATGATTTCATTTACCCTGTTGACTTTTAGATTGTTGATATGAACATCGATTTATCTACAAACCCCACTGATGTCCTCTTAGGCAAACCTTTCATAAGGACGGCCAGAGCCTTGATTGATGTCTATCATGGTTATCTCTCCCTTGAGTATTGCGATCGAATTATTAAGTTTAGTATGTATGATGTGGCTGCTCGACCTAGCGAGACGCATAGTTTGAACTGCATTGATATTTACGAGTCTTCTGTCGATGAAATTTATGAGATTAACCCACCTGATTTCTCTCTTAGTAAGGAAATTATGGAGGGATAACTAGCCAAGTTGGGGAAGGAATTTGTTATAAATGGCGATAATTTGAAAAATATAGACGAGCTCAATGTTTTAAGGACTTTACCTGATTATACTGGAATTCTACAAGCTAACGATAATCCCTCACCTTCCCTTGTGCAGGTACCATATACTGTGCCTAGAACATATTTAAGACCAAGAACACCTGTCTTGGTCAAGAAACATAACCCTTCTTGGTCAAGAAAGGTAGGTTTTGACGCGTTCCTCACAAAAAGTATAAAAGGAGGAGGAAGCGGAGCGAAAGATCCCACTACTTCCACAACTCTCAAACACCTAACCCTACTCAGCAACCTCTTGTCTTCCATCCACCGAACTACCCAGCAACTTCCAATGGCATGTTCAAACAAACAATCTTCGACCCCTCCGACCGATCGTCCCCTGACCCCCTTGGAAATAATTGGTCGAGTAATAAGAAGAAACCCTAGCGGCGCAACCAACCCGCATCCTACACAGGAAGCAGAAGCAACTTGAGGAAATGACTCGAATCTTCCTCCTACCCAGCACCCAGCAACCGGTGAAGAGAAACCAACCATATGGATGTTGGTGTCCTAAGAGATTCGTGCAGCCGTGGAAAGACGCATCACCAATAACATGGACTTCCCACAACCTTCCTCTTCTCTATGTCGCTGGACCTTCATCCTCTCCCATCGAGCGACATATAGAAGAGAAGGCACCAATAGAAATATTTGAATCCTGTTGTTAGCTGGAGCCTCTTACGAAATCTAGCTCAGGTAACATACCACTTCTTCCTTATGCCTCATAGTATGGAGGGTGGATAAACTTCAATTCAGATCGTTTTGATTTCAGACTTGCTCATCACTTGAACAATTGTTCAATGGGACCCTGTGTCATCATGGATGATGATCTAACATATCACCTAGGATTGCATGCTAGGGTAAGGATAATGGTTGAGAAAATTGGGTGGGGACTACTTTTCTTCCCCGTGCAATCTATATACGATGAACTCTGTTTATAGTTCCATGCCTCCTTCTAGTTTAATATTCATTCCCTCAATCTGAAATTCAAGAACCGCCCAAACATCCGAGCAGGAAATGTGGTAGAGTTTAGATTGTGTGATGTTTGGCACCATTTGAGCCTGCACGATTTCGATGTACTCCTAGGATTTGTGCACGATTGCAAGGAACAACCCAGCTAGTATCCTAGCACCTTTTATGAGATTCCTGATGGCTGGGATGCAACTACGGTCTATAGAGCTTTAACCAATGATCCTATAGCTATCTTTACTGCCTCATCCAAAGCTTCCAGGCTTTGTGATCCAGCTCTAAGGATTCTCCTCAGGATCCTCACCGTTAACCTTTTCGGCAAGAACAAGAAATCAGGAACCCTTTCCAGAGATGAACTTTTCATTCTTTGGTGCCTACATAACGGTGTCAAAGTTAGTCCTGGTTATTGGATAGCTAGAGACGTCCACCACTCTGCCTTCAAACAAAACCTGATCCTGGGATACCTTATAACAACCCTAGCCTATAAAATCAAAAAGATTAGTGCTGCCATTAAACTGAATGAATGCCCCGCAAAAAAAGTACTTGATCTAACTACCCTTGACCAAATGGGATTCTTCCATTTGGAACGAGGAGTTGTTTGTTACAATAAAAAAATTGCGAACAAGTTTGTAGACATGGAAAAATTGCGAGAAATCGCAAATGTGGATAATTTTGCAAAAAAAGTTGCCAACGTTGAAAGTTTGCGGGAAAAGAATTCCGATGTGGAAAATTTTGTGGAAAAGTTTATTATTGTGAAAAAATTGTGAAATCAATTGTAAAGGTGGAAAATTTGAGAAAATAATTGTGAATGTGAAAACTTTGAGAAATCAATTGTGAAAAAAAGTGAAACACAGTCACAATATACGCATTTCAATCTGATGCATATGCTGGGGTGACACCAACTATTTCTATTCTGGCTGGAAGGCTCCCGGACGATACCATAAAAGTGGTCCCTCAGTAAATGGAAACGAGAGTGTTTACTGAATCATAAAAGGATCCAGGGTGCTCAATCCATTTAGGGGTTCGTGTCCGAGTGAGGGTTCGTGAAAGCTTACTAGGGCGTGGGCCCCAGGACTTCACTACTACCGACCTAATCCTATTTGGAAATGCCCGGCGATAGGGATTATGCGTGAAAAATACGTATGCAATGACAATTTATTAAAGCGAGTAACAGATAACAATGAATCATGTATAAACAATTTATCAAAGCGAATAAATACATGAAAAGAAGTTAATCATGCATAAAAAATCATGTGATAATACAACAATTCATCATATCAATTTAATTCATGAAAAAATAATTAATCATGTACAAAAACCATATGAAACAAACTCAACAATTTTATTAAAAAAAATAAACACCTCAAAAAAATTCGGCTTCGACCCTATTGGTTCCCAGTGAAGTCGCAAAACTGTTGCACCCCCTTTTTGGATATGTCCTAATGCGACCCGAGTTTCGGACGAGATGTGAGACGAAATCAGACTCATCTCACAGGATGCATATGAAGTGGCCACCCTAATTTTTTTCTAGGTTTAGGGAACCTAAAGTCATGGAATAAAAAAATAAAAAGCTAAGGCAAAGTGGGTCTGAACCCGAGAACAGCGGTTCGGGGTCGTGTTATGGACTCGGGAAGGTGTTAGGCACCTGAGTCACATCCTAAAAAGGTTACCGGGGAAAAGAGGTGTTTAATCATGCTTGAAAAATTAAAAAAAGTCCTATTTTAGTGATCACACCCAACGGATTAAATTTTAATAATTTTAAATAATCATGCATACGAGCGTATATGCAAAAAAGTGTGGAATAAATAAAAGGGTAGGAAATGCGTACTTGTGAAGGGCAATGATTGATTTGTCCTACAAAGTCGAGATTATTAGTGCTAGTAAATAATAATAAATATTTGACGATTCATCGCAAGCAAAAATAATTATTTAAACATTCGAAAGCATGCAAAAAAGTAATTAGTTAAATGGTACGAGCATACGAATAATCGGCATCAGAATTATCGTACACAAGCGAAATAATTATTTGTTGACGAGTAAACACAAGCAAAATAATTAAACATGCAAGCATACGAAAAAAATTAAATAGTACAAGTGCGAAAATAAATAAACAGTACAAGCATACGAAAAATTAAATAAACAGTACAAGCATACGAAAAATCGGTACGAAAAATAAATGCGATGGGCCGGAAAATTAGACTAGGCCCACTGGGCCTAGAAATTGGCCCCACTAGGTGGGCCCATCAGCTGAGCCCATTAGACCAGCCCCTTCTCTCTTTTTTCATTTGGGCTTGGCTTGCCAAGCCCGTGACCAATGAAAATTACCCCAGCCCAAACCCAACCTTCCTTCTTCTCCAGCATTCTTCTTCTTCTTTGCTTCGAACCAGAGGCAGCAGATCAGCACAGGGCGGAGCGCAGCACCGACGGGGACAGCAGCGACGTCCCAGAAGCGGAAGTTCCGGCGAGGACAGCAGCAGTGCGGGTGGCCAGTTCCAACGAAGACAGCTGTAGCGCGAGTGGCGTGGTAGCAGACGATGAAACAGTAGCGAGAGCGGGAGAAAAAATTAATTAAATGTGCAGAAAAATAAAAGGAGAGAAATGGAGGATTGAGTTCGTGAATTGGTGCCTCAATCCCCGCTTGAATCCATGGTATGGGGTTGGTATTTATAGGAAATTTGAGTCGGTTGAGGGTGAGGATGACGTCAATAAGATGACATCGGAGATGGCGAGAGCTTGATGACGAGGCAGCTGTGTGTGGCTAAGAACGATTGGGAGCTTCTAGGAAGAACGTGAGGCACAGGGAGGAGAAGATGTGGCTGAGAATTGAGGTTGAACTGGTTCTTGCGCAGGAGCAGAGGCAAAGGTGGTGACTTATGTGTTAATTACCTCCACCCTTGATCTTGTTTGACTCTCAAAGTCAACTAAATCAATGGTGGAGATGAAGCCCTTGATATATTAATTAACTATTCAGTTCAAGTAGATGATACGAGCAATTTTTCCTGGAAATGAACATAAACTCGAGCCAAAATTGTTAAAACGTAGAAAAAAATAAACTAATATAAATAGCATACAGTGAGTGATGAAAAGTTCCGTGAATAGTTTGATAAAAATTCGCATATAAGTAATAAAAGTTCAAGTGTAAAAAAATGCTAAAAATATAAATTGAGTGAAATGCAATAAAATGGTGCGAGTTAAAATAATAATAAAAGCTAAGTAGCTAATGAGTGAAATTGTTCGATCCTTGGTTTTGGGAATTTGACTCGGAACCGATACGGGTTCGAATAGGAAAAACGATAAAAATGCGAAAAAGTGACGAAATAAAATTTAAATGACATTAAGCCTAAAAATAAACATCAGATTGACGAAAATAAATGGAAACATGATTTTAGGAAATTGATGGCAAGAAATGTGAAAAATGAAAGATTTAACATAAAAAATCGGGTAGGAAGAGTTGCCCCTTCTTTACTGGCTTATCAAAAATCCGATGTAATCGAGATTTTTGATGAGCAGTAAAGATGGTTGCTACCAAACCAGCAATGGTTTGAAAAATACAAAATGTAAATGCAGACTCCCTAATATTGGGATGAAAAGTGGATACAGAAGTGTAAATGACTTGTCCCTGATACTGGGATGAAAATTAAATTAGCAGAAATGTAAATGACGACTTCCCTGATAATGGGGAAAAATGCAGATGATGACTTATAACTCAGGTAGGGCGAGGATAGTACTCGCAGTCCATACCTTCATGCAGAAAAGTTTTGATGGTTGCTTTGCCTGGATGTTGAGGCACATCTTGGCCTTCTCGGATAATGAGGAAAAATGTCTTTTCGGATAAGGGAAGAACTAACCTTCTCTGATAATGAGGAGGGATGTCTTCTCTAGTAATGAGGAAGGTGGCCTTCTCTGATAGTGAGGATGGACGTGATCTTCTCTCGGATAATGAGGATGGTGATGATCTCAGATAAGATCGGATCTCTCTCTGATAGTGAGGACGGATGATGATCTCGGATAGTGAGATCGGATGGTCTTCTCTCGGATAATGAGGAAGATGTCACTCTGTTAGTGAGGACGGATGATGATCTCGGATAGTGAGATCGGATGGTCTTCTCTCGGCTAATGAGGAAGATGTCTCTCTGATAGTGAGGACGGATGATAATCTCGGATGGTCTTCTCTCAGATAATGAGGAAGATGTCACTCTGATAGTGAGGACGGATGATGATCTCAGATAGTGAGATCGGATGGTCTTCTCTTGGATAATGAGGAAGATATCACTCTGATAGTGAGGACGGATGATGATCTCGGATAGTGAGATTGGATGGTCTTCTCTCGGATAATGAGGAAGATGTCACTCTGATAGTGAGGACGGATGATGATCTTGGATAATGAGGATGATGGTTTTCTCTGATCTTGAGAAAATAATATTATTGCAGAAATGTAAATCAGGTAGGGTGAGGGCAGTACTCGCGGTCCATACGCTGTTGTAGAAAAGTAAAGGTATCCGGGCGAGGCTATCGCAGTCACGGACGCTGATGCAGAAATGTAAAGATATCCGGGCGAGGCTATCGCAGTCACGGACGATGCAGAAAAGTAAAGATATCCGGGCGAGGCTATCGTAGTCACGGACGTTGTTACAAAAATGTAAATTCAGGTAGGGCGAGGGTAGTACTCGCAGTCCATACACTGGTGCTGAAATGGAAATCAGGTAGGGCGAAGGTAGTACTCGCAGTCCATACACTGTTGCTGAAATGGAAATCAGGTAGGGCGAGGGTAGTACTCGCAGTCCATACACTATTGCTTGAGTGTCATATGATGGTGATGTAGCTTTGTTCAGGCGTTGTTACCCCCTGAGACATTGATATGGAAATTGAAATGGAAACTCCACTCGGACACTACTGCCCGTTGAAGGTTGGTGCTGAAATCCTTCCGGGTGTTGCTACCCATCGGATGTTGATTTCTAAGGACCATCTCTGATAATGAGGTCATTGATGGTCTGCTGGGATGTTGATGTTAAGGAATCCTTTCGGGTGCTGTTGCCTGTTGGGGTGTTGATGGTAAATCCTTTCGGGCGCCGTTGCCTGTTGGATGTTAGTGCTGAATTCCTCTCGGACGCTGCTACCTATTGGAGATTGGTGATGAAGATGTAAATGCATGGCCGTGCGATGCCATCGCTCTCCAGACATCGGTGTTGACCCATAAAATGAAGACAAGATGTATGTGGGGATATTTTAAAGATATGTTGCGGGGGGCATGACCAATTACAACATTTTTAAAAGACAAGATGTGAGGGACATGACCTTTCATACCAATTTAAAAATAGGATGTGAGGGACATGACTTTTCACATCATTTAAAAACAGGATGTGAGGGATATGACCTTTCACATCATTAAAAATAGGATGTGAGGGACATGACCTTTCACATCGTTAAAAGGCATGTTGCGGGGTCATGACCGCTTACAACATTTTGAAAAAATACATGTTGTGGGGACGTGACCGCTTACAATATTTTGAAAAAAGACATGTTGTGGGGACGTGACCAAGTCACCACACCAATACGGGTGACCAAGTCGTCGCGACATGACTGAAAAGTGGACGACCAAGTCGTCACACCAACACGGGTGACCAAGTCGTCACACCAATGTGGGTAACCAAGTCACCACACGATTGGACTGATAAGTGGACGACCAAGTTGTTGCACTAACACGGGTAACCAAGTCACCGCACGACAAGATTGAAAAGTGGGTTTTAAACCGCCACACAAAACTTGGAAGGTGAGGTTTTGAACCGCCACACAAAACTTGAAAGGTGGGGTTTTGAACCGCCACACAAAACTTGGAAGGTGGGGTTTTGAATCGCCACACAAAACTTGAAAGGTGGGGTTTTGAACCGCCACACGAAATTTTGAAAGGGGAGTGGTAACGTATCTCCATTCAGATGCTCGGATGGTGGGGGAGCGTGATCCACCGCACGAAGTTGATTGGGAGTGGTAACGTATTCCATTCGGGCGTCTTGATGGTGAAGGAGCATAGTCCGTCGTACAAAATTGATTGTGTAGTGGTAACTGAGCAGCTGCCCGATGGATTGTGAGGTTGAAGATTGGAGCTCCGGTTGGAGGCTTTGATTGGATGGCCCGCGGATTCGCGGCTTGTGCTCCGATTGGAGGCTTTGCTTGGACGGTGTGCGGATTCGCGGCTTGTGCTCCGATTGAAGGCTTTACTTGGATGGTGCGCGGATTCGCGGCTTGTGCTCCGATTAAAGGCTTTGCTTGGGGATGAGGGGAAGATGATGATTTTCTCATCGAGACCCATTTTGCGAGGCTTTGCCAGAATTTCCTTTCCATACCTGTACCCTGCGAGTAGGAAAGAAACAAACATGAAGCAGCATGGAAAAGAAAGAGAGCAAATGATAAATGGGAAAATAATGAGAACGAATCATATATGATGTATATGAAAGTATTCCCACACTACCCTAATGTTTGCCCCCGACATTTTGTTAAGGTGAAAACAACTTCCCTATCAAGAGAAGGTTCAATCAAATTTATGCATTTCTAGAGAACATGTTATCCAGTTTTCTATCATATAAGCATGCTTGATACAAGTCTAGAAAAGCATCTGCATCTTGCCCAGGAGATAACGACCTCAAGGACAAGATTTTCCCGCATCATGTAGACGTAAGCAATCCTAACCGGATACTGGTGTTTGCGCTCACACTCAGAAATAAGGCTACGTGTTTACACTCATAAAATGCAACAAACATAGCACAAAGTCAGATTTGCAATGTCAATCCGAGTGAATAAACTTCAAATGAAGATGCACATGCATGGGCCTCATATAATCGAAAGGACTTTGCTGGGGGGGAGAAGTGAATATTTTTCTCAATGAACAGGGCTTGTTGATTGGCCACAGCGAGGGTAAAGTGCGCAAGTCCTTCAGTCTTTGCTAGGGATGCTTCTTCCCGCGATCACTTTGAGGGTGTAGCGCCTAGATTCTTGAATCCTTACTAGAGATGCTTTTCTTTCTTGATCTTTCTGAGGACAAGGCACTCCAGTTCTTTGATCTTCATTAAGGATGCCCCTTCTTGATTGCTTTGAGGGCACTGTGCCCAAGTTGTTGAATCTTCACGGGGGTGATTTTACGATCGCCTTGGGGTTATTGTGCCCAATTTTGTGATTTTCATTGGGAATGCCTTTACTGTGCCTAAGTTTTTGGATCTTCACGGGGGTGATTTTTCGATGGAGTTTTTTTTTTTTTTTTTTTAAGAGCTGGCCCTGGGGCACCGTTTGCACTTGCTTCTGCTTTTGTTTTATTGTGTTCTTTGAACACTTTTGATTTTTTCTTTTTCCTTTTTCTTTTTTTTCTTCCATTTCTTCCCTTTTTTTTCTTCTTTTTTCCTTCTTTCTTCTTTTTTTCTTTTTTTTCCTTTTCTTTTTCCTTTTTTTTTCTCTTTTCTTTTTTTTATTTATTTATTCGAACACAAAACACATCAGCAAGTACAATTTTCGTGCTGGCTTTCCTCAGTTTTGGTTTAAGGTCGAGGCTTTCGTCTCTTGTTTTTGTTCGACCTTCTTCTAGTGCTGGCCATCAACAATCCTTAGAGTTTTCGCATCCCTTCTTGCGCGAGCCAAGTTCGATGTGCACCCTTCCTCTAGGTAGCCATCTCAGCCAAGCACTGCTCATTGTCTTATGGAAAAATAAAAACAATGGAAGAAAGAGCAAAGTCCCCAGTCATTTTACTGCTATCCCATGTCTAATGGTGCATGTACCCTGGATATTATGCAAATCTAACTAGCACTTAGTCAGGCATTTGCACTCATGTGGTGACCCGAAATGCTCACAGGGATGTGTTTATGACTGCTTACGTCTAAACATGCTGCAGATATAAGAGCTAGCAGGCGAGATCATGCATGTCATACAATTTTGAATGGATGCACAAGTTATCCATGATGCAGTAACATGTTGAACACGCTCAATCCATGGAAGGTTTGAAAAAATTAAGGGTAGTGTGGATTTTATTCACAATTATAAAGTCAAAAGCTCTTAGCAGTTTTAAAGACAAAATGTGAGGGCGTAACTATTTATGAAAAAGTTGCCCCCGGTGTAAAAAATGATTGCAGAATGATTGTATAATTGCTAAAGAAGCAAGAAGGAAAAATGGACTTCCTTTGATATATGCGGCGGGGCCGCGAGGTCGGAGCAAAGATGCTGCCGAGGAAAAGCAAGTGTAGACCCCACTCAAATGTTATTGTTCACTAGGAGGTTGACGGGGAGTTTAAAATGGAAACTCCATTTGGACGCTGTTGTCCGTTTAGAGATTGATGGGTTAGAATTTTCAGGTCCAATAAGTCGTCCTTGAGATAGGTCGCTTGCAGGATGTGGTGGTCTATTTTGTGAAGAGACCCACTCTCTGTAGATTACATAGCAAGGAAGAAACGACCTTTTCTGATTTGTTTTTTTTTTTTTTTACTATCCCGGAGCAGGGAGGAGAATCATTCGAGAGCTGATAGGAAGAAGATTCATTTCATGACATGATGCAGGCAACCATGGCATGATCCAAGTTCCCTTGTATAGCGAGGCCTATTGGCAAGCATGTCATGATTCTGACCGGATGTCGAGACCCATTTATGCTTGATAGAATTATGTTTGGATGTTGCCGACCATTGAGATTTTGATGGGGAATAAAAATGAAAGTTCTATTCGGGCGTTGCTGCCCACAGAAAGAGAAATCCACTCGGGCACTACTGCCCAATGGGATATTGGTGTCGGACTCGGAATGAAGGATCCCCTCGGGCACTGCTGCCCAATGGGATATTGGTGCTGGAATTTTCATATCCGGACGAGGGTAGCACTCGCGGTCCCGGATACGACAAGCAGCAGGACATTGATGGCTTTAGTCGGACACCTTGCGGAAATGCATATTAGTGTTCCGGACTTAGTGTGACCGATCTTTTCTTAGCTGATTTAATTGCGTAGGTTGCTTCTGGGAATGCACCGGTTCAGGCCTGACTTTCGATGTCATCCTCGGGGAAAGACATTGCTTCACCTTTCGAAGGGATGGGAAACTCCTTTAATGAGGGTCAGCGACCGTTGTGGTGGATCCAGAAAATGAAGTCCATGTACCACATTTCGGAGAATGCTTTTTGAAAATTTGGCGCTTGAATTGGGCCTTTGCGTGGATCAACGTCACAATGGCAGACTTTGAATAATGCCCATTTAGTACGTGCCATGATCAAGGCATGAGGCGGATAAACGAGATGGCTTCTCCGAAGGTTCCCTTATCCAATTTGCTTGCCCCCAGGTATAGAGGATTGAAAATGTGATGCAGTGTCAACGACTCAAGGCCTTCTAATTCTGCTTATGATGAGTTTTGATACCCACGATCTTGTTTGGCTCTAAAGCTTCAACTTGGTGGCATCTTCTTAGGTGATGATCATGACGAGATCAACATGTTATCTTGAGGCTTCTACTTGTTTAGTCGTCGTTGGACTTTTGCTCGACATTTCTTCTTAGAATCGTGATGGCTGAGGAGATGAGAACCCCTTTGAACCACTAGGTTGGTGAGCTTGACTGAAAAGCTACCCACTCATGAAAGGATTAATACCCGTTCGATCATGATCAACTGCTTGTGAAGAGAGACGCCGGTGATCGCTTCGAAACAAGATCAAATTCGACACATGAAAGATTTGACCATGATTGAATTTGAGTCCGTAGTTTGGAGCATGACGGGGTGTGAATGTCCTTATGCCACAGAACAGGACCAATTTAAGTATGTTGATCGGGACCCTAGGGGAACACCTATTCATCATGTTTCTGTAAGGTCAAAGGTCCTGCTTGCAAAAGGCACTTGGCGACGGTAGTGTCTTGGTGGTGGTATTTTCCAAGGAGGCGGATGGAGAGAAAAACTTCGGCCAGTTACACCCTCAAACAGGCTTGTTAGCGCGGAATAGGCTTGACGGCTTTGATCCCACATCTTTTGTATTCAGACTGGATAATAGTATTGCTATAAACATAGCCAATCGCAGCATTTCAAATGATAGACCATTAAGTTCTTGACTGGTGTTCTGAGCTTAGACAGTTTTCTGGATAATCGGATGATAACTCCTTGCTCAGGATTGCATGTGTAGTCTTTTCATGTGGATTCAGCCTTTGAAATAGCTAAATTATTTCTGGACTTGGTCAGATTGCCAAGGAAAGATGAGTTTAGAATGAATCTTGAGACAGGTTGTTTGCAGATGCAAGATATTCTGCAAAAAGGCCAACTCATTGTAGTGACCGTTTTAAAATCTTTCTAGATTCGCTTCTTCACCACTCTTCATGATAAGACATCTTCTATACTAGGGATGGCCAGTTGCTGATTTGGTTTGTCCGAGAAATATATCTTGAACATCGTCTGACCCACACCTTAGAGATCTTGATCTCCACCGTACGATCATGGTGCCTGTACACGGAGAGATCTTGCAGATAATGATTGTGGTGATCAAATTCAAAACATGAAATATTAGATCATGTTTGAATTTTGAACTTGTAGTTGAGGGTCGTGTAGGGCGTGAATATCGTTGTAGCACAGAGTCAGAACTTGTAGTTGAGATCTTGAGTATGTGGATTGGGGGTCCCTGAAGAACACACATCTATCATTGTTATGTTTCTTCACCAAGAATTATTGGCGAAGGGCATTTGGTGACAGCAAAGTTTTCCTCTTTTCCGCTGAATAGCGATGATCTGAATGCAAGGGGAGGATGGACGTAACGAGCTCTTTGTGGCAAATTACCGATCCTTATGCCTTGCCCCCGGTACAAATATGTTCAATCTTTGACGCTCTCTGACGCTTTCTTCTAGTCGTCATTTCAACTGCTTGCTCCCCAGTTCATAAGTCGCATTGTACCTTGTTCGACGGCGGCGATAGTAGTGTTCGGGATGTGATGTGCTGAGATCGGCTGAAGTTGACGAAAGGATCCTGCCACCTCTCCTGGACCCCTCGATTAGAGAGTGATTGGGGCATAGAAGGACCAATGCCAATAATAGAGTCACTTGCAGCGTTCGGGACAACTGACGTAACGAACTGAAGGTGACTGGGATTAAGGAACAAAACTGCCATAGAGGTACGAAAATACCGGCGGCCACAGATGAAGCATTTGGCCTCCTTGTTTAAGCAGGAAAAGGATACGAGCCGGGCGGAAAATCAATCGTTGCCTCGCCCCTTTCCTTTTCAACTTGTTCAGCCCTTTCTGTAGTGGCCTGAATTTGTTGTTCCAGTTTAGCGATCTTTGCTTTCAATGTCTCCTTCGTCTTACCGGGCTCTGCCATATTGCACATTTGTAGTATAGTCGTGTGAATCTTACGAAGAATAGTTTACTTCTGGGGAGCAATATTTTCCTGAAAAATAAACAGGTGAAATAATTATAAGTTTAAGCAATGATTATATGCAAAATGTCATCCCGAGGTCTCCACACTGCGAGAGAAAGAGAAGGTAAGTACAATAACAGCAATAAAAATTTGCAAACATGGAGAATTACGAAAATAATTGAGAGAAAATTATAAACATGGAAAAATCGCAAAAGAATTCGCAAGTGAAAATTTGCAGGAATTTTTCTTCTTTTTTTTTTTTTTTTTTTTGCATTCACGGAAAAAATTTCGAAGAATTTGTCAATGTGAAGAATTGCGGGAAAAGTTGTACCCGTGGAGCAATTTACGGAGAAATCGCACGCGTGGAAAAATTGCGGAAATCATTGCACACGTGAAAAAATTATGGAAACATTTGACACGTGAAAAAAAATTGCGGAAAAATTGCACATGTGGAAAAATTGTGGAACAAATTTAACACGTGGAAAAATTGCGAAAAAATTGTATATGTGGAAAAATTGCGGAAAACATTTGACACGTGGAAAAATTGCGGAACAATTGTATTTGTGGAAAAATTGCGGAAAAAATTTGACACGTGGAAAAATTGCGGAACAATTTCACATTGCTGAAAAATTATACATGTAGAAAGATTGCAGAAAAACTCATATACGTGAGAGATTGCTGAAAAATTTACAGATATGGCGAAATTGTGGAAAAAAAATGCAAATATGGAGACATTGCTGAAAAATTTGCAAATATGGAGAAATCGTGGAAAAATTTGCAAACATTGAAAAGTTGCGGAAAAATTTGCGAAAATAGATTTGTGAATAGGAAAATTATGAAAATAGTTAGAAATATGAAAAAAATTGCGAGAAATCACAAATGTGGAGAATTTTGCAAAAAAAGTTACCAACGTGGAAAGTTTGCCGGAAAAGAATTCCGATGTGGAAAATTTTGCGGAAAAGTTTATTATTGTGAAAAAATTGTGAAATCAGTTGTAAAGGTGGAAAATCTGAGAAAACAATTGTGAATGTGAAAACTTTGAGAATTCAATTGTGAAAAAAAGTGAAACACAGTCACAATATACACATTTCAATATGATGCATATGCTAGGGTGACACCAACTATTTCTATTCTGGCTGGAAGGCTCCCAGATGATACCATAAAAGTGGTCCCTTAATAAATGGATACGAGAGTGTTTACTGAATCATAAAAGGATCCAGGGTGCTCAATCCATTTAGGGGTTCGAGTCCGAGTGAGGGTTCGTGAAAGTTTACCAGGGCGTGGGCCCCAGGACTTCACTACTACCGACCTAATCCTATTTGGAAATGCCCGGCGATAGGGATTATGAGTGAAAAATGCGTATGCAATGACAATTTATTAAAACGAGTAACAGATAACAATGAATCATGTATAAACAATTTATCAAAGCGGATAAATACATGAAAAGAAGTTAATCATGCATAAAAAATCATGTGATAATACAACAATTCATCATATCAATTTAATTCATGAAAAAATAATTAATCATGTACAAAAATCATATGAAACAAACTCAACAATTTTATTAAAAAAAATAAACACCTCAAAAAAATTCGGTTTCGACCTTATTGATCCCAGTGAAGTCGCAAACTATCGCACCCCCTTTTTGGATATTTCCTAATGCGACCCGAGTTTGGGACGAGATGTGAGACGAAATCAGACTCATATCACAGGATGCATATGAAGTCGCCACCCTAATTTGTTTCTAGGTTTAGGGAACCTAAAGTCATGGCATAAAAAAATAAAAAGTTAAGGCAAAGTGGGTCTGAACCCGAGAACAACGGTTCGGGGTCGTGTTATGGACTCAGGAAGGTGTTAGGCACCCGAGTCATATCCTAAAAAGGTTACCGGGGAAAATAGGTGTTTAATCATGCTTGAAAAATAAAAAAAGACCTATTTTAGTGATCACGCCCAACGGATTAAATTTTAATAATTTTAAATAATCATGCATACGAGCGTATATGCAAAAAAGCGTGGAATAAATAAAAGGGTAGGAAATGCGTACTTGTGAAGGGCAATGATTGATTTGTCCTACAAAGTCGAGATTATTAGTGCTAGTAAATAATAATAAATATTTGACGATTCATCGCAAGCAAAAATAATTATTTAAACATTCGAAAGCATGCAAAAAAGTAATTAGTTAAATGGTACGAGCATACGAATAATCGGTATCGGAATTATCGTACACAAGCGAAATAATTATTTGTTGACGAGTAAACACAAGCAGAATAATTAAACATGCAAGCATACGAAAATAATTAAACATGCAAGCATACGAAAATGAATAAATAGTACAAGTGCGAAAATAAATAAACAGTACAAGCATACGGAAAATTAAATAAACAGTACAAGCATACGAAAAATCGGTACGAAAAATAAATGTGATGGGCCGGAAAATTAGACTAGGCCCACTGGGCCTAGAAATTGGCCCCACTAGGTGGGCCCATCAGCTGGGCCCATTAGACCAGCCCCTTCTCTCTTTTTTCATTCCAAGCCCGTGACCAATGAAAATTACCCCAACCCAAACCCAACCTTCCTTCTTCTCCAGCCTTCTTCTTCTTTGCTTCGAACCAGAGGCAGCAGATCAGCACAGGGCGGAGCGCAGCACCAGCGGGGACAGCAGCGACGTCCCAGAAGTGGAAGTTCCGGCGAGGACAGCAGCAGTGCGGTTGGCCAGTTCCAGCGAAGACAGCTGTAGCGCGAGTGGCGTGGTAGCAGACGACGAAACAGTAGCGAGAGCCGGAGAAAAAATTAACTAAATGTGCAGAAAAATAAAAGGAGAAAAATGGAGGATTGAGTTCGTGAATTGGTGCCTCAATCCCCGCTCGAATCCATGGTATAGGGTTGGTATTTATAGGAAATTTGAGTCGGTTGAGGGCGAGGATGACGTCAATGAGATGACGTCGGAGATGGCGAGAGCTTGATGACGAGGCAGCTGTGTGTGGCTAAGAACGATTGGGAGCTTCGAGGAAGAACGTGAGGCGCAGGGAGGAGAAGATGTGGCTGAGAATTGAGGTTGAACTGGTTCTTGCGCAGGAGCAGAGGCAAAGGTGGTGACTTATGTGTCAACTACCTCCACCCTTGATCTTGTTTGACTCTCAAAGTCAACTAAATCAATGGTGGAGATGAAGCCCTTGATATATTAATTAACTATTCAGTTCAAGTAGATGATACGAAATTTTGCCTGGAAATAAACATAAACTCCAACCAAAATTGTTAAAACGTAGAACAAAATAAACTAATATAAATAGCATACAGTGAGTGATGAAAAGTTCCCTGAATAGTTTGATAAAAATTCCCATGTAAGTAATAAAAGTTCGAGCGTAAAAAAATGCTAAAAATATAAATTGAGTGAAATGCAATAAAATGGTGCGAGTTAAAATAATAATAAAAGCTAAGTAGCTAATGAGTGAAATTGTTCGATCCTTGGTTTTGGGAATTTGACTCGGAACCGATACGGGTTCGAATTGGAAAAATGATAAAAATGCGAAAAAGTGACGAAATAAAATTTAAATGACATTAAGCGTAAAAATAAACATCAGATTGACGAAAATAAATGGAAACATGATTTTAGGAAATATATGGCAAGAAATGTGAAAAATGAAAGATTTAACATAAAAAATCGGGTAGCAACAATTGCCCCCTCTTTACTATCTTATCAAAAATCCGATGTAATCGAGATTTTTGATGAGCAGTAAAGATGGTTGCTACCAAACCAGCAATGGTTTGAAATATGCAAAATGTAAATGCAGACTCCCCTGATAATGGGATGAAAAGTGGATACAGAAGTGTAAATGACTTGTCCCTGATACTGGGATGAAAATTAAATTGGCAGAAATGTAACTGACGACTTCCCTGATAATGGGGAAAAATGCGGATAATGACTTATAACTCAGGTAGGGCGAGGGTAGTACTCGCAGTCCATACCTTCGTGCAGAAAAGTTTTGATGGTTGCTTTGCCAGGATGTTGAGGCACAATCTTGGCCTTCTCGGATAATGAGGAAAAATGTCTTTTCGGATAAGGGAAGAACTAACCTTCTCTGATAATGAGGAGGGATGTCTTCTCTAGTAATGAGGAAGGTGGCCTTCTCTAATAGTGAGGTTGGACGTGATCTTCTCTCGGATAATGAGGATGGTGATGATCTTGGATAAGATCAGATCTCTCTCTGATAGTGAGGACGAATGATGATCTTAGATAGTGAGATCGGATGGTCTTCTCTCGGATAATGAGGAAGATGTCACTCTATTAGGGAGGAATCCATTGTACAAATCATCTAAAAAAAAAAAAAAATCCAGCCTACAAACTTCAAAAAATATGTCTAGCTAAATATCCTCTCTCTCCATCCAAGTTTCTTCTAAATTAGCTTTTCATTTCTCACTATACAACCCTCATCCTTTCACAAACTAATGTCTCATAGGTGACGATATGGTCTCCTTCATCAACCTGTTTGCCCAACCATGAGAATTATTATTGTACAAACGAAGGTGCATGGTTAGCGTCATGGTTTCTCTCATTAAGCCATGTTAGGTCCCTTATTACTCAAGTTGTTCACCCTACTAAGCAAACCAGCTAAAAGGTGTCGACTTGCACTAGTTCTAGAAGGCCTAGAATGCCCCCATGTGCATACTTGCCATTCCTTGGTAACCACTACGCATATTACGGTCAAAATTGGATTCAATTTTTCAGAGCCTAAATGGTTAAAATCAGGTCAAACGGTTAAAATTAGGCCAACATCCAAATTTGGCCAAACTGTCAAAACGAGGTCTAAATGGTCAAAATTGATTTCAATTAGTCAACACCAATTCAAAAATTGCCAATGTTGAGTCAAATGGCGAAAATCAGGCCAAACGTTCAAAATTGAGCTAAATGGTCAAAACTAGGTCGAATTATAAAAATCTAACCGAATTAGTCAAAATCAAGCCTAAATGGTTAAAACAAAGACTAATTGGTAAAAAAACACATGGTCAAAACCAGACATATTTGATCAAACTAAAGCCTAAATGGTTAAAAACAAGACTACTTGGTCAAAATAGGTCAATCAGTCAAAAATGGGCCAAACGGTCAAAACCGAGGTTTAATGGAAAAAAAAGGTGAAACGGTTAAAAATGGGTCATAAAGTAAACATTAGACCTAATTGATCAAAATCAAGCGTAAATAGTTAACACCCAGACTAATTGGTCAAAACTGAGCCAAATGGTCCAAACCATACTTTATGGTCAAAAAAAGGAGTTGAGGTATATATATTGAGGTCCGGGTTATGGATATAGGGTTTAGGTTTAAGTTTAAAGTATGAGTTTTTGAGTTTAGGTATGTATAGAGTATGATTTTAAGCAATTAGTTATTCACAAATTAATTAATATATAATTGTAAATAAAAATATTTAGATAATAATGAACTTATACTAATTAAGAAATTACAAATATATTAGTTATAAATATATATGAGGCTTGAGGTTTAGGTATAGGCTATATCGAGGAAAAATATTTTTATTCTTATAATAAATGTATAGTGATGATTATTTAGATTCAACAACATGACATTAACATTTGACTATAAATTTAAGCACAAATCCTTAGAATTTATATATATATATATATAGTTATGATCATGGTTTTCAAAATCAAGATTTTAAGTAAAATCAAAATGGATAGGTATATTAGAAACGTAAATTCATAAGAATTTATAAATTATGAGAATTAATATATATACTTTTTCATTTTATATGTAATTTGACTAATAATAATTACTAAAATTTACGAAAATAATTATTTTTACTTGTATAAATAAAAGACAACACATGATAAAAATCAAATTAAAAGAAAATAGTATATTTTTTTTCTTAATTATTAAAAATGGAAACTAAATTCTTCATCAATAATATACTATTAATGGCATAGTTTATACGAGATTTAAGCATACGAATGATGTCTCATTTATTATTGCAATCAGATTGAAAACCATGTTGAGTAACTAATTTTATGAAAAAGGGAAAACATGCTAAGTAACCAAACCATGAAAAACACTAGGCTTGAAAAAATTAATAGGTTGCCACATGTGGAGCTTTAAGTGAACCAGGTCATATGATCTCTTTCCCTGGGGATGGGAACGAAAAATCTAACCATTAATTCATTTGTTCATTTGAGTAACTGTTATTGTATAGAAATAGTTTGATAGCAATGATGAGAGAAAATATTGTATTACTTGGTTTAGTTTCAATTAAAAGCAGCCTTCTTATAAGAGTTGAAAGATACAACATATAGAATTTGAGAGGACCTGTCTTAAAAGAATTAAATACGGAAGTTACATAAATTAATACAGGGGTTACAGAGGAAGCCCTAACATTACTCCCCCAACGGATATCAAAACCCCCGGCCGATATCAAACCCATCGAAGAAACGTCGCGATGTAGTAAAGAGTAGGATTATTTTTTAATTTTTTTAATTTTTTTACCACCATAAATCATGTCGTGTAATGGAGGTTTTAATTAAGTAAATGGATCAATCCAATTAAATAATTAAATGGACCAAACCCATTAATTAATATTCACCCAACCCATATGGTTCCCGCATATGCTCAGAAGCCAAAATTATGGCAAGAAATTGAAAGGCACCGAAATTGCTCCAATTGCAAAAGTCCTAGAAGTAGGAAATTCGTTTCTGACTAGCAATGGTAACTACCATAATTAAAACCCTATTTTGTCTTTCTTGTGCGTATAAGATACACAACGTTAGCCTCCAACATCATGCTCTGCTTCTCTTCTTCGCTTCTTCTTTCCACGGTTATTTCTTTTTTCTTTTTCTTTGTTTTTGTTGTCGATTACTCTCAAGCGACTTTATCTCATTCGATGATTACAACATTGCTTGTACGAAGCCTTTACCGGTGGCGTGGGTAGAGCCGTCTAGTGCAATCGTAAAGCTTGTGCATGGTCTTCCAGCTAGTAGCCAACACTTTCGCAGAAGAAAAGAAACTGACAATCGAGACATGAGCAACCACCGTGAGGATCTGTCGTCTAGGGACGTGCGTAACGCAATTCCTACACGTCCATCCAATAATCGTGAGGTTGTGAGCATGTCACAAGAGTCAAAAGCTGTCGAAGTGGTTGTCCGCCAAGGTGAGGGGCGAAAAACTGGGAGCGGTCGCGATGGAGAAAGTAGCCGAGGGAGTGCCCAAAAATCGCAGTACGATGGGCGAAAGAGTGAGGAGCCATGGCGAGAGATGGAAAAAACGTACCATGCCAAACAAGATGATTCACAAGCTGCAGAATTGCGAACAAAGAGAAGGAATGACCGACCTGCAGAGAACAAAAAGTATACAGTATATTTAATCAATACAGAGATAAACTAGATAGTGATAGCGACATAGATTCGATGGAATCTAGTGCTGATGTCATGCCGGCATAAAAATCTTGCGCACCCGATCCGAATAGAGATGCTGTGTCTAAAGGATTCATTAAATTCGTTCCTGGTGTTCTAAAGGAGGAGAACGCAGAAATAATTAAAAAGGAGACAATAATGGGTTCTCTGGATGAAGTATTGGAATGTCTTAGAGAGTTGTGGCCGGACTATGCGACCATAGAAGTGAACGCCTATGATCATACGTAGCCGAAAGATAACTTTTGTTTGTCATGTTCTGAATTGTCCTTTTACCCCGCGATGATGAAGAAAGTGGTGAGCCAGTACTATCTCATGGAAAAGCATGACTGCCTCGTTCCGCGAATAGGTGAATATGCGTCACGTCCGCCAGCTGGCTATCTAACAGTTTTCATTGAGCAACTGAGACATGGAATGCGAGTGTCGTTCCATCCATTCCTTATTCAGCTCTTCCGAGAATACCAACTTTGTCCAAGTCAATTGACGCCACAGGGTTGGAGTTTCCTTATCAGATTTATGAGCGCGCAAAAACGTGCAAGAGTTCAGTTCTCTTGTTGATGAAAATTTTCCGTCGATTCGCGAAGTTGGCGAGAACAAACGATAAATTGAACTACCATTTTTCCCACCGTGAAGGAGAACCAATGTTGGCATCCAAGCTTCCACCGTGTGAAATTTTTTGGAAAGAACAATTCCTATTAATTTGACCAAAGATCGGCAAATGGTCCACTCCACGTAATTGGCATGAGCCGCGAGTTCGGTTATTTAATTCCACGCCAAGCCTAAATGACGTTGAAAGAGAGATACAAAGTCAAATATGCAATCATACCCCTATTAGCATATCACCTCATCCTCTCGAGGTAGAACTTCGCTTGATTTTTGCATCCTCTAACTGTTTTTGTATTGACGATGGTAGGTATATGGCTCAAATATCGTTGAATATTTCTTATGATTGACTTATGATGATATTTGTTTCATGCATAGGGTAAGCTTTGTTTTCGGTCAGGCTTGCTTGCGGCTCCCAAGAGAAGTGGCAATTTAGAGGTGGACAATCATGGCACTAAACGTGTCAAAAAACTTTTCAATAATTTACAAGTATCTGCAACTTCCGTGAGGCAAAAAACACCACTAGTCGAGGTAGAATCGAGGTCGTTAACACCTGCTATCGGTGGAGCTGTTAACAAACCCATCCTCCCTTTTAACGTTAACCAACTGAAGAATGACACTACTGATGTGCAGGTGAAAAAATGCATCAACAAGAGCTTAGAGGTACGCGCCACAGTCACTTGAAGTCCCTTTCATTTACAATAATGTTGTATTTATGTCTGGAACTATTGTCCATAGGTCTAGGGGTGTCAAAATGGGTCTGACCCGATGGGTTGACCCGTACCCGACCCTCAATTTGACCCGTCGGGTCATCATTTTTTGACCCGTTAAATAAAGGGTCAGAAACGGGTCGACCCTACGGGTCATGGGTCGACCCGTCTGACCCGTTTAAAATTTTAAACAAAAAACCCTCATTCTCTCCTCTCCTCTCATTTCCTCCGCCGTTTTTCTCTGCTACTGCTTCCCATTTTGTTCTCATCTCCTCTGACACTTCCCGATCTCCACCTCGTCGCCTCATCCGCATCCACGCCAGCCCAGCATATATACATTCTTCCATCGGTCTGATTGCAGTACATGATGCGAGTGCTTTCCGTTGTTTGATTGCAGTAAGGGTATTTCAGCGTCTGCTCAACCTTATAAGAGGACGCCGCACAGTTGGCTCAAGATCGCTTCTCAAGATGTAACTATCACATCTCTTACTCGTTAATTCTTGTGTTCACGTTTTAAGTGAAGTTGGAATGTGTTTTTTGTGTTTTTGAGCAAGGGGGTTTTAGAATTTGAATTTGAAAGCTGATTGTGGGAATTGATCAATGTGGTGTGATTTTTTTTAGGTTGAGGATAACATTTGTAAGTTTGCGAAGAAGGGTTTGACTCCATCTCAGATTGGTGCTATTCTTCGTGACTCCATCTCAGATTTGTAAGTTTGCGAAGAAGGGTTTGCAAATAATTTCTCTATGATTATTTGGTTGCTGGATATGTGAGAAAATGGCATTGTTAGAATGAATGACCTTGGTTTTTGGTAGATAAAATTTGTGGAAGGCCTGATTTTTTGTTGTTGTGGGTTTCATCAGTGAGTGGTATGTTGTCACAGGACTGGGTCAGTGTAGCTTTTTATTCTTTTAGATGTTGATATATCTTACTCCAATGAAGAAGTTTCTGCATTTCCACATGCTCATTTGTCTGCTGTATGTTTTACTGTATTGTTTCTATTTGATTGTGAAGGTCTTGCCCCTGAAATTCCGGAAGATTTGTACCACCTCATCAAGAAGGTTGTTGCAATCAGAAAGCATTTGGAGAGGAACATGAAGGACAAGGATTCCAAGTTCCGGTTGATCCTTGTTGAAAGCAGGATTCACAGGCTTGCTCGTTACTACAAGAAAACAAAGAAGCTTCCCCCAGTCTGGAAATAGTAAGCATGCTTCTTTTCTCCTTCTATTGTTGATGTATGTATCTTACTGTTGTTCATTTTTAATCGAGATAGTTTATATGGGCTGTATGCTTTGTTGGTACTATCTGTTAAATAGTAGAGAAGAGAAGTTGGTACTATCTGTTATATATAAGTTAGTTAAGGTCTGTATTTGAAGTGAACTATACAGGCTATAGGATACTAAGATAGTTAAGGACTGCAAATACAAAAGACTAGTAAAAACAAGAATTTCAGAAATGAAGAAAAGAGTGATAATATAATCGTTTCCTAGGATATATTATCTTTCTGTTTCTTTCACCAAAGTCTGCAAATAGGACTCGGACTCTCACCTATATTGAAGAGAAGGATAAAGACCATCTCCTTTTACAACTGAAGAATCAAAAACAAAGAAAAACTCTCTTTATATAGTTTTGCCAAATATCTAAGGAAATACAAGTTTTGAACAAATCAGGATTGCCATCAGTGCGACAAAACAGCTTTAAACAAAGCCAATTTTGACGACATCTGATCTAACATGTACTATATACTAGTAATATATATACACAAATGAATGCAAGTAGTTTGATTGTTAAATAACAAATTAGCTGTCGATTAGAGAAGAAAAGCGGCAAGTTGGTAATCATATTGAATTAATTAATTAATTTAATTAACTTGTTAGCTAGGCTACATTAAATAATTAGTGGTATGTGTCTATAGATATAGGTACACTACTCAATTGGTGCATGGTAGGGCTGCCTTGGTTTGACTCCATTCTCTATTTTGCCAACCCTAATGATAAAACGTTTTGTATATGGTAGGTGAGATCTGGCCCAGAGATTATACTTAGATTGTGACATGTAGCTTAACTCTACGTATACGTTTTTCTTTTCTTTTATGAGAAAAAGAGGTGATGAGTTGTCATGTATGTAAAGTGGGTTGTTTAATCATTTTTTGTACGGTTCTTAGAGTAATTAATAATAAGGTTGAAAGTGAATCACACTCACTTCAATTAGCAAATAAGTAATTGTTTTTGTTTTTTTCCAACATCAGCGTAGCATGAACAGTGTGTATAATTTTCATTATGGGACTTGATGTCACTCTTCACTACTACTACTACTCACTTGTCATGACAACAGATATTCCAATTATTATTATATTTTACTACTACTACTACTACTCACTCTTCCTATATTTTGTGGAGGTAGACACAAGGTAATATCATTTTAATTTATAGATTTTAAATTGAGTACACATGTAATTTGTTTAATATTTGTTTAATTTGTTTTTATTGTAGAGGTTGAGAAGTCAGCTTTGGAGGAGCTCACTGAAGATATTATTTCCCTTTAAATACATGCAATTTTAATTTTAGAATTAGTACAAATGTTTATGCTAGAATTTCATTGGATTTGTTTAATGTTTATGCTAGAATTTTAAATAAGTTTTTTTATTGCTAGTTTTCGTTTAAATACATGTAATTTGTTTAATGTTTATGCTAGAATTTCATTTTAAAATCCGTTTATTTCATTGTAGTATTTGTTTAGAAATTTAAATGTATAAAATATATAGTATGAAACTTGTTAACCGAAGAATCACGTCAATAATAACTTGTTTTTATAAAATATTTATTTTAAAATTTTTCATAAAGAAAATTGATATTTTAAATGCACCATTACTTTTAAAAACAAAACCCATATAAAAAAAAAATTTTAAAAATTTAAAATTCGGGTCAAAAATTCGGGTCGGGTTGACCCATCCAAATTTGGGCGGGTCGACCCGTCCAAATTTGGGTGGGTTGACCCGTTTTATACTGTTCACGGGTCATTGACTGGTCACGGGGCGTGCGCGGGTCATTGCTGACCCGTTTACGACCCGCTTGACCCTCTGAAATTTTGTCTTCATAAAGACAAAATATGTCAAAACGACGTCGTTTTGCTTAATGGGTCAGATGGGTCGGGTCGGGTCGACCCGCTACCCTGCGGGTCAAGAACGGGTCGGGTCATTTTTGACCCTCAACCCAACGGGTCACAGTTAAACGGATCGGGTCGGGTCGGGTCGACCCGTTTGACACCCCTACATAGGTCACGCAATTGTCCAATAATGGTGTTGAAGAAACTCGACAAGAATGTGCAAGAGGAGGTGTCCAATTTGAAACAAGAGCTGGGAAAGGAGAAGAAAGTGGTCGCGGCGACAATTGAAAAGTTGTCTAACGATCTTGCCGAGGCTGCAAAAAAGAATGATGAGAAAGAAGAGAACCTGCGGAAGATTGAAGAGAGCTTGACGATTCCAAAGGAACAGCTCCTGAATTTCGGAAAGTTGATGGCCGATGAGGAGAAGACACACCATGAGCAAGGATTCCATGACGGTCATAAGAAAGGCTTTGACGAAGGCGTAGCAAAGGAATGAATGATGGTGTCGCTGTATACAAGGGTTCCGCGGAAATCACGAATGAGATGAGCGAGGTGGCGCAAGGTAGCTATGGAGTTCTTGAGTTTCTGAGTGAACATCAACCATCTTTTCCAGTGAAAGAGATGCAACATTCGCTTGCCAAAAAAAAGAAGGAGTTACATCCGGACAAAGACTATTTGGCCGAAGTGATGGATGACGATTTAGATCCCATGGATACATCGATGCAAGAGCTAAGCAAGATGGGCGATACAACTATTTCTGTTGCGGATCTTGATGAAGTGGAGTTGAGTGAACTTGCAAAAGACGATACTACAACCAAAGAAGGCTAAAAAACCGACCATGATCTATTATTGTTTTGTTAGACGCATTTATTTATATTCTCATGGAATTAGTACTTAAATTGTTTGGATTAATTTAATTTGACATTGAAGAATTTATTTTAGTCGTGAAGAAAATATGATTTTCCTATGTGAAATGTGTAACCGAAAATCATGAAGTATGACACAAATCAAAATCATAATTGCTACTTACGCTTCCTTATATGTAATTGTCATCATTAAATGTGAAGCAAATTGTCGAAAGAACTTGATTGAGCGCGCGTATAAACAAGTAAGTCTGATGCAAATGCGACGCAAGATTATTGTGTATGAACCATAGTGAAATGGTCGGTCGACGTAAATATGGATTGTGGGAGAATGTGTATGTCATGAAGAATGGGGAACATCTAGTTGATGTAATGCTAGCGTAACCTACAAAATTCCATGGATTAAGATATCACTTAAACCATGTAGCATTTGCATGATCACGTAGGAAAATAACAGGTTTGGTGGCGCAAGTTTGGTTTACTGGCATAAACCGAATCACATACCATCGCAAGTGACTGCCAAGTTACGTGTCCATGTTAATTGTATGATTAATTGCTGAAGTTTGAGAGACTAATTTAAGTAGGATTTCCCACTCGAAAAATAGCTCACTTCGGCTAATAATCACCCATCAAAAAGTGGATCCCCCATTGTCGTCTTCTCCCTCTCTTTTTTCGTGGTGAAGCGACGGTTTTAAAAAATAAAGACGGAGACAATAGAGTTTTGAAATGAAGATTTCATTGTAGTGGGCGAGATCGACGCTTTAGGGAAACAATCAAGGGGAGTCATCGCATAGCATGCTCGGTTAGGGAATTTAAACACATAAAGCTTTCGCAAATGATGCTTGTTTAGGGAAAGCAAATAAAAGCTACTAAAAGGTGCACGATGTGTCAAACCTGGTACTCCTTGAGATGCATACCATTCCATGCGTATGTTAACTGTTTGCCATCAAGGGTCATAAGATGATAAGTGCCATTCCCCAACACCTTGGTTATTTGGTATGGTCCATCCCATTTGGATGCGAATTTTCCCTTCTCTTTCTTCCCTGTGGCCTCAACGCTCCTCAGAACCAGGTCACCTTTTTTAAAGTCCCTTGCATGTTGTAATAACGACGCATGACTTGCTGATGTGCTACTAGACGAATAGTTGCAGTATCCCGCTTTTCCTCCAACTCAATGAGAGAAAGACACAACCCCTCATCATTTCCGTCGGGATTGTATGTATTGGTGTGGTAGTTAGGTAGCCCAATCTCTACAGGAATAACGGCCTCAACACCGTAAGTCAGACTAAATGGAGTTTCGTCGGTGGCAATCTTATGCGTTGTTCTGTAAGCCCATAAGATGCCTGGAATTGCCTCTGCCCACTGTCCTCCTAGTCCTTCCATCTTGGTACGCAAAGCGTGAAGGATGGTGCGATTTGTGGCTTCGGCCAACCCATTGGTTTGAGGATGGCTGACAGAGCTAAAGCGTTGCTCGATTCCCAAATTAGTGCAAAATTGTCAAAATTTAGTATTGTCAAATTGAATCCCATCGTCAGTTACCAAGATTCTTGGTATTCCAAATCAGGAGATGATGAATTTCCAAAAGAAACGCTCCACTTGTGTTGCAGTTATGGTGGCGAGTGGTTCGACCTCCACCCACTTCGTGAAGTAATCAACTACAACTATCAGGAATTGACATCCACCTTTAGACTTATGAAAAGGTCCGACCAAATCCATACCCCATTGGGAAAAAAAGGCAAGGTATTGGGATGGAAATCACTAGAGAAGAATGCAAACGTAGAACAACAGAGTGTCTTCGGCAGGAATCACACTTCTTCACTTTCTCAGCCGCATCGTGGAACATAGTGGGCTAGTAATATCCATGTTGAACAAGCTTGGAACCTAAGACACGTCTGCCAATATGGTTGTCGCATATCCCTTCATGCACTTCGTCAAGGACATATTGAGCCTTAATGGGGGCTAGGCATCAGAGCATTGGTCCACCAGCAGCTCGCCTGTACAATTGACAGTTTTTCGTATGTTTTAAAACACCGCATTATTTTCGTATGTTTGCCCATTAAGTTTTTCGTATATTTTAAAACACCGCATTATTTTCGTACTTTGCTTAAATGTTCGTATGACATGATTATTTATTTATGCCATGTTTATTAAATCATTTGCTTAATCATATGCTTGTTTAATGTTTCGTAAAACTGCTTTAATTATTTTGACTTGTTGTAATAATTAATTAATGCTTTTAATTCTTTATCTCACTTGTTGTAATAATTAGTTATTGCTTTAATTAATTATTTCACTTGTTGTAATAATTAGTTAGATTAGATATTCCGACCTCCAATTTGTAATAATTAGATAATTAGTTAAAAATCATGTATTCTTCTTCTACTCAAGGGAAATTCCTTCAACCGTTCGTCGGCGTCGGTGGTCTACTCATTATTTTCTCCTTCAAGGTATTTTGCTTCTCCTTCGCTCTGGTTTTTCTTTTACTAGTTCAATATGTGCTACACTAGAGCTACTAGGGGTCTTTAGAGGCCTCTAGATCCAGAAATCGAAAGGACGCGCAGTATTTTCTAGCGCAAAATGATTCTGAGGGCTGAATTAGAGGGTCAAGGTGTTTTCTTTCCCCCCCAACTATCTTCCTGTCATTCCTATGGATGACAGGCGGCTTCATGATTCGTTATGGGGGAAGTATAGAATGGTTTATTTTAAAATGTTTCTCTACGACTTTCCCTTTCCACTTCATACTTCTGTAGAGAGGTTGCTGCACCGGTATGATCTTAATCCTGCTCAGATAACCCCTTCTTCTTGGTGCGGTATTTACGCATTTCTTCCCGCTTGCAAGATGAAGAATATCTTTACTCCATCCGTCAATTTAATCTACAAATTCTTTAGCCTGAGTTGCCATAACTGCTTGGTCGATATCGCCCCGCGGTGGAATGACGCATTCGTGCAATCATTCTGGCAAAAATTTCAGGGCTTTGAGGAAACTGTAGCTGACTGGAAGAGCGGTTTCTTCGTGCTCGAACTACCTTCCCGTTTATGGCGTAGGGGCTTTAATCAGGAGATTACTAATGTTGTCTGGGTAAACCCAGGGGTGTTGACGAGGGATGAGTTATCTCACGCTAACGCCTTACTAGAGATAGATACGTCTTTCCGTATTCGAGAATTCGCTTTGTATAAGCGTTTGGAAGAGTGCGTTACGGGTAAGCATTTCTCCTTCCGTGTTATCACTTAATTTTACTTGCCGTTCTAACACGCTTCGTTGGCAGAAAATGCTGAAGGTCAACCGTCTGGAGGGAATGACGCTCCTTTAAACGTGATACCACTCCAAACGCTACCAGCTTCTCCACCGCCCGAGGGTTCCAGCCGTTAGACTACTCCGCCAAAAAAGAGGAGAACTAAGACAGTCGTAGGGGGAAGGCGCGACATCTCTGCCCGAGCCTCTCGCTTCCTTGATAATTGGCTACCTGTTTGGGGTAGAGGAACAACTTCGAGTTGTCCTACAACTAGGATAATTGACAGCGATAGCGAAGAAATGGACATCGAGACAGAGCTTTGTCATGCTTCCTCGGCTCAACGAAAGAAACTCAGAGTGGAGAAAAGCAATCTGATTGCTGAGGTTTCTTCTAAAAGGGTCGACGAAGTTCCTACCGTGGTAATTGACGCCTCTACTGTGGCGAGTACTTTTGAAACAACAAAGGTTGCTGAGGCGTCAACTGACGCTCCTCCCAAGGTTACTGAAGTTCCATTTGCGGCAGATTCGCTTCCACCGACTAACGCCCCTGACTCTCTTATTTCTTCTTATATTCCTGATGTGGTGATGTCAGCTCCCTACTCGAGCGTGCTTCCTGACACACCGATATGGGGTCCCCAACCGTTATTCTTTACTTCCATTTCAGGTGTCGATGGTTCCGCCAAGGGTTCTTCTCCCTCCATTATCGCCAACCTTTCCCCTAAGGGTCCTCAAGGAGCTCCTTCTTACCAGTTGGATTTGTCAACCTTAGGCACTAACGGGCTTCGTGCCTTAGGGGTGTCGGACCCGTTGTCGCGAGATCAGCCAACAACCTTCCTAGCAGGTGAGATATTTGGTTCACCTGAGGATAAAGAGTCGTTGCTGCGGCTTCCCCCCGATATTCGGCACGCACGTGTTCTGAATGACGCACTGGCCGGCTTTCGCCACGTGCATTACTTTCTTGAGGCTCACGATGACAAACTTCGAGGTTCGTCTAACTCGAAGGAGCGATTGGATGCCGCCTTGGCTAAAGTGAAGGAATTAACGCTACTTGAAACTCCTACCCTGGCAGAGCTGAATGATTTCCGCGCCGAACTTACTAGAGAAAATTCTAAGGGGAAAGCCAAAGTTGAGTTGCTAGAGGCAGAGTTGGTTAAGGAGGAGGCCAAGGTTGGATTATTGGAGGCAGAACTAGTGTCGGCGGACAAGAAAAATTCTCTTCTTCGTGAAGAGATATCGGCTTGTAACGCGGATCTGGCAAAGGTGCCTTCAAAGATAAACTGGTGGAAAAAGAGAGTCGTGCGGGCCTTTGCCGCCGGATTCGCGGACTACTATCGCGGTGGGTCTTTCGATCTGGCTAAGATAATCGATTATGCCTCTGAAAAAATGAATGAAATAGACACGAGCGAGGAAGGTTTCCTTTCTTTAGGAGAGGGGGAGGGAGGCGATGGGGGCGACGCTGGGGTGCTCCCGTAATCAGAGAGAAGTCATGATGGCTAGAATACACGTGTTTGTTCGTGGAGACGCTAGGGATTGTCGTGCCCTAGGAACTGACGAGATCAAGGCGTCTTTTCACTTTTCTAGGGTTGTACTCATTGCTCACGTCTTTTCCAGGCGACGACGGTTGCAACAATCATTTTGGCTGACCACTAGGGTTATAAAACCCACCACATGTTATTTTTCCCTCTTTTGTTGTTTCATTTTCATTTCTCCCTCTCGAGCCGACTTGTGTTTTTTCTTTCCAACGTCTGGGCGTTCTGAGTTTTTCCTCCAAAAAGGTATTTCTATCCTCATCTGCCATCTTCTTCATCTTTTTCTTTATTTTTGCCATGGCTAGAATTCGTACCAAGTCTGTTGATGAGGAAAAAATTGAAAGTACTGCCACCACTATCACCTCCTCATCCATGCTTCAAGATCATTTATATAAGCACAATGCCCGTATCCCTGAGGATTATAAGCCTTCTGTGGCTTCTGATTCACTTCGCCTTAATAGTGTAATGCTTGGTAATAGCAGGCTCTTGTATGCCAAGATGTTTGGCTATGGCTTCAGGTTCCCTCTTGATCCTTTTATCGAAAGCCTGTTTGTTGCTCTGGATGTGAATCCCGTTCAGTTGGCTCCTAACGCGTACTGTTGCGTTTATGCATTTCTAGGACTCTGTAGATACAAAGGGATTACCTCTCCTTCCCTTATATTACATAAATCTCTTTTCCAACTGTATAGCCATAGGGGTGTGATAGCGATATCACCCCGTTATGATGATGATTCTCTTAAACCCTTCACCTGGAAATTTCGGCACCTTGAGTCTTCCATTGAAGATTGGAAGAATGAATTTTTTATTGTCGAGCTATTTAGCCCCCTAGTGGCGGACTGGTTTTAACCATGCTATCAAGGACACTGCCTGGGGTCGTCAGACGGCTCTTCCTCAGTCTAAACAAGGCTGGTTAGACAAACTGCTCGAGTTGGACATCTACGTTCATACTCGCAAGTTGGCTTGCGGCACTGACATTCGAGCCTGTATTGAGAGTGAGTGTTGTGTCATTTTCTTTGTTACTTCCAGCGGTAGTAACGCTAACGTTATGTCGTGATTACACAACTCCTGATCCTGATCAAAAGTCGGAAAGCGTTAGGAGACGAGAGCGGAGGGCTTTAAAGAGGAGGGAGGAAATTGCCACTGTTGTTGTCTCTGCCGCTGCTATTGTTACTCCAGTCATATCATCCACTGTGACTGTAAACCCCATCCAAGCGCCTTCTTTCGCGACTGGTTAGGGATCCATCACCATTCCTATTTCTATCCCGGTTGTATCCATTGCCGTTGCTCCTGTTCCAGCATCTTCTTCCCGGGCTCCCCCGAAGAAGAAAAAGAAGAAGACAGTGCGCGTTGCCGCCCTTACTCTTTCTTCAGACGCGGACAGGATACCGTTGTCGCCCCTACCCAGTTACCGTCATCGGGAGACATGGACCTAGGCCATGTACTTCGACATACTGCCAAGAGGCAGCGACCCGATGGGGAAAACGTGAGTTCGCCAACGAATCCTGTTATCAATGAAGGGGACAATGCTACCCTTTTTGCTTCGATGCCGCCTCTTGGCGGCCAGTCTTCTGACCCTTTGGGGACCATGGGCATTTCCAGGTCTTTTGACGCTTCGCGCAATTCTCTTAATTTCGCACTTCCTCCTTCCTATTCCACTGTCCTAGGCTTTACTAAGGACTTTGCGGGGGTCGGTTTTCCGCCCTTTCAGTCTCACGGTCCTTTTGGGCTTCATGGGGGTACTTCTTCTAGCCAACCTCCATCTCCTCTTAATCTGTACTTTGTTCCTTCCAGCGCGTCGATGTATCACCCTGGTAGCGATAACATGCCTCATATGATGGCCGATCTAAGTTTGCTGGGGGAGTCTGGGCCCGTTACCCATCAAGATAACTTGAGAAACTTACACGGAGTTGGGTTTGCGGCTACTGGGGGAGATAGCTCAGCGGGGATTTCTTTTTTCTTGGCTGCTCACGCGTTAACGTCTCCTGAGGAGAAGGGGGCGTTTCTTTCTCAGCCTGTTGAGTAACAGTTGGCCCTTGTGCGTTCCACCTTATTCTCTGGTTTCTCCCAGTTTCACTACTTGTCCCAGTATTTATCGTAGGAGGTCACCTCTCTTGCTTCTGCTCGCCGCGATCTTTCCGACGAGCTCGCTAAGGAGTGAGAAGAAAAGAAGAGGCTATCAGGAGAACGTCAAGGGTTGGCGGTAGCTTTGGCGATGGCCAAGAAAGATTTTAAAGTGACCAGGGAGTAGGAAGCAGCTAGGGCGTCTGATCTTGAGGTTGCTCTAGCAGCATTACAGGAGGAAAAAACCGCGTTAGAGAAAGAGTCGTCTTAGAAGGGCAAATGGTTCGCTGAGAATACGACCCGCATCATGTCTGACTGCTTTGTGGAAATTTACGGAGAAGACGTGTATGATGCTGAGGCCCTCATTGACGCCTTTCGGAAGAGATCAGGGAGTCTTACGGATGACCACTTTCGTCAAGAGAGAATGGGGGGTAACGAGGGACAAGGGGACAACGAGGCTGGCGCGCACTAGGCACTGTTATCACCCCTTTTTGTCTTTTACTCTTGAGGGTTTTTGCCTTTTTCTAGCCCCTTGAGGTTTTTTCGAACAGTTCGCACACATATATTATTTCTTTTCGTAACTGATCCCCTTTCCCACCATCTTTGTTTCTCTAAACTTTCACGATAAGATAGTTGCCATGGCGGGATAACATCATTCCGCCAGAGGATGAGATCACCATAGCGTCACCCTATACTCTGCACTAGATATCGCGACATGACTTAACCATGCGTCTTCCAATGCCGGTGTAGAATAACGCTACTCAGCAGATAATTTCCCAAGTAGAACTCATAGAAGTGACTCATAATCAATATTGTCCACTACGCGTGGCGTATACCCGCACGCGCCATCGAGGCGACAGTATCCTTCCGGAGGCGTTACACCGCTTGAAGAGATAACTCCATCGACGAGACTTCGTCTAGGATGAGCATTTTCATAACGACATCATACTGACGCAGGTATTCTCGACCGACGATGAAAAATTCCTTATAGATGAAGAATTCCATGTAAATAAACGCGAAATTATTCCCTTCCGCAATAATAGATATCCAAGGGGGCCAATCGCGTACCCTCCCCTGACTGCCTTTCCCTAACCGAGGTTGCAGGAACTCTAGCCATTGTCCATGCACCTATCGCCATGGCAGGCCTCACGATGTTATTGCTTGCGCGGGAGTCAATTTCCCCCTCGCTTCCACAAGATCCTGCACATTCTCAGTCGATGCTTTAGAGCATTAGTCAATATATTGTGCGATAATTAAACATTAATTACCATTTAGGAGCCGTCGCGCCTCCATATCCAAGGGTCGTCGGCATTATCCATGTCGCTTTCTCAACCAGCCATCTTCGTCGGGGATTTCCCATCTGGTTACTCACTGGGATTTCGCAACATGTCGCTTTCTCAACCAGCCATCTTCACCAGGGATTTCCCATCTAGTTACTCGCTGGGATTTCACGATTTCTTTCCGTATTCTTAAATTTCCACGGTCGTCCCGGACAGTGCCTCATCTTAGTGAGTCGTCTGATCAAGACCAGCCATCACAAGGATAAGACTTTTCACGTCCAGGCGTTGACCTCTCATCTCGGAGTTGTGCCCTCACTTAGTAAGCCGTCAATATTAGCTCGGACGTCGCAAGGATAGGACTTTTCACTTCCAGGATGGAGTTTCTATCTCTCTGGGGGGTGCCACGTCTTTGTGAACCGTTTGTGTTAGCTCGGTTACAAGGATAGGACTTTTCACTCCCAGAGAAGTCGGGTCATACCTCATCTTGGTGGGCCATCTGTGTTAGCATGGTTGCCATAAGGATAGGACTTTGCACTCCCGGGGGTGTCGGAACGTGCCTTGTCTTAGCAGCCCGCCTGTGTTAGCGCGGCTGCCCCCAAGGATAGGACTTTTCACTTCCGACACTTAATTTTAGGTATGCCAGGGCGTGCCCTCACTTAGTGAGCCGTCTGATCAGGACCGACCGTCACAAGGATAAAACTTTTCACTCCTGGAACCCTTCTTCATTTATCATCTGCACATAATCAACAACCACAAAACACACAAGAACATTCTCTATTCGAGTGTTAGCACATGTTAGGGCTGGCTTTAGCAAAAAGGTGCAGAGATATATCAAGATCTAGCATGGTATAATTTCAAACGAGCAATATTCCAAGAGTTGGGTAAGGGAGTACCGTCAAGTGTTTCCAGGTGATACGCTCGCTTCCCTATAACACGGGTAACGCGGTATGGGCCGTCCCATTTCGGACTGAGTTTCCACATACGCTGTCCGGCGACTCGTTTGTCTCTTAGTACCAAGTCACCTACTTTCAGCAGTCGTTCTTTGACGCGCCTATTGTGATAACGCGTCATTTTTTGTTTATAATGGAGCGTTTTCAGAAGGGCTTCCTCATGCCATTCTAGTAACGCATCGAGGTTTGCTCGCAACCTTTCCTCATTCAGTTCCTCCCTGAAGTACGCTACTCGCAGGCTCAAAGTACCGATCTTCACCCTTGTGACGGTCTCAGTGCCGAAGGCCAGTGCGAAAGGCGTTTCTCCAGTATTGGTTTTAACGGTCATGCGGTACACCCACATCACGTATGGTAGCTCGTCTGCCCATTTCTTTTTAGATCCATCCAGGTTTTTCTTTATGCCGCTGAGGATACTTCGATTCGTCACCTTCGCTTGACCGTTGGTCTGCGGGTGAGCCACGAAAGAGAACATTTGTTCGATCTGGAATTCCACGCATTGGTCTCTAAAGAACTGGCTGGTGAATTGCGTCCCGTTGTCGCTGACTAGGACACGGGGTACACCGAACCTCATAATAACTTGGTGTTTAAAGAAACGCCAAATTCTCTCTGTTGTGATGTTAGCAACCGCTTTCGCTTCTGCCTATTTCGTGAAGTAATCTACCGCCACGACCACAAATTTTAGTTGAGACCTTGCCTTTGGAAATGGTCCTAGGATATTAATCCCCCATTTCGCGAAAGGACAAGGGGCCACAATTTCAGAGATTTCCGTGGCGGGTTGTCGAGGAATCTTGGAGAACTCCTGACATTTCTGACATGTCCGTACATAATTGTGGTAATCGCTTCGAATAGTAGGCCAGTATCTGTCCATTTTTCGCGTGGCCTGAATTAGTGCAAACACTATTTTCTCAATGCGAGCGTATCGCAGCTCAGCATCTTTCAAGACGTGACTCATGAAGTAGACAGGGTTGTGCAGACGGTTGTCGTCTCGAACGAGGACAACACTAACCACTTCGTCGGCAACGCCGAGGTATAAGTATAGGGTGTCGCCCGGTTCTGACCTTGTCAACACCAGGTCGAATGATAAATAGGCTTTCAAGCTCATAAAAGCCTCTTCACATTCCGTTGTCCACCCAAAAGGGGCTTTCTTGCGAATAACTTTAAAAAAAGGAAGGCATCTCTCGCCCTGCTTGGAGATAAACCGTCCTAGGGCGATAACACGCCCTGTCAATTTTTGCACCTCCTTAACAGTTCGAGGAGATATCATGTCTTGGATAGCTTTAACTTTCGAGGGTTTGGCTGGATACCTTTCTGACTGACCACATAGCCCAAAAATTTGCCCGTTTGGAATGCAAACATGCATTTACGAGGATTCAACTTTATCTGGTACTCTCTCGTCACATCAAAAACTTCTTTCAAGTTGAGCAAGTGGTCCTTGAAGATTCGTCTTTTGACCACTATGTCATCAACGTAGGCTTCCACGCTCTTTCCGATCTGCTTTTCAAATATTTTATTCACCATACGTTGGAAAGTTGCTCCATCATTCTTCAGCCCAAACGGCATCGCCGTGTAGCAGTAGGTGGTTTTTGGAGTGATGATGGCAGTCTTTTCTTCATCCTCAATGGCCATAGGGATTTGATGATATCCTGAGTTGGCGTCTAGCGAGCTTAGATACGCGTACCCGGCAGTCTGATCGACTAGCTGGTCGATTCGAGGGAGCGGGTAGCAATCTTTGGGGTAGGCATCGTTCAGGTCAGTGAAGTCGATGCACATACGCCAATCTCCGTTGGGCTTCAGAACAAGAACTGGATTAGCCAACCCGGTTGGATATTGGACTTCACGAATGAAACCTGCGCCCAGGAGCTTCGTCACCTCCTTATCAACGACTAACGCCTTTTTCGTGGAAAACGCTCGTCGTTTCTGTTGGACGGGCTTGACACAGGGATCGACATTAAGTCGGTGTTCCGCCACTTCTTGCGAGATACCAGGCATATCCGCAGGCTTCCAAGCAAATTCTCCTTTACATTTGTTCAATAGTTGAGCTAATTGGAGGTTTTCCTCGGGGCTTAGCTTTTCGCTAACCAGGAAATTCACCTCCGTGATCCCGTTAACTGGTACGGGTACCATCTTGTCCACAGGCTGAGTGCACTTCTCATCATTCTGGTCATATGGATCCACCGTGACACACACGTACCTGTCATAACTCTTCTGAGTCATGAGTAAGTAGCATTCAGCCGCCATTTTTTTATGACCTTTGATTGAGACCACTCCATCCCAAGAGGGATACTTCATCCTCAAATGCTTTTGAGATATCTTTGCCCCGAAGCGGTTGAGGAACGGTCACCCTAGTATGGCGTTGTAAGGCAGGGTGAGGTCAACAACTAAGAATAACAGCTCCTCTGACCGTTTGGACGTGTCCTCTCTAAAGTGCACTAGTAGCATTTTAACTTCAGTTACTGGGATTGGTACTCCATCTACCCCAATTATCGGCTTCTTGCATGGTGCCTGTTCACCATCTGGGTGTTTCATGAGGTTATAGGCCTCTAACGAAAATAGATTCACTGCGCTTCCATTATCAATGAGAGTTTTTCTAACCCCATGGATGCCAATAACAGGCGTGACTACTAACGCATCATTATGTGCAAAAATGACGCCTTTCTCGTCTTCCTCGGAGAAGGATAATACCATCCGATCCAGTGCAATTATTGCTTTGCTTTTTATTAACGGGCCCCCTCGCTTCTGCTTGTCTCCGGCTGTGGGCGTCAACGGTACATGCTCGTCAAGGTACGGTGTGCCCCCAGCGATAATGTTGATGATAGGAAAGTCATCTTCGTCAATCGCAAGCGTTTCCCTACCTCTCCCGGTAGGTATGTTATTATTTCCCGGAACGCGAGGAGGGGGTTGTCTGTCGTCAGATGCCCTGTTTATCGGGTTGTTCCTAACTTCTTCTCTTGCCTTGGTGATAAATTTCCCGAGGTATCCCTCTTCTACCAAACGCTCTATTGCCAGCTTTAATTCTCTGCACGCGTCTATAGAGTGTCCTTCGACTTTATGAAATTTGCAGAAGGCATTTTCCCTTCCTCCCATGACCACTCCTGGATTTACGGGAGCTGGATAGCGTATAGGGAGGTTCCGCTATTCCACAATTGCTAAAATCTCTACCCTCGGTAGTATAAGGGAAGGAAGGTTTGGGTCGTAAATCCGGCCCTTGGGAGGATCTGTTTGCCGCTGAGTAGGGGAGTTACCAGATTTTCCCCTTGAATAGTTGCCTCTTCGTTTGTTGGAGGTTTTTGGGATATGATCTTTTCGTTGGGCGTAATCGTCTACAAAATGGCCGTCAGGGATCGCATTACTAGGAACGTTAGGTGTCTGAGGTACGTTTTGTGGCACGTTTCGGGCTTTGTCTCTATTTTCCTCTTCCTCCATTCTTGCATAATTATGAGCTTTCAGTCTCAACGCGTCCAAGGTTGCCGGGGGGTCCATCATTAGCGTGTCTCGCAATTTCTCATAACGACAGTTCCACTTTAAGGCTTCCACAACGAAATCGATAGTGACGCCCGACGTTAACGACATTTCTAGGTCAAAACGACTGAGAAAATCTTTGAAAGACTCCTGAGGTCTCTTGTGTATGTCAAATAATGCTGCAGTAGATTTTCTTATGGGGACCGCGGTGCTGAACCAACTTCGAAACTTAGATTCCAACTGCGTGAAGCTGTTAATGGATTTTGCTGGAAGACCCTCGAACCAGAGGCGCGCAACTCCTGCCAGAGTCATGACAAATATCTGGCATAAAGCCGCATCACTATGGGTTTGGAATTGCATGAAGACTTTCACCTTGTTAAGGTGGGAAATGGGATCTCTAGTGCCGTCATAGGACTCCGCGGGGAGCTTCACATGTCGGCTGACCATATGGCGCCTTATGCGATGACTGAATGGGTGGCCCGAGGTGTCGTCCAGGATTTCGCGAGTGTTACGAGACGGTGACGTTTCCGGGTGATGCCTGCGATTCTGAGGATCGGGAGTGTGATGACGCCTAGGAGATCGGCTACGGCTCCTTGGCGAACGAGTTTGATATCTTCGACTACTGGATCTCTCACTACGCTCGGGGGATGCATCTCTGTCCATTTCTCCCCGCCGACCATCCCAACGATCTCTATACTCGTCAAGCCGTCTTTCCCCTTGAGAGATGAGAATTTGTAGCGCGTGCGGCACGTAGGGCTCTACTCGCCCCTGAGCGAGTTGCACAAGGCTAATGGGTGTATCTGTTGCGGGCAAGGTCAACAAAATGCTTCTGTGTTGTAAGGACAACAAGGGTCGTTCGGTGACAATAGATGATGTAAAAATAGCCTGGGGAGGAACACTCGACCCAGAAACATCCGGCGTGATTCTTACAGCCAGCTCGGTCAAGTAATCCAACCGAGAACGAAGGGCAGATATTTCACTCGCGAGGGGGGTTGCTTACGCCATCCAACATGAATCCTCTTAGAGGAGTGAGAAAACTAGATCCCGCCATCTGGGATATAGGGATGTTAATCTGGGAAGAGGGCGCTCCTCCTATTGATCTAAAGGAGAGATCTGAAGATTCCAGAGTAATCTCGTGCAAAGTGGTAGAATCGTCAGTAGTAGTGAAAGGAAAGAGTTGTCTGTGAATCGCAAAAGGAATGCCAGAAGATGGAGGTTGTGTGGACTCCGAATCAGAAGCCATGATCGTTCCGATCTTCCAAGAAAAACAGAGCTTGGCTTGGCTATTAAGGATGCTCACTTAATAAACCAAAGCTCTCAATGAAAGCACCAGTTTGATAAGATTCGGACTTATGGAGAATCGGGGTGAGGATTATGGCCGCTTGGAGTTACTGTAGTTGTCGTCGAGTGTACCTACAAAGCGCCAGAGGGGGGGCTCCGGCATAGACACTCCGATGCTTAAGTCAGTAAGGCTGTTCCAGCTAGCAGAGGTCCGAGTACCGATCTTAGGCTTACCTCTCATTTCAAATGGTGGGGTATTTATAGGCAGAGCGTGGGCGTTACCTCTAGGGGGTGGGCGTTATCTTGGGAAGATAACGCCTCAAGTGACGTCATGGCTGACCTGGGATGGGATGACGCCGTGCGCATGAGATTCCCCCCCCCCCCCCCCCCCCCCCGCTGATGTCGACCATCCCAGGGCTCTTCTCTTCAAAAGGGGGCAGCAACCTCCGCGGCTGACGCTCGGCTGGCACTGTAGGGATCCGGTCTCAAGGCTGGTGTGAAGACAGAAATACCCTTGGAATTGCCTTAATTGTTATCAATAATTTAATTAAAATCCATTTAATTATCATTTCTTACAATCTTCCTTATAACCAATCATAAGCATAAATCATCACAATTTTCTATACTCTTCTTATCACTCACGTAGGCAAGTTAATGCATGATCAAGTGGCATGTCGCCCGAAAGAATTATGTATGCAATGCGAAACAAAGAATATAATTCAATAATTAATATAACAAAAGGAAACTTGCATAACATATAAATTAGTTACACTAAACATCCAGTACACTAATAATTATCTAATATACTTCAAATTTAAACCCAGAAATAACTTTCCCAAAACTGATCCTGCTGTAGGGACTAATCTGCAAACGCTAATAGTTTTAGGGCTTAACTTCACCATCTTCATAATTCCAGGGACTAAACAGTAAATAAATTCTCTACAATACTTTTCTAGAATTTTTCAGAAGATTTAACACCTGCAAAATTCACTTATGCAACCACCCAGTTATCCTACTCATAAAATTTATTCTTCTGACCACTATGATGCTATTATCATACTTTAATTAAATTGAAAAACCCTAGTTATCAATAATTACATTAATTAGAGTTTTAAGAAAGGAAACATATATATCCATTCACAACAATTAGCATACACAATGAATTCTTCTCTTGACAGAACCTACACCTACCAGTTTATGAATTCCTACTCAATTTCCATGACACCCACACATCAATCTTTGAATAAGAGATGAGGTTTAGCTACTAATATTAAAACTAACCTTTAAATCACCCAACAATTTACCCTTTTCTTCTCCTCTGTTCTCTTCTGATCGTCCTCTCTCTCTCTCTCTCTCTCTCTCTCTCTCTCTCTCTCTCTCTCTCTCTCTCTCTCTCTCTCGCTATTTCTCTTCTTCTTCTTCTTCTTTTCTTTCTACGCTTCCTGGTTTTCCTTTCTTTCTTAACTTCTCTCTTTTGTCTTTTCTTTTCCTTATACTTACCCGAAAAAAACAATTCCTTTCTTAACCCAATTATTCTATTTCTTATCCTAATATTTCTTTATTATTATTATTATTATTATTATTAATACGAAAAACAACTAGTTACACACGAACCTAACAAAATTTCTAAGTCTCTTCTAATCTAACTACTACTTGTCTAACTAACCAAAATAAATCTAAGTCAAGATTTCTAGGGTGTCACACTTTTCCTCTCTTATCAATACAACGCTCACAACCTCGTCACGTGCTGTAATATACAAGTAGAGTGTCTCACTACCCTTTGGAGCCTGCAGGATAGGTGGAGAGCCTAGTTGTCGCTTTAGTTCCTCGAAAGCTTGCTGAGCATCATCATCCCATTGGAAGTCCTTCCCCTTCTTGATTAATTTGTAAAAGTAATCGTACTTCAAACTTGTACAAGGCAGAAATCTTCCAAGAGAGGAATACATCCTGTAATCCTTTGCACCTCTTTTATTGTGCGCGGTGATTACAAACCAAAAAATGCATTTAGCTTTGCCGTATTGGCTTCTATTCCTCGTTCGGAGATCATGAACCCTAAGAATTTTCCCTAAGTGACTCCAAAAACACATTTCACTGGATTTAGTTTCATCCCGTCGTAGCGTTTGAAAACTCTCGGTCAAATCAGCCACATGATCGTGGAGGACCATACTCTTTACCACCATATCGTCCACATATGCCTTTACATTTCTTCCTTTCTGTTGTTCGGACATCTTATTCACCAAACGGTGATAAGTTTCTCCTGCATTCTTTAAACCAAAAGGCATGGCAACATAATAGTACAGATCAATGCTAGCAATGAAGGTAATTTTTTCTTCATCATCGGGATTCATTCGAATTTGGTGATAGCCGAAATAAATGTCCATGAAGCTCAGCAAAGCTTGTCTTGATGTAGAATTAACCAACTAATCAATGCAGGGAAGAGGATACGGATCCTTTGCATAGGCTTTGTTTAATTGCGTGAAGTCGAAGCACATGCGCCACTTCCCATTGGCCTTTTTCACTAAGACAACATTTGCTAGCCACCGAGGGTATTGGACTTCACGAATTAATCCAGCTTGAAGGAGTTTAGAGACTTGATATTTTATCACTAATTGTCTGTTATTGGCGAAGTTTCGTCACTTCTAATGAACATGTTTTATGGTCGGGTCAACAGAAAGAGAACTGAGTCATAATTTTCGGATTGATGCCTACCATGTCGTCAGCAGTCAATGCAAATATGTCAGTGTTGGAGATTAGGCAAGCGGTCAACTGGGCTTGAAGTTTGGCAGGAGTTGTAGCACCCATGAACTCCACCTTGGATTCGACATTTGGATATAGGTGCACAAATTTTTTAGCGTCAAACGGCTCCATTGGTTGAGATTTCTCTTGTACTAAATCTGCCCGAACGTTGAAGAGTTGCACAGAAATAACCTTCCCTTTTAGCATGTTCAAATAAATCCGACGAGCAACCTCCTGATCACATCTAGCGACAACAATGCCTTTCTTCGTTAGAAATTTCCTGCAAATGTGGTAGGTAGATACAATAGCTTGAATGGAATTCAACGTCGGTTGACCAATGATGGCAATATACGAAGCTAGAACCTTTACCACATAACACTCAATCCACACTATGACTACGCAATCGCCGTCATCACCTATGGTTGTGGGTAAGGTTATCATCCCTTCCGGCATGATGAAACTGCTAGTGAAGCCATACAAGGGAGATTTCTCAAGAGTGAGAACATCTCTAGTCAAGCCTAACTTGACGAAAGCGTCATACATGAGAACATCGGTCGCGCTACCTCCGTCGATCAAGATTCTCTTAATAGAAAAATTACCCACGGTAGTAGTAATGACAACAACATCATCATGTGGCATTAAGATATTTTGTAGATCTTCTGGCCCAAAAGTCACGTTACATAGTGTCGGTCTCGTTTCGTAGGAATCGGGGCGAGCGAGTCTCAACGATGCACATGATACGCGTACGCCTTTTTTGCAGCCATACTCCAACCTTTGATGGCACAACCACCTACAATAACATTCACAATGACAGCTGGTTTGCTGGGTCCGGCCATAGATTTAACAAGTTGCCATGACACTGAATCGCATCTGGAAAATTATGCATAAGCATCATTGATTGGAAAGTGGAGATATGGTCATACGGGTCACCAAAGTCGTCATAGGATTCCACTTGCAGCATCTTGAAATCCCGGGGGAGTAGCCATAACATAACATCATCCATGAATGGGGGTTTTGCGGACAGAATAAAGGCATCATCATCATCATCATTACGATCATTATGCCTCGCAGTAAGTTATTGATGCACCAATCGTTCAACTTCTCCCCGATTCATCTAGGCACCACTCCTAGTGTAGATAGGGTTCCTGGTCTCCCTCTAGCTCATAGTCAGAATCAAAACCTGTGTCAATGAAACCATTATCAAGGTCTACTAGAGTACAGTCGTCGAAAAGTCTGCCTCTATCTGAACGTCGAGATCCTTTGAAACGCTTCAGCTCTTTATTCTGCTGCGCGACTAGTGCTGTAAGGCGTTGGACTTTTGCTTGCCAATCTGTGCTACCATCCGCATGGACGGAGGATGAAGGAGCAGTAGGAGCATTGACATTGACAGGACCATCACCAATAAGATTGGCGTGACCATCAATAGTGGGCATCCTTGAAATTAGAAAAAACTTCTACACACCAATAAAGAGAATTTATAGTACGTTAGAAAATCAGAAACTACCATCCCGATTTCCCACAGACGACACCAAATGTTAGTGTATAGAAATAGTTTAATAGCAAAGATGAGAGAAAATATTGTATTTCTTGATCTAATCTCAATTACAAGTAGCCTTCTTATAAGAGCTGAAAGATACAACGTACAAAATTTGAGGGGGGCTGTCCTAAAGGAATTAAATACGGGAGTTACATAAATTAATACAGGGGTTATAGAGGAAGCCCTAACAGTAGCTTTATTTTTTTGGTCGAGGTTTTTCTTCGCCTATGAAGTAAATTTCAGCAAGCCATTGAATTTAGGGATGGCAATGGGTAACCATACCCGGATACTTATTTGTAACCATATCCGTTTAACCGAGTAATACCCGCTTTAATTGGGCTTGGTTCGGGTATTACTCATACCCGAATTTATCATTTCAGGTATTACTCATACCTGAATTTATCATTTCGGGTATGGTCGGGTATGGTACTTGGAAAATACCTGAATGAGTATAGCGTATTTTTTCAGTCTTTCATGCTTCTCCTCCCTCGATGCCTGCATCCTCCCTCTCTCTGCCCCGCCGTCTATACCCAAACTCAATCGCTGGCCTCTTCCATGTTATGTCAGCCCTCTCCTCCCCTACACTATGTGTCGGCCTCAGATCCGCACGCGAGTATCACATGAGATGAATGAAACAAAACTATTTGGATTTGGTAAGAAAAAGAGTAATGGGTTAGGTGAGGTGGAGTTGAAGTGGTGACGGTGGTGGAATGATTGAGCCATTATTACAGTGGTTTTGCCACTTATTTTCTTGCATTCTCGAATAATACTCCACTCAATTCTACGGATATTCTTTGATTATTGCAGGAAATGACTTTGCTGAGGCAGGAGCAGAAAAGGAGAGGACTGAGGCTACTTCTGGACCACTTTGGGATTTACCGATCCCCGACTGGTTGCTTAACTAACCGCACACTCCATGTTCCTGGCCAAGACAGATTAGCATGGCCAATCCCGCCGATGTTCTGGAGCGCCATCTTTGGACGCGCTATCTTCACGCCCTAGTTTCCAGTTTTGTTTAAAACTCTATTTTATGAAGGAGATCTCCTAGATACAATTCGGTTATAATTTAGCGTTTGATCAGGATTTTAACTTCCTTTATTTTCGTCTTCTTTCTAGGAAGAGAGGACTATTTATACTCTTCCTGGGGTTTTGAGAAAGGGGTTTTCACGATCCTTTTGGTTGGCGGCTCCTTATCTGGTTTTGGATCTCGAAGATATTTTTATACATTTCGCTCCTTCGGAAACGAAGGATTATTATCAATTATATACATTGCATATTTTACTTTTCAATTATGTGTATGAGTAACTAAACACATTCTTCTTAGTAGAAGTATTTTAAGCATGAACATGAGTATACATGAGACCTAACTGATCATCTTAGTCTTCGTATCTGCATTTAATTGATCTCATGATTATTCTTAACGTATTTCTATTTGATATTATATCTACCCAATTTAGTGTTGAATAGATAATGCAACTGTCATTCTTCTTAGTGTCTCGGTCATAATCCCAAGAGGATCGAAGTAGACTCCTACGCATTACTAGGTGTATCCAGGAAACTTTAGGGAGAAAGGTTACTCAGATCCAGTCCCGATTGACGCCCGAGGATACAAGTCAGGAGTTTTCTTCCCCTAGACAATCATCTGCCAATTCAGTAAACCCTTTAACCAACAAGGTGTTAGTTGGTAAGGCATCATCTCTAAGCGTACCTGAGGTGGTGTTGATACAGGAGGGAAGCATGGGTCATAAGCGTACCTTGATCCTATAGCAACTCTGTAGATTGAAGATGAACAACCTTGAGTTGATGATTATGTCTCGTCTCATAGCTTGCTAGCCTCTACTTGGAATCATTCTCATATTTGATCTCTACTACTCAATATCATCGTCTTGATCAAGAATGTCATTCTTGATCAAGACAGTTTATTTACTTTTCAGTTCAGCTTTATCATAACCACCCAAATCCCCATTTAAGTAGTGTTTTGGCGATTGCAAGATTTTACCAAGATTAGTACCATATTTTCCCCTGTGGATCGATCCTCTTACTACTATCTACAAGTAATTTGTTCTTAGTAGCGAGTTGTAACTCTTATATTTATTTTTTACGAGTTCGATGCTCAGTCAAATTTTGGCGTCGTTGCTGGGGAGAAATATTTTGGATAATAATCTTTGTGTTTTCTTGTCATCAGATTATCTCAAGAAACAAGCAAATTCAATCTCAATCATGGAACAACCAATGGAACTCACCCTCAGGGAGTTGAACCGAGGGGTTGAGCAAGAAACCTACTCCTACCTTAATCTACCACCAGTAGATCAAGACTGGACTATCAAGACTGATGTCATCCTCAATCTAAAAAAGTTCCATGGTCATTCCGACGAAAATCCTCATATCCACCTAAGAAGTTTTCATTTGGAGTGTGATGCACTTAAACCTCGGGATGTCCCCATAGAGAGAGCAAATCTAAGGACCTTCCAATGGTCATTGAAAGAGTTAGCGAGGGACTGGTTCCACAGCCTACCTCACAACGCCATTAGTACTTGGGCTCATATGTCCACGACCTTTTTGAACAAATACTGGAATGCAAGTAAAAGCCAGAGCAGCCAGGAAGAATCTCATCTCTATTCAACAGAAAGAAAATGAGAATTTTGGAGAATACTACCGTAGATTCAAAGATCTTCAGGACGTCTGTCCAAACCATGGACTGACTGATCACGCTCAGATTCAGTAATTTTATAATGGAATAAACCAGAAGGATAAAGAAAGAGTTGATGCAGCAATTGGAGGAGCTTTGCAAGATCTCACACCAACTCGAGCCAAACTATTGCTCTGCACCATAGCAGAAAACTGCAATAACAACATCTCCATAAAGCAACCTAACCCTACTTCTTCTTTAAATCCAGTTACTTTAGAACATCAGCTTACGAAAATTGCTAACTTTATGCAAAATCTTTCTACATATGCTACTAACCAAAGGAGCAGTCAAACCTGGGGAAATCATCTTAACTTCAGCCGATCTCAGAATGAACTCCAGAATCAAAATAAGACGTATTTGCAATTACCAGCACCTCAACAGCAATTACAAGCAGTTAGATCTTCCATTGACGACACCTTGAACACTATCCAGGCCAAACAACCTGCTCAAGCAAACATACAAGCAACACTAGCAGCTACTTTGACAACCAATTTAGTTGAGATCTAGAAATAACTCAGTCAGTTAGCGAAAAGCCCTCGAAATCAGCAGGAGAAATTGCCTTCCAACATTGCGAGCAGGCTTATATATAATGTCAGTTCAATCAGTCTGAAGGGCGGTATAGACCAACCCAAAAAGGAAAATACAGTGGCATACGTGAAGGAACAAGAGAAGCCATGGAATAAAAACTGGGAAAACGCACTTGAATCCTTGAGGAGATATAAGTCCAAGCCACTAAAGCAGATCAAAAGGGAAGAATCGGAAGAAATAGAAAGAGTCCTAGTAACAAAAGACTATACCTTGATCACAAATGAGGCTATAGAACAAAAGAAAGGAAATGTTGAATCACCTCCACCCTTCTTACCTCCACATGATAGGATCGAAGAGGAGGAAGAGAAAAAAGAATTCACGAAAATATTTAAAAAATTAGCAATTAATTTGTCTATGCTTGATTTAATTGCTAAAATTCCTTGTTATGCTAGATTCCTTGAAAGTCTATGTTCTAATAAAAGGGAGCTTGCAGGTGATAAACGGGTTAATTTGATTCAGAACGCTTCATCGGTAACCCATTCTGAGATGCCTGAAAAATGTACAGATCAAGGGACCTTCGATATTCCTTGCAGGATAGGCAACAAGAAAATCGAGAGGGCCTTGTGTGACCTAGGAGCCGGAATAAACATTTTTTTCATTAGGAAAATATGAGATATTAGACATTGGAATCATGGAGACTAAAGTAGTCATTCAACTGGCCGATCGGTCCATGATCCACCCCATAGGAATTGTCAAAGACGTTCTTGTCCAGGTCAACGATTTCATCTACCTCGTCAACTTCTACGTTGTCGACATGAACAAGAATTCACCTTCCAACAACCCCGATGTTCTCTTGGGTAGACCTTTCCTAAGGACTGCTAGAGCTTTAATTGATGTCTACCACGGTTGTTTAACTCTTGAATATTGTGGTCAAATTATTGAATTTAACATGAATGATACGAAGAAACACCCAAGCGAAGTACATAGCTTGTGCTTCGTGGATGTTTATGAGCCCTCTGCTATTAAATTTTACCAACTCAATAAGACTGACCCTCTCAATTATTTTCTTACCAGGAAAATAGAAGGAGAAAATCAAGCGAGTGCAGGAAGGCATGTCAGGAACAATACAGGCCTCCCTCAACCCTTTTGGCCCAGACAACACCTGTCTTGGCCATCCCTCAAGTCCAGACTCCTATTGTCACCATTATTGTCACCACCAACATCGCCAATCTCGGACCTTCGTCTTCCTCCTTCTCCCCACGGGACAAAGGGAAACGACCCATGGTAGAACCCAAGCCAGATCAAGAGCCTCTCGGTCCGCTGGTGCCACACCAACCAACCAACGCAGGTAAAAAACTAACCCTTCCACTCTCACTATACAAGGGCTAGTTGAACTTCGATTCAGAGCAGAAAAGGGATAAGTTTTCATTCCTCCTAAATTATAGCGAAATCAACCCCTGCATTATTTTTGATTTTAAACTGTTGAATATTCTAGGCTTGTCTGCTAGACTGAGGAAAATGATTGAGGACATTGGGTGGGGAACTATCTTCTTTACTGCTAACCTTGTGTTTTATGAATTTTGCATGGAGTTCTACTCCATTTTTTATTTTGATGCATCCCCATTCGCTGATGAAGGGGAGATACATGCCAACAAGTATTTATGAGAGGTTGTGAATTTCAGGTTGTGTGGCCAATGGACTCACTTGAGTCTGGACAAATTTGATATGCTGTTAGGATATGTGCATGATCATGTGGACCAACCCAGCTGGTATCCTTCTACCCTTTCTGCAATTCCTGAGAATTGGCCTGCCGTCAAAGTTTTTAGGATTCTCACTGGAGATCCAATAGTTGAGTTTGGAGAAGGATCCAAAGCTTCAATGCTTTGTGATCCTGCCCTGCGGATTCTCCACAGATTCCTCTCGGTCTCCTTCTCGGGGAAGACCAAGAAGTCTAGTGTCTTGACCAGGAATGAGTTATTCCTCCTGTGGTGTCTCGCAAATGGAGTCAAGGTAAGTCTTACATTCTGGCTGGCTAAACAATTCAGCTCTTCTAAGACCATTATGGTGCTTGGTTCTTTGATTTCTATGCTTGCATTGAAATCGAGAACTATAGCCCCACCACAATACTTAATGAGTATCCTGCGCGTAAGTGGCTTGATCTTAAGGCCCTAGACCAAATGGGAATGATCCATTTAGAGAGGGGTATTGTTTGTTATAACACAGGCACAACTTGCCGGGAGTAAAGAATCTTTGCAACCAATCCTGCAAAGCCATACCCACTAGCACCCCTGAGGACCCACCTAGGAATAGACAAGCAGAGAGCCTCCACCCCAGCTGCTGACCAGCAAGAACAATAGAGTGCATCTCCCTCTGCCCCAACACCTTCCCAAGACACGTTGGGCGCTCTCCTTGAAGTGCAACAGAAAACAAACACCATCCTACAGACTTTGCAGGATTCCTTGGACCAGTCCATCACTCTGAACCAGAGTATCTTGGACTCCCTCCTTTTCCTCCACAACAAGTTTGATGACTCCCACACCCTTGTTCCGCCTTCTGCATCACTCCCTCAATTCTCTATCAACACCAAGTCAAACACTGATTGACCTGCCCCTATGTCATATCTTTCATTTTCTTTTCTTTTTGTTTTTATTAGTAATTTTCCTTTTATATGTTAATTTGTCTCTCTTCACACATTAGGGAGAGTTTTTTTATGTGTTTTAATCATCATTGCATGTGTTAGACCCAATTCTTGCAAATTTTTACAAATTTTGAGTCTATTTTGTAAAAAAAATCCTATATGATTTTCTTTTGATTTTTGTGTATTTTCACATTATCTATGTTGTCTGTCCTCGAGAACCAAACCTATCTGCATCTAAGTATAAATCTTCATCACATAAGAAGCGAAAGCACTTGACTACTTAACTCTATATCTTATTGCCAAGGCAATTTAATGCGTTAACATTTCCAATACCTGTAAGATGCATTTTCCTGGTATTCTTTAAACATTCTTCATGTGCATGGTCCCCTGATTCTGATGCTTCACTTTTGACTCGATTAACTCTCTTTGATACATACGATTGCCAATTTTAACATTTTATGCAAATTAAAGAGTTCTTGATTTTTGCTCGATTGCTTGCAGCTTAAATATGCAATTGCTCTAGTATCCTAGCCTCAATAAACTGGAATAGCCAAAGAACTACAAAATAAAATGAGAGCAGATAAGAAAAATAGCAATTTGTCCTCGCATCCCTGCCTCAACAAGTGGGAATGGCCAAGAAACTATGCGTGAATTAATAGATTTGCCTTGGTGTCTTTTCCTCAACAAGCGAGGACATCCAGGAACTAGAATCATAGGTTCATGAAATCAAACACAAAAAAGTGTAAAAGTCTGCTCTAACTGTTTCGTAGCAGAAGTTGAGAAGGAAAATTTTAATTAATTTTAATTCTCAAATGTCAGTAGTCTTTGTACCCATAGAAGTTATTGGTTTTCCAGTTTAGCATTTAATCATGGCACTATGCAAATGTAGCATGTTTGGGGTTTTTAGGCCTTGCTAATACAACTTGGAGTTATGGATTGAAATGCCTGAGGATTCTGTGTGATAAGTTGGATGCTTGGAAATTGATGCTTTCTAGTTTTTGATAACACTGTCGTCTCTTTATGTTTTGCATATCTTATTTATTTTATGCTTAGGGGCAAGCATCGTCTAAGTGTGGGGAGGTTTGATTGAGCCATTATTACAGTGGTTTTTCCACTTATTTTCTTACATTCTCAAATGATACTCCACTAAATTCTGCGGATATTCTTTGATTATTACAGGAAATGACTTTGCTGAGGCAGGAGCAGAAAAGGAGAGGAATGAGGCTACTTCTGGACCACTTTGGGATTTACCGATCCCTGACTAGTTGCTTGACTAACCACGCACTCCATGTTCCTAGCCAAGACAGATTAGCATGGCCAATCTCGCCGATGTTCTGGAGCGCTATCTTCGGACGCGCTATCTTCACGCCAAACTTTTCAGTTTTGTTTAAAACTCTATTTTAGGAAGGAGATCCCTAGATACAATTCGGCTATAATTTAGCGTTTGATTAGAATTTTAACTTCCTTTATTTCTGCCTTCTCTATAGGAAGAGAGGACTATTTATACTCTTCCTAGGGTTTTGATAAAGGGGTTTTCACGGTCCTTTTGGTTGGCGGCTCCTTCTCTGGTTTTGGATCTCGAAGAGATTTTCATACATTTCGCTCCTTCGGAAACGAAGGATTATTATCAATTATATACGTTGTAATTTTACTTTTCAATTATGTGTATGAGTAACTAAACACATTATTCTTAGTAGAGAAATTTTAAGCATGAACATGAGTAAATATGAGACCTAACTTATCATCTTAGTCTTTGTATCTGCATTTAATTCATCTCGTGAATATTCTTAATGTGTTTCTGTTTGATATTAGATCTAGTCAATTTAGTAAACCCTTTAACCAGCAAGGTGCTAGTTGGTAAGGCATCATCTCTAAGCGTACCTGAGGTGGTGTTGATACAAGAGGGAAGTAAGGGTCATAAGCGTACCTTGATCCTATAGCAACTCTGTAGATCGAAGATGAATAACCTTGAGTCGATGATTGTGTCTCTTGTCTCATAGCTTTTCGACCTCTACTAGGAATCATTTTCATATTTGATCTCTACTACTCAATATCATCGTCTTGATCAAGAACGTCATTCTTGATCAAGACAGTTACTTGCTTTATTTACTTTTCAGTTCAACTTTATCACAACCACCAAAATCCCCATTTAAGTAGTATTTTGACGGCTGCAAGATTTTACCAAGATTAGTACCATATTTTTCCCTGTGGATCGATCCTCTTACTGCTATCTACAAGCAATTTGTTCTTAGTAGCGAGTTGTAACTCTTATACTTATTTTTGACGAGTTCGACGCTCAGTCATGGAACTGATATGAAGTTTGTGATCTGAGTATTTAGATAAGAAAGGAAAGTAATGGTGTCATTTAATTGTGGCATTCATTTGGTTGGTACCTCCGTTTCCCAATTCAAACTTTTTTTTTAGTAATATCCAATTCAATTCCACTCTTACTTGATTTAGATGGAAATTATGAAATCCTCTCTCACCTTTTCTTTTCTATTTTCTCTTAACTGCAGATCAGACATGTATATTTATTATATTTAATCAAATATATGAGAACTGAAGACTTAAGTTGCCGATGTTTTTGTATATTTGTTTCAAAATGGTAAAAAAAATGAGCAAAATTAGTTAAAAGATGAGCTTAAAGGGTGAACATCGAGCTTAAGTGATAAAAAATAAACTGGTAAAAAAATGAGCACATACGAGTCAAAGTGGTGAAAATAGAGTGTAAATGGTGAAAAATGAACCTAAATGATGAAAAACTAGCAAACATGATAATAAAATGGTAAAAGAAATGAGCAAAAATGATAAAGAAATGAATTAAAATGGTAAAAACTGAGTTTTATAGGTGAAAATCGAGTATAAATGGTTAAAAATGAGCCTAAGTGGTAAAATATGAGCAAAAATGGTAAAAAAACGAACCTTAATAGTAGGGGTGTCAAACCGGGTCTGCAGACTGGACCCGACCCGGACCCGGCCAGTCCCGAGATTTTTGGGTCGGGACCGGGACCAGAAATTGGTCCCGGTCCCGGCCCGTATAAGAAGTCGGGTCCCTGGGTCCAAACCCGGGAAAAATGGACTCGGGAAAAATGTTTCCTTTTTTTCTGTATTTGCAGACTAACTTCTGCCAAGCATTCGTACTATAATCATCATTGTTGCTGCAAATCTTAAATAATATTTGTCTACTAATCAAACAACCATTGCAAAGCACAATTCTTGAAAAATGACATTTCAATTCCAATAAATGGCAACCTCCTCGCTCAACAACATAGATAATAATGACCCAACATCCACCTGTACTGATTAAGAAATGGCTAGAGGGCCACTTGCCTCGACACAAATATTGGTTGTTTATAAATGTAAATATGCAGAAGTCTTGAAAAAAAAAACCAGCAGGCAATACATTACTAATTAAAAAAATTCTTGGATATATTGTCGTGACATATATCACTGCAACTGCAGATTGCCAAGAAACACCAGCGGTCTCTCGATCTTTATCATAACCATTTGATGTATACCATATCACAATTCACCATGCCTATATATATGTGTGTGTATTACAGAAGTATAAGTTGAGTCATTACTATTTATTTTTGCTGGTTAAATTCCATGTCAATTGGAAGGAAACTATAACAAACACAAAATCAGCCACAATATCTAATCTGAGGTATCTTCAACAAAATCATTTGAAAAAATCATTTGAAACAAAAGCAAGCACATTAGGATGTAAGTGCAGCTTTCCCTGCATTACCAAGTGATTTGAATGAGAAATTGGTAATGGCATTACCAATATAGTATACGGCGTATCCTTGATAAACTGAGCAGCGACGGTCGACCTCTTGGTCATTTTGTCAAACAACTTGCGGGGACATATTTTCCTTCAATCAAACTAGTTTCTTGCGTGTGAGACACATGCCTCCTCAAAGGAAGGGAAGGGACGGTACGACGACGATTGTTACTGCAAGAAGAAAAAGGGAGGGTGTTGCACCCCCTTTTTGGAATTTTTGCGCGACGCGGGTTTGGGACGAGATGTGAGATGAAATTGGACTCATCTCACATAATGCAATGAAGTCGCCACCCTATTTTGTTTCTAGGTTTAAGGAACATAAAGTCATGGCATAAAAAATAAAAGCTAAGGCAAAATGGGTCTAAACCCGAGAATAATAGTTCGGGGTCGTATTATGGACTCGGGAAGGTGTTAGGCACCCGAGTCACATCTTAAAAAGGTTACCGGTAAAAAGAGGTGTTTAATCATGCTTGGATGATAAAAAGTCTTAATTTAGTGATCATGCCCAATGAATTAAATTCTAACAATTCTAAATATTCATGCATACAAGTGTGTATGAAAAATACGTGAAATAAGAGGGTGAGAAACGTGTACTTGTGAAGGGTATCGGGTTGATTTACCCCTTTTCATTGAGAATATTTGGCACGAGGAAATGATAATATTCGAATCCTTGATGATTCTTGTATGAGCGTGAAAATGATTAATTTGGACAAACATAATAATTATCTAAGCATGAATAGCGGGCGAAAATAAGCAAGCATACGAAAAATAAATAGTACAAGCATGCGAAAAATAAATAAAAATAAGCGCGAAAAATAAATAAACAGTACATGATTGCATGGCACGAAAAAAACGACGTGTCAAAAATATTGGGCCTGGCCCACTAGGCCGAGAGTGGGCCCAAGACAGCCCAGGCCAATAGATGGGTTGGTTGTCCGCTTGGGCCAAGGCCAAGCCTTCCCTCCTTTCCGTTTGGGCTTCACGCAGCCCTTTCCCTTTCCTTGTTGGGCCAAGAACCAAGCCCAATTCATTTAAAAGAAACAACCCAAGCCTTCTTCTTCCTTATCCCTCACATTTAAAAGAATCAGACACGCAGTAGAGCACGGCGCAAGGCGGCAGACCAGCGGCTCCGGCGACTGCAGCAGGCGATGGCAACAGCAGTGGCGGCTCGCGATAGTGGCAGTGGCAGTGGCGGAGTGCGGCAGCAGACGATGCAGTAGCTTCGGCGATGGCGGCAATAAATAAATAAATATGCAGAAATAAAAGGAAAAAATAAAGGGAGAACAATGGAGGATAGAGTTCATGAGCTCTTCACTTGGCTCTTCTATCCCCGCCTAAATCAATCGCGTGAGCTTGGTATTTATAGGCGAGGATTTGAGTCGGTTGAGGCGTGACGTTAGAGTGGTGACGTAGGAGCGATGATGAAGGACGAAGACGTGTTGACAAGCAACGGTTATGTGGCTGAGGATCGCTGGAAGCTTCGAGGCTGCTCGTAGCCTAGGGGTGACAAGGTTGAACGTGAGGAGCAAGGGATGGGCTCGTCTCTGTTTTGTGCAGAAAGGTGGTAGAATGGCTTGCTTGCGTGTTAATTACCTCCACCCTTGATCTTGTTTGACTTTCAAAGTCAACTAGATCAATGGTGGAGATGAAGGGCATGATTTATTATTTAATTATTCGGTACAAGCCGATGATACGAGCAACTTCGCTTGAAAATGAATAAAAAATCAAACCGAAAATGCTAAAACATAGAATAAAATGATTAGTACACAGTGAGCGACGAAAAGTTCGCTATATAGTTCCATAAAAATTCACTTGCAAGCGATAAAAGTTCGAACAGAAAAAATGCTAGGATAAAAATTGAACAAAATGCAATGAGATAGAGCGAGTTGGAAAAATGATAAATAATAAGTAGCTAATGAGAGAAATTTTTCGACCCTTAGTTTCGAGAGTTTTACTTGGAACCGATACGAGTTCAAACAGAAAAAAGGATAAAAATACGAAAAAGGTATGGAATAAAATTTAAATGACATGTGGCATAAAAATAAACATCAGTTGGATGAAGATAAATGGATGTATGGTTTTAGAAAATTGATGATAAGAAATGAGAAAACGTTTTGAGGAAAAATTAAAAAATTAAAAATCGGGTAACAACAGAGGGTACGATGACGATTTGAAATACAGAATGAGAGTAAACTGACTAATTGGTTATTCGATTACAATCTTATACCAATAGCTTAACTGTACCTTGAATTTCATATCGAAGATGGAGAATAATGTTCTGGGTTTTGAGATACCAAAAGCTTCTATAAAGTCCAAGAAGCACAGTTGTTCTAATTATAAAGATTAAGATAGTAACAGAACTCTAAAACCTAGGATTTATATCAATGTACAAAATTTACTGACCTGGGTATGCTTGGAAGATGACTTTTGAGAATTGGAGGTTGAAGAAGAAGCAGAAGGGGGAAATATTAGATGCAAAAGCCACAAAATTTACTCAAGAAAACTTACAATGTTTCCAGATACAATCAGCATAGACCTCTGTTTTCCTCGTTGCAACTTCGACCCTTCTTCCACACTAGTGAGGGGTGCTGCGTGGTGGAGAAGGGAGCGACGATGAGAGTGAGGGGTGCGGCGTGGTGGAAGGGAAACGATGAGAATGGAAATGAAATTGAATGGGAATTACGAGTTAGGGTTTTTTTAATTTTACCGGGTCAGACCCGAGACCCGTCTGGTCAGACCCGACCAGACCTGAGATTTTCGGGTCGGGACCAGACCCGGTCCCGACGCAAAACGGGACCAAAAATTAGTCCCAGACCCGGCCAGAAACCCCAGGTCCGGGACGGGTCTGCGGGTTTGGTCCCGTTTTTACACCTCTACTTAGTAGTGAAAACCAAGTCAAAAAGTTATAAAATGAGCCAAAATGGTAATGAAAGAGCCAAAGTGTAAAAATGAGTTTAAATGGTCGAAAACAAGCCTAAATGTTGAAAAACAAGCCAAGATGGTGGGAAATCGAGCCAAAATGCTAAAAAAATGAGCCAAAATAATAAAAAATTACCTTAATTTGTAAAAAATCGAGTCTAAGTGGTTAAAAATGAGTATATGTGATCAAACCGGACCAATTGGATAAAACAAGTGTATGTTTAATTGGTGAAATAAACTTTCACTTTATTATAAATAAATTAAAAATTGGGTGAAAATAATTACTAAATAAATTTAATAAATCATAAATTAATAAGTGTAATTGGATATCCATTAGATACCCAATTGGGTAATGGGCATTATGCGTATGAACATTAATGGATATTAATGTTGAAAAATGAGCCAAAAATGTAAAACACGAGTCAATATGACAAAAAATGAGCCAAAATGGTAAAAAAATGAGCCAAAATGATAAAAAATGAGCCAAAATAGTAAGAAATGAGCTTAGACGGTAAGAAAAAACTGAAATGGTAAAAAAAACAAGCCAAAATGATAAAAACAACGAGCAAAAATGATTGAAAAAATTAAGCTTAATTAGTGAAAATCAAATCTAAATGGTAAAAAAAAACCAAAATGGTAAAAAAACGAGCCTAATTGGTGAAAACGAACCTAATTAGTAAATTTTCACTTAATTATAAAAAAAGTAAAAAAAATTGGTGAAGTAATTTAATAAAGTGAAATAATAAATAAATAAGGGTAATTTAATATCCATTATACTCAATTGGGTATTAAGCATAATAGGTATGCGTAGGGGTGTCAAAACGGGTCTGCGGGTCGGACTCGACCCAGACCTGGCTAGACCCGAAGACACCCGGGTCGGGACTAGACCCCGTCTCGACTAAAAATTAGACCAATTTTTTGTCCTGGTCCCGGCCCGTATAAGAAGCCGGGTCCCCGGGTCTAGACCCGGGAAAAATAGACCCGGGGAAAAAATTTCTTCTCTTTTTTTTTTAAATTTTAATATTTTGCATACAATAATATGTTCTTCTACGCTTTGGTTTCCCACCCCTACTACTTAGACATCAATTCGAGAAATAAAAATCACAAAACAGAAACTCCTGATTAAACTAACTAACACAAAATGACCCTTGTCACTTGTCAGCCCCAATACAAAACAGGACACAGTGAAGAAGAACAAACATGGGTGTCGTCATGTTGTTAGAAACAAAGAGAAGTGTAGAAAAAAGAGAAGAATTTCAATTCAAAGTTCCACCAAAAATAGAAGCAGAAGCATACCACACAAGTGTGTAGCTAAATCAAAACTTTCTTGCACCCAAATCCTAAGGATAAGCCTTTTCATATAAATGCTTGTAAATAGGCACAAACATCTGTGTCAATTGTCTCGCTAATACTGCCAGTATGCTTACAAAGACCCAGTATCACTAATAATGGTAGTATCACACCATGAACACAACCAAGCACCATTGTTACCAAGTAATAAAATCCCCGTAACATCTACCTCCGTCCCAGCAAATATACAGATAACATCAAATTATGATTGTACGATAAAACAACAAATCATTGATCCAAATCAAGACAGGAACAAAGATCCAAGAAAATTCAAGACAGTACCAAATCATTGCTTAAACAGTAATATCCAAGTCAACAATAACTTAAAGTCTTAAACAATAATAACAAAAACAGCAATAAGTTATAACCATAGTTCAGCCATAAGTCATCACAGCTCCACACAAAGAACTCTCAATTCATAGAAAAAGTTAGACAATGGATACCACAGCAAGCCATAGAGAACTCTCAATTCTCTCCAATGTCTCCACCACCTTCGACCTCTAATTCCATCACATTTAAACAAAGATCATCGAACTTATTTTTCACATCTGCACAAACATAGCACAAACACGTAATTATAAATGAGTAATACGCAAACGAATGATTAACTTAAACATATTTAGTTCAATATTAATGAGGTGATAATATAGAAAAAGAATATATTAGTTCAACAAATCCATACAATGCAAGTGCAAATTGCTTTCACATACTGGACGGTAGAATAATTAATGCTTACTTCTTTACTGTACTCAAATACTGTCCGCAAGAATGTTTGCAATACACCTTCCTATTGAAGAAATACACCGACTATACTTTCCTGCTACGCTAAGGAATCAAAAACCTTGAAATACAGATATAAACCTCACCCTCAATTTTCCAGAATTAGTTTCATTTTCTTTTTAGGTAACAACATACACCATTATCAACAATATCAACTAAAGCACACTACAGTAAGCAGAGGTCAAGGAAGGTCAAGTGGAGATCAGTCAATTGCCTCAAAAAGCTCAATGCAACAAAGATGACAAAACTTCAGCAACTCAAAAGAAACATAAGAAACGTAAACGAAGCAAATACAAGGGATCAATGCAGAATGCAACAAAGATGGGCAAAAGTTGTTTCAGCAAGTCAAGAATGGCAGACTTCAAGTTCAAACATGGAAGGGTGACAGGAAATGCAAGATACATTGCAATACGCATCTCATCAAATAAGTTAAACATTGATACAAAGCATAACAACATATGATTCAAACAAGAATTTAAGAAAAACCAAGTTAAATTGAGATTAGAAGAGCAGAAATGAGGAGTTTTGTTTGTTACCTCGGGGATTATAGTCGCAGACCTTGGGGATTACAGATGCAGTGTTTCATACGTCGGATTGGTATGTCTGGCTCTGGTATCTATTGTGGAAAGAGAACTGGGTGCGGTGCGGCGATGAGAGTGTGCGGCGTGGTGGAAGGGAAACGATGAGATGAGAGGCGATGAGAGTGTGCAGCGTGGTGGAAGGCTGAGAAACGATGAGATGAGAGGCGATGAGTGGAATGGAAAATCCGTTTAGGTTTTTTTTTAATTTAGTCGGGTCCGACACTGCAGACCCGAGCATTTTCGGGTCGGGACCAGACCCGGACCTGACCCAAAACCGGACCAAAAATTGGTCCCAAACCCTGCCCGAGACCTCGGGTCCGGGATCGGTCTACGGTCCCGTTTTGACATCCCTAGGTATGTGGCATAATAAATATTTAGTTTTGGTTTTTTTTTGTTTTTTTAATAAGCTGAAGACTTTATTAACTCCATCAGGAAGATGGAAGCAAGAAAAGAAAGAATATACAACTGTGGCACTCCCTCAACAGAGGAAGCGTTTAAACAAAACAAGGAGAGACAACAACCCACTCAACAGACAAGCAACCAACCTAGCCTACCTACCAACACTACCCCAAGTCAAGAGCCACATAGAGGACGGAAGCATCGTTCCCATGCTGTAGGGAAACGTGGAATCCTTGTTCCTTAGCCACCTAAACCATAGTGAGAAGGAGATGTTGACAATGTGTCTCGTACATGGAGTAGCATTGTGAAAAATCACCTTGTTTCTCTGCAACCAGAGACTCCACACCACTGCATAAAATAGAACCCGCCACATCCTTCTCACCTGTTCACCCCTACTCGACACAAGACTATCCCACATGCTCCACAGATCTCCAACAGTTCGAGGGCTACACCACGTCGTGTCCAACCATTGTATCACTGCCTCCCAACACCTTGCAGTCGTATTGCAATGTAACAGAACATGCGGGACTGTTTCTCCATGCCCATCACACATAGGACATATGTTGTCCTCATCATCTAACATGTTGCACTTCCATAGGAAGTCTCTGGTCACCAAGCGCTCACACAACACCAACCAGAGGAAAAACTCAATTCTATACGGTACTACGTTGGACCAGCACGACTTCAGCGTAGGCATGGGCAGAAAATGCAGCTTGTCAAAGCCCCTGCACCATGACCCAACCGTGTAGTCCCCCAAAGTACTCAACTGCCACTTCACCCTGTCAACACGTTGAAGTACAGGTAGCTCAAGAAGAAGCGTTGTCAAGCAAGCCCACTCATCCCTTTCCCACTCTAAGAGATCACGACGCCATTGGTTATGCCATTGCCACCGGCCCTCATGCCAACTACCATGGTCTGCGATACTTCCTTGTTTACTTTCCGAGATATTATATAACCTTAGATGAACCAAAGCCAAAGGAGTCCCATTACACCAAGGATCCCACCAAAAGGACACATTCCGACCATCTCCAACGACAATCTCCAAATGCTTAGACCAAAAATCAAACCAATCTCCTCCCCTTGCAAAGAGGCAGACTATATCACGCCAAACCTGGGAATAGTTATTCCCCTTATCTCTCCACAGATCCCCAACCCCATGGAAGTTGTACTGCCTCCTAACTATGTCCGCCCACACTTTCCTGCTCCCTCTGCATAGATACCACACCCACTTAAATAAATGAGCCGCATTTCGAGTCTCAAGATCGCCGATCCCCAAACCTCCAAGCTCCGTCGGGCGAGTAATATCTTCCCATTTAACCTTGGCCAAACCATGCTTTGAATCTTCACCACTCCACATGAACCGCCGCATAATCCCTTCACATTGGCGACGAACACACTTAGGCATATGATATATCGACATATTATATATAGGAAGGCTCGAGATCACTACCTTAATCAATGTCACCCTACCACCCACAGACAGGAGGTGACCCTTCCACGTGGCGAGTTTTCCCCTTATCTTATGAACTAGAAATTGTCAGCTAGATTTTCTCCTTGGATTAAGCCCCACGTACGAACCCAAATACTTAAAAGGCAACTCCTCATATTTGCAACCTGCTCTTTTGGCTAAGCATCCCCTAACCTGATCACACAGATTAATACCAACAAGTGAACTCTTATGAAAGTTGACTCGGAGTCCTGAAAAAGCCTCGAACCAATGAAGAGTCTATTTCACCCCTTGTATCTCACGCTCATCATTAGTAACGAAAATAAGGGTGTCATCTGTGAACTGTAAATGTGTAAGTCGCCACCCTATTTGGTCGTTCCCCACTCCACGTAACAAACCCACACTTTTTTGCTCTGACCAGGAGATGATGTAATCCTTCCGCTGCAATGTTGAAGAGAAAAGGAGACATCGAACATCCCTGACGAAGACCACGACCAACCTCAAACTGACCTGAGGGCGATCCATTTATCAAAACTAAGACTCTAGTCGTGCTTAGACATTGCATTATCCAGCCCCTCCACCATTCCCCAAAACCCATATGGCGCATTACATCATCCAAATATCCCCACTCTACCGAGTCATAAGCCTTTTCAAAGTCTAATTTGAAGAGTAAACCCTGTTGCTTCGTCATCCTCAAATGATGCACTACCTCATTCTCTGCCATCACACAATCCAATGTCTGTTTATCTTTCATGAAGCCGTGTTGCTCATCGCTAATCACCTTCCCAATCACACCACGTCTCCGTGCTATAATTTTCGAAATTATCTTATAAAAATAACTTACTAAGCTAATAGGACGAAAGTCACTAAATCTCTTAGTAGTAGCGGTCGTAGGCAGAAGTGTGATAAACGAAGAGTTGGCACCTTTAGGAAAGATCCCTGTTCTGAAAAAGCCAACTATCATCACACAAAAATCAGGTCCAATAATTTCCCACACCTTCTGAATGAACCGAAGAGAAAAGCCATCAGGCCCAGGCGTCTTCTGACCATTGCAGCTTTGAACCATATCACATATCTCCTCCGAGGTCATATCCCCTTCTAACATGTTCGCCTCTACCTCATTCAACCTTTTAAACACCAAGTCCTGAATTCTCAGACGCTCCCAATGTACTAAACCACAACTAATTTGATGGTTGTAGGTTCAACATGACGACCTTTAGGAGTCATAATTTTGGTCACATTCTTCCGTAACATACTGATTTTGGCTACTCGATGAAAATGCCCAGTATTTCTATCACCATGCATGTCCCATTGAGCTCTGTTCTTTTGTTTCCAAAACCTGTGATGTGATCCCGGCCGAAACTCGGAAGAGAAATCCGGCCGACATGACATTCAACTAAAGGAGGATCTAGCGAGCGGGTTTGAGCACACAAACAACAATAAAAATAGTAGGAAATATGGATGAATGGAGGGAGACACGCAGCGGAAAGGAATAACTTACAAATTACCCGATTGAATTGCGGAGGGATTAGAGATGACGATTGAAACACGAGGAGGTAACAACGGGTTACACATGTGAAGGATTCTTGTTCTTTTTGATTGACTCAAGCCACGGCGATCCAAGACCAAGGCAAGCACCAATTTGATTTCCCCAAAGAGAGATCGGGAGGAGTATTCTCAACTCGACGAATCTCTCTCAAAGAAGGGTGAGCAATGGATGAATGAATAAAGGAAGGAGTAAACTCAACTTAAACATTCATTCATCATCCAAAACTGATTTACAAGTGAGGAGCAAGTCCCTATTTATACTAACTTACAAGGGGCCTAAGCTATTACACAAAATGGGCTTAAAAGACCAAAAATCCAACTCAAAACAGTGGCTAGCGTGAACGCTAAGAGCTTAGCGTGATCACGTTAGCCAATTTTTCCCTGGCGTGATTCACGCTAATACCTTAGCGTAATCAAGCTAAGGATTTTCCCTGCAGCTTCAGCTTCGCGCGCCAAAATGTCAACTAGCATAACTTTTGATCCACCCGTCCGATTGGCCTGAAACTTGTTCCAAATGAAAGCTAACATCTTGAAGTTTCCATCAAGCCTCTATTCTCTCAAATCGGACACCATTTGCTTGTCCATATGCTTGTTGCGAACACGCGATGCAATATTTGCACGGCTCGGCTGCTCGTGTCCGTCTCCCTTGGCGACGTGGCAAGTTGTTCTATTTTGAAGGGGGCCGTGATCACATCAACCTCTCCCTCTTCAAAATTGGTCAAAGAGTCAAAGAGTCAAAAAGTGTAGCTTGCCATACCTCAGCTGATCCAAAGAAAATGATAATTTATAGGGAAACAAAGACCTTTAGATCACCCTACCTCAGCTGGATCAAAATAAAAAGAAGACTCAAGAACACATGAAGACACAAGAAGAACACGAAGAACACGAAGAACACGAAGAAGGTGTTCTTGCCAGACTTTCGTGTTCTGACTCAAAAACATAGCAAACGAAGACTAAAAATTACGAAAATTAACAGACACACTCCTAAGACACAGAACTAAAACTTTCACGAAGGAAGGACAAGATGATTCCCACGGGAAAATTGCTGGAAACAGACTCAAACACAAAAACTGTTTTTCTCGGAAAAATCTGCACACTTTTCTTTGTAAGCCCAAAAGTATATAAATTTCACCGAGATTGCAGTCGACACAAAAACGAAAGTTGTTCCACACAGATTGAAGTTTAAGCATGCAAAATTTCAGAATTTTTAGGGTGGTACAACTCATACAAAACAGAAAAGAAACAGACGCAACAAACTGATTTTCGGACAGAAAATCAGGCACAAGAGGAACGACTCTTGGAAACTAAAACACAAGATGATTTTCGGACAAAAAATCATCTCAACAACACACAACGGAAGATCAACAGAAACAACACAAACAAACACAGATCTACAAACCCAAGAGCCCAGAAGCTCCGCTACCACTTGATGTGATCCCGGCCGAAACTCGGAAGAGAAATCCGGCCGACATGACATTCAACTAAAGGAGGATCTAGCGAGCGGGTTTGAGCACACAAACAACAATAAAAATAGTAGGAAATATGGATGAACGGAGGGAGACACGCAGCGGAAATGAATAACTTACAAATTACCCGATTGAATTGCGGAGGGATTAGAGATGACGATTGAAACACGAGGAGGTAACAACGGGTTACATATGTGAAGGATTCTTGTTCTTTTTGATTGACTCAAGCCACGGCGATCCAAGACCAAGGCAAGCACCAATTTGATTTCCCCAAAGAGAGATCGAGAGGAGTATTCTCAACTCGACGAATCTCTCTCAAGGAAGGGTGAGCAATGGATGAATGAATAAAGGAAGGAGTAAACTCAACTTAAACATTCATTCATCATCTAAAACTGATTTACAAGTGAGGAGCAAGTCCCTATTTATACTAAGTTACAAGGGGCCTAAGCTATTACACAAAATGGGCTTAAAAGACCAAAAATCCAACTCAAAACAGTGGCTAGCGTGAATCACGCTAAGAGCTTAGCGTGATCACGTTAGCCAATTTTTCCCTGGCCTGATTCATGCTAATACCTTAGCGTAATCACGCTAAGGATTTTCCCAGCAGCTTTAGCTTCGCGCGCCAAAATGTCAACTAGCATAACTTTTGATCCACCCGTCCGATTGGCCTGAAACTTGTTCCAAATGAAAGCTAACATCTTGAAGTTTCCATCAAGCTTCTATTCTCTCAAATAGGACACCATTTGCTTGTCCATATGCTTGTTGTGAACACGCGATGCAATATTTGCACGGCTCGGCTGCTCGTGTCCGTCTCCCTTGGCGACGCGGCAAGTTGTTCTATTTTGAAGGGGGCCGTGATCACATCAACCTGTCTACTCTCCCCTGTTGCTCCCAAATCTCATTGTCAACCTCTAATCTCTGATCTTGTTCCTCTAGCGTTAACGCTCTCTCATCTGCTACCCTATCTAGCGCAACCTCCTTCGCCTGTAAAATCTCTACATGCTTTTCAACATGCCCAAAGACTTCAGCATTCTAGATTTTCATCTTCTTCTTCAAGAACCTCATCTTCTGTATTACCCGACATGACCCCGGAAATTCAACTCCTGCTTCCCTCCACCATTCGGCCACTAGATTCTTGAAACCAACTACCTCTCACCACGTTCCCTAATCTCTGAATGGTTTTGGGCCCCAATCCACTCTATCATGGGTTAGTAGCAAAGGGTTATGATCAGATCCATGTCTATGAAGCATTGCCAACCTATCCCTTTGCACATGCGACCCCCACCTAGCTTGAATAAAAAATCCTATCCAACCTGCTTCTGCAGATCGCGTTCGCCCAAGTAAAACGACGACCAACTAACCCCAAGTCCTAAAACTGACACTTCTCCACCCATTCTTGAAGCTCCTCCATACCCCTTATATGTCCTGTTCCATTCAACCTATCTGACTGAGATAAAACTTCATTAAAATCACACCTCACTAGTACAGGATGATCGCAACTCTCAATGAGCTAAGCTAAAGTGTCCCATAGTTGACCTCTTCTAGCCACATCATTATACGCATAAACATTTAATACCACGCATCAAAAATTTGCACTCTTCAGAATGCCTTCTAGCCATATATACCTCTCCCCCACTAACGAATGCTCAAGCGTAAAAGTGCTACTATTCCACATTGATATTAACCCACTTGACCGACCACTCGCAAGAGCGCACACCCATTGCGCCTCCTGATTCCCCCACAAAGACTGCGTGAAGAAATCATCTACTGCTTCTTTCTTTGTCTCCTACAACAAACAAAAATCCAACTGTTCCCTACGCCAACATGCTTAATAAAACTCCTCTTCCTGGCCGATAGGAGCCCTCTGCTATTCCATGAAATTAATTGAACCATGGGCTGCTGGATGTCACGCTCACTCAACAACTTTATCTTATGTGGTTTTCCAACTCAGCGTTAAACGTCTCTTTATCAAATGAATGCAATGCCACTTCATTAACTTGCTCTATTATTGAGAGTACTCTCCCTATATTCCACGTGTCTGGTTCAATCATAGTGGCATCAGTCACCTGGTTCATCCGAACAATATCCTCATCTTTCACTCTCAACACATTAGCCTTCGACCCCACTTCGGAATGCACTGTTTCCAAGCTACCTGATTGGCCGACCAGTTTCTTTATTTTGTCCCCTCTACACCTCATCGTTATAAGGGAATAATCCAACTGAATCGGACGAACTTCACTCGCTGCCATCTGGTCGCTAGCCCCCTTATTCTCCTTGAAAGGGGTATCCTCTTCCTCCATATTTGCCTCTACCTCATACTCCTCATCCTCTGAGTTCCCATCCAACTCATTATGTTCTGGATTCACCCCAACCATCCAATCAATATTAGAAATGTCCCCATGCATGGGTTCCTCTTGGCAACAAACATCGTAGATATGCCCTTCCACCCTCACCTTCAGTGTCTCTTGTATGCTTAGTTGTTCCGTAGAAATAAGCAATCTCGCAGCATCCAATCTTTTCCTCGCCATGGTCTTGTCGTCCACAACCACCAACGACCCCAGTCTATCCCCAATCCTCTCAAACATCTTAAATCCCCATGTTTATACAGGTATCCCAACGCACTGAATCCAGCATAGTCTGCCTCCCTTTGCAATTTCATTCTCCCAAGGTACTACCTTGGAGAACAACCTGACGTTTGAATCTGCTGAAGCCCTTTCCCGGTCAATCTACCTATCAAATTCCAGCCACACTAGGCCCCAACCCATGACTCGTGTTTCACAAATCCACCCTGACTCCAAGACTAGTTCTTGAACTTTCGGTATGTCTTCAAGTCGTCGGATAACCCCAATTGCACTTCTTGCTAACCATTCCTTATTGTCTATTGAAATGTCCAGTCCTAAGACCCGAATGTGGATTCCCCTTCCTTCTTGCTTACTCTACTGTCCTCGCTATCCAAGGCACATGTGTGTCCCTTCACCACCTCTGCTATGGTACGAGCCTTAGGCCCGCTATCCAGCCCTTTGGCCATAGTTTTGTCCTTCGTAGCAAATTCTAGACTGAATTTAAATGGTGTTGTGCGTCCCAATGACCGATCAGTATGCTTCTGAGTGTATGGTTGTCTATTCTGCCCAGTCCCCCTTGTCCTCTTGCCATGCCGACCCAAAATACTCCTAATGGGCAATGCTCCGATGAATTGACGATCAAGAGCGATCTCCATGTCAATTCTATTATCAACCCAGTCAAACCAAATGAAGCCAAATCGCTTACCATCTCTGTTCCTTCGGTTAGGGATTAACACATCTACCAAAGTCCCGAATTGTGGTAGTCTCCATCGACGTGTGATCAAGTAGCGTAGCGCTCTGCGATCCACATGCGAAGGTAGATTTGCTACATAATATGTAATCAGCTCTACCCTGTGCTCCTCCATGGAAGAATTTGATTTCACCCCGACCATAGTAGGTGTATCAGTGTATGGCTTCTCTCCGGTAGCAGTGGGCACGTCGGAGAGTCAAAACCTAGCCGGGCAGCGGCTAGGGTTTCCAAAAAGGGAGCGGCTAGGTTACATGGAATTGTCTATCTTTTGAGTTAACTACAGTTGAGTATTTATCTATATCCGCTCGTACCCATTTTGAAATGCTCAAATCTACCTAATTGTCATCCCTAATTGAATTAAGAAAGAGAGATGGCAAGTGAGGTTTGAGATTTGGCAGGAGAAGTAGTGTACACGGGCCGGTTCGGTCCGGTTCTTGGGCTAGAACCGGACCGGACCGGACTTACCGGTTCCTATCCAGGACAGAACTGGCCCGGCCAGGAGACTTCCGGTCCGGGCCGGGCCGGTTCCAATTTTTTCGGGTCAGACCGGGCCGGTTCCGGTTCTGGCCCGAAATTATTTTTTTTTTATTTTTTTTTTACTTAAAATTTATTTTTACACATAAATACAAAAAAAGTGGAGCCAAGAGGGTTTGAACCTCTCCCCTTTAATATAATAAGTGATGAGTTAACCATTGAACCAAATGGATATTTTGATATTATTATGCATATATATATATTTATAAATATATAAATATATATTTCCGGTTCTACCGGTTCTCCGGGCCGGTTCCCGGATTTGAGGGATGGAGAACCGGACCGAACCGGAACTTTCCGGTCCGATCCGGTCCGGGTCAACAAAAAAAAAACCGGATCGGTCCGGTCCGGGCCAAAAAAAGAACGGTTCCGATCCGAGTTCTGGTCCGATTTCCGGTCCGGCTCGGTTCTTGTACACCCCTAAAGAGAAGGTTGCAGTGATATTTTAGAAAAACCAAGAAACAAATAGGACATCTGCGCAGGCGTGAAGATAAATGAAATCTCAGATTGTCTCAAACAAGGTTTTTTTGTAATTAAGTCTGATGTAAAACCTGTGAGATGGACAAAGTCGGACGACAATTAAAATTAAGTGCGTGCACCATGTGGTGGTTAAGAAACTACCTAATAACTTTTCCGTTTGAGAGGTGTGGACTCTTAAACTCATGTTTTCACAAGTCAAAAACGCGAGTTTGACAAAAGAAGGTAGTAAGTATGAGAGTTTTAAATTTAATTACTTGAATTAATAAAAATATTTAGATAATAATGAATTTACTAATTAAGAAATTATTTATATTAGTTATAATTATATTTGAGGTTTCATGTTTAGGTATAGAGTATGGGTTTTGGGTTTAGGGTATGGGGTATAAGTGTGGAGAATTTGAAGTTTAATTACTTGAATTAATAAAAAATAATAATAATAATGAACTTATTAATTAAGAAATTATATATATTTTGAGGTTTGAGGTTTAGGTATAGGGTACAGGTATGAATTTGGGATATAGAAGATGACTATAGAGTATGAGAATTTAGAGTTTAATTATTTGAATTAAAAGAAATATTTAAATAATAATGATATTGTTAATTCTAAATTACATGTTCAGTTAATTATATATATATAATCAAGTTTGGAGCTTTGAAATAATTAAATACAAACAAAAGTTAATGGCTATGAAATTGTTTAGGGTGTACATAACTTTGGTTTATTTTTTTATCAGCTTGTCAATAATTTATATATTTTTTTTCATAATGATTTATTATTTATTTTTTTGGTTTTGTAATAAGTTGTCATATTTTTGTGAAACTTGATATAATAAAATAATTTAATTTACTTATTTTTATGTTCTAATTGAAATATTAAAAATAAAAAATAATTAAGGGTTTCAGTCTAATATAAATATAAAATGAAGAAAATAATTTTTTTTTTATTAGAAACAGATAATATAAAATAGATAAAAAATATGCCTATCTAAATATTACTCTTGGTCCGATGGCAAAGTTCCTTCTCCTTGTGACACTAGGGACACGTGTCCCTTATATGTGCGCGGAACACTTGTGGCTTGAGGCGGGGGAGGGGTTATTTTTTCTAAGAGTACGGAATGTATCCGTAGATAATTCGCATGATGTTATCGACTTATTGTGGTTGCCACTAATTTTGTTACGAAAAATCGTTGTCCTTAAGATTATAAACAGTAGTACCTAGGACGTAATTAAATTGCAGATGATGGATATATGGCGGGAACTTTCCTCCCTCTTTCTTTAGTTAATCTTGTAGGAATCATGCTGGTAAAGAAAGGAGAGAAAAAAAATGTGCAAAAGACGACTAAAGAGCCTTATTACATTCCCTCACTTTCATTGACCATATGTAAAATTTTGACCGGCATGTGGGACCCACTCTTCCCTCTTTAGCAAATCTTTTTAATAAAATCTTGGCCTAATTATAATTACGTGTTAAAAGGGATGAGCGTACTTCTTACCACGTATAGAAGGCAAAGTTTCAGATTTGAATCATTTTATTTAGTATATCTACTTATTTGTTTTTTCTTAAGAGTTTCTTATTTTATTAATTTTCCTTAAGAAGTCCAAAATTTGAGGGGAAAGGAAATCGGAAGCAACGCATTGTTCAGATTATAGAAACATGCAACATTATAAAAACCTATGGAGATTTGATAGTGAAGTAATTTGTTCGTCAACTAAAAAATGTGACCTTTGAATGAGTACACTAAGCTCACTTTTATTTTATTTTTTCTGATATTGAGTACACTAAGCTCACTTTTATTTTATTTTTTCTGATATTTTCAATATTCTTATGTTTATGGATTATTTAATATTTTTTTCGAAAATTTCCGTTTATTTTTAAATTTGATATCATTTTTAATTTATTTCTATTTTGCATAATTTTTAAACATTTTCTCTTAATTTTTTTTTTGGTTTTTATATAGGGGTCAAGTTATTAAAATTGAAAATTACAAAAACTAAAATTCTCAAGTTTATTAAAATGATTCATACAAAATGGTCAATTTATCTAATTTTTATTAAGTGGATGGCTAATTAGTCCAAATTAAATTTTTGATAGTTAAGTGGAGAATTTTTTGATAGTATGTTTAGTTGCTAATTTGTCTTTTTCCCTTATATTTAAAAAATGCAACTATATGGGCCATTAAGCGTGCAACCGAGATTATATGTCATTGACAAAGTATATATGTATCTTTAGTAATTTGAGTTTGAGTTTTATTTCCACATATTAGAAAATAGTAATAATTTAGTGACTCATCTCAAGTAGATTCGTTCTACACATAAAGTAATTAAATTAAGAAAAATCAATCGACCGGACAGTAGAATCAATTCAACTAGAAATATTCTTATTTTCAGCTTATTTCTAATATTTTTATACTTTATTGAATCAAAAATAAATTTTAATTAAACTCCATTAAACCATTAATTCAAAAACTCTAACAGGTCATTCAGACAAAACGAACTACAAGTCGTGCGCAATGTTAATTTCAATCCTACCGAAAATAAACACGTATAATAGTTGCAAAGTTGAGTGACTATAGTGGAGAAATAAAATTTGAGAAACAAAAATAATCGAGTGACTTTAGAGTAGTGGGACTTGGAATGGTGGTGGTCACTGCCCACATTTCCGTGTTTCTTTATCTTTCTTTTTGTTTGTTGCCTGGGATTCGGATTTGAGAAAGCTACACAGAAGAATCCCACCGACGATTATTATTTCCACTCTCTTCCCTTTACCACCTTTTAATTAATCCAAAACTAGCAGGCAACTATATACAGTATATACAGACTATTGTCCCGGCTTTGTTTTGATTGATTTAATCACAACATTTATTCACTCTTGAAAACAAAACAAAAAACAAATTAATAGACAACATGGGTAACTGCCTGTTTGGAGGGTTAGGAGATGAGGCGTCGTCATCATCAGACGGATCAGGAGGAGGAGGATCAAATTCAATCATCAAGGTAATGACATCCAACGGAGGGATCATGGAACTGAACGGGGCGGTGACAGCTGGCAGCATCACGAGCGAGTTCTTCCCAGGCCACGCCATATTTCCAACGCATGATCTGTTCTGGAGGCCGCTCTCTCCCGAAGAAGGCCTCCTCCCAGGCCACTCCTACTACTTATTCCCACTCAACAACGCCGACAACAACGACAAGAACGGTAACAAATTGATCGTTAGGGAAGGACACGTGAGGTCTAAGAGCATACCAGTTTTCTCTAACAACATTAATGTTGCGAATGCGCCTTATCGGATGTCTGTGGATTGCCAAGGGATGCTCAAGAGGTCGCACACGGAAGTCTTATCGAGCACTACTAGCAGCAAGAGCAGCAGGTACAAGTACGACAACAACAACAACAACGTTAATAAAAGCATGGGGTTTTGGAAAGTGAAGCTGGTGATAAGGTCAGAGCAGCTGTTGGAAATATTGTCGCAGGAGGCTCGCACGGAAGAGCTGATCGAGAGTGTGAGGACCGTAGCCAAATGCGGGAATTCCGGGATTAATAATAATAATAGTAATAATGGCTTCTCTAATATTTCTTCAGATCAGTGGAGTCTCCCAGCCAGTTCCAGCAGCAGTAGAAGCACAAGCACTACTACAAATTGTAATCAAAATTAATTCATTAACGACTGTTTCTATAGCTTTATCCTTAATTAATTATTACTCCTTAATTGCAAATGAGAGAAGAATTAACCATGTCAACCTGTCGGCAGTACAGTACAATAGGCTCCATACTTTATTGCCTATTGCATACTATGTTTCTTCTTTGGCTGTCGACACGAAAAGCCACTATACTGTATGTTTTTTTTAAACTTTTTGGTATAATACACTATGTGTTGTGTTCTTTTATTGAAAATATACTGCATTGTCTTCTGTAGTAGTAATTCATAGCACTTTTCTTCAAATTTCTAATGATGTCCACTTTTTTTTACGAAACAGATAGTGTTCTTTTCTTCAATTATTCTACATTTTATTTAGGGATAGAAATTTAGATTTGAGTCCGCCTAATTGGACTGTTAGCCTCTTCACTCAAGCTTCTTCTTCTTTTTTTTGTTGGTGTTAGAATAGTGTATGTATTTGTATATGTATACGGTGTATGTATTGGTAGAAGTAGAGTATAGTGTACAAACTATATATATATATGTGTATACCCTTTGGTTTAATGGGAAGAAATCATTATTCTTCATTTGCAATTACATGGTAGCGGAGCACGAAACTTAAACTCTTTGTCTGTCTCTCCGTCCAACCACTTACCGGAAGTTGCTGTTCTCACCGCCCCCACAGAAAGGAGCGGAAGGACAAGCCGAGTCGAGAGCAACTAGAATCTCGGTGTTTCGATGAGCGACGCGCCTCCACGCGCAGCCGAAGCCTCCGCCGTCCTTCTCCACGCGCCGGCACGTGACAGGCCGTCCAGCCACCGCTGACCTCGCCGTTGGTTGGGTTTTGCTCGCCGTCTCCTTCCGGTCAGGTATCTGGGGTCGTCTTGCAGTTTCGACGACGTTTGTTGTTCGTTCTTTTGAAAGTCCGAAATTGCCCTTGTGTGTTACTGTTCATTGCGTGTTCGTACGAATATTTGCTCGTACATCTGCTCATTTTGTGCTCTGAAATTGTCACTGGTTCTTCTTTGTTGGCTGATCTGTGCTAATTTACTCCGGATTTATTTCGTATTTGCTGCGCGTTTGTACCGTATTTGCTATTAAAGATGGTAGAGAATAAAGAAATTGTTACTGCTGCTGCTCCTCCTACTCCAATGTTGGTTGTTCCTAATTTGAGTAGAATTACAGAGCATAAATTGAATCACACTAATTTTCTTGAGTGGAGAAAGACAATTAAATTATATCTCCGTAGTATTGGAAAAGTTAATCATTGGAATGAGGATCCTCCAACTGATGAGAATGAGCAGATTTGGGAAAGGGAGGATGCTCAATTATTTTTGCAAATCCAGAATTCTATGGATGGTGAAATTCTTGGGTTGGTTAATCATGGTGAAACTGTGAAGGAGCTAGTTGATTATCTGGAATTCCTATACTCTGGTAAAGGGAATGTATCTCGGATGTATGATGTGTGCAGAGCCTTCTATCGAGCTGAGAAGGAAGGGAAATCCCTTATGAACTACTTTATGGATTTCAAGAAAACCTATGAGGAACTAAACATGTTGTTGCCTTTTAGTGCTGACATTAAAGTGCAACAGACTCTGAGAGAATAGATGGCTACAATGAGTTTCCTTGCGGGCCTCTCTTCAGAGTTTGAGACTGCAAAGTCTCAAATCCTATCTAATGGTGACATCCCCTCTCTCCAGGAAGCTTTCAGTCGGATATTGCGAACTGAGAGTACTCTACCCTCTCAGGATACCACTTCACTTGTTGTCAGAGGAGGTGGAAGGGAAAGTACTAGTTACAAAGCTGATGTCAAGAGTCGAGATGGAGATTATAGAGGGGGTGACCTCAGTGATGTTATCTATTTTTACTGCAAGGAACCTGGTCATACAAAGCGGTTTTGTAAGAAATTATAGAATTGCAATCAGAGAATGAAGTCAGCTAATGTGGTCATGCTTCCTGGTCCTTCATCTGGTCAGCCTAAGGAACCTGAATCAGCTGAGTCAGGTAAAACATGTCTTGTTACCACTTCTGATCGGTGGGTGATTGACTCGGGTGCAAATGAGCACATGACAGGTAATCCCAATGTATTCTCAAACTTTAAGAATTTTGGGACATCTACTCCGGTCACTATTGCGGATGGCACCACCCGCAATGTTGAGGGTTCTGGCATAGTTGAACCAACTTCAAAGATTACTATGTCATCTGTACTTAGGCTACCTGAGTTGGTATTTAATTTGATGTCAGTTAGTAAGCTCACAAAAGACCTCAACTGTTTCATCTCATTTTTCCCTGATCATTGTCTTTTTCAGGATTTAGTGACGAAGCGGGTCTTTGGTAGAGGACATGTATCTGGTGGTCTCTATATCCTTGATCAGTGGGTACTGAAGTCAGTAGCTTGTGTCAGCACTACCTCTCTATTTGAAGCGCACTGTCGTTTGGGACATCCATGTATGCAGTATCTACGACAATTGTGTCCACAATTCAAGTCTGCTACTTCTCTTGATTGTGAGTCTTGTCATTTTGCGAAACATCATCGCACGTCTTTGGGTCCGCGTACTAGTAAACGTACGAATTCTGCTTTTGAATTAGTTCATTCAGATGTTTGGGGTCCATGTCCTGTAACCTCCAAACCCGGATTTAGATATTTTATAACATTTGTGGATGATTATTCTAGAATGACTTGGATATATTTTATAAAGAATCGTTCTGAGGTGTTCTCTCACTTTTGTGCATTTTGTACTGAGATTCAAACTCAGTTTGGTATATCTGTTCGTATGCTGCAAAGTGATAATGCTAAGGAATATATGTCTGAACTCTTCCATAGGTATATGACTCAGCATGGTATCTTGCATCAGACTTCATGTGTTGACACACCATCTCAGAATGGTGTGACTGAGAGGAAGAATAGACATCTTCTAGAAACTGCTCGTGCTCTCTTATTTCAGAATAAGGTCCCTAAGCAATTTTAGGCTGACGCTGTTTCTACAGCATGTTTCTTGATTAATAGGATGTCGTCTGCAACTCTAGATGATGGTATTCCAATCACCGTTCTTGCCCCTGGAAAACCATTATTCCCCATAGAGCCAAAGATTTTTGGTAGCACATGTTATGTTCGTGATGTTCGTCCTCATATCACAAAGTTAGATCCTAAGGCATTGAAGTGTGTTTTCTTGGGATATTCCCGGCTTCAGAAGGGATACAAATGCTACTCTCCGGATCTCCAAAAGTACCTCGTGTCTACTGATGTTGCCTTCTCTGAACAAGTATCATTCTTCTCATCTCATCCTACTCCCACTCGACAGGATGATGATCATGATGATGATGATTGGCTGGTTTATTCCTCCACCCCTTTGGGTGATTCTGAGCAACCCTATACTAGTACTACCCTGAGTCAGCCTTCTTCTTCGGGTACTTATATGGAACCTCTTGGAGAGAGTGTCCCAATTCAGCATCCTGATCTTCCAGTTATAAGAGACCCATCTTGTAGTGATCCTCCTGTACCATCTGCAACACCAATTGATACATGTCCTCCACCAGATTCCTCGTCACCTGATCCACCTACTGATCTGGATTTACCAATTAGTATTCGCAAAGGTAAACGACACTGTAAATCTATCTACTCCATTGCTAACTATGTATCTTATGATCACCTGTCTTCTTCGACATGTGCTCTGATTTCCTCTCTAGATTCAGTTGTCATTCCTAACACTGTTCAGGAAGCATTGAATCATCCTGGTTGGAAGACTGCAATGCTTGAGGAAATTATTGCTTTAGAGGATAACCAGACTTGGGATTTGGTGACTTTGCCCAAAGACAAGAAGGCGGTTGGATGCAGATGGGTCTTTGCAGTGAAAGTCAATCCTGATGGCTCTGTGGCACGGCTTAAGGCCAGACTTGTTGCCAAAGGATATGCCCAAACATATAGGGTGGATTATTTAGACACCTTCTCTCCTGTTGCCAAGTTATCCTCTATTCGCTTGTTCATCTCTCTGGCTGCCTCCAGGGACTGGCCTCTACATCAGTTGGACATCAAGAATGCTTTTCTTCATGGTGACTTACAGGAAGAAGTCTATATGGAGCAACCACCTGGGTTTGTTGCTCAAGGGGAGTGTGGGAAAGTTTGTGACTTGAAGAAAGCATTATATGGTCTAAAACAGAGTCCTCGTGCCTGGTTTGGCAAGTTCAGTGAGGTAGTCTTAGAGTTTGGTATGTAAAAGAGTCAGTGTGATCATTCAGTCTTCCATAGAAGATCTGCTGCTGGTATTATTCTGCTCGTGGTGTATGTGGATGACATTATCATTACAGGAGATGATAGTGTTGGGATCTCTCTACTCAAATCGTTCCTGCATACCAAGTTTAGTACAAAAGACTTGGACCAGCTGAAATACTTTCTTGGGATAGAAGTTTCAAGGAGCAACAAAGGTATCTTCTTAACTCAGAGAAAGTATGTTCTTGATCTTCTTGCAGAAACAGGAAAGTTGGGAGTCAAACCTTGTAGCACACTCATGGCCTCCAATATCCATCTTACTAAAGATGATGGTGAATTGTTTGATGATCCTGAGAGGTACAGGAGATTAGTTGGGAAACTAAACTATCTCTACGTGACTCGTCCTGACATCACATTCGCGATTAGTGTTGTCAATCAATTAATGTCTGCTCCAACAGATAAGCATTGGGAAACTCTAGAGCATATCTTGTGTTATTTGAAAGGGGCACCTGGTCTCGGGATACTATACAGTAATCATGGTCACACATGGATAGATTGTTTTGCAGATGCTGATTGGGTTGGGTCTAAGATTGATAGGAGGTCAATAACCGGCTACTGTGTTTTTGTTGGTGGGAATCTGATCTCATGGAGGAGTAAGAAGCAGAATGTGGTATCGCGATTTAGTGTAGAATCTGAATACAGAGCAATGGCACAATCCTCCTGTGAGATTTTGTGGTTGCGACAACTTCTAGCTGAGGTTGGTATGGTTCATTCATCTCCATCAAAGCTCTGGTGTGATAATCAAGCTGCTCTTCACATTGCTTCAAATCCAGTGTACCATGAGAGAACTAAACACATTGAAGTGGATTGCCACTTCATCCGTGAGAAGATTCAGGAGAACCTCATCTCCACTCAGTATGTAAAGACAAGAGAACAGCTGGGTGATTTGTTTACAAAAGCTCTCCCAGGTCCTCGAGTGAACTATCTTTGTAACAAGCTGGGCATGATTAATATCTATGCTCTAGCTTGAGGGGGGGTGTTAGAATAGTGTATGTATTTGTATATGTATACGGTGTACGTATTGGTAGAAGTAGAGTATAGTGTACAAACTATATATATGTATATACCCTTTGGTTTAATGGGAAGAAATCATTATTCTTCATTTGCAATTACAGTTGGTATTTTGATGGCTCAAGCCCAATTGTAGCCCGTGACCTGCCTGACTAAGCCCAAAAGCCCGTGGATTATTCAAAGTATGAAGAAAACAAAATTGACAACATCTTCCTTAAAGCTACAACGCTAGTCCAATAAAGAACACCTTAAGTGAGAATACAACCAATATATAGTCAAATAATACAAGAAAAACTCTTTAATTTAAAGCCAAATGGATTACTGGATCGAAGGATCTCACCTCTTATTTAAAAAATACATTTATACGCTCCGATTAATGCATAGTGTACACTACCTTGTATGACATGAACTCTTCAAACGTGTTAGTTATCCTCCTCATAATGACCAACCAACCTTTCCCAAACCAATAAACTCGTCAAGCAATCTTCCAATTATGGACCCTCGACTCCTCTTCTAGATAGAAATAAACATCACATGTGAGTGCTAAAATCAGTGGAGAAATAGAATTTCACAACTCTCAAACTTTGCATGGCATTAAATGCAACTGCTGACCTCTTCTACGCTTCTACGAGAAATTATCAGTAAATAGTCTATCTTAGAAAACACCATCTTAGAAGAACCCGAGCATCCATACATCCACCAAACCTCCCAATTACCCTATGTTTTTCTACCTTAATGTAATATAAAACAGGAAAAACATAGGGTAATTGGGAGGTTTGGTGGATGTATGGATGCTCGGGTTCTTCTAAGATGGTGTTTTCTAAGATACCTTAATGTAATATAAAACAAGAAAAAAAATACATCATAGAAATTATCAGTAGATAGTCTATCTTAAAGAGCATGATTGGGGTATATTTTGACACTAATTGCCATTTAAATTCTTGAGTTTTGAATGATAATTATACTCATTAGAGATATAAACTGTCATCTTTTCAAGAAAGGAACTTCAGGGTGGTTTTGGAAGAAAGGAGCTGATTCTGGACCCTTTTGGCTGGAACAATCGCAATTTAGAAATGGAGGATCAGAGCATGCTAAGAATATTTCCTTGGCCAAGTCGATTATGCCAGAAGCATTGAGCCTGACTTTTAAAGCCCAAAACGCAAAAGGAAGAGTGCAGTTGTGTCAGCGCGAGTCTCCAACTCTTGATGACTAAAAATTCAAATATGAGTCCTACTCCTCTTGGAGATCTCTTTTGGATATAAGATACAATTTTATTTTCGATTTAAATATAGTTTTTAAACTATTGGTTAGAGATAATCAATGAGAGAGAAAAACTACTTAATCTCACCTTGTATTATCGATAACCGGATCCTTCCTTGAGTTTTAATTTCATTTTTTGTTTTCTAGTAACGTTTTTGAACTTCATCTTCTTCCTTGTTTTAAGGAATTCTTTTATGCAATTTTGTTCAAGTCTTTTATTTCTTACAATTATGTCTAGCTAATTTCATTATTGATTCCTAGTAAAGATCATAAGAATATGGTTTGTTTCATTCGTGAGATCTAATTGATCTTCATACTTTTTAAATTACATTCATGAACTATCTAATTTCTTGTCAGCATTATCCACGTCTAGTTTAAATTTGGCCAATTTAGATCTAGATTTGAGTATTCATTGTCATTATTTAATTATTTAGTAGTTATAGCTGAAAAAATACAGTAGACACCTAGTACAATCTCAATTTAGTATTAACTCGGTGAGACTAGAGAAAGTTAATAATTTAATTAAACCCCGCTTGACAAACGATGTGTTTTAGTTAGGAGTTGTCTTCCCCTAGTCAAAATCAATCAATATAGTAAACCCTTTAATCAGCAAGGTGCTATTTGGTTAAGATTATTTAATTGAGTGCCTATTTTAAATAGTTTGATACAGGAGGGAAGTAGGAGACCTAAGGGACTTAGAATCTATAGAAACTCTGTAATTTGAGAGTTAAAATCCTTGCATCAATGATCGAATGTCATAAGTTATATTGCCTAACTAGAATCTTTACCCAGAGTCTCTTTTATCATCGTTAAAAACTCAATTTCGTTTTCCTGTGTTCTTATTTTTATTGTCTTTAAATTGCAAAACAAACCCTAATTTTCACCTAAGTGTAAAATCTAGTTTTTGGAGATTTACAAAGTTACACCATTTTCCCTTAGGACGAACCTCTTTCCACTATTTACAGTCCTATTTGCGAATCGTGTAGATTGATTTTCTTATTAATTTTGATGAGTTCGGTATTCAATCAAAGCATCATCTTAGAAGAACCCGTGCATCCACAGATCCACCAAACCTCTCAATTACCCTATGTTTTTTCTAGCTTAATGTAATAAAAAAGAGAAAAAATATCCATCATAGAAATTGTGAGCAGATAGTCTATCTTAGAAAACACCATCTTAGAAGAACCTGTGCATCCACACATCCACCAAACCTCCCAATTACCTTATGTTTTTCTAGCTTAATGTAATAAAAAGAGAGAAAAAGAAATCCATCATAGAAAACTCTCCACCACATTACAAAAAAACTACCTCATTCCGAAAAAAATACTACGGACAAAAAAATTGACATTAAAAATAAAAAATGAGCAAAAAGGTTGTAAGAGTCTATTTTTGATGTTTTGCGACGAAATTTTACGTCGCAAAATGTTTCAACGGAAAATTATTTTCCGCATGTATAAAGTGGAGTGAAGCTTTTTCGACGGTCAATTTTCCGCCAAAACATTTTGCATTGGAAACTTCCTTCGCAAAGCATAAAAAATACCCTTTAACAACCTTTTCTTCCCATTTTTTTAATTTTCCATAGGAAAATGATTTTTTTTGATGGAATTTTTTTCCTTGGAATGATTAAATAATAATAAATAATAAAGTAATTTGTTAATATATTTAATAAATTTATATATTAAAAATTAAATAATATACAAAATAGATAAGTAATTTTTGACAAAAAATATCGTCACAAGTATTATTTTAATATTTATTTGTCGCTCAACACAAATTTTGATCGGCTATAACGTTACGCTCGAGTGTCCTATTGAGGTGATTTTTTTATTGTTGAATCCCATATTTCGAGCTCTTCCTAAATATAGATAGACAAAGGCTATTTTACTAACTTTTTTAGCCAAAATCTATAGTTTTTCCCTCTATTTTCTACTTTTCTCACTGAATGTCACGTTTTTTATATCGTTACTACTATTTCTTTTGTCGGTTTCTTATTTTTGGTCTTAAGAATGTAATTCATATGGAATTTTGGTTCGGATATGGGGTTTGGAGTTTTGGTTTTGGGTTCTGGATCGGGATTTGATGTCTAGGTTATGGGGTTTTTAGATTTAAGGTTTCGGGTTTAAGGTTAGGGCTTAATGTATGAACTTTGAGTGTTAGAGAGAATAATATAATAAGTGTTAATATTAATGTGGAATTCTACATCCATAGTATCAATAAGTGATTTGGGTCTTGGGTTCAGATTTTAGAATTAAGGTTTGTATTTTAGGGCTTAGTATTTGAAGGGCAAAAAGAGGTAAAAGGACCCTGAACTTTAATATTTTATTTAATGGGAACCCTCAACTATTTTTTTGTCTTTTTATACCCTAAACTATAATATTTTGTTTAATGACAACCCTACCGTCACGTTAAGCTGACATGGCATCATTATGTACCACATCATCTACTTAGTCATTGCCACGTCAACAAGACACGTCAGAAACATGCCACATCATTCCGGCCACATCAAATAATTTTTTTATTTTCTTACTTTCTTTCCTTTCCTTTTCTTTTGCTCTCTTTTCTTTTCTTCCTTCTTTCTTTTCTTTTATTTTCTTCCACCACATCCTCAACCACCATACCCACTCCCACAACAGCTCCGTCACAACCCATCACCGCCACCGAACACCCTCACTTCCTCACCAACACACCAGCACATTGCCGCCCATCACCGCCGATTCGGCTCTCCCACTCTAAATAAACAAACATAAACACCACTGCTTTCCCTCACCGCCATCTCTATCGCGAGCGATTCGGCCTTACCACCAAACCACCCATTTTCGACCAAACAAATACCCAATCGCCATCCTCATCATCGCCAATCCATCCCCGACCAAACAAACACCCAATTCCATCTCAATTGCCAAACCCAACCGCTAAAACCAATAAATCCCAGCCCGATCCAGTAACTCTGTGATTGAACCATCCACCACCCAATCCCCATCTTCAATTTTTCAACCCATCAATAATCGCCAACCCCGACCACCTGATTTTTGTCTCCTCCGATTATTGGTGTTGTGCCTGTGCGGTTGCTGCAAAAATGAAATGAAAAAAATAGATAGAAAAGAGAAGCAGAGAAGAGAGTAGAGCGAATAAAAAATAAAGGAAAGAAAAGAAAAAAGAGTAGAGAAGAAAGAAAGAAAAGAAAGAGATGACAGTGGGCTTGTCGTTTGACAAGGAAGGAAGAAAAGAAAAGGAAAGAAAGTAAAAAATAAAAAAATTATTGACATGTGTCTGTTTTTTATTGGTCGGACTGATGTGGCATATTTCTGACTTGTCTTGTTGACGTGGCAACGACTGAGTAGATGACGTGGCACATAACGATGCCATGTCAGCTCACCGTGACGGTAGGGTTGTCATTAAATAAAATATTATAGTTCAGGGTGTAAAAAGACAAAAAAATAGTTGAGGGTTCCCATTAAATAAAACATTAAAGTTCAGGGTCCCTTTACCCCTTTTTCGCTTCTGCACCAGTGATTGACCTATACGAAGAAAAGCAGGGGGCTAAGCGTACCTGGCCCCTATAGCATACCTATGACATTGGAGTGGAATATATATGCACCAGTGATTGACTAGGCCTAGATGCAACGAGAGAATAAGCCTCTACTAAGATCTTTTCCCATCTTATTTTACATCTTTATTTATTTGCTTTATTTAGTTTTATATTAGCTTAATCAATAATTCTCTCAAAACCCCCCCTTTTGTTATTGGTTCGGTTTGTTCACTTGAGTTGTACACCATAGATAACGTCTACCCCTAGTCCCTCTATTCGACCCTGTGGTCACTATACATAATTTATTGTGCATTTGATAGCAGGTTTATTCTTATTATTTTTTACGGCTTCGATAACCGATCACGTTCCTATTATTTTTTTGTCGATTTCTTATTTTTAGGCTTAAAGATTTTATTCATATCTTATTTTGGTTCAATATGTATGTGATTTTGGTTCAGGTACAGGGTTGTGGGTTTGAGTTCGGGGTATAAGGTATTATATGGAGTTTAGGGCTTCGAAGTTTGAGATTTGATGATCAACTATAATTTATTTTGAATTGCTAATTGTTATCACCTAATATTAAAATAAAGTTAAGTTAAGATGTAATATAATTAATTTTTTTCTTAAAAAATTTGAAAAAAGAAAGAGAAGAGAAGAGAATAAGTAAAAAAATAAGAGGTATCAAAGTAAAGCTAAAGGATAGATGGTTAATGATATTTATATAAATTTTTTTATCTATTGTCATGATTTTTGTGTCATGTATTTTATAATATTGTTATCGAAAAATATTTAAATTAAAAAGAATTAAGTTTATTTTTAATTACTAATTGTTAAACATCTAAATATAAAATAAAATTAAGTTAGATGTAATTAATTGTATTTTGAAAAAAATAAAACAAAATGGTATAAGTAAATAAAGAAGAAGGGATAACAGATATGATTAGCTTCCTAGCTCTGCTGCAGACGGCCAGGGATCGAATCCCCTTGGGCGCGCGTTGTGTTGTGCGGTCTAGTATCTACCGGGACTCTACCTAATACTTAAGAAGACTTATGTGGATTACAAGGAAATGTAAAACAATATATAATAATTAATAATTAAATAAATGCAAGCTTAGCCTCAAGGAAATAACACTCAGTGGACCACCATAGAGACAGTTTTGAAGGCCAATGGTTAATTGTAGCCATACGGCGGTGGACCGCCTTAGCTGTAATTAATTCTAGAGAATAGGTGCACTCCACTCCATGATGGACCGCTAGACTGGACTGCCTTGGCTCTAAAACTACTCCAAAAAGTCCATTTCCCTCATTGATCAATTGTAGAATCCGTAAAAAACAATAATAAAATCTATAAAAGTAACGAAAAGGGGGTTTTTAAAGTAGTGTTTTATAACTAGCAATTAAACAAGAACTAAATAAAGCAAAGTAAATAGAAGATTAACTCGACGAGAAAATGTTTCCTAGTAATGATCTATCGTCGGTTACAATGGGGGCCAACTAATCATCGATTCAAAGGTATTTTATTCTTAACTCATAGGTGTGTTATTGAGACCAGGTACACTTAGGTCTCCTGCTTTTCTTCGTATGAGAAGTTTATCCAGAAGGCACTTAAGAACAAACCTTGCCTATTAAATACCCCTAGAAGGCACATAGACGGATTTAACCCTATAGTCCATGAAGTGGAGGAAAGACACACCTAGGGCAAGATGTACAAGGCACTTGTCGGCTTTAACCCTAATTGGTTATTTATTCTAACCGAATTGGACCAACGATATGATGACTCCGTATTAGTTGCCTACTTTATCCTATAGCCTCGTATCGCACAAACAAAATTAAAACAAGAAGATGAAGTAAAAAATATATTATAAAGTACTAAGAAGAAGAGAAAATGAGAAAACATTGTTAAACGCAGCAACTCTCTAAAGTTAGGATAAGAGTTGAGGTGAAGGAGCAAAAACCACAATATGGGTACAAAAACCCTAAAATCCTATATATGAGTGTTATAAGTCATACTCCTAATCGAACTAGACTGATGAGCTAATAAATGTTCCATGATGAGCTAGAGGTGAAATATGAAAAGAGCGCAAAAGTTGCGGACTTTCCATTCTTGGAGGCGTCTGTGACTTGGGTTCCACGTCATTGGGGGAAAATACGCGTCAGAGGCAAGATAGTAGTGAACTCGTCCAAAATCCATCAAATAACATGCATTCCCTATAAATCTCTCTTTAAGTCCTTATCTACAAAAAGGAAGCAAATATCCACTAATTAGAAGCATCTTGATCTAAACTGGACAGAAAAGAGAGTAAAACGTATAATAAATGCGCACTATCAAACCCCCCCTCCTGAAAAAAATAAAATATTTTTGACACTTTTGTAAATACCCTTTTGTGAAATCTTTTTTAGGCTAGTATGGAACTTAAATTAGATTTTTCATTGAAATATACTTACATAAAAGAATATATAGAATTAGCCATTTAAAAGATCTTGAAGAATTCGTTTTTTAAAGCTCCATGGACTTCAAGACCTAAATAAACACTCATAAAAAATTTATTAATAATAACTTAATTTGTTAGTTGTAATCATCAAAATTAGGATTATTGAACCTCTTGGTTCATTACTTTCCACATCTAGTCACCTTTGCTTTCTTTTGCAAGGACAAGGAATAAAGTCTAGGGAACTTCATAGAAAGAGCATAATTCAAGCACCATTTGTCGTCCCAACTTGTTACCCACATTGAAACTTTTATCATCATCATCAGCAAAGTAGAGGATTGAATAATTTTTACCAAAAATCTTGACTAGAGCAGCTGAATTAGAAGATAAAAGAATAGAGTTAGCATCCACAAAATCGCTCACCTTCATAGGTCGTCCTCTTTGGAGATAATGTTGCCCCATACTCACACTACATTGCAGCACAACCTCTAAATCCACTTGGATATGAAAAAAGAAGTTTTTATTTAGTAGATTCGACACACCAAGACCACCAAAATTCTTATAGAATGGTTTTACCTGGAGTTGTAATAGTAGAAGGAAATAATTATATAATTCTTCTACAAATTCTATAAAATAATTAACATTATTTCATATTATCTAGTAGTTAAGGACTGTTGTTGGATGCCAACTTTGATTAGTATATAAATTAGTTAGACTAGTTCACTACCGACTTTGAAATGAATTTATGGGGTCACACTAATGTTCCCGTTGATACCCGAATTTTGACGCCATTTTTAATTAATTTTAGTATTTCTGTCATTTACTTAATTTACTATCATTTTTAGTTAATTTACTGTCGCTAGCATTTTTAAAATTTTCATTGCGTTTTAGCATCGTCAGCGTTTGAAATAGCATTTTTAATTTCTTGTCACGTATTTTCATTATTATTTTCATTATTATTTTTAGCCTTAAAAATCACATTTTTAATTATCCGGCAGTCATTTGTTAGTTTTTTCTTCGTTTTAGGTCATCACATGAATTTTAGGACTTTTAGTATTTTAGCGCATTTTTTAGATTTTTTATTTTTTATTATTATTTTTGTTCGAGCTTTTATTGGACCCGAGTAAGTTCGCTTGGACAATAGCTCGGACATGGAATGTTTTCCATCAACTAGTTGCTACCTTTTTTTCGTTCACAATGGTCTACAGCGTTTCATGTAATTTTCGTCGTAACGTCATTTATTTTCCGTCCGAACGTTTCACGTTTTTGAACACCAAAATAAACACGTTAAACGAAAAATTCTCGTCATTCGCTGTAGACAATTAAGCTCGCCGTATTTTTCTCTACGCGCTGGTACCTTCGGCTCGAAAAGTCAGAACGTTTGTTCGCGGGAATCGGCTCGAGGCCATTTAAATAAGGTAAAGGGTCATTTAATCATGGCTGCTGATCTGGTTAACCAAGGAAAGTCAACCAGATCAATGGCCCCAGAATTACCTTGTATGGTGCGCATGCACCGTGGGCGTGGACGTGCAGCAGAGCAGGCCACCGAGCAGCCTGCTCTCATCGCTTCCTTTCACGTCCGAGCAATCACCTCCACGCCTAGCTCCGCCAGCATAGCAGCCCTAGCCCCGCCAACTCACGGTCACGGCCTCCACTCGCGTCCCTCGCGTCCGGCAGCCACGCGACTTCGGCCTATAAATACTGACCCCTCCTCAACATTCAAACGGCACCAACTTTTGCAAGAAAACCTTGCTTCTTCCCTCTCTTGATCGATAGCTCACTTAGAGCTTCGATTGCCTGCCTCAGTTCAAAGCCTTTGCAGTAAGCTTTTCTTTCAAGCTTTTTCTTTCATTTTTATGCTTTTCTTTTCTTTAAATTCGTTTAGCCTTGTGTTGATCGAATAAATTGCTTTTCTTCATGCCATTAATTCATATGCATGCTGTAGATTAAATACATGCTTTCAGTTTAAGTAATCGTTAGGTAAATCGTGTGAATTAATTAGTTTTCGATAATTAACGGTTTTGTCATTTTTTTGAAATTAAACTCGGTACGATTTAAATTAAAATTTAGGGTTCATACAGTCGAGACATCGTCGAGGAGACGAGCATCTCGGTATGAAGATCTCGCAAAACGGCCACCTATGGCCGGAGCTTGGCCGCCGGCAGTAGCGTCGGCGACCAAGGAAGAGGACGATGAATAGTGTCCTATTCATATCCAAGGTGATGGGCCAAGCCCATCACCCTTCCCTTTTTATTTTCGTGGGCCAGGCACTATTCCTGGCCCATTTTCCATTTTTCCTTTCACTCTTTTTATTAGGGCCCAACCCATTTTCATTTCTTTCCGAGATCTCGGATCATATTTCCGTAAAAATATTCGTATGCTTCGTATGATTATTTTTGTACTATCAACTGTTTAATTTTCTGTACTTATCAACTGTTTAAATTATTCGCACTTTAATTTTTCGCAATTTACTTTCGGCAATTTAAATTCAATTTACCGCCTATATGGTCGGTCGCAAATATCAACTGTTTTATTTTCTGCAAATATCAACTGTTTATTTTCTGCAAATATCAACCTGTTTATTTTCTGCAAAATATCAACCTGTTTATTTTCTGCAAAATATCAACCTGTTTATTTTTCTGCAAAATATCAACTGTTAATTTTCTGCAATATCACTTGCTTAAATTCTGCAAAATCACTTGTTTCAATCTTCTGCAAATCGTCAACTGCTTAATTTCTGCAAATATCAAATCTGTAATTTTTCGTCAAATCGTCACTTAATTTTTCGTCAAATCATCATTTAAATTCTCGCACTCATTAACTGTCATCATTTAATTTTTGCACCTTATCAAATCAGCATTTAAATTTTCTGCACTTATCAAAACATCATCTAAATTTTCGTATGCGTCAAATCATCATTTCTCGCATACATCAAACCAGCATTTAAATTTTTTGCACGCATCAAATCATCATTTAATTTCTTGCACTTATCAAATCATCATTTAAATATTCGTATGTGTCAATTCATCATTTCTCGCATACCTCAAATCAGCATTTAAATTTTCATACGCGTCAATTCATTGTTTAAATTCTCGCACTCATAAATTGCTTATTTATTTTTCGAGCTATCACTAACACTCTTATTTTGTAGGTTTTAAATTCAAGTTTCGCTCGAAAATACGTCTTTCGTTCCTTTTTATTTATTCAACGCTTTTCGTAAATATCAATCGTACGCATGATATATAGAATTGCTAGAACTAAAATCAACTCACATGAACAACGTGTTTAAAGATTTGCTTAAAATGCCTTGTTCATATGATTTTAAATTCTCACTTATATTGACTGCATGCACGTGGTGGCTTCGATCCCACATCAGCTTATCATTTCAAAATCTATCATTTAAATTTGTACTCTGTTAGCAATCCATGATAGAATCACGTAGTAATCAATTTAATCATGCATGGCCCGATGATGAAATAGAGGGCGCTCATTCAGTGTTACGGAAAATTCAGTCCCATCACGTTACGGTCAAGAATAATCAATCTGTCTTGATAAATGGTAACCCCGTCCGAAAGATTTTTAAAACGGTAACCACGTCCAACGATTAATTATTCCTGAATGGTCACGATCATAGAAAAGACTAAAGTGACGATTCCTCTGAGGGCCCCCTTTTCAAAAGCATTTTTATCAAACACCTTTTAACACCTCTCTCATCAACCGGTAACCATTTTCGGATGTGACTCGGGTGCCTAACACCTTCCCGAGACCATAATACGACCCTGAACCTTTGGTCTAGGGTCAAGACCCCTTTTTATGCCTTTAGTTTTTATTTATTATATTTCTTATGCCATGACGATTAAGGTTCCCTAAACCTAGCAACCAAATTAGGGTGGCGACTTCATTGCATGCTGCTAGGCGTCCCTTTTACGCTGAGCATCGTAAGGTCTCAAGTTCGTTGCACACTCGCAAATTTTTAATTTTCGGGGGCGCGACAGTTTGGCGACTTCACTGGGGACAGTAGGGTCGGAGCCGGTTTCATTTTTTAGAGGTGTTTTATTTGTCTATTTACCTGCTTTGATCAATTGTTGATCTGTTCATTTATTCGCTTTATCAATTGTCTATTTACCCCTAAAGCTAGTCGAAAGGTTACACAATTTCGCAAGGAATCTGGACACTGGACGACACTTTAGGGACCTTTTCATGGTATCATCCGGGAACTATTCAAGCCAGTTAGAAAAGTCAGAATCAGAACCCCAGCACGTGCATCATGATTATACCTGCTTTGTTGTGGCTCTATTCATCTTGTTGCCATGATAATCTTGTCTTTTACATGAACTGTAAACTTCTTACGCATGCAGGTTACTTTGCATTTAAAATTTTATTTTTGTCCCACAGGACCCATTTTGCTCATTCGCTATGACAGCACCTACGTTACTTTCACTTGATATTTTCGGGGGACGAAGCTTCGATGATCAGGCTGCCCGAGGAGACCTATTAGAATAGGGATTCACCCCTGACATCACCACTAAGATCAAAGTAGAAGTCGTAGACTTCAACTTAACTAGGATTCGGAAATTGAGAAATGAGCTGACTGAAGACGAGGAGACACAATTCGAGGGTAGTTATGGAAAACTACTAACCCTGGTTGACGTAAAGACTGATTGGGGTTGCATCCGAGCAGCCCTAAAATTTTGGGATCCCTATTATCGGTGCTTCTCTTTCGATAAAGGAGTGGACTTGACTCCCACACTGGAGGAGTACTCAGCTCTGATGTGCCTCACATCTCATATATCGTCCATATACCAAAATGTTCGACTCGACTCCTCGAGTGTCAAAATAAGGCTCGATAAGCTGTTAGGAATCACCACTCGTGTCAGAGAAGGGGACTACTTCTGGTGTTGGTCAGATATCGAGGCACGATTTCAGTTGTCCAACGGGAAAAAATGCTTAAGGATTCTGGCTTTCGCCATCGTAGGGTTTGTCCTCTTTCCGAAAATGAGGAACGCCATCGATTTTGCAGCAGCCAATATCTTTTACGAGATGGAAACAAATGCCATCAATCCTACGACAGCTATCTTGGCCGAGACCTTTCGCTCCTTGGACTCTTGTCGAAGAAAAGGGAAAGGGAGACTTACCTGTTGCACCCAGTTGCTGACAGTATAGTTGGTCAGCCACTTCAAACAGATTCCTGATCAGTCCATTTTCTTCGAAAGCTACATAAGATCATGCCCTTTACTCAGGGTTATCAGCACAATGACCACGGATAGATGGGAGATGGAGAATAAGGATGTCTGGATCGACCGATTCATAAACCTCTCAGAAGAAGACTTCAGTTGGCATGCCAAGTGGCTGCGGACCTCGGATCCCATCGTCTGCTGCGGACCCCTAACTTGGGTTCCTTTGATCGGAGCATGGGGGTGCGCTCACTATTGCCCTGTCCTCGTACTCAGACAATTTTGCATCACGCAAATCATTCCGGTGACGTTCGGCATGACAAGATCAAACCTGCCGCACACCGGAGAAAATCAAAACATTCAGCTGTACGCCCAAGACTGGGCCCACCCCTTTTGTCTCAAAGGACGCGTCGCCCCTGCGGCAACGATACCACAATATCCATAGTGGAGGTTAAGGCGAGTCAACGACAATGTCTTACCTCCCCCAGAAAATCAGAAACCGATGGAAGAGGAAGGGGAATCTCAAGTGAGCGAAGGAATAGATGTCATGGCTTATGCTCAAGTGGTAGAACAGATGCGAGCAGCGCAAGAAGAGCGAAATCTGATGACAGAGGAAAGAGATATCGCCAAAGCCCATCAATGTGGCCTAGAGGTCCAGATGAATGAATTGGAAAGGCATAGCAATGACATTATCCGCGTACAAGCAGTAAATAGAAAATGGCCCTCAGGGACTTTAAGGAAGGCTTGAGCAGCGAAACCCGCAAGAAAGAAGCATCAAGTGCCATAATCGAAGACAGGGATTCGATGATAAGGGTTTTGACTACTCGCGCAGATTTGGGGGATAGGAAGAGCCAGGCACTGCAAAGCCGGATTACCGCTTTAGAGGCCGAGATAGAAATGAAGAAATGGGAGATGGCCTCGATGGAATACCTTTGGCAAGAGCAAGAGAATTCAGACTTCCAGGGTTGATACCTTTATGGGAAGACTCGAATATCGGCAAACCTTTTCTTTTTCATGTAATTAGGATCCCTGATTTCATCTATCTTAGCCATTTTTGATGAATTTAGGTAGTTGGCAAGTTTACCATATTTTTGTAAAGTCGTACTCTTTCAGATATTTATTAAATCGCCTCAACTTTTCATATCAATTATCCATCCAATACAACTCAAAAGACCATCGCAAAAAGGAAAGAGAAAATCCCTCTGGGATAAACACAATCGTTTCACCAAAAAACCGAAAAATCATACCAAATATTTGAAACATCCGAGTATTGCTCACTCATGGCCATGTCCTCTCAGCTTATCACGAACTCCAAGTTCAGGGTATAGATCATCGTCCCTCTCCTCGGTTGGGTTCACCAGGCATCAGGCCCTACGTCGTTTGAAAGCATAGTAAAAGAGATCTTCCTAGCATGGCGGCATTGGTTGCCCCTACTGATTTGGGTTTTGCAGATAGCATCTCCGATTGCTTCACATCATTGGAATGAATCAAGGCTTCCTTCGCATCTTGTCAATAGCTGGGATATCTCGCCTCTTCGACCGCCCTGAAAATATCAAGTGAAAGTGTAGCCGGAAAAGCGAATGAGCAACGTGGAGGCCTCGGGATTGCACATCACCTGCGTATCCTCACTTGTACTTACTCTTTTCTGTATTTTTCCCTTTTTTCAGGTTCACGATAGCTCCTCAAAAGCAGGCTACTTCGCACGGGCTCCCCGTAACTAGACTTCAAAAGCGAAAAACGACTGAACAGGCTAAGTCCGACGAAGCGCTAACAGCCAGAATCGCAGAATTAGAGGAACAAGTTAGGATTACTACAGAAAGGGCCACCAGGGCCGAAAAGGAAAGAGATGAAGCTACCACTAAATTCCCACCGGGTTATTATCCCACTCAAATAGGAGGACCTCCCTCTTCGCTCGCCGTCGCAGGACCTTCTATACCTCCGCCACTTTCTGGCCTTAAGGGCCAGTGGAGATGGATCAGTCCCTTCACTGTACCCATCGCTGTAAATCCTATAGTTAATGCGGGTGAAGAGATTGCAGCGTCACTTCAGCGCCTTTCAACCAACCCTGCCGTGGACTCCAACAAGAGCCAGGCCCACCTAGAGACCTCGTATCTCCCTCCCCTTCTTCCAAGCATAGTTCCCGGACCTGTGGGAATTCAGCCTCTTACTTTCAACCCAGCGCAACCTCGGTTCTCGTCAGAACCTCTACTACCCTTTGGTCCTAACCCCGTTATGGCCGAGAAACCAAAAAGTGACAGGCTAAATCTGCTTGAAGAAAGACTCTGAGCGATCGAAGGGGCTGATCCCTTTGACCCTACTGGCCTCGCTGATATGTGTATGGTCCCCGGGATCGTTATACCACCAAAGTACAAGATCCCCGACTTCAAAAAATACACTGAGGTAGAGTGCCCAAAGACCCACCTCAGAGCATACTATAATAAGATGGCAGAGATGATCAACAACGAGCCGTTGTTGATTCATCTATTCTGAGAAAGCTTGACCAAGCACGCCCTAACTTGGTATATGGGTCTAGACAGAGCCAGGATCAGGACATGGAGAGACCTGTCCGATGCCTTCTATAGGCAATATAAATTCAACATGGAGGTAGCGCCCGACCGCGCTGACCTGCAAAATCTGGAAAAGAAAGTCGGCGAGTCCGTGAAGACCTATGCTCAGAGATGGAGAGAGTTGGCTTTTAGAATCTCTCCACCTTTAAGCGACAAGGAACTCTTGTCGATTTTCTTGCACATCTTCAAAGCTCCCTACTACACCTACCTGATCTCGAACCCTTCAGACAGCTTCTCCGACATGGTCCTAATTGCCGAAAGAGTCGAGCAAGGGATTAACTCCGGACGAATCATACCTCCGGCATCAGAGTCTACGCCAAAGAAAGCATCCATCGTAAAAAGAGATGTTGGATTTGTGGCTCCCCAAGCTCATCACGGGCAACCATTTCCACCACCTCCGCCTTATTTATCGCCACCGCCCTACCCTTCGCCATCACTATATCAACCCACCTTCTTTCCATTTACCTCACCACCTGTCGCTAATATCGCGCCTCAAAATCCTACACATTTCCCACCACCTCCAGTACAAACATTACAACCCATGCAACCTAAGCCATATAACCCACCAAAGGACCCATATAACCAAAACACGTCAAACAATCGGTGGAACCGAGAGCCCTTGCCTCCTCTCCCTCTTCCCGCGGGAGAAATCTATAAGCATCTCTTGGCAGCCAGACAGATCGTACCAGTTCCAGCTCAGCCTCAAATGCCTCCTTACCCGAAATGGTATGATCTCAACACAAGATACGAGTATCACGCTGGAGCCCCGGGTCACACTCTGGAAAATTGCTTTGCATTCAAAGCAAAGGTCCATCACTTGATCAAAAGTGGATGGGTATCTTTCGAAGGGTTAGCAAAGGGACCCAACACATCCACCAACCCTCTCCCCAATCATTCCCAAGGAAATGGAGGGGTGAACGCCATCTCGGCAGGAGAAAGCAACGACCTTCTTTCTTTGGAATCAAGTTGGTCACAAGAACAGCTTTTCTTGGCCTTAGCTCGAGGAGGACATATGCCATACTCGGAGAGCAATCCAAGTCACTGCATGTACTGCAAGGGAAGCGACGGTCATAAGATCCAAGGTTGCGAGTTGTTCACAGGAGAGGTGAGATAACTCTCGAGTCTCGGAGTAATACAAACCCAGAAAGCGACCCACGGGGAAGGATCCATTAACGCCATCGGAGAAGGATTTCCTATCCTGCCTAACTCCAAAGGAATCCCACCCCAAATCATCCAAAAGAAAGGATCGACTTCGTCATGCAAGTGGTTCTCCACGCGCCGCGATGAGGGCGACCGCGAGATTGACACTCTGGGCCAGCCTTCCGGGAAATTTGATTACCTTGTCAGGTATTCGGCACCACCCTCCCATTCTAGCACAATGCCATTACTATCCTCTTGGGAATCCTAGGACTCCGAATCATACCCTTCACCGACGTGGTCACTTCCTCTGTTTCCTTTGAAAGAGATCTACGCAAGCCTCCTGGCAGACGGGCAGATTACACCATCCCTAAACTCGCCTCAATCAATTCCTTACCCTAGCTGGTATGATCCAAGGGTTAGCTGCGAATATCACGTCGGAACCCGAGGACACTCCCTAGAAGACTATTACGCCTTCAGAGAGAAGGTCGATCATCTAACCAAACAAGGACGAATCTCTTCCGAAGGTTTAGCAAAGGGTCCTGATGTGACAACCAGTCCTCTGCCACACCATAATCCTGGGGTGAACGGTATTCTTTCTAGAGGAATCAACGATTCTCACCTTTCAGTGGAGGAAGTACCCAATGAAGAACTGTTCTTCGCATTAGCTAACAACACATATCTACCATTCCCAGGGAATAATCAGGCCCAATGCCTAATCTGCCAAGGGGAAAGCAAGCATGAAATCCAGGATTGCAGACTTTTTTGGCAGAAAGTCAAGCAACTCACAACATTCGGGATCATTCAGACCGAAGGGAAAACCCGAGGAGCAATCAATGTCATCGAGGACAATTCTCCAGCACCGTATTCTTTCAAATACGTGGCCCAAACAGGGGATACGGTCACGACCCCACACAAAGTAGTGTTCACATTGGTCGTGAATACTCCTAGCCGAGACTTACACACGGTCCCATTCAACTACGGATACTCGGTGATCACCACCCCTCCTGCAGTCACACCAACAGGACTCGCTATCGGCGAAGCCTCTCATATCGGGGGCATGACCCGCACCGGAAGATGTTACATCTCGGAGGAAGTAGAGAAGCAACGACAAGCCAAAGGGGAAAATCCTGTGATCCGCGAAGAGACGGTAAAAGAGACGCAAGGTTTGAGCAAACCTGTAACCGAGGACGAGACAGCCGAGTTCCTCAAGATTATGAAACAGAGCGAGTTCAACATCATCGAGCAGTTAAAGAAAACCCCGGCTCGTATTTCCATCATGGAGCTAATCCTTACTTCAGAGCCCCATCGCCAAGCTCTCTTAAAAGTCTTGAAGCAAGCCTTCGTGACTAAGGATATCACCACGGAAGGAGTGGAAAACCTCGTCGGAAGAATTCAAGCCTTAAGCAGCATTTCCTTCTCCGAATGAGAGATCGACCCCTCGGGAAGAGATCACAACAAGGCCCTATACATCATGGTAGAATGCAAGGGACATGTCATAGCCAAGGCCCTGATCGACAACGAGTCCGCACTGAATGTCATGCCCAGGCATGTCCTCGAACAACTGCCGGTCGATTTCTCTCACATGAAACCTAGCGGGATGATGGCTAGGGCTTTCGATGGCACCACTCGAGAGATCATCGGGAACTTTGAGTTGGATATGGTCATCGGGCCCCACACTTTCACTTTGACCTTTCAGATCATGGAAATCCAACCCGCCTACAGCATGCTTCTAGGACGGCCATGGATCCATTCGGCAAAAGTCGTCCCCTCTTCCCTACATCAGTGCCTTAAGTACGTCAAGGACAATGCCCTCGTCACAATAAAGGCAGAGGAAGCCCTGATCTTGGCCAAGCATTCATTCGTTCCTTACATCGAAACCGGTGAAGCCTTGGAGAGCTCTTTTCAAGCATTCGAAATCGTCAATGCGGATTGGATTAAGGAAAAATCCCCCGTTTTCGAAGCCTCGAAATCCGAAATGGCCGAAGCAACCACTAAGTTAATACCAGAGGGAAGTTTCCAACTGGGAAAATGGCTCGGGGCCGAGTTACGAGAGTCAAAAGGTGGGGCATCTCCGAAGAGCTTCAGAGACCGCTTTGGGTTAGGGTACCAACCCAGCAAGGCCAATTTCGCCAGAATTACCCAAGAAAAGAAAGAAAATCAACTGGCTAAGCTGTTTGGGCGTTCTGCGCCAGGTGGTAAAATACGAATCCCCCATATCAGAACCACGCTCCCCTTCGCGGCCGAAACCATCAATGGAAATCCGATCGGGGTATCAGACCTCCGTATCTGCACTCTGGGAGAAGAAGAATCGTCGCCTGGTTCAGTCATTTTCGTAAAGAAGTCAGGGGAGCCTGTGTGCAACTGGACCATCGCCATGCTTCCGGATGTCTCTCCGTAATTACTCCTTTTTAGAAAAATATATGTTTGCACGTTTTCTTACGAAAACATTTTTGTAGGAACTCATGTTCCCCTTTTGTTAAAAATCAATATATATGCAATTTTCATTTTACGCATCTCTTCTTTTCACATTTTAATTTCAGGATGAATTTTAGTTCGGATTGTCATGATAAAACCTATGTCTTTACTGGCGAAGAATTCGTCATCACAACCGAAGAAAAGGCCGAAATCTTCGGCGAATTGGCCCGTTTACTGGAAAATTCAGAAAAGGAAATAACCCCTCATTAGGAGGAATTGGACGAAGTAAATTTAGGGGCAAGCAACGAGAAAGGTTAAGATCGGAACTACCCTGGATACGACTCAGAGAGAAAGGTTGATTTCTCTCCTCAAAGATTACTCCGACGTATTCGCATAGTCATACGCCGATATGCCAGGTCTTGATCCCGGGATAGTCAAGCATCGTACCCCATTAAAACCTGAGTTCAAGCCTGTCAAGCAAAAACTTCGGAGCATGCGTCCAGACATCCTTTTGAAAATCAAAGAAGAAGTTACTAAGCAGCTAGATGCGGGTTTCTTGAGAGTTGTCGAGTACCCGGAATGGATCTCCAATATAGTGCCAGTGCCTAAAAAGGATGGGAAAGTTCACATATGCATGGACTTTTGGGATCTTAACCGAGCCAGCCCTAAAGACGACTTCCCTCTGCCCCATATCGACATCTTGGTGGATAGTGCCGCCAGAAATGACATGTTCTCCTTCATGGACGGATTTTTGGGGTACAATCAGATCAAGATGGCACCCGAGGACAGTGAAAAGACGACCTTCATCATGCCCTGGGGAACCTTCTGCTACAAAGTGATGCCCTTCGGATTAAAGAATGCAGGAGCCACTTACCAACGTGCTGTCGTCACCCTTTTCCATGACATGATGTATAAAGAGTTGGAAATATATGTCGACGACATGATAGCCAAATCACGCGGCACGCAAGATCATGTAGACATCCTGAAGAAGGTATTCGAAAGGTTGAGGCAATTTAAGCTATGGCTAAACCCAGCTAAGTGCACCTTTGGAGTGACCTCCAGAAAGTTGTTAGGATTCATCGTCAGCAACAAAGGCATAGAAGTGGATCCTGATAAGATAAAAGCAATTCAAGAGCTACCCGCTCCCAGCACCGAAAGAGAAGTACGAAGCTTCTTTGGACGCATCAACTACATCGCTCGCTTTATCAGCCAGTTAACACTTACCTGCGAGCCGATGTTCAAAATGCTAAGGAAGCACGGAGACGCAGAATGGGGCGAAGACTGCCAGAAAGCCTTCGAGAAAATCAAGACATATCTGCAAAGCCCACCGGTACTAGTTCCCCCGACACCAGGACATCCCTTGCTCATGTATATGACAGTCACGGCTAGCGTCATGGGTTGCATTTTGGGATAGCACGATGAGTCAGGAAGGCGAGAACAAGCCATCTACTACCTCAGCAAAAAATTCAACGACTGTGAGATGCGCTACTTCATGTTGAAACGAACTTGTTGCGCCCTAGCATGGTGCGCCCGAAGGCTCAGGCAATACATGTTGTATTACACGACATGGCTAATCTCTCGCATAGATCCACTGAAGTATATCTTCGAGAAGCCATACCTATCAAGTCGTATTTGTAGATGGAAAGTCTTATTAGCTGAGCACGAGATCATATATGTAACATGGAAGGCGGTTAAGGCAAGCGCCCTTACCGATCACTTGGCTGATCATGCCTCTGACGAATATGAGTCGTTGAGCTTCGACTTCCCCGATGAGGACATCATAGTGGTTGAAGATGAGATCGCAGAAGATCTCTGAGAAGACGACTGGTGGACTATGTTCTTCGACGGTGCGGTGAACCTCTCGGGCAAAGGAGTAAGAGCCGTGGTCATAGCCCCGGATGGCCGTCAATTCCCCATAGCGTGCAAATTAAACTTCCCATGCACCAACAACATCGCCGAGTGTGAGGCATGCATCAGCAGTCTGGCAGCAGCCATCGACCTAAAAGTAAAGAAGCTCCAAATCTTCGGCGATTCAGCACTCGTCATCTACCAAGCCTAGGATATATGGTAGACACGGGATTCCAAGCTCATCCCTTATCAAAAGCTACTCACTCAACTCACACGAAAATTCGAGGAAACCAAGTTCGACCGAGTCGACAGAGAAAAGAACCGCTTCGCAGACGCGTTAGCCACGTTGGCATCAATGTTCAAATTAGAGTACGGGGTAATGCTTCAGCCTTTGAGGGTGGAAGTAAAGGAAACTCCGGCATGCTGTGTCGCCTTGGAAGAAGAACCCGATGGGAAGCCTTGGTTCCACGACTTAGTACAATTCATCAGAAACTGGGAGTATCCACCGGGGGTAAGCTGGGTTAGCAAAAAGACCCTCCAGCGCTTAGCGCTAGACTTCTACCTCGACGGCGAAGTTCTATATAAAAGGAGAGCTAATGGAGCTTTACTTCATTGCGTCACCATGGCCGAGGTAAAGAGAATCATAACGGAGATCCACGAAGGGGTTTGTTCCACGCACGGAAGTGGGCACATGATGGCAAGAGAGATAATGAGGCAAGGTTATTTTTGGCTCACCATCGAACGAGATTGCATCGACTATTTCCTGAAGTGCCACAAATGTCAAATTTACGCGGACCATCTCCATGTCCCTCCAGCCCCTCTTTTCAGCATGACCTCGTCTTGGCCTTTCGCAATGTGGGGAACCGACATTATCGGTCAAATCCATCCGACAGCCTCTAACGACCATCGCTTCATCCTCTTAGCAATCGACTACTTCACCAAGTGGGTAGAAGCCGCCTCTTACTCCAACATCACTCAGAAGACGACCATGTGATTCATCGAGAGGAATATCATCTGCCATCACGGAGTCCCAGAAACAATCATCACAGACAACGGCACCAATCTCAACGGAAAAATGATCGACGGTCTTTGCCAACGTTGGAAGGTGAAGCATCGAAACTCATCACCATATCGTCCAAAAATGAATGACGCAGTCGAAGCAGCAAACAAAAACCTGAAGAGGATCATCCAAAAGATGGTAATCACTCACAAAGATTGGCACGACACGCTTCCTTTCGCACTGCATGCTTACCAGATAGCAACCCGTACGTCCACAGGGGCAACTCCCTACTCATTAGTTTACAGCATAGAAGCCGTAATTCCCCTTAAGGTAGAAATCCCTTCTCTCAAAATCTTGGCAGAATCCGAAGTAGAAGAATCGGATTGGGCAAGAGTGAGGTACGAGTAGCTGAACCTCCTTCCCGAAAAGTGCTTGGCCGTTATCTGCCATGCACAATTATATCAGCAAAGAATGGCCAACGCTTATAACAAGAAAGTGCGACCTCACAAGTTCGAGACTGGGGATTTAGTGTTGAAGAAAATTCTCCCTCATCAGGAGGCTAGTCAAGGAAAGTAGGCCCCAAGGTACGAGGGCCCATATCTAGTTAAAAGTGCATTCTCGGGGGGTGCCCTAATGCTAACCAACATGGACGGAAATGATCTACCAAGACCGGTAAATGTCGATGCTGTCAAGATATACTTCGCCTAAAGTGTCGCGAACCATGCATCTGGCCGAGCCAAAGACATAGGGTTTTATTATGACAGTATCGCTCGAATGTTTATCCTGAAATTAATAAAATGAGTTTTTTTTAGGAGATGCTTTTTGTTTTAAAACTTTTTGTTCCCTTTTTTTAAATTCGTGAGATGACAAAAGGAAGCATGGCTTCGTTGGCTCCCAAGGAGTAGTTCGAGACATAAGGCACGATACTTAGAATAACGCCACTAATCAATCTTAAGGTTTTGCAGGGACATATTGTCTCATCTCGTCATCACGATAGGACCAGGGAGTTCCCCCTCTCGTAGCAGCTCCTGAATTGCCGCAGCAGGTCGCCTTCAAGAGCGAATCAGGAAAGATTTTAAAAAAACCCGTCACCATCTAAATTAAAAATTCTCTTTCCTCGCAGTATTACCAGCATAGCCAGCAACCGGTCTCAAAGGACCGAACGCATCAAAAGGGGACCACCCCGTGAAGCGGTCATCCGATCATCTAGAGGATTGTCTGAGCCTGCAATGATATTCAAGAACTTAAAGGCTATCCACCATCAGAATTTCGCAGCAATACTATTATCCAGTTTGTGCAAGGACTGAATGCTGGACCAATATCACAAAGCCCATCCCATACTGGCCGAGCCGCCGGAATGCGAGTGACATAGGCCAACCTCCGTTCACCTTTCGAAGGAGCTCATCACCAAAACGCCCTGGTCGCCCAGCGCACCTTTGCATACAGAACTCCCAGAGAAGAAGCACGACGAAAAGCTATTCTCCCAGGACCACAATCAACATACTTGATGCGGTCTTGTTCAAGAAGTTTCTCAACGTCCATACCATGATCAACACGATGAAGATCAATCCTTTAATTTGTAGGCCACTAACCGCTGACTGACGGTGATCGCATTCACTCATTTTACCCACAATCCCTTGCTGTAAAAAGCGTCAGAACTCCTCTCTGAAGAGGGACAACCGTATTGCAAGTATCACCCGCGCTGAGACGAGAGTTGCGGCAAAGTATCTAAAGCAAAGCCATCATCAACCAACATCCGGTGCAAGTCACACAGTAGTGACCCACGGGTGGCCCGTCCAAAAGGAAGAGCTTAAAACTTATCAATCACATTACTTTTGCTAAAAATTGTCTTGCATTTACTCCTCATTTGTTCTCGCCGTATCTTTTTCAGGAACTGGGTCGCCCCCATTTGTTGCCTGCGTAAGACTAGTAAGCAGACGCCCTTGCAGCCCCACTGCACATTTCGGGGACAAAAAGTTTTCCCCTTTTATCTCCGAGCAATCAAAGAGCAAATCGGCGAAGGTCTGACAAGGGGCCAGCAAGCTAATAAGCAAAAATGCGGATCTCATCATCACTCCGACCGGGATCGGCGGTTTCCGTGAAGCAGCTGAAAAAGAAACCAATCAGAGCATCTAAGCAAAGCATTCCTGATCTAGGACCACGCCATAGGCACCCTCGAAAAACCCGGGCTAAAGGAAAGGGAGAATCCCTGAACTTATGTCATTTTTGTTTTCAAATCAATCTTTCTTTTCTACTCCGTTGTTCCCTCTTCATTTCGCAGGGACGCGAATCATCCCATTGTCATCCGCATAAAGCTCGTGGAAGACGCCCTTGCAGCCCCGCTGCTCATTTCAGGGGAGTCCATCTTTCTTCCCCCTTTATTAAAAATTTATTTTCGTTCCTGCTCACGTTGTTAGCTTTAATTTACGTGTGGTCGTCTGGCCCACTGGGGGCAACCCTTTAGGTTCTCATTGAACTCTTGCAATTAGGTCATCCCCCGTGTCATAGCTTTAAACTATTAATCAATCAAACAATCCCCTTTTAGCTCGGCTAAAATAAAATCCATACTACTCTCATAAGCATATTCATGCATTGCATACGTCGGGAATGTCCAATCCCTCTGTTAAATAAAGCATCCATCAAAATTACATATCATGCATGATCTTGCTCTTATATCTACGGTTTGCTCCGACGTAAGCAGTCACAGACATATCCCGGTAAGTATTCTCGAGCCATTGCGCCTTATCCTTCATGAGTGTAAGTGCCTGACTAGGTACTAGTTGAATTCGCATAATATCCAGGGTACATGTGCAATTAGACATGGGATAGCAATAAAATGACGTGGGAATTTTACGATCTTCTCCATTTTTTCGTTTCTTCCCTCTTTCCACCACAAATGCCATCACTCCTACCAAAACCTTCTCTATCACTCATACCACGGGAGCCAAGGAGCAGTTTCAGCTAAGATTGCCAGCCGGAAGTAAAAGCACGCCAAGTTCAAGTTTACGATGAAGGAGACGGAAAAGGTCACCGGAAGATCGCTAGGGACTATCACCGAAGGAAGACGAAAAACTCAAATATGAAGGTCGAAGCATTAAGCTAGAACGAGAAGAGATCAAAACAAAGGTTGTGCTTGCTCTGCTCTGATGCATTTCAAATCAAAAAGAAAAAAAAGGGACAAAAAAGAAAAAAAAAAAGAAAAAAAAGAAAAAAAAGAAGAAAAAAAAGAGAAAGAAAAAAGAAAAGAAAAATGCTCAGAGACATTCAAAGAATACAAACAATCGAAGAACCGAAGCAAGCACAGCTCGGGGACAACTAAACTCGAGAAATCTCGAAGAAAACATTCCCCACTAAAGACTCGAGAAAAAAGGCCCAAGGCCAACTCGAGAAATCTCAAAGCAAGCATCCCTAGTAAGGACACGAGAAGAAAAAGGGCCCAAGGCCAATCCAAGTAGCAGATCGCGAAAAGAACAGCGACAACACTCCCCAGTGAAGACTCGAAAAGAGAAAGGTCCTAGAGCCAACTCAAGGAATCTCGAAGAAAACATTCTCCAGCAAAGAATCGAGAAGAAGGCCCCTAGCCGACCGGAAAGCGTCCACAACAAGGATCCAAGGGCTCATGCACTATGTCAAGAAAGCGTCCCCAGCAAAAGGCGAAAGAAATCGCGCACCACATCCTCATCAGGGCCAATCAACAAAGCATCACTCATCAAAAACCTTCCAACTCATCAAAAAAGCACCTCTTCACCCAAAAGAAGCTCCTTTCCGGACATTTTATGTCCTTTCATTATTTTCATAAAAGTCCCATCGATTATTAGAATGCCCATGCATGTGCATCTTCATTTGAAGTCTATTCACTTGGATTGACATTGCGAATTGAAAATTATGTATCCTATTAGTTGCATCTTTATGAGCGTAAAACACTTAGCCTTATTTCAGAGTGTGAGTGCAAACACTAATACCAAGTGAGGATTGCTTACGGCTGCAGATCGTGGGAAAGTCTTGTCCTTGGGGTCGTTACCTCCTGAGCAGGATGCAGACGCATTCTAGGTTCGTATCAAGGCCGCTGCTAGCAAAAGAGCATTCCTCTCCTCCTAGAGTGACATCATGTGCATATTTCCTCCTCCCAGAGTGACATCATTTACATAATTCTTCATTTCTGCATAATACATTCCCTCCTCCCAGAGCGATAACATCTACGTTTCGTCCTCCTAAAGTGACGATTAGTTTATTTCCGCACCTCGCGTCTTCTCCTACGGGATTAACGTCATTTAAATTTCAGCATTTATATTTCCTCCTCCTAGAGTGACAGCTTTATATTTCCTCCTCCTAGAGTGACAGCATTTATATTTCCTCCTCCTAGAGTGACAACTTTATATTTCCTCCTCCTAGAGTGATAGCTTTATATTTCCTCCTCCTAGAGTGACAACACGTATTTCCTCCTCCTAGAGTGACAACATGCATTTTTCTCCTCCCAGAGTGACATCATTTACATAATTCTACATTTCTGCATAATCATTTCCTCCTCCTAGAGTGACATCATTAGGACAAATCATTCGTACATCTACGAATCACGCATTATCCTCCCTAAGCAACATCTGTTGCATGTCAAACCCCCTAGTGGGATCGTCATTTATATTTTCGTAAAACTATCTTCCATTCCTGGTAGAGTAGTTGTCATTTACATTTTCTGCAACTTATGTTTCTATCAATACCCGAGTAGATCTAAGTTTACATCTTTGCAGGATATCCGATCAACAATCTATCTCTTCTCAGAGTGACATCAACAGATTGCCTCCTCCTAGAGTGACAACCTCAGTTTCCTCATCACCGAATAACACCATCAAAAAATACCTCCTCCTAGAGTGACATCAACTTACCTCCTCCCAGAGTGACACCAAAAAAATATCTCCTCCTAGAGTGACATCAACCAACTATCTCCTCCCAGAGTGACATCAACGAATAACATCGAAAAACTACCTCCTCCCAGAGTGACAGCAGCAACTTACCTCCTCCCAGAGCGACATCATCACTGTAAGCTTGAGGTAAGACCTGCGGTGTCGCCAAAATTCGGATATGTAGGGGCAACCGTCTTTACTGCTTATCAAATACTTCGATAAGACAGTAAAGAGGGGGCAACTATTGATACCCGAATTTTGACGCCATTTTTAATTAATTTTAGCATTTCTGTCATTTACTTAATTTACTGTCATTTTTAGTTAATTTACTATCGCTAGCATTTTTTAAATTTTCATCGTGTTTTACCATCGTCAGCGTTCGAAATAGCATTTTTAATTTCTTGTCACGTATTTTCATTATTATTATCATTATTATTTTTAGCCTTAAAAATCACATTTTTAATTATCCGGCAGTCATTTGCTAGTTTTTTCTTCGTTTTAGGTCATCACATGAATTTTAGGACTTTTAGTATTTTAGCGCATTTTTAGTATTTTTATTTTTTATTATTATTTTTATTCGAGCTTTTATTGGACCCGAGTAAGTTCGCTCGGACAATAGCTCGGACTTGGAATGTTTTCCATCAACTAGTTGCTACCTTTTTTTTCGTTCACAACAGTCTACAGCGTTTCGTGTAATTTTCGTCGTAACATCATTTATTTTCCGTCCGAATGTTTCACGTTTTTTAATGCGAAAATAAACATGTTAAACGAAAAATTCTCGTCATTCGCTGTAGACGGTTAAGCTCGCCATATTTTTCTCTACGTGTCGGTACCTTTGGCTCGAAAACTCAATATGTTTGTTCGCGGGAATCGGCTCAAGGCCATTTAAATAAGGTAAAGGGCTATTTAATCATGGTCGCTGATCTGGTCAACCAAGGAAAGTCAACCAGATCATGCACCGTGGGCGTGGACGTGCGGCGGAGCAGGCCACCGATCAGCCTGCTCCCGTCGCTTCCTATCACGTCTGAGCAGTCACTTCCACGCCTAGCTCCGCCAGCACAGCAGCCCTAGCCCCGCCAGCTCACGGTCACGGCCTCCTCTCGCGCCCGGCAGCCACGCGACTTAGGCCTATAAATACCGAGCCCTTCTCAACGTTCAAACGGCACCAACTTTTGCAAGAAAACCTTGCTTCTTCCCTCTCTTGATCGATAGCTCCCTTAGAGCTTCGATTGCCTCAGTTCAAAGCTTTTGCAGTAAGCTTTTTTTTCAAGCTTTTTCTTTCGTTTTTATGCTTTTCTTTTCTTTAAATTCGTTTAGCCTTGTGTTGATCGAATAAATTGCTTTTCTTCATGCCATTAATTCATATGCATGTTGTAGATTAAATACATGCTTTCAATTTAAGTAATCGTTAGGTAAATCGTGTGAATTAATTAGTTTTCGATAATTAACGATTTTGTCATTTTTTTGAAATTAAACTCGGTACGATTTAAATTAAAATTCAAGGTTCGTACGGTCGAGACGCCGTCGAGGAGACAAGCATCTCGGTACAAAGATCTCGCAAAACGGCCACCTGTGGCCGGAGCTTGGCCGCCGGCAGTAGCGCCGGCGACCAAGGAAGAGGACGATGAATAGTGTCATATTCACGTCCAAGGTGATGGGATAGTGTCATATTCACGTCCAAGGTGATGGGCTTGGCCCATCACCCTTCCTTTTTTATTTTCGTGGGCTAGGCACTATTCCTAGCCCATTTTCCATTTTTCCTTTCACTTTTTTTATTAGGGCCCAACCCATTTTCGTTTCTTTCCGAGATCTCGGATCATATTTTCGTAAAAATATTCGTATGCTTCGTATGATTACTTTTCGTACTATCAACTGTTTAATTTTCTGTACTTATCAACTCTTTAAATTAATCGCACTTTAATTTTTCGTAATTTACTTTCGGCAATTTAAATTCAATTTACCGCCTACATGGTCGGTCACAAATATCAACTGTTTTATTTTCTGCAAATATCAACTGTTTATTTTCCGCAAGTATCAACTGTTTATTTTCTACAAATATCAACTGTTTATTTTCTGCAAATATCAACCTGTTTATTTTCTGCAAAATATCAACCTGTTTATTTTCTGCAAAATATCAACTGTTAATTTTCTGCAATATCACTTGCTTAAATTCTGCAAAATCAGTTGTTTAAATCTTCTGCAAATCGTCAACTGCTTAATTTCTGCAAATATCAAATCTGTAATTTTTTGTCAAATCGTCACTTAATTTTTCGTCAAATCATCATTTAAATTCTCGCACTCATCAACTGTCATCATTTAATTTTCGTACCTTATCAAATCAGCATTTAAATTTTCTGCACTTATCAAAACATCATCTAAATTTTCCTATGCGTCAAATCATCATTTCTCGCATACATCAAACCAGCGTTTAAATTTTTTGCACGCATCAAATCATCATTTAATTTCTTGCACTTATCAAATCATCATTTAAATGTTCGTATGCGTCAATTCATCATTTCTCGCATACCTCAAATCAACATTTAAATTTTCATACGCGTCAAGTCATTGTTTAAATTCTCGCACGCATAAATTGCTTATTTATTTTTCGAGCTATCACTAACACTCTCATTTTCTAGGTTTTAAATTCAAGCTTGGCTCGAAAGTACGCCTTTCGTTCCTTTTTATTTATTCAACGCTTTTCGTAAATATCAATCGTACGCATGATATATAGAATTGCTAGAACTAAAATCAACCCACATGAACAACGTGTTTAAAGATTTGCTTAAAATGCCATGTTCATATGATTTTAAATTCTCACTTCTATTGACTGCATGTACGTGGTGGTTTCGATCCCACATCAGCTTATCATTTCAAAATCTATCATTTAAATTTGTACTCTGTTAGCAATCCATGATAAAATCACGTAGTAATCAATTTAATCATGCATGACCCGATGATGAAATAGAGGGCGCTCATTCAGTCTTACGAAAAATTCAATCCCATCACGTTACGGTCAGGAATAATCAATCGGTCTTGATAAACGGTAACCCCGTCTGAAAGATTTTTAAAACGGTAACCCCGTCCAACGATTAATTATTCCTGAACGGTCACGATCATAGAAAAGACTAAAGTGACGATTCCTCTGAGGGCCCCCTTTTCAAAAGCATTTTTATCAAACACCTTTAAACACCTCTCTCATCAACCGGTAACCGTTTTCGGATATGACTCGGGTGCCTAACACCTTCCCGAGACCATAATACGACCCCGAACCTTTTGTCTAGGGTCCAGACCCCTTTTTGTGCCTTTAGTTTTTATTTATTATATTTCTTATGCCATGACGATTAAGGTTCCCTAAACCTAGCAACCAAATTAGGGCGGCGACTTCATTGCATGCTGCTAGGCGTCCCTTTTACGCCGAGCATTGTAAGGTCTCAAGTTTATTGCACACTCGCGAATTTTTAATTTTCGGGGGCGCGATAGTTCCAATCGTTGCTAATAGATTATTTATATGGGTAATAGTATTTAGTTCCCCTAGACGATCACGAAAAAACTAACACTTCATCTGACCTTCATGTATGTCATATTACCTCCCCTCAACTACATTTTTCAAGCAAATTGTTCTTTTATTTAAATTTTAAACGATTAATATAGAAATGACCCATTGCTGTTAGTTTACACTTAAAATAAAAATAAAAGGTTACGTAAAAAATGAAATGATAAAAGTATAGAAAAATAGATTTATAAACTTATAGCCACAAAATTAATAGCTAGCACCCCAATCTCTTCTTCACTTTGCCTTTCTCATTCCCTATATCATTGCCCTTTTTTTTCTTTTTTCTTTCTTCCTTTTCTTATTTTTACTCTTTTTCGTTTTACTTGTCACATTAGCACCATCACCCTTTCTTTTTCAAATTCTTTTTCATCATCACAATCATCCTGCTTTGACCAAAAGGGTAATTTACTTAGAAAAAAAATAGAGAAAGTAATATGACACAAATGAAGACCATGGGAGGTGTTTGTTTTTTCGTGATAGTCTAGGGTAACTAAATACTGTTACCCTTATTTATTTGATTAGTAAACCAACAAAAATGGCCTCCTCTCAACCCCTTCCCCTCCTCCCAAAACAACAAACCAAAGACTATTTGGGCATCTTTGGAGCCAACGAAACAGCAAAGTGTTCCGTAATGTTGATCCATGCTCGTTCCGAACTGTGCGAGACATATTTGGGCAATGGCAAGATGGATCAAATGCTGGGATCATAATTTCCCATACTCCCCTACGCAGATGCTGATTTCCTCGGATTGGCTGGAATGATGATGGAGCCATGGCAGTTTGCGTGTATTCTGTATTGCTGTTTGGACTCTTTGTCGTTGGACTACTCTTTGTCTTCTTTGTTTTGCTTTTAGTGGCTGCTATTGCAGTTACTTCTGTTTCATTGTCTGTTTCATTGTCATGAGCCCCATGACTTTGATCTCAATAAAACCATCTCAGCTTATTTAAAAAAAAAAAAAAAAAAACAAACCAAAGACTAACCCTTGACCTTCCCATATCGAGCATCGACCGCCACCCTTCATCCTTGTCATCAGTCATCCTTAACCCCCCCATAAGAAATCAGTTACCTACTATTTTGAAAACTGTCACTTTGATTGGTTTGTAAAGGAGATATTTAGGACGTTCAGCAAGGTTTGAAGGGTGCAAGAGGTTGAGTAGAGGGGAAGACGATTAAGATTTGTCAGATTCTGTAACCTGGAAAATAAACTCAAGTTTGAAAAGGTCACGAATGATATTTGGATTGGAAACTTGAAGGTTAGGATGAGTATTGCAAAATACCCAAGAGGTGAGTCGCATGTTACCAAAACAAAACAATCTCCATGATAATACAAAAGTATATCACAAGGGCATAACGGACATTGTACCTTCACAAAGTACCGTTGACCAGTCAAAACGGCACATGACCGGTTTGACCAAGTCAAACATATGAAACGGCATCGTGACCGATTGATCAAGTCAACGGGAATAAGTGATCAAAGGACAAGTCTAGCCCGATCGCCTCAAAACGGCACGAAGCCGATCCACTCGCTAAGCTGTGAGGAAACGGATCGACACCTCTCCAAACATCGACCAGGTCAAAGGTCTCCAAACGGCAGCATGCCGATTCCACACAACGGCAGTGTGCCGATTTGCTATAAACGGCTTAAAGCCTACAATAAAGGTACACTGTATACTATTTCTATTAAATCAGTGGTCAAAGCCACACATGGGAGACAGCATTTCCTGCTCCCACCCAACCATTATAAAACTATTACCCATAGGGAATGTTTATCCTCCCAAAGGTATGGTCTCTACTTTATATTTATTAACTCTTACTTTTGAACCACTTGGTGGAAAAAAGAGGAAGGGTGTCAGCAGATCTAACCACTCTAACCACTCTAGTCCTACATAAGGACTAGAGGGAGAGAGAGGAGGGACAGATCTGGAGCTCCCAAAAAGAGACAGATACTGTTCCGATTTACATTCTCTGCATCTTAATCAAAACACTGACTTTGGCATCGGAGATTCTCCGCCGGAGCAAGCCTCCGGTGGTTTTGCAGGTCGCTCAAGGGGCTTCGACCACACTCCCCGGCATGCCATTAGACGGAAAAGCCCTCTCATCCACTCTTGGATTATCACTCCACAACCTCATATCCACAGACTTAGGATCCTCCCTGGTGGAAGAAGAGATAATATGCTTTACCTAACGCCCAGGTTCAGCTACCTATTAGTGTTACCCAATGACTTGTTATAAACTATTACACCCTAAATTTGACCCAAGTTGTGTACAACAAACAAGTCATTTATTCCATATTGTCACCGCAAACTAATTCGGTAATTACGTCAACAAAATCTCATAAATCATTCTTCATCAACTCAATTATTTACAGCACTAAATTACTTTACGACAATGCAATAATAAATTAGCTATGCATGCAGAACATTTATCATCTTAATGCATAATGCAGTTGAGCCAAAAGGCTTCCTATGTATTTCTTATTGGAAAATTAAACCACACTTAGTTCTCAAAAATATTTTTATTCTATCAATACACAACCATAATATTTAGAATCACTTAAACATGTTTAATTGCTAGGATTTTAATTTATAAAATTCTTATCTCACTTCTTCACTTGGCTGAGAATTACCGGTAGAATTTATGTCCAATAGAATCGAGTTTAGAAAAATTTGAGGTAGGAGGAGGGTGATGAAGAGGGAAGAAAAATGCAAGGGATGACTTGATGGATTGGATGAGGTTTAGGATCTACCGTAGAAGGCGTGGTGGGCGCTATAGTTAATGGATCTAATGGCTAAGAGGTAGAAATAGTAGGAGAAGAGGAGGTAGATTAGGATGACGAGAGTAGTCGGGTTGTTGGTAGTCAGCTGGGTGTAGAAGATAAAAGAAAAAATGAAGGGTTGGACGAGGAAGAGGAAGGAGATGGCGAGGAAGTGGCAGAGATATGATTCATATTGTTTCTGTTTTAATGGTGGAGAGGTCATAGTGACAAGGATGGTGGTGGTGGTGTTGTCCTAGAGAGTAGACCGGTGGTGCGGTTGAAACTGATGATTGATGCAGGAAAAGGAAAGTTTTATTTTTTTATTTTTTCTTCTTGATTCTATGATCAGAGTCTCCTTGTGTATAATTGCACAAAAATACTAGAAAAATACTGGATTTTTAAATACTACTGTACATTCGTCAATCTTGAATCAATAGTTGAGTTTAAGATGTGGCATGTTTGTGTATCGCTGACTAAACAATATAGACCCATTTTACTTTTCTTTTTCTTACTGCCACATAGGAAAAAAATTAATTTTTGAATTAAAAATAGGTCAATTTAAATTGAGAACTTAATTGAGACAATATAAATAAGCGTAAGAAACAATAAATAATTTCGTAAACGCAGGATACTATTTAGAAAAAAATTACAAATATAGAGGTGAATTTATTTAAAAGCAATACTATTCGGTCGGAATATTTAGGTGGAGTGATGAAGTGATGAAGGAGACATAGGTTAAATGACAATTTTATAATTAGATTGTTGGTATTTTTATAAATAAGAGCGATGACGTTTTTGTAAATATGGAATGACGTGGCAGCTCGTTGTTTCCGCCTAAATATTCAGACTGAATAGCATTGCTCTTTATTTATTAAACCATGTTAAATTTTCAACTTTGGGGATATTATAAAAATATATTACAAGTTTTTACACTATAAGGATAAATTGAAACATTTTATGCACAAGGGCGTTTCTGTAATTTACTAAAAACAAATCAAAACGAAACAATTCTCCTTCTGATTTTTATTTTTATTTTTATTTTTAAAAAAATTCAGAAAAAGTCGTGCTCCTGGAACCGTGACCCGGACGTGAAAGTGGAAAAGCTCTGCATAATTCTTCCTGTGTGGTCTTTCAGTTCCGCCCGTTCGTGTGCGAGAAGCCATTTTCGCCCCGTACGACTGCAACTACGACGGCAGCAAAACACCACATGAAGAAGATCTCTCCACTCATAAAACTCTCTCCATCTCCTTCCCTTTCCCTTTCCCTTTCCCTTTCATGAAATAATCCATATCAATCATCCGTATCAAATCCCACAAACAATCACTCTCCTCATCAAAATCCGAGCTTAAGCAACAGCAATCAACTGGTAACTGGTTCCTTCCTTTATATTTCTGCTGTTCACTATGTTTTATGGTTACAGATAACTTCTCTCCTTGTGGGTTATCTTTGCCATCTTATAGTATGATTAAGTTCAGAAATTAGGGTTAGTATTTGTTTTGTCTCCTTTAGAAAAAAAGATTAGGGCTTAGAATTAGGAGAGGAAATAATGAAGGGGCGGTCACACCGGCTCCAGAGTCATAATGAGTCCCATGATGACTGGGTGGATGGTTCGTGGACTGTGGATTGTGTGTGTGGGGTGACTTTTGATGATGGGGAGGAGATGGTCAACTGTGATGAGTGTGGTGTGTGGGTGCACACGCGGTGCTCACGCTATGTGAAGGGAGAAGAGTTGTTTGCTTGTGACAAGTGTAAGAGTAAGAATAATAGGACCAATGATAGTGAGGAGACTGAGGTTGCTCAATTGTTAGTTGAATTGCCTACAAAAACTATTCAGTTGGAGAGTAATTGTGCTGCAGGGAATGAGTCCCATGCTCCACTATGGAGTAATTCAATGGAAGGGAGAGTGCATGTGCAGGGGATTCCAGGTGGTGATCCTGCATTGTTCAGTGGATTGTCATCTGTTTTTACACCAGAGTTGTGGAAGTGCACGGGTTATGTGCCTAAGAAGTTCAATTTTAAGTATAAGGAGTTTCCTTGCTGGGAGGAGGAGAAGGAGGAAGGTGCTGGTAGGAACGAGGAAGAGAATGAGAACACTGTTGATAAAGGTGCAGGTGTTCTGTTCTCACTCTCGAAAGAGAGTGTGTTTGCGACCCCTATTACAGCTTTGGTTGGTGTGAGAGAAAGGGATAAGGAAGTTGCTTATGACAAAAAGTCGCATTCAAAGAAGTGGGAGAATGAGGATGGAGAGCTCAGGCGTTTTCACATTGGAGTGAAAAAGGAGAGAAGCCTACTTCGGCCAATTGTGTTACATTCAGGCAAACGAAGGAAAGAAGATATGGGTACATCAAAGGACCGGAGTGGAAGGAAGAAGGCAAGAGTTGCAGACAGGGAGGTTGATGTGAAGAAGAGGAGTCCACATACTTTTAAAACAGGTGATTGGATATAGTTTGCAATTCTCTGTTTCCTTCTTCCTATAGTTGCCTCATCTGTTTGTTTTTTTCCTAGATTTTGTTCACTGCTCCTCATTTACTATAAAGGCAATTGCATTGAGGGTAGGGTCATATATTGTAGTGTAGACATGCACTTGTTGACTTCATTCCCTTTTTGGCTTTATTCTTCTTAGTAGCATTTACTTCCACCAATGATGCAAAACAATTGGAATTATATGAAGACATTGGTCTGAAGTCTTTCAAGGATGATAATCAAATTGCTAAGAACAAAAGTGTGAGGGACCCTGCAATTCAAGAACAGGAATCAGATACATGTGTGACAGTGGGCAATGAGCTTGAGAAACCTAAGAACAACCTTGCATTGGTGGAGCAGCCTTCAGATGATTTATCGTCTGATGATCCTAGACATAATTGTACCACTGTGACTGAACTGAAGGAACACAAGGCTAGCCCTAAAGTCCCAGTAGTTGTTGACAGTTCTCTCAAAGTGTCCGATGTGTATGCTCTAGCATGGGAACACAATGATGGTGGTAGAACACCTGTGAAACATGAGGTATGCCTTTCTATGCTTAACGTAAATTTTGTTATTTTATTTGTGGAGTAGAGGTAATCCTTTCTTTCATTAATGCGGATGTTAAGATCTGAGACATGTAGTATAGAAATTCCATAGAAGGCTGTTATTATCCTTTATATGATGTCTCTCTAGCCCTACGGCATACTTCGACTTCCACTGTTCATTGAAGACAAATTTATACAGCTATATCTTTGTCTGCTATGTTGACTGGTACTTTTCGCAATCTGGAGTTAAGGCTTGTAGGACTGATACTAGTGCAATGGGCAAAAAAGTCCAAAAAAAAAGTGCAATGGGCAAAAGATAATTTATGTTTGGTGGCTAACTCTTGCTGGGCTAACTTATTCTTTTTGCACAATGCTGACTACTATTATGAGGGGACTAACATAATTTTCTTATCTTTATTTGATGGAGTGGCTATTTTGACCTTTTACTGTTCAATGGGCCTTTTGAATGTTATTTATGTTAGATTAAAAAATCATAAATTTGTGGTCTTAATTGTCATATAGCTCCCCTATATTGGATTGGATGCATTTGTGCAGCCTGGTAATTCATACATGGATAGTGGTACATCTTGGTTTTCAATTTTCTTTTTTTATCAATTTTTTTGAAACGTTTTTTTTTTCCTCATGTCTTTATCCTTGATAGTTTTTTTTTTTCCGGCCCATGATTTGTCGTGAATTGGACACGAGTACCCAGGCAATCGCGCATGAAGGGAGATGCAACTACGCAAATAACCACTTGTGCAAATGAACATTTTAGAGTAAGAGAGGTTTCCTATATCTTTTAGGTACAGATGTGTATTTGTTTTGATACTGGAGTTGGGGCATATATTTCAATGCAAACATTTCCTTGGCTATATGCTTAAATTTGGATTGGTTCCTTAACTGCCTTACATTCTAAATACACACCTTCAACTTTTCCTTTCCCAATTTTACTGAAAATTTACGACAATGTGTTAGGAAAATTGAGACAATAGTATTCAAACTGCAACCTGTAAGGGGTCATGATACAACTAATGTCACGCAACACGGTAGGTCTATACCTGAAGTGCTAATGAAGTTAATTGGATTGTTTTGCTCATGATATATGTCCAGAATCTCCATTGTTTTCATGCAGAATCTCCTTTATTCCTGCAAATTATGGGATTGGGACTGTGGATTTCCCCCAATGTCTGTATCAAAATATTCATCTCCTGCTATGGTTTGTTTGTGCTGAGTGCGGTTTTGCTTATGAGAAGTAGTGTCTTAAACATTGACTTCTATCTAAGAAGTCTTACACAACTCTAGTTTTTGTGAATCATGACATCACTCAAATTCAAACCAACTGCTAAAACACTGGTTCTCGTCTATGAACATGCTTCCTAGAGGCAAAACCATCTTTAATACGTTTCATTTTGTTGAAAGTATCTTTACTGTATTCTTTAATGAGTATTGGCAAGACTATTTTTAAAGTGAAAAGATTAACTATTTTTACTTGTGGGATATAAATTTGTGAAGAAAAGATTCTTTTTGATATCCTTACAGTGTACGTAAAGAACTTATATATTCTTGCAAGGAGTTCTTCAAAGACGATCATACTATCAAATAATCTTATACAAATTTGTTACTTTGATGCATTGTTTTGTTGGGTTTTATGCGTTGTGTGTTGCATATACTTTATGGGAGCCATATAGAAAATAATGTCCACCATTAAAATAAAATGTAATGTTAAATTAGGTTCATCACGTTAATTTCAATGGCATCAGGCTATTGTCTAGAATATTCATTAATTTTTCCACTTTTCTGTTTTCTTTTGTTTCTTTTAAAAAAGAAAACTTATTTTCTTGCTATACTTAATTAGTCTTTGTATTTAGTAGCAGAGGAAAGAGAATATTAGAGTAATTATAGTTATGTTATCTGTTGTAATTTTAAATTTGGTAAGTACATCGAAACAGTGCCCTCTTGCAAATAATTGAGCTATAGGTTTTTTTCAATAGCTTAATTGGTTGAGTATTCAAAGTTCAAACTGACACTTTAATTAGTTGAGGTTCAAGCCTGCAATTGCTGCTTTTAATATGCTCTATCATTGACAGGGGTAATTAATGAATCATTTTACGTTCTTTCTTGAACATTTTTATTTGGTTTAACATTTTTATTTTTATCTTGATTATTATAGTTATGGGTGTGCAAATTGGCTAGACATAGTTATCTTTGTTTTAATACGTGGGAATGAATCCCTTGTCTTGGCTGCTTATATTACTGAGGAACTCTATGTGATAGATATCCCAAGTCAAAAGTCCTCTGAACTTGTTGTTTAAGCATGACCCCCAAAGTACACAAGAATGGAAGAAAGAATTATTGCCTATGGCCCTATGCTAACTTGTTGTGATACTGGCTCAGCAATAATTGGATTATATTACGTTGACATGGAAGGAGAAATGCCTTTATCTGAAGTCGTCCAAAGAATCCTCAAGTATTGTGCTGTGATATAAAGTTTCATCTGTTACTTTATTTTTCTTATTTTGGAGGAATGTTTTGAGCTTTATAGTTCATGCCAGAATACTATTCTTATCAATTTCTATTTGGATTTAGCTATTGCATTCATTTCTTTCGCGCTTTTAGATTTCAGTTCTTGTGAAGTGACTTGCCTGTCTTTGCTATAGGGAGATGACATAAAAAGTGGCAGTCTAGATGATTACACTGAAGGTTCAGCTGGAAGTGATGTAAAACCTCCAGTTGATGAGCCAGCTGGTGCTGCACCAGAAGATGAAGGCAACCAGATAAATGGTGTTGGTGCCATGCCTCCAGGCTCTTCATCACATGGAGTGAAGGAATTGGAAAATAATAATCCAAAGGGTGTTTTGGATCACAAATTTTCTGTTCGTGATGCAACAGAATTGTGCGATGACATTTCTGAAAATTCAAAAGTGACTGATGGATGGTTAGGTGGTTCACCATCAAATGATCCCAAGGCACTAGGGGTGGACAGAACTTCAGAAGTGATCAGTGTCTTTCAAGAAGATAAAGCTGATGAAGTAACAGGTGATCCTTGCCAACATAAACAACAAACAGGAGAATCAGAAGGCTCAACTGCAGTGCCAGACCATCCTTTAGAATCCAAAAATGAACTGGGTTTTGAAGATCAGCCAAAATCAGGTGAAACTGTCTTGAGCTCTTCATTATTACCATGTCAACGGAAAGTAGTTTTATGTGTTGGGAAGTCTACTTCATCTTCAATTATGGGCTGCAAACCATCTACTTCACAGAGATTAAAATCTACAGAGTCTCCCAGTTCTGATCCGAAGATGAAGCAACAATTGAAACCTGAGGCTAATTCTGATATTAGGATAGATCATGCAACAAGTGATGTTGTAAAGGATGAAGACGACAGTGAATCGTCAAGGAAAATAGTAAAAGAACGTGGTAAATTGTCTGTGAATTTTGCTTCAAAAGTGACAAACTCTAGCAAAAATTCACATCCATCTGCTCCCAAGAGAACCATATCTGATTCAAAAGGTCCTTCGCTCTATGGACACTCAAAATCATTTTCTGCACATAATCCTGAGGCGACAGAACTGTTGCAAAATGAGTCTGCTTCAAATGAACAAAACAAGATTCCAGAAACAGGTTTACCCTTAAGAAGTGAAAAGTTTACCTCGTCCAATGGATGTTCATCATCAAAGGGAAATCAAGCTCCTTCAATAAATTTTCCTGTTCCTTCTATTCCTGCAACTCTAAGTGATGAAGAGGTACAAACAAAGTTGCTGTATTTCGTGCAATTATTTTTCCATTTATTTCCAGTAGTTTACTTGTTTGACATTTGTTTTATGGCAGCTTGCTTTGCTTTTGCATCAAGAACTTAACAGTTCTCCAAGAGTGCCTCGTGTTCCACGCATTCGCCAGGCAGGCAGCTTACCACACTTGGCATCTCCAACTGCAACAACCATGCTTCTCAAGCGTTCATCTAGTTCTGGAGGAAAGGATCATGGTGTTGTAAGATCCTTTTTATTCGTCTACTGTCCCAAAATTAATTAAGATCTCATGAGATAACGCTGTTAGCATTGCCCTCAGCCCAGCATTTGACCTGTTCAATTTTCAGGTTCCTCGAAGAAAAACTAAGGAGTCTCCAACAGATCTGATCCGCCGCTCTTATGAGGCTGATAGTGATGCCAGAAGGACTGACAGAGTACAATCTTCACCTGATCGGAGGAAAGATAAAAGCTGTAACCTTGATGCCTTGCCCGTCAGGGAGGAGAATAGATCTTCAACGGTGGGACATTCTGTCAAAAAGAGCATCCTACCTACCTCCACATCAACTGCAAACAGTGGCCCATCTTCCTCTAATGAGGTTAATGACCAACATTTATCATCCCTACGTAATTCACCGAGGAATTTCTCAGATGAGGAGACAGTTACTACTCGAGGTCCTATTCATCGCACTTTACCAGGTTGCCGCTTTTTTATATTTAAATCAGCATTTTGATGCATCTGAGGAAGGTGTTGCCTTATGCTGAGTTTGGTAATTTTCTTATCCAATAATTTGTAGGTCTAATCAATGAGATTATGAGCAAAGGTAGGCGCATGACATATGAGGAACTCTGTAATGCTGTCTTGCCGGTATGTTTGCTTCTCTGGAGTGATGCTTTGTTCTTTTTTGGCCTCCTTTTCATCTGTCTCCTGATACGTGGTAATTTCCTTTTCAGCACTGGCACAACTTGAGGAAGCATAATGGGGAGCGCTATGCATATTCAAGTCACTCCCAGGCTGTTCTTGATTGCCTAAGGAACCGACATGAATGGGCTTGTTTGGTCGATCGTGGTCCCAAGGTTTGTGTGTTTTATAGATCTCCACTCTTTAATATGCACGTGCAATATTTTTCAGCTAAGGGAGTGTCACATTCACTTATATAGTTAACTAAACCTCTAGTTAATTCAGCAATAAAAGTATCTCATCAGTCCAACTGTAGATTTGTTATTTTTTATTTTAAATTTTGAAATTGAGGATATTTATGTCGTTCTATTTCTGTGGTTTGTGAGGATTTGGCTCATGATTAAGGGAAAGTAATTAGTTTTAATTCATGTGTAGCATTTTCGGATGAGCTTTGTAATGTGCTTGGTTGTGGTTGGGTATGCTTTTATGGACTGGATGTAGTAACAGTGACGATGTAATGAGAGATACTGTCAATATAGGGTAAGTGAGGTGTATACAAACTGTAAAAGATTGGGTCTTAACTGCCTGTCATTCGAAAGTTGAATTCCGCAGGCTTTTTTTAACTGCCTGTCATTCAAAAGTTGAATTCAGCAGCCTGTTTTTTACTGCCGGTTACCCTTGTACTAGTGTGGCACTGTGCCTGCAACTGTCTAGCCTGATTTGAATTTTTATCATTCTGTACCAGACAAGTGCAAGTAGGAAAAGGCGCAAGTTTGATCCCGAAGAATCAGAAAGTGACTACGGAAAGGGAAGAACTGCTAGAGAAGGAGATCGTAAAGACCTTGAGTCACAGAAAGAAGACTTTCCAAAGGGCAAGAGGAAAGCTAGGAAAAGAAGGCGGTTGCAACTGCAAGGAAGAGGAATAAAAGACGTGAGGAAGAGGCAGAAGGCAGGTTTGCCCTCTGATGAGGACAGTGACCCATTTTCTAATTCAAGTGATGGGAGCTTGTACAGTGAGGATGAGATTCAGGGTTGTGGAGGTGGTGCTGTAGGAAGCGAGTCCTCAGCTTACTCAGATGAGACAAGAACGACGTGATTTTCAATGTTGGCCTTTTGGTTTTTAGTTCGAGGTTTTTACGGTGAGGCTTCACCATTCTGTGCTTCTAACTGTGTACCCTTATAAGGAAGGAGGCCATGGCTACCTGGCGTGACTGTAGATGTCGTTATTGCTTGACTTCACGGGACGCCTTGATCAGTACGTTGTCTACTCTGTTGATCCATTGTCCTGAATTCCGGTTAATGTAGGGGGTGTTCGGTGAAGAGGCAGGTGGCAGCAAAAAGCAAAAAAGAAAAAATTGTCACAGTAGTGTACATAAATGTAATGTTTGTACCTTTAAACTTTGTGCAGAGGATTAGCCATTCAAATTAGTAATTATTAGCATGTATTTATTTTAGTGTAGGTTAATTAAACATAAAAGGTGAGGCGGGAATGAGTCTTGTTGTTTCTGAAGAATTGAATCCACCCATATGTTTCGTATCTATACTTAATCAAAGGGAGACCTTCATTCTCCGTTGTTTCATCCCTCTACCCACCAAACACGTTGGAATATCGACATTTTGTCCCAAAAATAAAATAAAATGAAACAAAGCATTTTTCCAAATAGAAAACTTGCAAGGTTGGGGTAGCAAAAGTAATTTTTTGTTTGTTTGTTTTGGTTAAATTAGTACAATATTAATAGCATAGGAACATGTTTGGTTGACTCTTAGAGTCAGCTGACTCTACCATGTTTGTGTAATTTATGTTTCCCAAAATTATATTACTGTGTAAGTTTTAAGTTTTTTTATTGTTTTTTATGGACACTAATATAAAATGAGTATAATATCACGTTAGGAAAATAAAACATCAACTATATTTACTTGCAACATGCTATATTTTTTTCTGTAACTTTTTAGAAGCTAAACTACACTTAATAAACGCATATTTTGAAATCAACTGACTCGTAGAGTCACCCAAACTTTATCCAATAACATATAAAATATCAAAACATTTACGGTAAATATAATTACTAAGAAAAAAAAGCAAGGTTCAAAGAAAGCAATAGAATTTTTTTGATTATTTGTATTGTGACCAATTTTGTATTTTTTTACTATTTTATTTGAATTTTTCAGCTATTAAGAAGGTTACAAATGTCACTATTAGGAAACTATAAAATTTATATTGCAAGATTTAAATCTATAGAGACCAAAGTGGAAAGTTTTGTAAATCTTAATGTTGTTTATGTAGTTTTTTTAAAAAAAATAATAGGATTATGATATTTGTAAAAAAATTCACTTTGGCCTATACAGTTTTAAACCATGCCCTATAGAATTTGTAGTTCCCTAAGACTTACAACTTTAATCGCTTTAATCTAATAGTTAGATAGTTAAAATATATGCTAAAAAATATAAAAAATTTAGGAAATTTGTAATAAATATGGTAGAGTACACTTGACTAAAAAAATATAAAAATAAGGAGCAATTCAAAACAAATCACAAAAAGAATAAAATTTTAAATTTTTTTAGGTCCTATCATACTTATTATTATTTTTTTGTTGAAATTTAGAACCTTTTGAAATTGTTTTATTATTTCATTTGAAATTTTAACTATTAAAACGATTACGGTTGTAACTATTAGGAAACAATATAATTTATATTGCAAGTTTTAAAATTATAAAAACCGAAATAGAAAGTTTTGTAAACTGGGGCTTGTTCGTTATCGTTTTTTTTTATGGTTTTATGTTTTTTTTTTCCTAAAACGTATTTGGTAAAATAATTTTTATTTTTTATTTTTTATTTTTTTTAAATGAACAATTTATGAAAATAAAATCATAATTTTAAAAACCAAGAAAAGTGATTTTTTATTTATTTTAAAAATCTAGAAAAAAATAGAAAATCAGAAACAATACCGAAGAGTTTGTAATTTTCCGGAAAAGTAGAGGGTGAATATGGGAGATGAAGGGGGCTGTCCAAAGTGAAGGAGAAGAACAATCTTTTTTTTTCTAGTTTGCAAAATAACAAAAGTGTCTTTCATTAAGTAGAAATAGGGCTAGAATAGTTAAATTACTTTGCATGGCCAAGATGGTAATTTTAGAAAACCATCTACTAATTCGTAATTTGGATGTTTCTTATTTGGTGACCTGGTGACCACCCCTAGTAAAGAGAATAAAGTGGTTAATGAATAATACTCCAACTCTAAGTTAGAACAACCACGTGTGGCGATGTTACACTAAATCTTTTGGGAGCACGTATCATTTTAGAAAGAAAAAAAAGTTGTGTACATTTGTTTCCATTTTTGTTACTTAAGAGTAGTTAATAAGAAAAATCACACATTTGTGACATTTAGAAGTAAATTTACAAATATCGTATGAGTTAGTAAAATATATTTAGAAATTTTGTTAATTTATTATTAATTATAGAAAATTAACTTATAAATCATTTATAAGAAGTAAACTTTATCGGGGTAGGACAAAATAAATGAAATACACAATTTTAAGTAAATATAAATGGATTTAGTTGAAAAAATTAAAAATCGAAAGATTATGTTGAAAGATTTGAAATTTTTGGATGGCTACTCGAATCATAATATTATCTTAAGGAAAATACAAAAAAACCATACCGCTAACTTAGCTACAATCCAATCTAAGGGGCATTAATGTAAAACTACTTTTACAACTATTTAACGTATTACCCTCATACAACAATAACCACCCCAAACCCAAACATTATCTTAGATTAACTTAAGTGAGAGAGTAATTTAAAAAAACCCTCTACTCTTTTAGATGTCTTCTTTTTTTGTTATCATTATTATTAATTTTTTTTTTTAAAGATGCGACATCCGCGTGGACAATTTTGATGCAGGTGGTGGGACCGAGAAATGGCAAGTGTTTCTCCTTTGGAAGAGCTACTATGGTGAAATTATAGAGTTAGTGGAACCAGAAGACTTATGCACTCAATTACCATACCGCAATTATTGAAATACTGAACTGAATTTTATTTTATTAGGTCAATAATTTTTTTCAATTTTTTGTAGTATAATATTATTGAATACCGACTGAAATTTATTCATTATGGTATGATAATTGACTTTTGTTGTGCGATAATAATGTAATACCATAATACCATTTTACTGTTCATATATTTATATTTTTAATATATTTATTATGTAAATTAAAAAATAAAGATATAAAAAGACTTGGACACACACCACACCACAATCCCATTTCTTTTTCCAATCCAATTATCTAATTCTAACCATTTCTATTTTTTCTCCTCACCTCAAAACCCTCTTTCTTTTTTTCACAATATCGCGCAACCTATAATTTGATTCGGTAATCCCGATTGGACATATTTTGTGACTGTTTTTACCATCTATTTTCATACAATTTAGATGTTGATTCTACTAATTAGAATTGAATTTCTCTATATTTTGCTGAAAACATGCTTGGAGCAATAAAAATGAAAAAAGAGCAGAAAATAGTGAAAGATGGACAAAGCTACGTTGAAGCCTCTCTTGGTTGGTTTCTTGGCCAAGAAGATCCTTCTTGGCTACCTAGAGGCGGGAGTCCCTCTCATGCACTACTTAAAGATAAATATTTCAAAGACACGTGCGTTGGACCAGCTGGGTTATCTCTAGGAGTATTAGAGTTCCAGTTTCTTTTGACCTCATGAGTTAGAATTCTAATAGGAGAGAGAGAAGTGGTTAGGATACAATTAGTAATTAAACTATGTATATTCTCTTAGGGTTTTTGAGGGAGGACGTACAACTTCTCTTCTTTCTTTTCTTAACTTTCTGCTCTTTGGTTTTGAACTCGTTTTCTCCTGTCGTCTTTAACCTTGAAGGCGCGAGATTTATATTTAATTAGTTTATTGTTCTCTTTACTTTTCTTGTCTATCTCTAGCTAAACTTTCTCATTCCCGTTAAAGGCAATTAAACTTATGATTCTAAATATTTGTGAGATTTAACTACTCTTCTTAATTTCTATGTTTGCATATATGTGTTCTCTAAATCACTTGTCATCACTTTTCTTCTTAGGTTTATGACTGATCAACCTAAATTCTAATCTGAAATTGTCATTCTTTTTTTGTTACGACAACCCTCTTTTGGGCCATTTACAGACCAAGAAGATCGAAGTAGACAACTAGCCCTGAAAAGCTAGAGAGAATGATATTTAGGTTCAAGCCCCGATTGACAATTGAGGTGTCTTGGCATAAAATTGTCTTCCCATAATCAACAATCAATCAATTTAGTAAACCCTTTAACCAACGAGGTGCTAGTTGATTATGAATCATCTCTAAGCGTACCTGAGATGGTTTTGATATAGGAGGGAAGCAGGAGTCCTAAGCGTACCTAGATTCTATAGCAATTCTGTAGACTAGGAAGGAATATTTATGAATCAATGATCGAATACTTATGAATCGTAACTTGCTTTAGCCTTTAGTAGGAATCTTTTTCGTTGACCAGTTTCTTGACCAAGAATAATACTTGGCTTGGACTTTACACTTGCTTTAATTGCTTTTTCAATTCTTAGTTTTAAACAAAAATTCCTCATTCTACTTAAGTGTTTAAATCTAGTATTTATCTTATTTTAAGGCTACACATTCTCTGTGGATCGAACCTCTGACCATTATTTGCAATCTTTTGTAGGTACTATTAAGTTATATTTATTTTTGACAGTCTCGACACCCATCACTATACCAAAATTATTTCGATAGTTTGGCAATGATACCAAACGATAGATAATATGGTATGCTATCTATGATCTCTAGTATGTTATACCGAATACCCAACATTTATTACCAAAAAACTTCGATACTAACCAATAAACACCCCTAGGAAGAGTTGTGCATCTAGGCGTGACACGTAACTAAACAGTTGGGTTTTATTAATTAAAATCATATAGTTAAATAAAACAATAATTACAATAATTTACCTTAACAATACAATTTGTAACAATTAATTAAAAATTAATATATTATTCCAATATCAGTTGTCGTATGTGGTAAGGGACTTGTCCTTCCTTAATCAAGATCTCGAGTTCGAGTTTTACGAATGAAGAAAATTACACTGGGAGTGTCACCTCTCTTTAGGGATCCTATAAAACTCGAACCGGATTACCCAATGGAAATAAAAAAAAACTACTATATTATATAATAAATAAGAGTGATATTGTATGACTAAGTTTTATTTAGAACTAAAACTTAACCTTAACAAATTCATATAAACCATTTAGCACATATAATTTGAAAAAAAAACCTCTCAACCCTAGCAGGTCGGACCTCCCTAGTCTGGTGGCTAACACTCGCTCCGGCCGTCCACTGCAGCCAGAAAGACAAGATCTCATTCGCCTCACGCAACAAGATCCCAAAAGGTTGGTATGTCTACTGCAACCAGTGCAAATAGACCGAAGACACTTTCATATTAGGTTTTAGACTCTCTAACATGTTCCTTTAAGGTTTGATTCTTCTTGTTCATGGATCCCTCAGGATTGTAGATAGACGCACATGGACAAGCTACTAACTAGATTGCACATTCTCTGAGTGTGCTATCTAAAGGAACAAGCCATGTGGGAGCAGGGAATACCAGTAGAGCAGATCAAGGGGTATGAATGGGCTATCTGAGTTGAGCTACACTGGACCTTAATGGGGTAAATAATTTACTAATGGCAGCGTAAAAAAATGTCACTAATCATGCCCAAGGAATTTGTAACCTTTTGTAGGACAATCAACAAAGAATATCTGTCCTAAAGCCAATATGCACATAATAAATTATGTATAACAGTGACATGATCTTTCCTCAGGGATTGGGCAAAATGTAATCTTTCAGTAATAATCAGACAATGACAAAACAAAACAAGTAGCAATCAAATGTGGTTTTTGAGATTGTGAATTAAACAATCAATCAGATAAAAATTAAAAAAAGTAAATAAAAAAGAGATTAACTCAACGAGAGAAAACTTCCTAGGAAAGATCTATCTCCGGTTACGATAGAGGTTAACTAATCATTGATGCAAAGATGGTATATTCCTAACTTGCAGATGCGCTATAGAGACCAAGTAAGCTTAGGTCTCCAGCTTTCTTTCTTAAGAGAAACAACTCCAAGGTACGCTTATGAAGAGGTCTTGATAGTTTAATAACCTTATACACTTATTGGGATTTAACCAATTTGTCCATGAAGTGGAGGAGAGACGTATCTAGGGAAAGATAGAAAATACACTCGAAGTCTTTAACCCTAATTATTTATTTATCCAATCGAATTGGACCAACAATATGATGAATTCAAATTAGATGTCTCATTTATCTTCCAAAATTATAATTACGGACATAACCTTACAGAATGATTGTAACTACCCATGCAAAACCCTAAGTCGGTTGAACCACATATTAAAACACAAGTAATATGGTGTTCAAGTAATAAATAAATAACTATAAGTTCTAGAATTTATTAAGAATAATTAGACCTCACAGTTAGTCGATCGCAACCTTCGATGATCTTTACTGAGAACAAAGGATGTAGCTGCGCATAAACATAATTAAAAGTAAAAAGTAAAGTAAAAACAAATACTATTAAGTGTTAAAAAGAACAAGGAAGGAGGAAACACTGTTATCACAGCTGATACGAGCTCGGAAGCACACAAATACTTCACAAGGAGTAAAGGGATGATTGCATTGGTCATGAAGATCCTTAAAGCTGAAGAGGGTAACTTAGAGGAACAAGAGTGATGGACTACGTGTGTGCATGCCAATGCACACACGTGCATATCCTTGGCCCGCATTGGCTCCGTTGTTGCCCAAACCCTAGGCCCCGCGAGTGTCACAAGACGCTAACCCTAGGCCCCATGAGCGTCAACGAGCCCCGCACACACCAAGAGAGGAACTACAAGGCCCTTACTTATGAAGGGTATTTAGAGATTTTCCCCATGTAATACCTAGGTATAAATAGTTAGAGATATGCCTATTTTCACTTATCTTGAATTTTGTGAGTAAACTCCTTTCAAAGACCAATACACCTTAGGTGTGGATTTTTGAACTTGTAGTCATCTCCAAATGGTTGGGTTGCTCAAGATCTTTCCTTTAGATGGTCAACCTTGGAAGAGAGATCCTCTTTACTATTTCGGTAAGGTTGTCTAGGCTTATTCTTAGCAGGGTTTATCATAGTAAAGGGTTCAATACTTGTTGTGTTTCATATATCAAGAGAAAAACTTCTCTTCATCTTTTCATCAAGTGATCTCACTGCTTTTCATCAACAACCTCTCAAAGAGGGCTATATCCGCCTATTGCCTTGAGTTTTTCGGTTTCAAGCTTCCAAAAGGAACCAAGCTTGTATCACGTGGTAGCGAAGCTCAAGGATTCCCTCTAGGTTGATTTTCTAAATAATTTCCACCGTAAAATCGCTTCTGCCATCTTATATTTCATTTTTGAAGTTTTTGAAAATTTTCAATTTTTGATAAAATTTTCACCTAAAGTCTTTTGTCTTTAGTGGTTTGATCTTGCTTGGCTGAAAGTTTTTGGAAATTTCGTGTTTTTCTTTATCTTGATCTTTAAATCTTTATCATACACATTCATATATTCATCCTTGTTGTTATCCATCTTCAAATTTTCATCCATTTGCATTCAAAAGTTGACAAGTGTCATTTTCAAACAAGTAGTCAATGTGGTCCAATTTTGTCGTTTAGTGACCCATGTGAGGCACCAAGGCTGGCCACATCTCTCTAATTTTGGGCCAAGTATTTAATTTCACACCTCAAGGCACATTAAGAATATTCTCTTAGATATTTTTACTTGCACATTCATTTTGCGTACTCACATTTTTTACAATTTTTTTGGCACATCATTATACAAGGCATCTTGTGCTAGCACTTCTAATTAGAGAATTTTCTTTTTATTGTGCTACTTTTCATACCTTTGGAACAACACCTACTTCTAGTAACATAGCATATTTCTCCTTGTGAACTCTTGCACTCATTTAAAAAGAAAGAAAAAGAATTAAAAAAACAAAAAAACAAAAAGGGTGAGTTATAACAAGAGTTCTCATTGTGCTTTTGGTGCCAAGTGTTACTTTTGAATTTCAAAAGAGAGCATTTAAACTTTCAATTTTCCCTCCAATTTTATCATTCACATTTTCGCTTTTCTTCTTTTTTTCTTTCTTTTTTCTCCATTTTGTTTTAATCTTTGTGTAGCTTGTCTCTTTGAGTTTTCTTTCTTGTTTCCTTACATTACCTTTCTACTCTATGCCATTTTGGTTTTCAAAATCATTCACTTGACATTTGATTACTAAATTGAATTTCCAAACCTTTCTTTGCTTTTCCTTGTGCTTTCTTTGATTCTTTGAGTCAATCTTTGCTTAAGTTGTGGTATTCGAAAATGAGTTAGAGAGGATAAGGTTGGTGAGCACATTAGAGTGTATGAAACACAAGAGTAAATACTTAGGGAAGGACTAACCTATTTATTATTTGAATTGCATTTTTTGGTTTTGTAGGTACAATAATGTCTAATGATCTAAATGTGCAAGGTGAGGGCTCAGATGAATCTTCCACCTTACTACCGGCCCTTACCTCACTCACGGTACATATGGAGGAAACCAAAAAATTCATGGCCCGAATGATGCTCCAATGGGAAAAATAAGAGAACACAACCAAGATGCTCTTAAACCATATGAATACTTAGAAAAAGAGAGATTATCTACCTCCACCTCAACCTAGCTAACTGATTGCTCACTACCACCAACGAACTCGACCTAATGATCCCAATATCATTTATTACTATGGCATGTCGAGGGCAAGTGACAATGCGGAATGAGTGATTGCCTTGAGTGAGCATAGTGAGGAGGATGATGTGTATTGTGATCATTCTCGGCAAGAAGCTCATCTTACCCTAGGGCGTGGCTGAGGCACTTCTTCTAATTAGGGCCGAAATCTTGGCCCCTCACCCTAGCAAAGACAATCGTGCACCACCACACCCGGCCCCTAGGGTCCTCACATGGATGTCCCGTTTCATAGGGCTAATGCATATGTGCCCCCTCCACGGATTTCGGAGGATGAGAGTTTTCATAGAAGGCCCCGTTCTCACCAAAGGGTCGCGTCTCAAGGTCGATATGAAGCACCCAATTATGAGCACTCTAATGGTGATTGACGGTTTGACTTTGATGAAGCCAAGAGGGAGGAGGCACCATTTTGACAACCACTTTTCGAGCATCAAACTTTTCATGCCTTCATTTGAATGAAAAGAAGACCTCGAGGCCTATTATGATTGAGAGAGTAAAGTGGAGTGCATATACGAGTGTTACAACTATTTAGAAGAGAAGAACGTAAAGCTTACAATTGTGGAGTTTGTTAGAATGGACATTCATTGGTGGGATAAGCTAGTGATGACTAGAAGATTGGAAATAATTCAACAAGTAACATCTTGGCAAGAGCTTAAGTATGAGATGAGGAGACGATTTGTGCCGACTTATCATATTCGTGACTTGCATCAAAAGCTTCAAAGGTTGACACAAGGCACTCGAAGTATGAGTGAATACTTTCATGAGATGCAAACTTGTTTGATGAGAGCGAATGTGAATGAAAGTGTGGAGGCTAAAATGGCTCAGTGTTTGGGTGGGTTACACAAGGAAATCACTTACCAACTCGACTTCCAAACCTATAACACATTAGATGAAATGCTTCTTCTAGCATTGAAAATCGAGAGGCAAGTAAACTCTAAACCTAAATTCCCTTACAATTCTTCTTCTACACCTTTCAAACCTTCTTGGAGCTTTTCATCTTTTACACCTAAACCTAACCAAGATACCAAAAAACCTCCATTTTCTACCAAGGAAAACGCCTACCCGAACCCTAAACCACAAACGACCATTGCTACATAACCGACACCAGACACCAACATTAATACAAGAACACCTTCTAAACACATTGAATGCTTCAAATGTGCTAGCAAAGGACACATTAGGGCCGGATGTCCTAATAGAAGGCTGATAATGATCTGTGAAGATGGAGAGGTCTTTACTGAGGAGGATGAGGAAGATGTAATTCGGGAGGATGTCATAGAGTATGAGAATGATGAGGAAGAAGTAGAGGATGAGTACAAATATGTAGAGGTGGCACAATGCTTAGTAGTGGGGAGGAATTTAAGCTTAAAGGCTAAGGAGGATGATAAGGTGAAAAAGCAATGGGAGAATATCTTCCACACCCGTAACATCTCTAATGGCATGGTCATTTCCATAATTGTTGATAATGGTAGTTGTGCGTGCAGATGTTGCTAGCTCTATTTTTGTCCATTCCTTGAGTTTATCTATTACTAAGCATCCTCATCCGTATGTTCTTAATTGGTCTAATGACATGAGTTTGGTTAAAGTCACTAGACAAGTTCTCATTCCATTTAAGATTGGTTCTTATGATGATGAAAGACTTTGTGATGTGGCTCCAATGCATTTGAGTGATTTACTCCTAGGAAGACTATGGCAATTTGATAGGAGATCCATTCATGACGTGATCGCATATTTTTAGTGTAGGTTTTTCCCATTTATTTTGGCCTTTTCCAGGGCATGATTCTTCTGATTTACCCCTTATCCCATCTTTATTGCAGATCAGTGCCTAAAGGAAGAAAAGAGGGAAAGCATGCGATTTTGGATGGATTTCTTGGACTTCGAAGCATCAAGGCCTAGAAGAGCGGAGTGTTGTCGTGCCCTCGACGCTAACCAGACCAGTGAGCAGTCTCGTGCCCCTGGCACATCCGCATCAGATCAAGATCGAAAGCCAAAGAGAGGAATCTCTGAAGATTCGCACGGGATTCCTTGCGTTTCTAGAAGATGTCAAGCGCTTCCAGAAGATTCAAAAATATTCCCTCTAAGGGCGTGTCCTTCCCATGCGCTGTCACCCTCTCCTTGTGCTGACACTCTCTTTCCTTAACTGTATTTTGTCCCCTAGCTAGTTTTTAGGCTATTTAAGCTTAGTTTTAGGGTTTTTGTAAGGACGACTGATCCTAGACACACTCCCCTTTTACCTAAATTTTAGGGATTCCCTCTCTCTCTCTTTCAGCTACACCGTCAGCTTGTAAAGGAAGAAAGTATTGAATTCCCCACCGGTTTATTCTAATACATTTCCCCTTCTATTTTCTTTAAGCTTGTTTATGTTATTTTCCATTTCTACTTGCTGTTTGTATTTAATTATTAGTAGCTAAGTTCCCACCTTCTTAGTAAAGGGTGTTTCAAGGGTTGCAAGGATTGGTTAAGAGGCCTAAACGTACTTAATACACTCTTATTGCCATATTCAGTTGTTTATCATTTTCTTGCCATGCTCATCTAGAAATGTTAAGAGCCTGATCAACTGTTAGTGTTTTTGTGTGGGTACTGTCATCCTAATAGTGATAACGTCAACGTGAGGTTGTTAGGAGTAGTAGACACCTAGTGGGGACATCGCGAGAGGTCCTTCTTCTAGGGGTAAATAGTCGGTTAGGGTTGTGCCACGAGCTTGACTCACTGAGACATCACACCCTAGATCTATCTTGCCTCCACTTCATGGACGTTTTGAGTATTGCCTCCCCGCATTCATGCCTAGGGGGACGGCGAAATGTCAAAGTCACCTCATATGTGAAAACGGGAGGTGGCTTTTCTTAAGAAGGTAAGCAGGGGGTTTTTAGTGAAAACTTGATCCCTATAGCAGGTCTGTGGCATGAGTTTGGAAAATCTCTGTGCCAATGATTAACCAAACCGAAATGCAACCTAAGAACACCTTTTTCTAAGATCTCCTCTCAATTGGATTAATATCTCTTTTACAACTTTTCTTTTTATCTTGCCCTTGATTGTTCTTTCCTTTCATGCCCTTGAATTCTTATTACTTTCATGCTGTGATATGTGTTTCTAATTGGTTGTGTTGTTAGCTATCATTCTGAGGTTGATCTTTTAGATCAATCGACCAAACCCCCCCATTTAAGTTACTGTTTCATTTGACTGCATTTACTCATTGTCATACATCTTTTAGTGAAACCTTTATCCTTCAATCTCTGTGGTTCGTCCCTGTCTTACCCTTTACGCATTTTAAACTATGCAAATAGGCATCAGGAAAATAGTATATTTGAGTGATGATCACTTACAAATTGGAACATCTTGGCCAAAAGTTCCTTATCCCACCATTGCCTCTTTATCAAGTGTATGAAGACCAACTCGAGTTGGAGAAGGCTTGTGTGACATTTGAAATCACTTCCAAACTCGAGCGAAAAAATGAGTGGAGTGGAGTGAAAAATGTGAGTTGTGCGAATGAGGAAAAGATTGTGCATGAAAAAAGTGAGCATGCACCGAATGGAAAAACACAATTTGAAAAAAGTAAGGAAGCTAATGAGGGAATGAGAGAAAAAAGAGTGAAAGTGGCTAAAAAAATGAGTTTGTATGCCAAATGAAAGGATGTGAGGCATGCTTACTGTGTATTCTCTTTCAATTTAAGGATACGTGTTTGGCTACTACTAACCCTACTCCCATTCTCCCTAGTGTTGTTTCCTCTCTTTTGTAAGATTGCAAAGATGCTTTTTCGGAGGAGATTCCAAATGGCCTACCACCAGTGTGTGGTATAGAGCACATGATTGAATTCCTCCCCGGTTCCATTCTCCCTAATCGGTCGGCGTACCGTTGCATCCCAAAAGAGACGCAAGAACTTCAAGATCAAATTGATTCTCTCCTCTCCAAAGGTTTCATCCGGGAGAGTTTGTCTCCTTGTGCGGTTCCCGTCATCTTAGTGCCGAAAGAGGATAGAAGTTGGAGAATGTGTATGGATTGTTGCTCCATCAACAAAATCACACTGAAGTATTCTTATCTAATAACTCGTCTTGATGACATGCTTGATGAACTAAATAGTGCTATAATTTTTTCTAAGATTGACTTAGTGAGTGGTTATCATCAAATAAGAAAGCATGAAGGTGATGAATGAAAAATAACATTTAAGACTAAATTTAGTTTGTATGGATGGATGGTGATACCGTTTGGTCTTACAAATTCCCTTAGTACCTTTATGCATCTTATGAATCATATGCGTAGACCTTTTATATGCAAATTTATTGTTGTGTATTTTAATGACATCTTAGTGTATAACAAGTCTACAAAGGAACACATTGCACACTTACACCACATTTTTCTCACCCTTCGTGAACATAAACTCTTTGCTAAATTGTCTAAATGTGAGTTTTGTTAAGAGGTACAATTTCTTGGTTTCATTGTAGGCGCGGATGACCTTAACTTTGACAAAGAAAAGATCAAAGCCACCACCGAATGGCCTACACCAATAAATATAGGTGATGTGAGTTCATTCCATGGATTGGCTGAATTTTACCGTTGATTTCATCCACCATTGTTGCACCTCTCAATGCCCTGACCAAGAAAAATGTTCCTTTCAAGTCGGATGAAGAATAAGAGCTAGCCTTCAACACGCTCAAGGAGAAGCTTTCTTGTAGCTCATTTTTAGCATCGCCAAATTTTGACAGGACATTCGAGGTTGAATGCGATGCTAGCGAGATTAGAATTAGGGCGGTGTTGATTCAAGAAAAGAAACCGATGGCGTATTTGAGTGAGAAGTTGAAAGGGCCACAACTCAATTATTGCACGTATGACAGTGAACTATATGCCCTCGTCTGCGCACTCGATGCTTAGGAGCAATATATCTTGCCAAAGGAGTTTGTGGTGCATACCGATCATTTGAGCTTGAAGTATATGAAAGGCCAAAGGAAACTCAATAAACGCCATACCTCTTGGATGGAATTTATTGAGCGTTTTCCATATCACATCAAATACTTGAAAGGTAAGAAAAACATCATGGTGGATGCGCTCTCGCGAAGGTACGCTCTCTTGAATTTCTTAATACTCGCATCTTAGGATTTGCACACCGTACTTCATTATATATGGATGGTGATGATTTTAAGGATGTTCTTTCTTGCTCTAATGGACCTCACATGAAATTTATGTTGCATGATGAGTATATCTTTAGGAAGGGTAAATTGTGCATTCCTAAGTGTAGTATTAGAGAATTACTTGTTAAAGAAGCATACAAGGAAGGATTGACGGGTCATTTCGAGGTAGAAAAGACACTTTGCATGCTTAAGGAACATTTATTTTGGCCTAAGATGAAAAAGGATGTTGCTCACTTTGTTGATAAATGCCTTGCTTGCAAACGTGTTAAATCTAAATGCTTAAATCATGGACTTTACATGCCTTTATCTGTTGTATCTCATCCTTGGTGTGATCTTTCTATGGATTTTGTGGTTGGTCTTTCGTGCACAAAAGGGGCAAGAATTCCTTGTTTGTTGTTGTAGATAGATTTTCAAAAATGGCCCACTTTGTACCATGTCACACAACAAATGATCCATTGCACATTGCAATCTTTTCTTCCATGAAATTGTTAGACTACATGGCATGCCTAAGACTATTGTGAGTGATAGAGAAAGCAAATTTCTTAGTCATTTTTAGCGTGTGTTGTGGGCTAAACTTGGAATGAAAATTTTGTTCTCCACATCTTGTCATCCACAAATGGATGGTCAAACAAAAGTGGTGAATAGAACTCTAGGAATAATGTTACGTGTCATGGTTCAATAATATGCTAAGTCTTAGGATGATTGCATTCCTTTCATTGAGTTTGCTTATAACTACATCATGCATCCATCTACTAGATTTTCTCCATTTGAACTTGTCTATGAGTTCAACCCTCTCATCGCCACAGACTTATTACCTCTTCCTTTGAATGAGTGTGATAGTTTAGATGACAAGGAGAAAATGACAATGGTGAAGCGAATACATGAGAAGGCCAATGAGTGCATGGACGCATTGAATACGAAAGAGATGCACAAGCGAATTTTAGGCTGCCACATCAAGTCATTTGAAGTGGGCGAGTATGTTTGGCTTCACTTGAGGAATGACTATTTTCATCCTCACCGGAAGGGAAAGCTTAGCCAAAGAAGGGGGGGGGGGGGGGGGGGGGGGAGGGGGGTGGACCTTTTCTAGTTGTGGAAAATATTAATCCCACTTTTAATAATGCTTATCGACTTGACATTCCTTCTTTTGGAAATGTTAATCCCACTTTTAATATTAATGAATTATCTTCCTATTTTTTAAGTAATGATGAGGAGCTTGCAGAGAAGGAGTGCGTTGATTCCAGGAAAAATCCTCTCGAAGGGGGGGGGGGGGAAGATGATACGAGCTCGAGAGCACACAGATACTTCACAAGGAGCAAAAGGATGATTACATTGCTCATGAAGACCCTTGATCGTCACTCAAATGTAATAATATTTTTCCTGATGCCTAAATACACAAATAAATATGTACAGGGCAAGACAGGGTCGAACCACAGAGATTGAAGGAATAATGTATCAATTTTCAATGTATGACGAGGAATAAAAGCAGTCAGAAATAAAAGTAACATTGGGGGGGTTTTGGTGTTGATTAACGAGTTAATCAATGCAGAAGTGAGAGCTAACAAGACAAACAATTAAAATAGCAAATCGAAAGTAACAAACATTCGAGGGCTAGATTGCAAAAGACAATCGAGAGTAAGATAACAAAAAGTAGTTCAAGGGCGAGATAATAAGAAAGACAGCAAAAGAGATAATAATCAGATGGGAATATATCTTAGCAAAAGGTGTTCTCGGGTTGATTTCTAGGTCAGTTAGTCATGGGCATAAAAATATTCCAAACTCATGCACAGACCTGCTATAGGGACCATGTTTCCACGTAGGTCCCCTACTCACCTTCGTAGGTAGAAGCCACCCCCCGTTTCCACATATGAGGTGGCCTTGATGTTTCACCGTCCTCCCAGGCACGAATACGAGGAGGAACTATTCAAAACGCCCATGAAGTGGAGGCAAGACAGATCTAGGGTGTGACATCTCAGTGTGTCAAGTTCGCATCACATACCCTAAACGACCATTTACCCCTAGATGAATGACCTCTCGCGATGTCACCACTAGGTGTCTACTCTAACTCAAGGATTCACGTCAGTTATAACCAAGAGAATGACAGTATTCATGCAGAAATATTAACAGTTGATCAAGCCCTTAACAATTCTAAATGAGCATGGGATTAAAACGATAAACAACCGTATGCGACAAGAGAATATATTAAGCACACTTTAGGCCTCTTAACCGAACCTTACAACCCTTGAAACACCCTTTACTAAGAAGATGGGACTTAGCTACTCATAATAAGATATAAATAGTAGATAATAATAAGCATGCAATAAAAGATAATAAAAGGGAAAGGGATTAGAAGAAACCGAGGGATGATTCAATTAATCAAGGGAGAAAAGTTTTGCTCCTTTTCAAAACTAGTAGTTGCTCTAAATACCAAGAGAATATGATCCCCAAAAAACTAGGGTAAAAGAGTTTTGTGATGTATTAATGTCCTAGGATAACCGTCCTTACAAAAACCCTAAAGCTAAGCTTATATAGCCTAAAAACTAGCTAGAGGACAAAATAGCTAAGGGGAGAGAGGGAGCTAATGGTAGCTTGACAGCATACGTCCTCCAAGGGAATATTCTGGGATCTCTTGCGCGCCTGACACCTTCTGGAAACATATGGAATCCCGTGCGGATCTTTGAAGATTCTTCTCTTTGGCTTTCGATTGAGAGAAGATGTAGAGGTATCGCGGCCAAGAGACAGCTCACTGGTCTGGTTAGCATCATGGGCTCGACAAACCTCTGATCTTCTAGGCCTTGAAGCTTGGAATCCTCAGACTTGCTCAAAAAATGCTTCTTTTCGATCTTTTCCTTCTATTGGCGCCGATCTGCAATATAGGTGGAAATAAGGGTCAAATAGCAGGATCATGCCCCCGAAAGGGCTAGAAAAGAAGGTAAAATCATGACCATGAAACGTGCTATCAAGCATCCCCACACTGCCCCAATGCTCGCCCTCGAGCACTAACAAAATTGGAAAACCATCTCATGCAAAAGCATACATCCTCAATCCCTAACACACAGAATAGACATGTCATTCCACAAACTACACCCAACCAGAACACGTCTAACCCTAGAAAAGCACCTGCATCTAGCTAATAGGATAACAACCCTATCAACCAGAATTTTTCAGACCAAACCTATTCACCAGTAGTCCTCACCTAGATATGTGTTTGCACTCACGCTCGCAACAAAGAATATGTTTAGGCTACACTCAAAATACAATTAACACAACACGAGGCAAAGTTTTTACATCAATCCGAGTACATTAGAACACATGCAAGGGCAATCTAGCAATCAAAGACGACTTTGCATAAAGAAAAAGAGAAAAGGAAAAGAAAAAGAAGAGCAGGAGAGAGTACGGAAGGGTACAAAGGTGAATAGAGAAGAAAGGAAAATAAAACAGAAATAAAGGGAGAAAAGAAAAAGAAAAGAAAAGCAGAGGGGAAGAAAACAAATCTGGGGGAGGAGAATTCCTTGGCTTGAAAGAAGGCGAGATGGTGAGTAACACCAGCTGAAGAGGGCTGAGGGCGAGGGTTAGACGATGGCTTCGACTTTCTTCAGTGGGGGAGATTTCTTGCTACTTCGAGGGCTCGAATGGTTGCCTTCTGCTATGCCTGCTCTACTTCTATTTGATTTTTGATTTTGAATTTGAATTTTGTTTTTTAGAAGAATGAAAAAGCAGGCAGGCATTTACTTTTCTTCTTTTTCATCTCAAAACTTGCATCAACATTTAATTTTTCTTTTTTGGAACTGGAGCTGGGGCTGGCATGGCTTTAAGTACTGCTTGGAGAATTTGACTTTGAGTTTCTGGAAGTTGAATTTACTTCCCCACACTTGAGTTTTGGTGTGGTGAGGAAGTAATACTGCATTGTTGTCGAGGCCTCGATTTTTGATTTCTGTGCATGCTCTTTCGTGCCCTTGATATATAAATCCCTCCCCACACTTATCTTCTTCGGGGTCTAGCCCTTGCCTTTTGTGATGAAGAGTGTTACTCACCTTCCAAGGACGGGACAAAGAAAGGGCTAGAAACGATAGCTGACTCGAGGATCCAAATCGACCTGAGAAGGTAAGGGCCAAAAATCGGTGCACGATATGCAAGGCAGGATCAACAATTTCATGGGCTTTACTAGACTTAGGGTTGAATTCAACATTGAGGTCATTAGTCAACTCACGAAAAGCAGCAATACCATAAAAAATAGCAGGGATCACCGTCAAAGCATTTTTGTAAAGGGGGGAATTCAGCTCATCAGGTTTCACAAAATTCAACAAACAATTAAACTCTCCAAGGGACAGTTGGGTCCACTTGGTTGTCAATCTAAAATTGACGACACCAGGGGTAGAAGAGATGGGACCAAACTTGCCCTTAGGCTTAAAACTATCTGAGGCAACCCAAAAAGTTGTATAGAACTCGAGTGAGAGTTCAATAAAGGTTGGGTGTTCTAAAAAGAACAGTGGTTCCCAACCAATATTAGCCACGAACTCTCGGACTCAATGCCCATTTTGGCTAAAAATTCCAAATCAAGGCGCGCACAGGAGCTAACGCCTTTTGAGTTTAACTGATGCAGTTTATCTATGGAAGGCTTATCATGAAACACTAACCAGTCATGCAAAATAGAGAGGTCAGAAGTCACCTGGGTGGCATTCGTTCGAGGGGCAGAAGGGGGAGCTGGCGTCTTGCCCTCGACAGTTGTGATATCGTCGTGACCTCGAGGCTTTTTGGAAGTTGAGGCCGTGGTTTTGCTGGAGGAGGGCAGTTTTATTTTCTTGTCCACCGGCGTTTCATGATCTGCCGGTGGCTTTGCTCTGGCCGGGGTCTTTGATTTGCCCTTCTTGGCCGTCGATCTAGCTGTGACCTCTTTTCCTCTCTTCTCTTTCTCAGCGGCTTCTTTCTCCACTGCTTTCTGGGCCTCGAGATCTTCAGGATCTTCCTCTTCTTCCTCATCCTTTGCACCATCAGCCTCACTGCTCTCTCCAGTGCCGTCCTCGAGGGCATCAGCTTGCTCAGGCTCGGGCTCTTCTACTTCCACCTCCACCTCTGGTTCCACTAGAGGCTCCTCCTCTTGGTTCAAGTCGGTGGCCAGAAAATCATCTAGGTCAGCCTCTAGTGGGAGTTTCCTAGTGGCGGGCAACTCCTCGATGGGCTTTGGCTTGGATTTGGGCTTGCTGCTGACGGATGTGGATCCAGGAGGGAGCTTAACCACTCGACCACTTCTGGTCGTGGTTGACGTAGGGGGAATGGAGCCGATAATCTCAATTTCGGCGTCATCCTCGACGGGAGTAAACTCCGCGGCTCAGGTTTCGGAGGGCGGAGAGGGCACTGGCGGCTGTGGAATGGGGACACCATGGGTGGAGGGAGGAGATGCCGTCTTGAAAGAACTAGGGGTAGAGGGGTTGGATCTGGATTTGGAGGGAACTGGGCTCTCAGGGTCGTCCACTAGCCGTGGTCCTGATTTGCGGACAACTTTCTTTATCCTTGGCATGGCTGATGGTGATGGATGAGGACAGGGATGATGGAGACGTTTGAGAGGTTAGTGATGGAGGTAGCGTGTTTGGTGAGCGAGAAGAGATGGTGATGAAGAAGGAGTGTGGGAAAGAGAAAAGGGGCTGACGCTGGCAATAAATGGCACAACTTTTGCATTGATTAGGGTTGCTTTTTTGTTCCTTGCTGATGACATGGTACCTTGGGCTTTGAAGAGCTACGGGCCCGTGCGTCTCCCAACTACCATAAACAAGGAGAATAACTTTTTAAATTTCGAAAAGCAGGTAGTAATATAGGATAAAGACAAAAAGGAAGAATAAAGGGATTAAAAATAATTAAGGAATAAAATCTCCTGGGAAAGGGAAAGGTCAGAGATTAAGGGAGATAAACAAGTGATAAAAACAAGGAAATAAAATCAAAGGGAAGACAAAAATAAAATCCAAAAAAAAAATATCTAAAAGATATTGAAAAGATAAGGGAGAGAGAGAGAGATGGAACGACATATGAGATGCCTCCAGCGTGGCCTGTTTACTTGTCGGGGCCTCGACATGGGCTGGCGATCTAGGTCTCGACAGGTGGAGGTTCCACCTTCATTTCCTCAACGGTTGAGGGCTTAAATCCTTCATAGAAGGGTTTTAACCCGTGGCCGTTCACTTTGAAGATCATTCCAGTCTCGGGGTTCTGAATCTCTATTGCTACATGGTCAAAAACTGTCGTGACCATTTCGACTTAAGCTTTCCTGCAAATAGACGCAAACGTGAATTGTACAATAAAACTTTTTGTCCAATGGAAAAAGTTTTGGGATGAAGGTGCCTGTCATGATAAGCTTTGGTCTTGCCCTTGTAGAGAAGGGCATTTTCATAGGCGTTGTCCAGTAATTCCTCCAGTTCTTGGATTTGTAAGCGTCGGTGCTGACTAGCCTGCCGTAGATCGGTGTTTACTTTCATGGGAGATGGCACGACTTGCCGTACACGAGTCGGTAGGGTGTCATAGCAATCGGGGTCTTGAAAGCTATTCTATAGGCCCATAAGGCATCGTCTAGCTTTAGACTCCAATCCTTGCGGGATTGGTTGACTGTCTTCTTGGCCGCGAAATGTCCTCCTTCAGAATGGCAGAATTTTAGGATCGAGGGCACCTCATCCATGGTTACACAACGGCGAATTATCTAGTCTGAACAGTGCTTCCATAAGTATGGGCTGCCCTAAATATAGTATTTGACTTGTCTTCTGATTTTGGTGCATTCGGAGGGAGAATCATCCGCAGGGTAGGTACCAGTAGCACAAAAATTAGCAATGTTGAAGAACCATGGGAACTGGACTGCATGGGCAAGACACAATTGTTCGTCTGGAAAAGTATCGTGGATGGGCACAAGTGAATCATCTTCTTGGGCTGGAAGTCTACTCAAATGATCTGCAACTTGATTTTCTCTTCCCGCCTTATCCTTGATCAAGATGTTAAATTCCTGTAGCAACAAGATCCAACGAATGAGTCGGGGCTTTGCATCAACCTTTGTCAATAAGCATTTCAGGGCCGAGTGATCCGAATACACGACAACATGAGTTCCCAAGAGGTATTGTCTGAACTTGTCGAGGGCATAAACAACTGTCAAGAGTTCTTTTTCTGTGGTTGTGTAGTTTTGCTGGGCCGGATCTAATAACTTTGATGCATAGTAGATGACATAGGTTTCTTTGTCCTTCTTCTGACCCAAAATGACGCCTAGGGCTTGATTGCTAGCATCGCACATGACCTCGAAAGGTAAAGACCAATCGGGGGCACGAATGATCGGGGCTGAGATAAGCTTATTTTTGAGAAGTTCGAAGGCGGTTTTACAATTCTCATCAAAATCAAAAGTAACTTCCTTCTGGAGTAGGCGGCACATAGGTTGGGCAATTTTGGAGAAATCTTTAATAAACCGTCTGTAGAAACCGGCGTGACCTAGAAAAGATCGCACATCGCGAACACAAGATGGGTAGGGCAAGGATTCAATAACTTCAATCTTGGCCTTGTCGACCTCAATTCCCCTGGCCGAGATAATATGACCCAAAATGAGGCCTCGATCTACAATGAAGTGGCATTTCTCAAAATTCAGGACAAGATTGGTGTCTATGCAATGCTCTAGACACTTCTTCAATTTGCATAAGCATTCGGAAAAAGAGTTGCCATAGACCGTGAAGTCATCCATAAAGACCTCGATACCATCCTCGACTAGTTCAGAGAAAATGCTCACCATGCAGCGCTGAAAAGTGGCGAGGGCATTACACAAGCCGAAGGGCATACGCCTGTAGGCAAAGGTGCCGAAAGGGAAAGTGAAGGTGGTCTTCTCCTGGTCTTTGGGGGCAACTGGGATCTGATGGAAACCGGAGTAATTATCTAGACAACTGATAACATATTTTTATTGTATTTTTGAGGGCATGATACTTCTGATTTGCCCCTTTTTCCCATCTTTTTGCAGATCACTGCTTAAAAGGAGAAAAGAGCGAAAACGAGCAGTTTTGGAAGGATTTCTAGAGTTTTGAAGATCGAGGCCTAGAAGAGTGGAATGTCATCATGCCCTCGATGCTAACCAGACCACTGAGCTGTCTTGTGCCCTCGACACATCCGCATCAGATTAAAGTTCAAAGAGCCAAACAAAGAAATCTCTAAAGATTCGCAAGGGATCCCAAGCGTTTCTAGAAGTAGTCAGGCGCTTCTAGAAGATTCCAAAATATTCTCTGCCAAGGGCGCATCCCCCCTATGTGCTGGCGCCCTCCCAAGCGCTGACACCCTCTCTCCTTTAGTTGTATTTTATCCCCTAGCTAGTTTTTAGGCTATTTAAGCTTAGCTTTAGGATTTTTGCATAGACGACTGCCCTAAGACACGCTCTCACTTTTACCTAATTTTTAGGGATTCTCTCTTCCTCATTTTGATCACCGCCATCAGCTTGTATAAGGAAAAGTTTGGATTTCCACAATCGGTTTTATCTAATGCACTTCTCTTTTATTTCCTTTAACTTAGCTTATATAGAAATGTTGAGGGCTTGATCAACTGTTGATATTTCTGTGTGAGTGCTGTCATTCTCTTGGTTATAACTGACGTGAATCCTTGAGTTAATAGTAGACACCTAGTAGTGACATCGCAAGAGGTTTTTCGTCTAGGGGTAAACGGTCGTTTAGGGTATGTGATGCGAGCTTGCCACACTGAGATGTCACGCCCTAGATCTGTCTTGCCTCCACTTCATGGGCATTTTGAATAGTGCCTCCCCGCATCCGTGCCTGGGAGGATGGCGAAACGTCTAAGGTCACCTCATATGTGGAAACGGGGGGTGACTTCTACCTACGAAGGTGAGTAGAGGGTCTACGTGGAAACATGGCCCCTATAGCAGGTCTGTGCACGAGTTTGGAATATTTTTATGCCCATGACTAACCGACCTAGAAAGCAACCTGAGAACACCTTTTGCTAAGATCTCTTCCCATTATATTTATATCTCTCTTACTGTCTTTCTTATAATCTTGCCTTTAAACTGATTTTTGTGATCTTGCCCTTGATTGTTCTTTGTAATCAAGCCCTCGAAGGATTGTTAGTTTTATGTTGTGATTTGCTGCTTTAATTGTTTGTCTTGTTAGCTATCACTTCTGCGTTGATTAACTCTTTAATCAACACCAAACCCACCCCCTGAGTATTACTTTTATTTCTGACTGCTTTTATTCCTCGTCATCCATTGAAAATTGATACATTATTCCTTCAATCTCTGTGGTTCGACCCTGTCTTGCTCTGTATACATTTATTTCTGCATTTAGGCATCAAGAAAAATATTATTACATTTGAGTGACGATCAAATTTTGGCGCCGTTGCCGGGGATTGAACGATACTAATTTATTTCTTTTTATTTGTATGACCAGGAGATCTGCACCAGATCTACTTCTGTTAGATCTCGAGTTGACCATAACCGAAAAAGAACTTCGGAGGCAAGCTAGGGGACCTTCTACCCAGCGTAGAGGAATTCCTCATCCTTCCCTCGAAAGACAGCCTTCCAATCTGGCCGACCCAGCCCACCAGTTCTATCAAAACTGAGCTTATTTACATCGAGGTCCCAAAATCCCTCCAGCCGCCTTCCTTGATATTCCAGCCATGGAAAACCAGAATGATCATGTGCGTCCTGAAGAACCGCCACCACCTCCTCCAAACCAGCAGTCCATATATCACCTCAATGCAGCCCCCGACATGTCGAGCGGTTGTATTGTCTGGCCGACTGTCCCTCATGATTGGACACTCAAATCAGCCGTTATGCACCTTTCGAGGTGTCCCCAAAGAAAGTGCCCTTCATCACCTTCAACAACTCCACTCAATCTGCGAGGCCATGAAACCTCCCAATGTTAGCATCGAGCAAGCAAAGCTACGCTCTTTTATGTGGTCACTCAAAGATGATGCCCTCGACTGGTATTATGACCTTCCGCCAAGATCCATCCACTCTTGGGCAGAAATGTCCAAGATCTTCACTGAGAAGTACTATCCAGCGTCTATCACCAACACCACGCGCAAGCAGCTTGTATCCATAGTCTAGAGAAAAGAAGAGGATCTGGCCAATATTATGAAAGATATCTCAAGATGTAGTCTATGTGCCCCTCGCACAATCTTAGTGAGCATGCCCTTATTCAGTATTTCTGTGAAGGCCTCAAGGCTCATGACAAGGCCCTTCTCAACGCTGTTTCTAATGGCTCTCTCACTGCCCTCACGCCAGCTGCCACAAAGGCCACCATCGAACTCATGGCCAAGAATGCCACAACAGAGGTTGACAACAGTCAAGGCCAAGACGCCCAAGTTGCAGTGCTATAGAACCAACTGACCTCTCTCACGGGAATGTTTCAGAATTTCATGACAGGATAGTCCGCACCAGTCAAGGCCTGTCAAATCTTTAATTTTGTGGACCACCCCACAGATGCATGCCCCCACATCCCAGACAAAATCCAAGTGAACGCTGCTGACCAGTACATCCAGGCCTCATATGGTCAAAAATACAACTAGGGTTGGAAGCAACATAATCCAGGATGGGTTCCCAATCCTCAACCGTCCGGCCCTAGCCAGCAACAACAAAATCCTTATGGAAATCACCCGCCCCTCCCAACATGCAAAACTTCAGACCTCGACCCACGTATAATTAGTATCAACGCCAACCACCTTAAGACCAAACTTTCATCGTGCCCCTGAATACAGAACTACCTCAGAACCCCGAACAACAAAAGGAAATCGAGGAACTTCCAAAGCACGTGAGTACCTTGATGGCAAAAATGAAGGAGCTGAAGAATCAAGGGAGATTTCCACCCCAAACTGAAACCAATCAGAAACACAATGCCTGTGTAGTAACTCTGAAAAGTGGAACGACCTTGACTCCTCCAGCATACCCTGACCCCGACATTGCAAACTTTCTAGAGTCTGAAATCAAGCCAAAACCCAAAGGGAAGAGCCCAAAAGTGCCCCGATTCGTCGAGGTTATGGAAGACAGAATCCACTCCCCTAGAGGTTCACCGAGGAATGAACCCAATCCACTTGAATTCACCCAGGAATACATTCACAAGATTCTCGAGCCCCCATTTCCCCAAAGCATGATTAAGTCCAAGAAGGAAAAAGAGGACCGCAATATCTTCGACATGTTCAGTAAAGTGGTTATAAACATCCCTCTCCTCCAAGCGGTTAAGAATGTGATATGATCCCTAGCGGAGCCAACCCTAACCCTGGTGCTGCAACCGCGAGCCTCCCATTGCCGCCCACGGGCCCGATCACCCGCTCCAGGGCCCGAGCCTTGCAGGCGAGGCTAAGCAGCCCCATCCATAAGGAGATGGAGGTAGAGGTAGCCTCGGAGGAAGCCAGCCTGCGTGCGCACCAGCCGCGCCTCATGACCCTCATCTGCGCAGCGTCTACGCCCGTGGATGAGCCATGTGTGGCCACCTCGGGCCTTTAGGTCCATCAGTGCCCTTCTCCTATTTTTGACTAGGCTAGCATCTTTTATAATATAAGATAGGAGTCCAGGCCAAAAATCAGGAGAAACTCCTGAAGGATTTGGGAGAACGCCCAAATCACAATATCACATGTGACTACGAAAGCCACTGCCGAGCCTTTTGAAGATCGAAGCATTTTTCCTTGCACAAGACTCAGCCCATTACTTCGTCTATGTGGTAGGATGCGTCCCTCCAAGTTTCATTGGGAACTCTCAAGGGAATAAGGAAAATGCCTTGTTTCCTTAAAATGTGACCGACGGACCCCCGCAAGCAAAGCCACTTGGCTATATTGACTAAAACGGCGGCGCTTGCACATCTATCCTTTATCTCTGATTTTATTTAAGTTATTTTAGGGTTTCATAACCTTTATGGAAGTTTGGCTTGTTGCCTTTTTGTTTTAATTCCATTATTAGGAACTAAACTAGTTTCTATTTTTGGAATTAGGGTTTAGCGCATCCTTAAAAAGGAGCCGCCCACTTTGTATTTCTGGTAGACTATTTTTGATAAGTGAAAATAGATTGTTTGGATTTTCATCCACTCGTTCTTGATGAACCTTGCATCTAATTGAGTTTCGTGCATTCGATTAGCTTGTCAAGTAAAACTTGAAAGCACCTTTCATTGAGTCATCCGTTCTTTAGAGTGCCAATGATACCTTACCTTGGAGATTCAAAGGTTTGATGGAAGAACCTCAAGGGATTCTGCGTGGAGTGCCAAGGACACCTTACCTTGGGGATTCACACGTCGTTGGACAACGATGTAAGAAGAGCGTTCTAGCCTACAAGGAACGCATTAGCTGGTAGTGGAGCTTTGCCATCCCGACTTTGTAAATCTATCCCTTTAAATTATTGCATTTTCTATGTTAGAATTGGTATTCCTTAATTCCTATCTATAGGGGTGTACACGGTCCGGTTCGGTCTGGTTTTGGGCTTGGAACCGGACTGAACCAGAAATATCCGGTTCTGATGGGCCTGGAACCGGACAGAACCGGAAATTTTCGGTTCTGTCCGGCCTGGAATCGGACTGAACCGGCAGTTCAGTCCGGTTCTGGTTTTTTTTTTTTCAAAAAGAAAAAGAAAATCCTAAACCAACATCATCTCATATATTACCAGAAGTAAAGAGGCCGAAGAGTCTTTCCACGCTGCCGTCTTATCATAGCAACAAGCAAATGCCAATAAAGGAATTTCTAATCAAGACGATCATCTTATCTAATATTCGATCCTCCAAGAGCTTAAATGTTGCAAAAAATCACAGTAGTACCATTTTAATGCCTTCCAGCAATCATAGACCAATGACCAATGTGTCTTCTCATAGCAATGTCTTCATTAAGTTTAATAATTGTTAAAATAAAATTTACAGCAAATCCACAATGGAGCAATGATTCAATTCATCAATCAGAAATCATTATACCTTTGCACTGCCCTTTCAATGCATCAAGCCATGACACCCAAAAGCTCACAAGAAGAAGTCAAGGCACCTATAATAATGAGTATTCTGCACGAAAAACCAGATGGAAACAGAGTATCCAGATTTTGCCCAATAAAACTAAACAAATCATGTAGATGACCAAATAAATAAATAAATAGGGAAAATAGGTGAGTGATGAAGGCAGCACCAAGGGATTGTCACTCCTGTAAATGGAAGAAAGATCTATTCAGAGGGAGCGACGGATTGAGCGGTCTGAGATGGAGCGGCGCGAGGGAGCGACGGATTGAGCGAGCGGAAATGAAAAGGAAAGCGCCGCTGCTAGATGGAGGGAACGACGGAGCGTGGGCGGCGAGGGAGCGACGGATTTTGGTCTGAGATGGAGGAGAGTGAGCGAGCGGCGCGAGGGAGAAGGAGTGAGCGAGGAAACTGGAAATGAAAAGGAAACTTGTTTAATTGTGTTTTTAGGGTTTGGTAAAAACCATCCTAAACAAAAAAAAATTTAATAAATGTTTTGCTTGGGAGGCGATTCGAACCCCTCCCTTTAGCTTTGAATCAAAAAATTTAACCACTGAAGCAAAGGTAACCTTTGATAAATACTGCATATATATATATTTATATATACCGGTTCTTCCGGTTCTACGGTTCGGTTTACGGATTTTGGTAGGAGTAGAACCGGACAGAATCGGAAATTTTCGGTTCTGCTACCAGTAGAACCGGACTGGACCGAAACTTTTCAGTTCGGTCCGGTTCGGTGCAAAATGCTCCAGTTCTGGTTCGGTTTTCGGTTCAATCCGGTTCAATCCGGTTCTTGTACACCCCTACCTATCTACACCAATTCTCTTGCGTGCTTGTGTGTTAGTTGTCTTGTGTCATTTGTGTCTTGTGTGTGCGATTAGTATGCAAATGGGCTTCAACAATTTGTAGGTCTTTCTTAGACAAAAAAAAAAAATCAAAGTCCCCAAAGTGTCTTAGTTAATTCGTGTTTTGTATTTTTTTAAAATTCAAAAAAAAAAAGTATGAAGCAATTCGTGAAAAAGAAAGAAAGAGCAAAGACGAAATCAGTACCATTAAAAAGAGAGAGAGGGAAATATGAACTTCAAAATCAAATACTAGAGTGAATTTGTGGTTTATAGCAACAAGAATCATCGGATTTGGACTTGAGACTCAAAAGTTGTGGAGAAAACAAGTTTTAAAACCCTAATCGCATGCCATTAGCGTGTTTGAGTTATCAATTGACTCAATCTGTGTATTTTGAGCTTTCCTTTGATTCCATTACTACTGTGCCTCCTACTCTGTGGTATACTTGATTGATTGATTGATCTTTGCAATTGATTCGAGTATATTACCTCACAATTTGTTTCTACACTAGTTTTCTTTGTGTGTCTCTTGGGAAGCCTTTTTCTTGAAACGAGTCAGTTCATCTTGAGCTAATTGGAGGAGGATCTGGAAAATTTATTGGTGAGATTAATAGAGAGACAAACACGAGAGTAAACACGTGAGGGAGTGATAGTTTTAGGCAATTTTGCGCTTGCAATTTTTGTTGTTGTGAATTTCAGGATGTCAGGAAATTCAGGAAAGGGACCGACGGCTAAAAACGATGTAGCCAAGGCATTGCAAGACATAGCAGCCCAACTCTAGGACATGAGAGCTTGGAGGCAGCAGGTTGAGGCTAGGGAACTCGAGAATATTGTTCCACAAGGACCCGGGGTACGCTTTGCGCAACGCCTAAACCCTAGAGTGAACCGAGAGGCATATGCACCTCCACTGAGCGATGACCAGCTCAGTGAGCATGAGGCCGAGGTTTCTGAAGATGAGTATGAGGAGGAGCCTCACATGGTAGGATCGAGGGGTTTTATGATGCACCGAGGAGGAGGTGCGCATAGACGCGACAGACATGCCTTTGGTAGGTGAGAGCGTCACTTTGAGCAGTCGTGTCGCGACGAGCGCGAGCGAGTTGACAATCACCTTGGGAGCGTCAAGCTCAAGGTTCCACCTTTCGAAGGGAAGGATGATCCCGAGGCATACTTGACTTGGGAACGAAAGATGGAAGCTATTTTTAGGTGTCACAACTACACGGATGAGAAAAAAATAAGATTGGCTTCCGTGGAGTTCTTTGGATATGCTGCCCATTGGTGGGAGCAAGTTAATGAGGATTTGAGAGGTCCCGTGACTACTTGGGAGAAGATGAAATTTGTGATGAAGAGTAGGTTTGTCCCACCATACTACCATAGGGACCAACTTCAGCGCCTACAAACGCTCACCCAAGGGTGCAAAACCGTGAATGACTACCCCAACGAGTTGGAAGTCCTTTTGGCTAGGGTTAACGTGATAGAAGATGAGGAAGCGAAGATGGCTAGGTTTAATAGTGGAATGAACCACGAGATAGCCAATTCCTTGGAGTTGACTCAATATAGGACTTTGGAGGAGATGCTCCACATGGCCGTGAAGATTGAGAGGTAATGCAAGGCTAAGACTGCCTATTCTAACCTGTCCACCTTTAGTTCTTGAAATTCCACTTGGAACAAGTCCTCATGGTCCAAGGGGAATAAGGACAGCAAGGAAACACCTAAGGTATCGAAATCTTCTTATGGTACCAAAGGTAATTCGGCCAACTCTACTTTTCCTATAGTTCCTATTACTAGGACTAACCGTGTGCCTACGAAAGACATTGTGTGCTTTAAGTGTAGTGGCCGAGGCCATAAGCAAGCCGAATGTCCCAACAAAAGGATTCTGATCATTAGGGATGATGGTGAGATGGATTCGGAGGAGGACCGTGTGTTAGTGCAGGATTCGGAGGAGGAGAGTGAGGAAGATGAAATGGCGGATCACGAAACTAGGGTTTGTGATTCGGTGACCCTAGTAGTTAGACAAAACTTGAGTGTGCAGCAAAGAGCCGAGACTTGTGAGGAGGAACAAAGGGAGAACTTATTCCAATGTAGGTGCCATATTGGTATAAAGGTATGCTCTCTTATTATTGATAATGGCTCATGTACTAATTGTGCTAGTACGCTTCTTGTGCACAAATTAGGGTTACCTATGGTCAAGCATCCAAAGCCGTACACTTTGCAATGGATGAATGATGGAGTCGGCCTTAGGGTGATGTCGCGCCCCGAAAATTAAAAATTCACAAGTGTGCAACGAACTTGAGACCTTACGATGCTCGGCGTAAAAGGGACGCCTAACAGCATGCAATGAAGTCACCACCCTAATTTGGTTGCTAGGTTTAGGGAACCTTAATCGTCATGGCATAAGAAATATAATAAATAAAAACTAAAGGCACAAAAAAGGGGTCTAGACCCCAGACAAAAGGTTCGGGGTCGTATTATGGTCTCGGGAAGATGTGAGGCACCCGAGTCACATCCAAAAACGGTTACCGGTTGATGAGAGAGGTGTTTCGCCTATGCGAGCCTCCGCTCTTGTATAAACAACATATATATTTTGGCCGTGACTTTCCTTTACCAATGGTTTTTCTTAATCTGTTGCCGTTTATCTGTGGACTTGTAGCACCAATGTCGATAGAGTGATGCCGCACGCGTATTCGAGCCTTCGCAGGGCCATAATATGTAACGTTCCAAGCGGCATCACACTTTTCTCCTTTTGTGAAGATCATTTAGATAACATTATGACCGCCATTCAGTTGAAATATCTTGCCTTTCCACGACCTCATTACCTTCTCGGGTGTTTTGCCACCTCAATGTTCCTGCACATTTTCACTTATCGTTTACGTTAGTAGCGACATGTGACAGAGGGTTTAAATTACCTTAGGGTTTTACCGTGTATACTCCAAGCTCACTTGGCGCGATCCCTCCCCCGAGATGTCGCTTGTGTCACATACTCATCCAGCCAACTTCACAGGGTTTGTTCCTTCCGGTTACTTGCTGGGGTATCGTGACTTTTCATATTTCTTCAGTCGGCCGAGAAGTGCCACATCTCAGTGAGCCGCCTGATCAAGGCCGGCCATCATGAGGATAGGACTTTTCACTCCTCAGCGTTGTGACCTCGCACCTCGAAACGTGCCACTTCTTAACGATGTGCCTGTGTTAGCGCTACCATCGTAAGGATAGGATTTTCACTTTCGGGGTGGAGTTTTTATCTTTCCTGGGGTCGTGCCTCACTTAGTGATCAACCGCCTATGTGAGCACGGGTTGTCACAAGGATAGGACTTTACACTCCCAGGGGAGTCGGGGCGTGCCTCGTCTTGGTATACCGCCTGTGTGAGTACGGGTATCCCAAGATAGGACTTTTCACTCCCGACGGCGCTGGAGCGTGTCTCCTCTTAGTGAGCCGCCTGATCAAGGCCGGCCTCACAAGGCTAGAACTTTTCACTTCCAGCACCATATATTTCTAGGGTTGCCGGGGCGTGCCTCGTCTCAGTGGCATCTGTGTTAGCCCGGCCTACCACAAGGTTAGGAATTTTCACTCCCGACACCCTTTTCTCTGTTATCTGTACACCACAGACAACCAACAAAGAACAAAAGAGATCTCTAAAATAATTGTTAGACCATGCACCACGGCATGTCAAATTCTAGTATGATATAATTTCAAGCGAGCAATATTCCAAGAGTTAGGTAAGGGGGTACCGTCAAGTATTTCCAGGTGATATGCCCCCTTCCCGATAACACGAATGACAAGGTATGGGCCCTCCCAATTTGAGCTAAGTTTCCACATCCGTTGGCCCGCCGCTTGCTTGTCCCTGAGCACCAAGTCTCCTGTCTTGAGCAACCGCTCCTTAACGTGTCTACTGTGATACCGCGCCATTTTCCTCTTATAGTGCATTGTTTTCAGGAGAGCTTCCTCATATAGCTCAGGTAACACATCAAGGTTAGCTCGTAACCTTTCTTCGTTTAGTTCCTCTTTAAAGTATTCCACCTTTAGGCTTAGGGTGCCGATTTCCACAAGCGTGACGACCTTGGTACCAAAGGTCATCGCAAAGGGCGTTTCCCCTGTGCTAGTTTTGACAGTCATGCGGTAGGCCCACATTACATAAGGTAGTTCATCTGGCCATTTCTTTTTCGAGCCCTCCAGGTTTTTCTTAATGCCGCCTAGGACGCTTCGGTTGGTCACCTCTGCCTGACCATTAGTCTGAGGATGCGCCACGGAGGAAAACCTTTGTTCGATCTGGAATTCCTCACACTGTTCCTTGAAGAAGCGGCTAGTAAATTGCGTCCCGTTGTCACTGACCAGCACACGGGGTACCCCAAAGTGCATAATAATTTGGTGCTTGAAAAAGTGCCATACTTTTTCGATAGTGATGTTAGCTACTGCCTCTGCTTCTGCCCATTTTGTGAAGTAGTCCACAACCACTATTACGAATTTTAGTTGGGATCTAGCCTTAGGAAAAGGGCCTAGAATGTCAATTCCCCACTTAGCGAAAGGGCAAGGAGCCACGATTTGAGAGATCTCCGTGGCAGGTCGCCGGGGGATTTTAGCAAATTCTTGGCATTTGTGACATGTCTGCACGAAGTTATTGCAGTCCCTGCGAATGGTGGGCCAGTAAAACCCTGACCGAAATACGTGCATACCACAGATTCCTTCATGAATCTCTCGCAGGGTGTGAAGGCCTTCCTGTTCAGTTATACATTTTGCCACTGGGTGGGAGAAATACCTCCGAATTAGCTCCCCATCGTCGTAGGTGCATCTTGCCGCTTGTTTCAATACTTTTTCCTTTCAGCGTTATCACTCGGCAACTCGTCGTGCTTTAAATTTTTTATCACGGGGATCCTCCAATCCTTTTCGATTTCTTCTACACACAGCGACAACTGCTCCTCCATGAAGGACGACACTGATTTTTCCTCGTAGTACACGTCTCCTGGTATAATTGCCTCCTGATTAGCTGCCATTTTGGCCAGGTTGTCTGCCTCGGTATTGTCCTCTCGAGGGATATATTCAAAGGTGACGCGCACCCCACTTTCTTCTATTTCCATCAATTCTTGCTTTACTTTTAAGAGGTATTGCACCATGATGGGCTCTCTGGCTTGAGAGTGTCCCAAAACTTGGTCCATTATTAACTTGGAGTCACCTCGTATTTCTAACCGCGGGGCTCCTGCTACCATGCCACCTTCAGCTTTGGTGAAGAGGTTTCTTCCTATTCTGAGCCTCGCTAATGACGCCTCATACTCCGCTGCGTTATTAGATAACAGTTGTAGAATTCTAATGGCATGTCGCGCTTGTACATCGTGTGGCCCGATCATGTGGATACCAGCTCCTGCCAGTTCTTGATTTTTAGCACCATCCATGTATATAACCCATGAGTCCGCGTGGGCCTCCGAGAGTGAGAGCTTTGCGCTATTCTCTCCCTCGTCACACGGCTCCGCCATAGGGTCCTTAGCAAAGGTGCACTCGGCAATGAAATCCGCCAAATCAGACGACAAGTAGGTTTTCAAACCTACAAACACTTCTTCGCATTCTTGTGTCCATCCAAAAGGAGCCTTCTTGCGTATAACTTTGAAGAACAATAGGCATCTCTCGCCCTGCTTGGAAATAAATCGTCCTAATGCGATGACGCGTCCTGTCAACCTTTGGACCTCTTGGACGGTTCGCGGCGATGCCATGTCATGAATGGCCTTGATTTTTGACGGATTCGGCTGGATGCCCTTCTGGCTTACCACATACCCCAGAAACTTTCCTGTTTGAAATGCGAATGCACATTTGCGAGGATTCAGTTTCATTTTGTATTTCCTTAATGTGTCAAACACCTCTTGTAGGTCTGCCAAATGGTCATTGAAGCTTCGGCTCTTGACCAACGGATCATCTACATAGGCTTCTACGTTCTTCCCAATTTGCCTCTCGAACACCTTATTCGCCATACGCTGGAAAGTTGCCCCAGCATTCTTCAAGCCAAACGGCATCGCTGTGTAACAATAAGTGGCCTTTGGGGTTATGAATGCCGTCTTCTCCTCGTCTTCTTTGGCCATAGGAATCTGATGCGATGACGCGTCCTGTCAACCTTTGGACCTCTTGGACGGTTCGCGGCGATGCCATGTCATGAATGGCCTTGATTTTTGACGGATTCGGCTGGATGCCCTTCTGGCTTACCACATACCCCAGAAACTTTCCTGTTTGAAATGCGAATGCACATTTGCGAGGATTCAGTTTCATTTTGTATTTCCTTAATGTGTCAAACACCTCTTGTAGGTCTGCCAAATGGTCATTGAAGCTTCGGCTCTTGACCAACAGATCATCTACATAGGCTTCTACGTTCTTCCCAATTTGCCTCTCGAACACCTTATTCGCCATACGCTGGAATGTTGCCCCAGCATTCTTCAAGCCAAATGGCATCGCTGTGTAACAATAAGTGGCCTTTGGGGTTATGAATGTCGTCTTCTCCTCGTCTTCTTTGGCCATAGGAATCTGATGATATCCAGAGTTGGCGTCCAAAGAGCTCAAATATGTATAGCCTACCGCTTGATCGACCAACTGATCAATCCTGGGAAGCGGATAACAATCTTTGGGGCAGGCGTCGTTTAAATCAGTGAAATCAATACACATGCGCCAGTCTCCGCTGGGCTTGGGAACAAGGACGGGATTGGCCAGCCAAGTGGGGTATTGAACCTCTCGAATGAATCCCGCCTCTAGGAGTTTTGTTACCTCTTTGTCAATGGCCATTGTCTTCTCCGCAGAGAACGCTCGCCGCTTCTGTTGGACTGGGGTGGAACACGGATCGACGTTAAGCCGATGTTCTGCTACCTCCCTAGATACGCCAGGCATATCCGCTGGCTTCCAAGTGAACTCATTTGCACTTGTTCAGCAATCGGGCCAGTTGCGCGCTCTCCTCCGGAGTTAGCTTTTCACTGACCAAGAAACTTGCCTCACTGTTGTCATTGATAGGAATGGGCACCATCATGTCTACCGGTTGAGTGCGCCTTTCATCCCTTGGTTAATAAGGATCTGCCGCTACGCATACGTACTGGTCACACTTTTTCTGTGTCATAAGCAGATAACACTCGGCGGCTAGCTTTTGGTCGCCCTTGATTGATACCAATCCTTCCCAAGAAGGATATTTCATCCTGAGATGTTTTTGAGATATCGCTGCCCAAAAGCGATTGAGGAACGGCCGCCCTAGAATAGCGTTATATGGTAAGATGAGGTCTACGACCAAGAACAATAACTCTTCTGATCGCTTGGATGTATCTTCCCTAAAGTATACGGGCAGCGCTGTGACTCCAGTTACCGGTATGGGGATACCATCCACTCCAATGATTGGCTTCTTGCATGGTGCCAATTCACCAGCGGGGCGCTTCATGAGGTTATACGCTTCCAGTGAAAATAGGTTTACCGCGCTGCCGTTGTCAATGAGGGTTCTTCTAACCCTATGGTTTCTGATGACGGGCGTAACTACCAACGCGTCATTATGAGGGAAGACGACACCCTTTTCATCCTCTTCTGAGAAGGACAGTACCATCCTGTCCAGCATATCTATCGCTTCCTTCTTTGCGGGATGGGTTTCTCATTTTCGCTTCTCCCCTGCAGCGGGTGTCGCTGGGGTAAGCTCGTCAAGATATGATGCGCCACCAGCAATGATGTTGATAATGGGAATGTCCTCGTCATGGATCGTTAACGCTTCCATGTCAAAGCGACCAAGATAACCTTTTAAGGATTCTTCAGCTTTTCTGCGTATGTCAAACAAGGCTGCGGCTGACTTCCGGATGGGGATAGCGGTGCTGAAGCGACTCTTGAACTTACTTTCCAATTGCAAGAAGTTATCAATCGACCGGGCAGGGAGTCCTTCAAACTAGAGGCGAGCTACCCCAGACAATGTCATGACGAATATCTGACACAGTGCCCGTCATTGTGCGTCTGGAATTGCACAATATCGTTCACCTTGTTCAGGTGATAGATGGGATCCTTAGTGCCATCATATGTCTCTACAGGGAGCTTAACGTGTTGACTGACCCTGTGATGCCTTATACGGTGGCTGAACGGATGACCTGAGTTGTCATCTAGAATCTCACGATCATGACGAGGCGGAGAAATTTCCAAGTGTCGTTTGTGCCCCCGAGGCTCCGGGGTGTACCGTTGCCTAGGAGATCGGCTGCGACTTCTAGGTGAACGGGTTCGGTGCCTTCTACTACCTGATCTTTCGCTTTACTCCAGGGAAGCCCCTCTGTCAGCTCCCTCTCTCCTACCGTCCCAACGCTCCCCATAGTCACCTTGTTGCTGCTCTACTTGGGAGACGGGGACCCGCGGCACTCGCGGTATGTAAGGCTCTACCTATCCCTCAGTAAATTGTACAAAGTTCAATGGCGTGCTTATCGCAGGTAAAGTAAGAGGAGCTCTCACTTGTCGTTGAGGTGACACTGGTCGTTCAGTGACGATAGAAGGGGTCAAAACAAACTGTGAAGGTACACCTTGTCCAGGGGCACTAGAAGTAATGCATGCGGCTAACTCAGTCAAATAGTCCAGCTGGGCTCGAAGGGCTGAGATTGAACTTGCCAAAGGACTGTTAGCATCGCCCATTCTGGATCCTGTGGGTGGAGGAGCGGGGTGACTAGGCCCGCCCATATGAGAAATCGGGGCGCCCGTCTAGGACGATGGTGTGCCCATTTGACAAAACAGGGCGCTCGCTCGAGAAAATGGGGCACCCGTATAAGAAAACGGCATGAGTCCTGCCGACCCAAAAAGGAAATCTATCTGTGCGGAGAGAGTCCCATACGATGCGGTGAAAGTACTAGGCGAAGACGTAGGAAAACGTTCCCTGCGCGTGTGGGTACTGTTAGAATGTGGAGGTGTTGTTTCCATATCTGAGGTCATGATCCTTCGACTCTCTAGAAGAACAGAGCTTGGTTAACAAGGAAGCTCAATTAACCAAGACTCTCAATGAAAGCACCATTTGATAAGAGTCCGAGGTTTGCTGAGCAGGATTGGCCTATGGGGTCTGGTCAGGAACACTGTTTCGGTGTGTTCGTGACCAGCAAAGCGCCGGAGGGGGTCTCCGGCGTAAACACTCCGATACCTAAGTCAGTATGAGTGGTAAAAATGACAGGGGTTTAACACGCTATCTTAGGCTTACCTTCTTATCTGAAAGGGTGGGGGTATTTATAGGTAAAGGAAGGAATGTACCGACAGGGGGTAGGAGTTATCCCTGGTAGGTGTCGCTGGAGTGGTAGGGAATGACGTCATGCCGGGTGACGTCATACGGGGTGACGTCATGCGTGACCTGGGATGAGATGTCGTCGTGCGGGTGTCGCGTGAAAGCCCCCTCCGCTGATGTCGACCATCCCAGGGTCGTCTGCCAGGCTAGGGGCGGTAGGAACAGTGTCGTGTCTCCCTTGGCAAGTACAGTGTTCTGGCCGGGCAGCCAGGTGGGATGGCGGAGATGCCGCTACAGTGATGTCAATGGTTATCAGTTAGCATTAGGGCACCCCCCGAGAATGCACTTTTGACTAGATATAGGCCCTCGTACCTTGGGGCCCACTTTCCTTGACTATCCTCCTGATGAGGGAGAATCTTCTTCAGCACTAAATCCCCAGTCTTGAACTCGCGAGGTCGCACTTTCTTGTTATAAGCGTTGGCCATTCTTTGCTGATATAATTGTGCATGGCAGATAGCGGCCAAGCGCTTTTCGGGAAGGAGGTTTAACTGCTCGTACCTCACTCTTGCCCAATCCGATTCTTCTACTTCGGATTCTGCCAGGATTCTGAGAGAAGGGATTTCTACGTCAAGAGGAATTACGGCTTCGATGCCGTAAACTAATGAGTAGGGAGTTGCCCCTGTGGACGTACGGGTTGCTATCCGGTAAGCATGCAGTGCGAAGGGAAGCATGTCATGCCAATCTTTGTGAGTGATTACCATCTTCTGGATGATCCTCTTTAGGTTTTTGTTTGCTGCTTCGACTGCGGCATTCATTTTTGGACGATATGGTGATGAGTTTCGATGCTTCACCTTCCAACGTTGGCAAAGACCGTCGATCATGTTTCCGTTGAGATTGGTGCCATTGTCTGTGATGATTGTTTCTGGGACTCCATGACGGCAGATGATATTTTTCTCAATGAATCGAATGGTCATTTTCTGAGTGATGTTGGAGTAAGAGGCGACCTCCACCCACTTGGTGAAGTAGTCGATTGCTACGAGGATGAAGCGATGGCTATTAGAGGCTGTTGGATAAATTTGGCCGATGATGTCGATTCCCCACATCGCAAAAGGCCAAGGCGACGTCATGCTGAAAAGAGGGGCTGGAGGGACATGGAGATAGTCCGCATAAATTTGACATTTGTGGCACTTCCGGAAATAGTCGATGCAATCTCGTTCGATGGTGAGGCAAAAATAACCTTGCCTCATTATCTGTCTTGCCATCATGTGCCCACTTGCGTGTGTGGAACAAACCCCTTCGTGGATCTCCGTTATGATTCTCTTTGCCTCGGCCATGGTGACGCAACGAAGCAAAGCTCCATCAGCTCTCCTTTAATATAGAACTTCACCGTCGAGGTAGAAGTCTAGCGCTAAGCACTGGAGGGTCTTTTTGCTAACCCAGCTTACCCCCGGTGGATACTCCCAGTTTCTGATGAATTGTACTAAGTCGTGGAACCAAGGCTTCCCATCGGGTTCTTCTTCCAAGGCGACACAGCATGCCGGAGTTTCCTTTACTTCCACCCTCAATGGCTGAAGCATTACTCCGCACTCTAACTTGAACATTGATGCCAACATGGCTAACGCGTCTGCGAAGTGGTTCTTTTCTCTCTCGACTCGGTTGAACTTGGTTTCCTCGAATTCCTGTGTGAGTTGGGTGAGTAACCTTTGATAAGGGATGAGCTTGGAATCCCGTGTCTGCCATAGATCCTAGGCTTGGTAGATGACGAGTGCTGAATCGCCGAAGATTTGGAGCTTCTTTACTTTTAGGTCGATTGCCGCCATCAGACCGTTGATGCATGCTTCATACTCGGCGATGTTATTGGTGCATGGGAAGTTCAATTTGCATGCTATGGGGAATTGACAGCCATCTGGGGCTATGACCACGGCTCCTACTCCCTTGCCCGAGAGGTTCACCGCACCGTCGAAGAACATGGTCCACCAATCATCTTCTCGGAGATCTTCTGCGATCTCATCGTCGACCAATATGATGTCTTCATCTGGGAAGTTGAAGCTCAACGACTCATACTCGTCTGAGGTATGATCAACCAAGTGATCGGCGGGGGCGCTTACCTTAACCGCCTTCCGTGTTACATATATGATCTCGTGCTCAACTAATAAGACTTGCCATCTACAAATGCAACTTGATAGGTATGGCTTCTCGAAGATATACTTTAGTGGATCCATGTGAGAGATTAGCTATGTCGTGTAATACAACATGTACTGCCGGAGCCTTCGGGCGCACCATGCTAGGGCGCAACAAGTTTGTTCCAACATGGAGTAGCGCATCTCGCATTCGTTGAATTTTTGCTGAGGTAGTAGATGGCTTGTTCATGCCTTCCGGACTCGTCATGCTATCCCAAAACGCAGCCCATGGCGCTAGCCGTGACTGTCATGTACATGAGCAAGGGACGTCCTGGCGTCGGGGGAACTAGTACTGGTGGGCTTTGCAGATATGTCTTGATTTTCTCGAAGGCTTTCTGGCAGTCTTCGTCCCATTCTGCATCTCCGTGTTTCCTTAGCATTTTGAACATCGGCTCGCAAGTAAGTGTTAACTGGCTGATAAAGCGAGCGATGTAGTTGATGCGTCCTAAGAAGCTTCGTACTTCTATTTCGGTACTGGGAGCGGGTAGCTCTCAAATTGCTTTTATCTTATCAGGATCCACTTCAATGCCTTTATTGCTGACGATGAATCCTAACAACTTTCTGGAGGTCACTCCAAAGGTGCACTTAGCTGGGTTTAGCCGTAGCTGAAATTGCCTCAACCTTTCAAATACGTTCTTCAGGATGTCTACATGATCTTGCGTGCCGCGAGATTTGGCTATCATGTCGTCGACATATATTTCCAATTCTTTATGCATCATGTCATGGAAGAGGGTGACGGCAGCACGTTGGTACGTGGCTCCTGCATTTTTTAATCCGAAGGGCATCACTTTGTAGCAGAAGGTTCCCTAGGGCGTGATGAAGGTCGTCTTTTCACTGTCCTCGGGTGCCATCTTGATCTGATTGTACCCCGAAAATCCGTCCATGAAGGAGAACATGTCATTTCTGGCGGCACTATCTACCAAGATGTCAATATGGGGAAGAGGGAAGTCGTCTTTAGGGCTGGCTCGGTTAAGATCCCGAAAGTCCACCCACATGCGGACTTTCCCATCCTTTTTAGGCACTGGCATTATATTGGAGATCCATTCCGGGTACTCAACAACTCTCAAGAAACCCACATCTAGCTGCTTAGTAACTTCTTCTTTGATTTTCAAAAGGATGTCTGGATGCATCCTCCGAAGTTTTTGCTTTACAGGCTTGAACTCAGGTTTTAATGGGATACGATGCTCGACTTATCCCGGGATCAAGACCTGGCATATCGGCGTATGACCATGCGAATAAGTCGGAGTAGTCTTTGAGGAGAGAAATCAACCTTTCTCTCTGACTCGTATCCAGGGTAGTTCCGATCTTAATCAGCTTCTGATTCTCGTTGCTTGCCCCCAAATTTACTTCGTCTAATTCCTCCCGATGAGGGGTTATTTCCTTTTCCAAACTTTCTAGTAAACGAGCCAATTCGTCGGAGATTTCGGCCTTGTCTTCGGTTGTAACGACGATTTCTTCACCAGTAAAGACATAGGTTTTATCAAGACAATCCAAACTAACATTCATCCTAAAATTAAAATGCGAAAAGAAGAGATGCGTAAAATGAAAATCGCATATATATTGATTTTTAACAAAGGGGAACGTGAGTCCCTACAAAAAATGTTTTCGTAAGAAAACGTGCGAAAAAATATTTTTTTTCTTTCAAAAGGAGTAATTACGGAGAGACATCCGGAAGCATGGTGATGGTCCAGTTGGACATAGACTCGCCTGTTCAGTCATTTTTCATTTTTGGAGTCTAGTTATGGGGAGCCCGTGCGAAGTAGCTTGCTTTCAAGGAGCTATCGTGAACCTGAAAAAGGAAAAACACAGAAAAAGTAAGTACAAGTGAGGATACGTAAGTGATGTGCAATCCCGAGGCCTCCACGTTGCTCATTCACTTTTCCGGCTACACTTTCACTTGATATTTTCAGGGCGGTCGGAGAGGTGTGATATCCCAGTTATTGACAAGGTATGAAGGAAGCATCTATTCATTCCAACGATGTGAAGCAATTTGAGATGCCATCTGCGAAACCCAGATCAGCAGGGGCAACAAATGCCGCCATGCTAGGAAGGTCTCTTTCATACTATACTTTCGAATGACGTAGGGCCTGATGCCTGGTGAAACCAACCGAGGGGAGGGACGATGATCTATACCATGAACTTGGAGTTTTTGTGATAAGCTAAGAGGACATGGCCATGAGTTAGCAATACTCGGATGTTTCGAATATTTGGTATGATTTTTTCGGATTTTTGGTGAAACGATTGTGTTTATGCCGGAGGGATTTTCTCTTTCCTTTTTGCGATGGTCTTTTGAGTTGTATTGGACGGATAATTGATATGAAAAGTTGAGGCGATTTAATAAATATCCGAAAGAGTACGACTTTATTAGAAGTGTTTACAAAAATATGGTAAACTTGCCGACTTTCTAAATTCAAAAAATGGCTAAGATAGATGGAATTAGGGATCCTAGTTATATGAAAAAAGAAAAGGGATTGTCGACATTCGAGTCTTCCCATGAAGGTGTCAATCCTGGACGTCAGAGTTCTCTTGCTCCTGCCAAAGGTACTCCATCGAAGCCATCTCCCCTTTCTGCATCTCTATCTCAACCTCTAAAGTGGTAATTCGGCGTTGTAGTACCTGGCTCTTCCTATCCCCCAAATCTGCACGAGTAGTCAAGACCCTTATCGTCGAATCCCTGTCTTCGATTATGGCACTTGATGCTTCTTTCTTGCGGGTTTCGCTGCTCAAGCATTCTTTAAAGTCCCTGAGGGCCACCTTCTGTTTTACTGCTTGTATGCGGATGATGTCCTTGCTGCGCCTTTCCAATTCATTCATCTGGACCTCCAGGCCACATTGATGGGCTTCAGCAATATCTCTTTCCTCTGTCATCAAATCTCGTTCTTCTTGCGCTGCTTCCATCTGTTCTACTACTTGAGCGTAAGCCATGGCATCCATTCCTTCACTCACTTGAGATTCCCCTTCCTCTTCCATCGGCTTCTAATTTTCTGGGCGAGGTAAGACATTGTCGTTGACTCACCTTAACCTCCACTGTGGATATTGTGGTATCGTTGCCGCAAAGGCAACGCGTCCTTTGAGACAAAAAGGGTGGGCCCAATCTTGGGCGTACAGCTAAATGTTCTGATTTTCTCTGGTGTGCGGCAGGTTTGATCTTGTCATGCCGAATGCCACCGGAATGATTTGCGTGATGCAAAACTGTCTGAGTACAAGGGCAGGGCAATAGTGATATGCTCCGATCAAGGGAACCCAAGGTAGGGGTCCGCAGCAGACGATGGGATCGGAGGTCCGCAGCCACTTGGCATGCCAACTGAAGTCTTCTTCTGAGAGATTTATGAATCGGTCAATCCAGACATCCTTATTCTCCATCTCCCATTTATCCGTGGTCATTGTGTTGATAACCCTAAGTAACGGGCATGATCTTATGTAGCTTTCAAAGAAAATGGATTGATCAGGAGTCTGTTTGAAGTGGCTGACCAACCATACTATCAACAACTGGGTGCAACAGGTAAGTCTCCCTTTCCCTTTTCTTCGACAAGAGTCCAAGGAGCGAAAGGTCTCGGCCAAGATAGCTATCGTAGGATTGATGGCATTTGTTTCCATCTCGTAAAAGATATTGGCTACTGCTGATAATAATTTGTCTTCTGCCGAAGGATGCATGACGGAGCAGCTCTTCTCAGATCAGTGTGCGCGACGGTCCACGGTACCTGCAATGCGCCGGAGGGGGTCTCCGGCGGAAACACTCCGATGCTTAAGTCAGTATGTGTACTGAAATTGGCAGAGTTTAGGCCAGTCAAGTCCGCTTACCTGCCTCCTTTGTGCGGGAGGTATTTATAGAAGAAATGGGGCGTTCCCGCCCAAGTAAATGGGTATGGAGCTATCGCTCGCGTTAGGGTCTGTGGTTCGCCCTTATCATGATACGCTACCTTGGCGGTAGGTGTGTAGGTAGATATTGCCACGGTAGGATAATGGCCGGAGCGTTACTCCTGACGCGTGGTTTCCTCTGGGGGTGAGATAACTCCTTGAGCCATCCATGAGGTCCGTGAGAGGAGCCGGTAGGGCCCCGTTAGCCTTTGTAGCGTTAGCCTTTGGGGAAGGTAGCAATCTTGTCCCTACCGTGGTGGTGCGAAACAGTAGCTAGGCCTCTTCCCGCCGGGTGATAGACGAAAATACCCTTTCTTTTAGGTGAATTGTTATCATAAGCCCAACTGAAAATGAGCCCGAGTGTTTACCAAGGGCTAACGTTCCTTCTCTTACGGAGAGTTCTTCTAAGTACCGGGGCGGTTTTGCCTCAGAAGATGGTCCTGACGGTTTTTTGTCAGGATCTATAAATCAGAGGTTCCTCTGCGCCACTTTGTTCCCATTTTCACGTTCTTTCTTTTCATATTTCGCCATGGATGAACTGACTCGCAATTTCCTGATCTCTAAAACTCTGACCCTGAAGAATCTTACTGAGGGTGATATCGGCTTCCTGGAGAGGATGATCACCAAGACCTCCGAGGATATCCTGGAGTTGCAGGGGGTGCTAACCCCTATTCTGTCTAGGCAGCTGGGAATAACTCTAGAGGATTTTAGTCCCCTAGAGAGTCTGGCGAAACTGGCCACTGTCAGTGCTCACCTTGATGTGGTGACCTCGATGCTGCAGCAGAGGAAAGATCTGCTGGCCTGCTGCCTAAAGGGCATGAGAGCTTGCTCTTCCGAACTGACCTCCGTTGCTGACGCTTTAAGGGAGGTTCCCATTGTGCCAGGGGAAGATGATGCGGGGTCTAATATCTGACCGCTGGCTTCGCTTCTTCTCGTGGTTTTTCTTATGTTTCTTGTATATATTTGAACGCTAAGGCCACCTGGCCATAAATAAATAACTATCTCTGCTTTTTCCCAAGTCTTCTCTTTTTCTTGCTTGGTTGCTTGCTTTATTGGTTGGAAATATTTGTCAAGAGCCCAACTGAAAATGGGTCTTCCTCGTGACATTGTATTGCAGTGGTCGTGTTCCGGGAATTAGCAATGAATGCTCTGTCTTGACTATTACAGGGCCGTCTTTTCAGTGGCAGGTGGTTGGGCGGTTCTTTGGTGCCCTTTGATTGGTGCGTTCAACAAGCAGATGCGCCTGTGACGGATCGGATTCTGCAATTGCAGTTATTTTTCCCAAGCGTCTTAATTGATTTTTCAGGGATCGAAGTGCTCACTCGGCTATATAAGGGAGCTTGGTTTCCCTTTCCTGTTCATCTTCATCCTTTTCCTTCTTTTTTGCTTTTGCAGGTCACATGGCAGATTTTTATTTCTTAAGTTCCATGGATCGCGACTCCTTGCCGACTCCCCCGACTTCACCGGACTCAGATCATCCCCCTCCTTCGCCCCCATGGAGGCCTCCGGTCCGCCGAAAGGGTCGTAAGAGGCAGGGGAAACGGACTTCCCCGACGCCCTTTGCGACTTTGGCTTCTTCTGGTTCTGCTATTCAAGAGGGTGGCAAACGTTTTTCTTCCCCTGATTGCTCGCTGAACGAGGATTTTCCCACCGGTGTTGGTGCGGGGTTGGCAGATTCGAGTGTCAAAGAAAAGTCATGCCCGTCAGGGTCCTGCCCAGAAAGGGAGGCAGACCAGCCTGTCCCGAATGCTGACGGGAAGATGCCATTCCTTGATGATGACGGGGTTTATCACCATGGCATTTACTGGCCTGATGAGGATTAGCCATTTTGCATTGTACCCGCCTATTGGCGTTTTATGAATAAAATGATGTTTCCTGCCTTTTCAATTTTGTCGTTATTTCCGTTAGCCTGCTGGTTCTTGGTGATAGCTAACGCAAGCGGTTGGCCTGACTGAGGCAATCGCTTCACAGTTACTCTGACTGGGTCAATACTGTCTCGCCCTTTTGGGGAGTCTCGACGAATAACTTCTCTTTTTTTAAATTTCTTTAATGCGCTTCCACGTGGCCAACTTCTTTTACACGCGTCTTCGCCCGATTGGTGACTCAATTAATGCGGTGGCATTTTTATCCTTTAAGAAGGGCCATTCTCCAATTTCTCAAAACTTTTGCCCTCACTTCGAATTTTCCTTTTTGTCTTCCTTCGTATCATCGCGCCGTTTGGCAAGGCCGGCGCTGCTTTTTATGTTTTTTACTCAATCCCCCTGTCCCTCATTTAATGCGACTTGAAGGGTAATGATGAAAGAAGACACGTGTCCTTCCATAAAGAGGCGTTTGGAGCAGGCGTCTCCTAGGGAGTTGCGAATGCAGAAGCGTTTCGTCCTTATTTCAAATTTGCACCTTCTGGCGCGTGCCTTTCTTTATGACGCGCTACTTTGCCACGTGTTTGCCGCTGACTGGTCGTCTCCTTTCAGGGTTATATCTATTGTTTCCTCTACCCTTTTTTTCTTTTTCTATCTTTCCCTTATACGTTGTTGCCCCTTTGGATAAATACTTTGCGCCGCTCTCTCTTTCTGGTTCAAGACTCCTCGCGTTCTCTTTCACGAAGGTACAAGGTACACGTCTTTTTCTTTTCTCTTTGTTTCTTCCTTGTTGGCCATGGCTAGAACTAAGAAATCCTCTGAAGAAGGAGACCCTCAAAGGTCCTCCGGGGAAGAAGTAATTGATACTACTCCCACTTCTCTGTACACGCTGCCCTTAATTAACCGTAGACTTGCTGGGTTTTCTGCGCGATTTCCCAAGGAATATCCCGTGCATCCTGCTTCTGAGTCGCTTCGACTGAACAACATTTTGCCCGGAAATAGTAGAATGCTGTATGCTAAGCTCTTCGATCATGGGTTTCGTCTCCCTTTTGACCCGCTTGTAAAATTGTTGTTGGCTGATTCTGATTTGGCTCCGGCTCAGTTGAGTCCTAACGCAATTTGCGTTGTTAGTGCTTTTGCCGCACTGTGCCGTTTCAATGGAATAGAATCTCCCACCTTAGCGTTGCTTCATGACATTTTCCAATTGTATTCCCGTAAAGGGGTGATATCGATATCGCCTCGCTACGAAGACGGTTCTTTGAAGCCCTTTACCTGGAAACTTATGGGCATTGAGTCTTCTATTCCTCACTGGAAAGAGGAATTTTTTATTGTTGATCTGCTTGAGCCGTTGTGGAGGGCTGGCTTCAACGAAACAATTAAAGATGGGGCTTGGGGTCATCGGAAACCCCTTTCCGACCCGGAGGATGGCTGGTTGAAGACGCTGCTTCAATTTGATTTTAGCGTTGATGCCCGAAAAGTGGCCAACGGGTTGCCCGTGGAACAGTGCAAGAAGGGTGAGCGTTTGACCTTTTTCTTTTGCATTTTCAAGAAGTACTAACGCTAACGTTTTGTGATTGTGCAGTGCCTCCGCCTGGTTGGGAGCCCGAGTATTTCCGAAGGAGGAGGAAACAGGAGGCGAAAAAGAAAGTTGCTGCTGAAGCTAGGGCTGCTGCTGCCGCTAACGCCGAGGAAGGGGAGTCCATCGCTACCGCTAACGTTACGGGCACTCGGGTTGTAAGACAGAAAAGGCCTAGGAAAGCACGTGTTGCCCCATCCGTTTCGTCCCAGACTGTTGTTTCTTCAGAGGCTACGGTTGATCCGATTCCTGTTGGGATTCCTCTTGTGTCCTCCACCACTCAGGTGAGCATTTTTCTTATTTTTAGAACTTTGTCTTTCTTTTTACACGATTTCCTTATCACGTCCTGTGCTATTTAGGAAGTCGTTGCTGCTTCTGTTCCCTCTACCTCCCAGGGAGATATGGGTATCGCCGATGTCCTTCGCGAGCGTCAGAAGAAAGCTCGCTATGATCTTCAGAATAGCCCTTCTTCCTCGGCCGCCAATCGTAGTTCGAGTGCCCTTGGGGGCGAGGGTGCGTCTGCTGATCAATCTGAACCTGTTGATTTTGCCGGTCAACCCCATGTGCCTCCTGGTTCTCCGATCCATTCTGCGCACACCCCAACGGGCTATGATTCTGATGCCCTTAATCCTGAGGTGCCCGGAGGTAATGAGGTCTTAATGCCTAACGTGGAGGGCTCCACTAGCCGGCCAGCTTCTCCTGGTGCGTTGTTCTTTGTTCCGATGCCTCATCCAACTATTGCGAGGGGTGGCCCCGCCCCTGCCTTAATGGCTGGTATCTCTCCATACGAGCCTCCTCTCCTACCGACTCATCACGTTAGCTTACGCTCCTTTAGGGACAGTATTCTGCAGTTTCCTGCCGATGCTGATCATGAGACCGTGATTTCCTCTACCGCTTATCTGGTGGCAGAGATTTTGTCTCTTCCAAGGGAGAGGGATGCCTTTGTGGCTCGGGGCGAGCAGGGGCGCATCAATTTCCTTCGCTCTCAGGCATTTTCTATACTTTGCCATCTTCACTATATGGATGAGGAGAATGCCAGAGCTGTAGCTAACGGGCAAGGAGAGATAAAAAGGCTGCTGGAAGAACGACATCGTCTTGAAAATGCCCTTGCTGCTGCCAAAGAAGGTATGGAGACTGCTCGGGGAGAGGCTACAACTGTTAAGCAAGAGCTGGAGGCCGCTAAATTGGCTTTGAAGGAGGAGAAGTGACAACGTGCTGATCTGGCCATACGCCTCTCTCAGGAGGAGAATAGCCTGCGTCTGGAGAGACAGAGAAACGCTGAGCTATCTGCCGATTCCTCCCTTAACGCTGAGAAGAACCGTTGGTACTTGGAGCAGGGTGGGGGAATCATGTCAGAAGCCGTGATGCATCATTATAGGGTTGAAGAGCTTCGTATTGACGATCTCTCTACTTATTTTGACAAGAGAGCCTCAACCGTTAATGATAGCGGTTTCTACCAGTGGAAGGCTGCTCAGCAAGAAGGGGTCAACACGCCACCCAATCTTTAGACTTTTTGTTGTTTAGATGTTTTACATTTTTGTGGCTGACGGGCCCATCCTTATTTTGTACTTTAAACGATGTCGGCCTTGACTTGGCTAATCCACTATTTTTGGATAGAAGTTTTTTATCTACTTTTCTTCATAATGTCGTTTGATTACTTGTCCGCATGGGACGTTTGGCGTTAGGTTTCCATAGTTTCGCGTTGTATCCCGTTTGCTTTTCATCATCTGCATTCGAGTAGCATTACCATTATATCCTCAGATAGTATTTCTGAGAGTAAATCAGCGTTGCTTCCGCATCTGCTGCGCTCATATTCCTGCCGTCCCTTGTTGTCAGAGGGGGCTTTACGTCTGTTTCAACGTTGTTGTTGCAGTACGGTCATCTCACCGTCATCGTTTCACCGGGTATCAACCGCGCGACTACTAGTTAGGATTTCTTTTGTTTCTTTTTGCCACAGATAGGCTCCAACATCACTTCACCGGGTATCAACCGCGCGGCTACTAGTTGGGATGTCTTTGTTTCCTTTCGCCACAGATAGGCTCCAACATCGCTTCACCGGGTATCAACCGCGCGGCTACTAGTTGGGATGTCTTTGTTTCCTTTCGCCACAGATAGGCTTTGGGGAGTGCCTCGTCTTAGTGAGCTGTCTGATCAGGACCAGCCATCACAAGGATAGGACTTTTCACCCCCAAGCGTTGTACCTCACGTCCGTGGAATCGTGCCTCGTCTCAATGGGCCGTCTATGTGAGCACGGTTACCACAAGGATAGGATTTTCACTTCTAGGACGGAGTTAGTCTCTCCTTGGGGCGTGCCTCTCCTTATGGGGTTACCACAAGAATAGGATTTCACTCCCAAGGATTCCGGGGCGTGCCTCATCTTAACGGGCCGTCTATGTGAGCACGGTTGCCACAAGGATAGGATTTTCACTTCGGGGAGCCGTTTGGGGGCGTGCCTCATCTTAACGGGCCGTCTATGTGAGCACGGTTACCACAAGGATAGGATTTTCACTCCCAAACGCCTTGTTATGCCAGGGCGTGCCTCGTCTTAGTGAGCTGTCTGATCAGGACCAGCCATCACAAGGATAGGATTTTCACTCCTGGCATTCTTCGCTACCTGCATATTACCAGTAGCAAACGCATAGTGAATATCTCAATATTCATTTATTAGAATAACTTTGATGTTACCCGATTAGCTCCTGGCGTAGTATAACCTCAGCCGAGCAATGTTCCAAGAATTCTGCAGAGGCATTCCCTCGAGCGTTTCCAGATGGTATGCTCCTTTTCCCACAATGCGGGTGACACGATATGGTCCATCCCAGCTTGGACTGAGTTTTCCCATACGTTGTCCTGCTGCCCGCCTGTCTCTGAGCACTAAATCTCCAGTTTTGAGCAATCGCTCCCTCACTTGCCGGTTGTGATATTGTGCCATTTTCCTCTTGTAGTGCAGGGTTTTCAGGAGGGTTTCCTCGTGTGTTTCTGGTAGAGTATCGAGGTTAGCTCGTAACCTTTCTTCGTTGTTTTCTTCTTTGAAGTGAGCCACCCGGAGGCTCATCATGCCAATCTCGACTGGTGTGACAGCTTCGGTTCCGAATGCTAACGCGAACGGGGTCTCTCCCGTGCTGGCCTTGACAGTCATGCGGTAGGCCCATAGTACATATGGCAATTCGTCTGGCCATTTCTTCTTGGACCCTTCCAAGTTTCTTTTGATGCCACTAAGGATGCTGCGGTTGGTTACTTCCGCCTGGCCGTTGGTTTGGGGATGTGCCACAGAGGAGAATCTTTGCTCTATCTGGAACTCTGCACATTGATCCCTAAAGAACTGGCTTGTAAATTGTGTCCCGTTGTCGCTAACTAGCACGCGTGGTACTCCAAATCGCATGATGACTTGGTGTTTGAAGAAACGCCAAAATTTTTCGGTGGTGATGGTAGCTAACGCCTCAGCTTCGGCCCACTTTGTGAAGTAGTCTACCACTACGACCACAAATTTTAACTGAGATCTAGCCTTTGGAAACGGGCCCAGGATGTCAATTCCCCATTTTGCAAACGGGCACGGTGCGACTATTTCTGAAATTGGCACAGCTGGCTTTCGAGGAATCTTAGCATATTCCTGGCATTTCTGACAGGTTTTCACAAAGTTATGACAATCCCATCGAATGGTGGGCTAGTAAAATCCTGACCGGAAGATTTGGGCTGCTAGAGTGTCGCTAGCAATGTGTATGCCACATATCCCTTCGTGAATTTCACGTAACACATGTAAGCCTTCTTGCTCCGTTATGCATTTAGCGGCTGGATGGGAGAAACATCTTCGTATTAACTCTCCGTTATAATAAGTGCATCGTGCTGCCCGTTTTAGGACTTTCTTTTTCTCTGTCTGGTCCCCCGGTAGTTTATCATGTTTCAGATATTCTATCACTGGGATCCTCCAATCATTTTCCATTTCTTCCACATAGAGCGATGCCTGCTCTTCCATGAAAGAAGGTGTAGGCAGTTCTCCATAGCGCACGTCACTGGGTATTGAGGCTTCCGGATTGGCTGCCATCTTGGCGAGGCTATCGGCCTCTTCATTGTTTTCTCTAGGAATGTGCTCAAAGGTGACCAGGGTGCCTTTTTCCTGTATCTCTGACAGCTCATGCTTCACTTTGGCTAAGTATTGGGCCATGATGGGTTCTCTGGCTTGGGAGTTCCCCAGAACCTGATCCATTATTAGTTTGGAATCTCCTCGGATCTTTAAACGTGTTCTGTCTTCCTTCTCCACACCGGGAGTGGCTCCGATTGAGAAACTATTTCCAATTCTGAGTCCTGCCAGCAACGCTTCATATTCAGCCGCATTGTTGGACAATGGCTGCAGGATTCTGATGGCGTATCGCATCTCCAGGCCGTTTGGTCCAACTAAGAAAACTCCTGCGCCAACTGATTCTTGATTTTTTGCTCCATCTACGTGGATGACCCACGTATCTGTAAATGTCTCCGGAGACGGTAGGCATGGACTTTCTGCTTCTTCCTCCAACAGATCTATCTTTGTGTGCTTTGTGAATGTGCACTCAGCTAACGCTTGGGCTTTAACGGCTGGTCTAGCTTTGTATTGCAGTCCGTATTGTTCGAGCTCGATAGCCCAAATTAGCATTCTTCCTGAAGATTCAGGTTTTCTAAAGATTCTTCTCAATGGCTGATCCGTGAGTACAATGACGGGGTGGGTTTGGAAGTATCGATCCATCTTTCTCGTGGCTTGCACTAGAGCGAGTGCTATCTTCTTGATAGGAGCGTATCGCAGTTCGGCATCTTTCAATATGTGACTCACGAAGAATACAGGACGGTGCACGTGCCCTTCACTTCGCACAAGGACGGCGCTGACTACCTCGTCAGCTATTCCCAAATATAGATATAGTTCGTCGCCAGGCTCGTGTCTCGTCAGCACTAAATCTGATGATAGGTAAGCTTTTAGTCCTGCAAACGCTTTCTCACATTCCTCTGTCCATCCGAAGGGAGCCTTGTTGCGGATGACTTTTAAGAAAGGCAAACATCTCTCGCCTTGCTTAGATATGAATCGCCCAGTTAACTTCTGTATCTCTTTGACAGTTCGCGGGGATATCATATCCTGGATGGCTTTTATCTTTGACGGGTTGGGTTGGATGCCCTTCTGGCTGACCACATAGCCCAAGAATTTTCCCGTTTGAAATGCAAACATGCACTTCCGCGGGTTTAGCTTCATCTTGTGTTTTCTCATCACATTGAAAACTTCTTCCAAGCCAGCGAGGTGTTCTCTGAAACTCCGACTTTTGATCAAGATGTCGTCTACGTAGGCCTCTACATTTCTCCCGATTTGATTTTCAAAAAATTTGTTTGCCATACGCTGAAATGTTGCACCGGCATTCTTTAGCCAAAATGGCATTGCAGTATAGCAGTATGTAGCCCTAGGAGTGATGAAGGCAGCTTTTTCTTCGTCCTCTACGGCCATAGGGATTTGGTGATATCCGGAATTCGCATCTAGGGAGCTTAGATAAGCATACCCAGCGGTTTGATCGACTAACCGATCTATTCGCGGAAGGGGATAGCAGTCCTTGGGACAAGCATTATTTAGGTCAGTAAAGTCGATGCACATGCGCCAGTCCCCGTTAGGCTTTGGGACTAACACAGGATTAGCTAGCCAGGTCGGGTACTGGACTTCTTGAATGAACCCCGCCTCTGTGAGCTTTAGCAACTCCTTTTCGATGGCTGCTATCTTTTCCGATGAAAAAGCACGTCACCTTTGTTGAACAGGCTTGGCGTCAGGACTAACGTTCAGCCGGTGTTCTGCGACCTCCCGAGAGATTCTAGGCATGTCTGCTGGTTTCCACGCAAACTCTCCCTTGCATTTCCTCAACAGCCGGATTAATTGCGCGTTCTCTTCAAGGCTTAATTTCTCACTGGCTAAGAGATTCGTTTCACTATCCTTACCGATAGGGATTGATACCATCTGATATAGCGGCTGAGTGCGCTTTTCTTCTTTGTCATCGAAAGGGTCATCTGCCACGCAAACGTAGCGGTCACAACTCCTTTGAGTCATAAGTAAGTAGCATTCGCCTGCCAGCTTTTGGTCCCCTTTGATTGAGACCACGCCGTCCCATGAGGGATATTTCATCCGCAGGTGTTTTTGAGATATGGCCACTCCAAAACGATTAAGGAATGGTCGCCCCAATATGGCATTATACGGTAACGTTAGGTCTACGACCAGAAATAATAGCTCTTCGGAGCGTTTGGATGTGTCTTCCCGGAAGAACACCGGCAGGGATGTTATTCCGGCTACCGGAATCGGTACTCCATCAATCCCAATAATTGGCCTCGTGCAAGACGATAGCTCACCGTCAGGTCGTTTCATCAAGTTATATGCTTCCAATGAAAATAGATTCACTGCACTCCCGTTATCGACAAGGGTCCTTCTTACCCCATGACTTCCAATGACGGGCGTTACAACCATCGCGTCATTATGCGGGAAGACGATGCCTTTTTCGTCCTCCTCTGAGAAAGACAATATCATTCTGTCTAAGGCGCTTATCGCCTCGATTTTCGTTTGCGCGCTCTCCCATTTGCGCTTTTCTCCAGGGTTGGGCGTTTGCGGCATAATTTCCTCGCAATAGGGTGCTCCTCCCGCAATGATATTTATCATGGGCATTTGGTCGCTATCGATAGCGAGCGCTTCTCTATTTGGCCCGAGGGGAACTGCGTTAGCCCCTGTAGCGTGCGAGGGCGCTTGCCTCTGCTCAGTTGTATTTCCAGTTGGGTTGTTTCTGGCTTCCTCCCTTGCCTTTGTGGCAAATTCCCCAAGGTAGCTCTCTTCGACCAATCGCTCTATAGCCGATTTTAAGTATGCATTTTGAATGTCCCTTGACCTTATGGAATTTGCAGTATGCATTTTCTCTTCCTCCCATGATTACTCCTGGTTTCACGGGAGCTGGGTAACGGATAGGCAAATTTCTCTGTTGGACTATTGCTAAGATCTCCGCCCATGGGAGTATGAGAGATGGGAGGTCAGGATCGTATATCCGGCCCTTTGGCGGGTCCGTTTGCTTCCGAGTGGGGGATCCTCCGGGTCTTCCTTTCGAGAAGTTGCCTCTCTGCCGGCCAGGGGTTTTGGTGTTATGTTCTTTCCGCTGCCCGTGATCCTCGGTGAGTTTAGCGTTAGGGGCATTGCTGTTCAAGACGTTAGGGGCCACATATGGGTCCGTCGGCATGCCTCGGATCCATTCTCTATTTTCTTCCTCTTCCATTCTCGCATAGTTATGCGCTTTCAGCCTCAACGCATCCAGGGTCGTTGGGGGGTCCACCGTTAGCGTATCTTTCAGTTTACTGTATCGACAATTGCGTTTCAGGGCCTCAATCGCGAAATTGATAGTGACCCCTGGCGTTAGGGACATTTCAAGATCAAATCGACCTAAGAAGTCGTTCAACGATTCCTGTGGTTTTCGATGGATATCGAACAACGCAGCTGCTGACTTTCTGATAGGAATAGCCGTGCTAAACCGACTTTTGAATTTTTCTTCCAACTGAGAAAAATTATCGATAGACCCGGCGGAGAGCCCCTCGAACCATAGACGTGCCACTCCTGACAACGTCATTACGAAAATTTGACACAATGTTGCATCACTGCGCGTTTGGAATTGCACGAAATCCTTCACCTTATTGAGGTGAGAAATGGGATCTTTCGTGCCATCATATGATTCTGCTGGGAGTTTCACATGTCGATGGACTCTGTGGTGCCTGACACGGTAACTGAATGGATGACCAACGTTAGTGTCGGGGACCCTACGAGGAGGACGCTGATGTGGAATTTCAGCGTCGTATCTGGGATTTTGAGGGTCATATTCCTGATGTCTCCTAGGAGAACGGCTACGGCTCCTTGGAGTTCGAGCTTGTCGACTTCTGCTGCTAGATCTCTCGCTGTATCTGGGAGATGGATCTCTCACTATATCTCCCCGCCGATCATCCCAAAGCTCTCTATACTCGTCACGCTGGCGGACTGCTTCGGGGATAGAGATTCCTCCCCTGTATTGTCCAGAATGGTCGGCAGGTCCACGCGTGAATGGTGGGACGTTTATGGGGGCCAAGGGGAAAGGTAAGGAGGACGGGAGTGCCCTAGACTGTTGGGGCGATAAGGGTCGTTCGTTGACAATGGACGGGGTGAAAATTACTCGGGAGGACACACCAGGTCTTGAGGCATGAGGAGTAAATCCAGCAGCCATCTCTGTCAGTTGATCCAGTTGAGCTTGGAGAGCTGCTATTGAATTCGCGAAAGGGTTGTCCGCTTCTCCTATCATAGATCTTCCCGCTTGGGGGGTAGGATGGCTGGTTCCTGCTATATGGGAGAAGGGAGAGCAAATCTGGAATGTAACTTCTTCTGAACTTGACCCGCGAGGAAGATCTAATTCTCCTGCAGTGACGTCCTGCCCTGGGGTGGGGGCATCAGAGGTAGCGAAGGGAAACAGGCGTCTGCGGGTGTTGTATGGGATGTTGGAAGTTCGGGACAGCGCCGGATCTGACTCTGAGGCCATAATCCTTCTAGCTTCGGGGAGGAGGAGCTTGGTTATTAAGGATGCTCACTTAATAGAACCAAAGCTCTCAACGAAAGCACCAATTTGATAATAATTTGTCTTCTGCCGAAGGATGTATGGCGGAGCAGCTCTTCTCAGATCAGTGTGCGCGACGGTCCACGGTACCTGCAATGCGCCGGAGGGGGTCTCCGGTGGAAACACTCCGATGCTTAAGTCAGTATGTGTACTGAAATTGGCAGAGTTTAGGCCAGTCAAGTCCGCTTACCTGCCTCCTTTGTGCGGGAGGTATTTATAGAAGAAAGGGGGCGTTCCCGCCCAAGTAAATGGGTACGGAGCTATCGCTCGCGTTAGGGTCTGTGGTTCGCCCTTATCATGATACGCTACCTTGGCGGTAGGTGTGTAGGTAGATATTGCCACGGTAGGATAATGGCCGGAGCGTTACTCCTGACGCGTGGTTTCCTCTGGGGGTGAGATAACTCCTTGAGCCATCCATGAGGTCCGTGAGAGGAGCCGGTAGGGCCCCGTTAGCCTTTGTAGCGTTAGCCTTTGGGGAAAGTAGCAATCTTGTCCCTACCGTGGTGGTGCGAAACAGTAGCTAGGCCTCTTCCCGCCGGGTGATAGACGAAAATACCCTTTCTTTTAGGTGAATTGTTATCAGCTGCAAAGTCGATGGCGTTCCTCATTTTTGGAAAGAGGACAAATCCTACGATGGCGAAAGCCAGAATCCTCAACTGAAATCGTGCCTCGATATCTGACCAACACTAGAAGTAGTCCCCTTCTCTGACACGAGTGGTGATTCCTAACAGCTTATCGAGCCTTATTTTGACACTCGAGGAATCGAGTCGAACATTCTGGTATATGGACGATATAGGAGATGTGAGGCACATCAGAGCTGAGTACTCCTTTAGTGTGGGAGTCAAGTCTACTCCTTTATCGAAAGAGAAGCACCGATAATAGGGATCCCAAAATTTTAGGGCTGCCCGGATGCAACCCCAATCAGTCTTCATGTCAACCAGGGTTAGTAGTTTTCCATAACTACCCTCGAATTGTGTCTCCTCGTCTTCAGTCAGCTCATTTCTCAATTTTTGAATCCTAGTTAAGTCGAAGTCTACGACTTCTACTTTGATCTTATTGGTGATGTCAGAGGTGAATCCCTATTCTAACAGATCTCCTCGGGCAGCCTGATCGTCGAAGCTTCGTCCTCCGAAAATATCAAGTGAAAGTAACGTAGGTGCTGTCATAGCGAATGAGCAAAATGGGTCCTGTGGGACAAAAATAAAATTTTAAATGCAAAGTAACCTGCATGCGTAAGAAATTTACAGTTCATGTAAAAGACAAGATTATCATGGCAACAGGATGAATAGAGCCACAACAAAGCAGGTATAATCATGATGCACGTGCTGGGGTTCTGATTCTGACTTTTCTAATTGGCTTGAATGGTTCCCGGATGATACCATGAAAAGGTCCCTAAAGTGTCGTCTAGTGTCCCGATTCCTTGCGAAATCGTGTAACCTTTCGACTAGCTTCAGGGGTTCATCCGAGTTGGGATTGGTGAACACTACCCAGGACGTGTGTCTTAGGGCGTCACTACTACCCTCTTAATTTGGTAATTGTCCCCGGGGTGTAGGGCACTATGAAATGCATATGACAATTGATAAAATGAATAAATGAATAGATCAGCAATTTATCAAAGCAGGTAAGTAGATAAATAAAACGCCTCTCAAAAATAAAACCGACTCCGACCCTACTGGTCCCTAGTGAAGTCGCCAAACTATCGCACCCCGAAAATTAAAAATTCGCGAGTGTGCAACGAACTTGAGACCTTACGATGCTCGGCATAAAAGGGACGCCTAGCAGCATGCAATGAAGTCGCCACCCTAATTTGGTTGCTAGGTTTAGGGAACCTTAATCGTCATGCCATAAGAAATATAATAAATAAAAACTAAAGGCACAAAAGGGGCCCCTCAGAGGAATCGTCACTTTAGTCTTTTCTATGATCGTGACTGTTCAGGAATAATTAATTGTTAGACGGGGTTACCGTTTATCAAGACCGATTGATTATTCCTGACCGTAACGTGATGGGACTGAATTTTCCGTAAGACTGAATGAGCGCTCTCTATTTCATCATCGAGCCATGCATGATTAAATTAATTACTACGTGATTCTATCATGGACTGCTAACAGAGTACAAATTTAAATGATAGATTTTGAAATGATAAGCTGATGTGGGATCGAAGCCACTACGTACATGCAGTCAATATAAGTGAGAATTTAAAATCATATGAACATGGCATTTTAAGCAAATATTTAAACATGTTGTTCATGTGAGTTGATTTTAGTTCTAGCAATTCTATATATCATGCGTACGATTGATATTTACGAAAAAGCGTTGAATAAATAAAAAGGAACGAAAGGCGTACTTTCAAGCGAAGCTTGAATTTAAAACCTACAAAATGAGAGTGTTAGGAATAGGTCGAAAAATAAATAAGCAATTCACGAGTGCGAGAATTTAAAAAATGACTTGACGCGTATGAAAATTTAAATGCTGATTTGAGGTATACGAGAAATGATGAATTGACGCATGCGAACATTTAAATGATGATTTGATAAGTGCAAGAAATTAAACGATGATTTGATGCGTGCAGAAAATTTAAATGCTGGTTTGATGTATGCGAGAAATGATGATTTGACGCATACGAAAATTTAGATGATGTTTTGATAAGTGCAGAAAATTTAAATGCTGATTTGATAAGGTGCGAAAATTAAATGATGACAGTTGATAAGTGCCGGAAATTAAATGATGATTTGACGAAAATTAAGTGACGATTTGACGAAAGATTAGAGATTTGATATTTGCAGAAATTGAGCAGTTGATAATTTGCAGAAAATTTAAACAAGTGATATTGCAGAATTTAAGCAAGTGATATTGCAGAAAATTAACAATTGATATTTTGCAGAAAATCAACAGGTTGATATTTGCAGAAAATAAACAGTTGATATTTGCAGAAAATAAAACAGGTGATATTTGCAGAAAATAAAACAGTTGATATTTGCAGAAAATAAAAAGTTGATATTTATGACCGACCATGTAGGTGGTAAATTGAATTTAAATTGCCGAAAGTAAATTGCGAAATTAAAGTGCGAATAATTTAAACAGTTGATAGTACGAAAAATAATCATATGAAGCATACGAATATTTTTACGGAAATATGATCCGAGATCTCGGAAAGAAACGAAAATGGGTTTGGCCCTAATAAAAAAAGTGAAAGGAAAAATGGAAAATGGGCCAGGAATAGTGCCTAGCCCATGAAAATAAAAAAGGAAGGCCAAGCTATTCATCGTCCTCTTCCTTGGTCGCCGACGCTACTTGTACCGAGTTTAATTTCGATAAAACGACAAAGCCGTTAATTATCGAAAACTAATTAATTCGCACGATCTAGCTAACGATTAATCAAATTGAAAGCATGTATTTAATCTACAGCATGCATATGAATTAATGGCATAAAGAAAAGCATAAAAAAACGAAGAAAAAAGCTTGAAGGAGGCTTCTGGCAAACCTTGAACTGGGCGATCGAGGCTCAAAATGAGTGATCAATCAAGAGGGAGAAGGAGTAGAGCTTGCTCTTGAGATTTTGGTGTCGTTTGAACGTTGAGGAGGGCTTGGTATTTATAGGTCGAAGTTGCGTGGCTGCCGGATGCGAGGGACGCTTTCTTGCACTTATCAAATCATCATTTAAATGTTCGCATGCGTCAATTCATCATTTCTCGCATACCTCAAATCAGCATTTAAATTTTCATACGCGTCAAGTCATTTTTTAAATTCTCGCACTCATGAATTGCTTATTTATTTTTCGACCTATTCCTAACACTCTCATTTTGTAGGTTTTGAATTCAAGCTTCGCTCGAAAGTACGCCTTTCGTTCCTTTTTATTTATTCAACGCTTTTTTGTAAATATCAATCGTACGCATGATATATAGAATTGCTAGAACTAAAATCAACTCACATGAACAACATGTTTAAAGATTTGCTTAAAATGTCATGTTCATATGATTTTAAATTCTCACTTATATTGACTGCATGTACGTGGTGGCTTCGATCCCACATCAGCTTATCATTTCAAAATCTATCATTTAAATTTGTACTCTGTTAGCAGTACATGATAGAATCACATAGTAATTAATTTAATCATGCATGGCCCGATGATGAAATAAAGAGCGCTCATTCAGTCTTACGGAAAATTCAGTCCCATCACGTTACGGTCAGGAATAATCAATCGGTCTTGATAAACGGTAACCCCGTCCGAAAGATCTAGCTAACGATTAATCAAATTGAAAGCATGTATTTAATCTACAGCATGCATATGAATTAATGGCATAAAGAAAAGCATAAAAAAATGAAGAAAAAAGCTTGAAGGAGGCTTTTGGCAAACCTTGAACTGGGCGATCGAGGCTGAAAATGAGCGATCGATCAAGAGGGAGAAGGAGCAGAGCTTGCTCTTGATATTTTGTCATTTGAACGTTGAGGAGGGCTTGGTATTTATAGGTCGAAGTTGCGTGGCTGCCGGACGCGAGGGACGCGAGTGGAGGCCGTGACTGTGAGCTGGCGGGGCTAGGGCTGCTGTGTTGGCGGAGCTAGGCATGGAGGTGACTGCTCGGACGTGACAGGAAGCGACGGGAGCAGGCTGCTCGGTGGCCTGCTCCGCTGCACGTCCACGCCCACGGTGCATGCGCACCATGCAAGGTAATTCAAAGGCCGTTGATCTGGTTGACTTTCCTTGGTTGACCAGATCAACGGCCATGATTAAATGACCCTTTACCTTATTTAAATGGCCTCGAGCCGATTCCCGCGAACAAATGTTCCGACTTTTCGAGCCGAAGGTACCAGCGCGTAGAGAAAAATACGGCGAGCTTAACCGTCTACAGCGAATGCGCTAAAATACTAAAAATCCTAAAATTTATGTGATGACCTAAAACGAATAAAAAACTAGCAAATGACTGCCGGATAATTAAATATGCGATTTTTAAGGCTAAAAATAATAATGATAATAATAATGAAAATACGTGACGAGAAATTAAAAATGCTATTTCGAACTCTGACGATGATAATGACGATACTAAAATGCCATGAAAATTTTAAAAATGCTATCGACAGTAAATTAACTAAAAATGACAGTGAATTAAGTAAATAACAAAAATGCTAAAATTAATTAAAAATGGCGTCAAAATTCGGGTATCAACAGGTGACTAAGCAAGTGTTGGTGAGTTTGTCTATGGGGAAATACCGAGATGAGATATGGTGTGATGTAGTCCCAATGCAAGCGTCCCATGTGCTACTTGGCCGACCATGGCAATTCGACCGCAATGCCACTCACGAAGGGAGGAGCAATCGGTACAAGCTTGAGAAGGAAGGAGTGAAGTTCACACTTGCACCCCTAACACCTATGCAAGTGGTTGAGGATCAGCTCTGGTTGCAGAAGTCCTTTGCTGAATTTGAGGCCTAACGGCTTGTAAACAAAAAAAGAGATGAAAACAACCCCCGTGAAAAAAGTGAGCACGGGTTTGAAATAAAAGAAAAGAATGAAAACAGCCCCGGTGAAAAAAGTGAGCACGGGTTAAAAACAGAAAGGAAAGAGCCTGAAAAAGAAAAGACAAGGCAAGAAAAAGTAAAGAAAGTGAACTTGTATGCGAAAACAAAAGATTTGCGCAAAGCTCTTATTTTACAAAAATAGAATTTTGGCGAGAGTCGCCCTTTGCTTTTAATTCGCTTTAAAGCCTTTTGTTTGAGCATATCTAATCTTGATCCTTTAGCTTCTGTGCCTTCTTCTATTTTAGCTCTTTTGAAGGAGTTTCAAGATGTAACACCCGAGGAGATGCCACCCGGTTTGCCACCAATCCGCGGCATAGTGCACCAAATCGATTTTGTGCCGGGTTCGACTATCCCAAACTAACCAGCCTATAGGAGCAATCCAGAGGAGACTAAGGAACTTCAGAGGTAAGTGGATGAGCTCTTTAGCAAGGGATATGTCCGAGAGAGCTTGTCTCCATACGCCGTTCCCGTGATTCTAGTGCCGAAGAAAGATGGGACTTGGCGAATGTATGTTGACTGCCGAGCTGTCAACAAAATTACGGTAAAGTATCGCCACCCCATACCTCACTTATATGATATGCTAGATGAGCTTAGTAGTAGTATATATTTTTTGAAAATTGACCTAATGAGCGGCTATCACCAAATTAGAATGAAAGAAGGTGATGAATGGAAAACGGCATTCAAAACAAAGTATGGTTTGTACGAATGGTTAGTGATGCCGTTTGGATTAACCAATGCACCAAGTACCTTCATGAGACTTATGAACCATGTTCTTAGGCGTTTTATAGGGAAAATTATTGTTGTGTACTTTCATGATATCTTAGTTTATAGCAAATCTTTGCATGAACATGTTTCGCACCTTAAGGAGATTTTTCTAACCTTGTGTGAAGAGAAGCTTTATGCTAAACTCTCCAAGTGCTCTTTTGCTTTAGAACAGTTTGACTTTTTAGGATTTCTTATGGGAAAGGATGGTGTCAAGGTGGATGAAGCGAAGGTGCAAGCAATCAAGGAGTGGCCTACGCCAAAAACAACAAGCGACATCCGCTCCTATCACTGCTTAGCTTCCTTTTATCATCATTTCATTCATAATTTTAGTACTCTTGCTGCCCCACTTAATGACCTAACTAAGAAACATGTTGATTTCAGGTGGGAGGAACCTCAAGAGACCGCATTCAAAGCGTTGAAGGACAAACTGTCCAACGCACCCGTGTTAGCCCTTCCTGACTTTGACAAGCCGTTTGAGTTGGAGTGCGACGCGAGTGGGATTGGTATAGGTGCTGTCTTGATGCAAGAGAAGAAGCCAATAGCCTTCTTTAGTGAGAAGCTCAAGGATGCCGAGCTACATTATCCAACGTATGACAAAGAGCTTTATGCGCTAGTTAGGGCATTTCAGGTTTGGCAACACTACTTGATGTCGTGGGAGTTTGTGGTGTATACCGACCACTTGAGCCTCAAATATCTTAAGGGATATTGGAAGCTGAATAGGAGACATGCCGTATGGTTAGAGTTCTTGGAAGATTTCCCTTACCACATCAAGTACAAGGAAGGAAAAGACAATGTTGTGGCCGACGCATTGTCTAGGAGGTATGTCTTGATCTCTTATTTAAGTGTCAAATTTTTAGGGTTTTCACAAATTATTCCACTCTACCCTACTAATTGGATTTTGGTGAGATTTATAAGACTTGTGATTCCATGGCTGACGTGAAATTCTTTACGCATGATAACTATCTTTTTCGGCGCAAACGCCTTTGTATTCCTAGATGTTCCTTGCGTGAATTACTTGTGCATGAATCACATAGTGGTGGACTTATGAGCCACTTTGGCATTAATAAAACCTATGACATGCTTAAATCACACTTTTATTGGCCTAAGATGAAACGTGATGTTGTGCGTGTGATTGCTAGATGCTTAATTTGCCAAAGGGCAAAATCTCGGTTAGCTAGTCATGGTGAATTTATGCCACTGCCCGTACCTTCCCAACCGTGGACCTATCTGTCCATGGACTTCAATGTAGGATTACCTAAATCTTGGGATGGTAAGGATAGTATATTTGTTGTGGTGGATCAGTTTTCCAAAATGGCACACTTTTTGCCTTCTAAAAATACTAATGATGTGTCTAAGGTTGTTGATATATTCTTTCGAGAGGCAGTCTCCCTCCATGGCATGCCTATTAGTATTGTTAGTGACCGTGATGGAAGATTCTTGAGCCACTTTTGGTGAGTTTTGTGGAGTCGCCTAGGAACTAAAATGTTGTATTCGACTTCATGTCACCCTCAAACCGATGGTCAAACTGAAGTTGTTAACCGTAATGTAGGGTCTCTTTTATGCTCTTTAGTTACTAAACATGTTTCTAAATGGACTGATCATTTGCCTTTCATGGAGTTTGCTTACAATCGTTCAATCCTTTCTACTACCAATTGTTCGCCTTTTGAAGTAGTTTATGGCTTTAATCCAATTACTCCTATGGATTTGACCCCTTTTCCTTTGAGTGATGTTTCTAACTTAGATGGACAGCAGAGGGTAGAAAACATACAGAAGATACATGAGAAGGCTAAGCAGAACATTGAGCGCATGAATGAGCGCCTAGTGCGCAAGCGCAACGAAGGCCGCAAGACCGTGTCCTTCCAAGTTGGCGATTGGGTGTGGCTGCACCTCAGACGTGAGAGATTTCCAGCGAAGAGATGTGGAAAATTAGCTCCATCAGGAGATGGACCATTTCAGATTGTTGAGAAAATCAACAACAACGCTTACCGCCTAGACCTTCCGAGTGAGTATAGTTCGGTTCATGGAACCTTTAATATTTCTGACTTAAGGTTGTTTGATGCAGGTGCTGAGGATGTTGCTGATCTGGATTCGAGGACGAATCCTTCTAAAGACGGAGAGGATGATACGATCCCTAGCGGAGCCAACCCTAACCCTAGTGCCGCAGCCGCGAGCCTTCCATTACCGCCTACGGGCCCCATCACCCGCTCCAGGGCCCGAGCCTTGGAGGTGAGGCTAAGTAGCCTCATCCATAAGGATCTAAAGGCAGAGGCAGCCTTGGAGGAAGCCAGCCTGCGCGCGAACCAGCCGCGCCTCCTAACCCTCATCCGTACAGCGTCTACGCCCGCGGATGGGCCATGTGTGGCTACCTCAGACCTTTAGGTCCATCAGTGCCCTTCTCCCATTTTTGACCAGGCCAGCATCATTTATAATACAAGAGAGGAGTCCAGGCTAAAAATCAGGAGAAACGCCCGAAGGATTTGGGAGAATGCCCAAATCACAAGATCACATGTGACTACGAAAGCCACTGCCGAGCCTTTTAAAGATTGGAGCATTTTTCCTCGAACAAGACTTAGCCCAATACTTCATCTATGTGTTAGGAAGTTTCCCTCCAAGTTTCATTAGGAACGCTTGAGGGAATAAGGAAAATGCCTTGTTTTATTGGGAACACTCGAGGGAACCTTGCGTCTAATTGAGTTTCGTGCATTCGATTAGCTTGTCAAGTAAAAATTGAAAGCACCTTTCATTGAGTCATCTGTTCTTTGGAGTGCCAAGGATACCTTACCTTGGAGATTCAAAGGTTCGACGTAAGAACCTCAAGGGATTCTGCGTGGAGTGCCAAGGACACGTTACCTTGGAGATTCACACGTCTTCTTTGAGTTATTTTCCGCATTGAAACCCACATCACTGGACAACGATCTAAGAAGAGCATTCTAGCCTGCAAGGAACACATTAGAATATACCCCGCTACGCCAAGTTCCTGAAGCAGTTGTGCACGAACAAGAGTAAATTGGCTGAAGTTAACAAGATCAGTGTAGGACCAAACACTTCTTCCCATATCTAGAGGAAGATCCCCCCGAAATGCAAGGATGAAGGAATGTTCATCATTCCCTGCCGAATCGGTACAATCGACATCGGGAAAGTCATATGTGATTTGGGGGCAGGAATTAATGTCATGCCCTTAATCATCTACAACAGTCTTGGGCTCGAGCCTCTCAGACCTACCAACCTAGCCATTCAACTTGCTAACCATTCTGTTATCTACCCCGAGGGGCTCATCACAGATGTCTTGGTCCAAGTGGGCGAATTCTTATTCCCAGCTGATTTTTTGTTATTGCCATGGAGAATAAAGACTCTACCAAGTCAACAGACGTTCTTCTCGGTCGACCCTTTCTGGCCACTACCCGAGCAATGATTGATGTTTACGACACAACCAACACCCTCGAGTTTGATGGGGAAATTATCAAGTTCAACATGCTAGAGGCCATGCGATACCCCTCTGAATTTTCCAGTGTTAACTATATTGATTTGATTGACCCTTTTGTTGAAGAGCTTGCTGAACTTCATTCTCCTGACCCTTTACAATTTATCCTTGACATGAGCCTGACCCCAACTCTCCTAGATGTCGTGGCCTCGACACTTTCCACACCACCTGAGCTGCATTCTGTCATCGCTTCCCTAGAAGAGTGCGTTATTATTCCGTATGAGCCCACAATGGTGACTCCTAATTGCTCAGACCATGTTAAGTTATCTCCATCTATCGATCAGGCTCCATCCCTCGATCTGAAACCACTGCCTTCCTATCTGAAGAATGCTTATCTTAGCCCCAATGACTCTCTGCCTGTCATTATCTCCAACAAGCTCAAAAACCCTGAAGAGTCTAAGCTGATTTCCTTGTTGAAGGAATTCAGACAAACCATAGGCTGGACCATCGCAGATATCAAGGGCTTGTCACCAGCGCTATGCACTCATTGTATTCACTCGGAAGATATTAGCAAGACTATACGCCAGCCATATCGCCGATTGAATCTACCCATGATGGAGGTGGTCAGGAAAGAAGTGCTGAAATTGCTTGATAAGGGCGTTATCTACCCCATTTTTGATAGTCCATGGGTCAGTCCTATACAAGTCGTGCCCAAGAAAACTGATATCACCATTACCATTGGGTAAGACGGCTCAATGGGTGGCGTGTGTGTATCGACTATCCCTCTTCCCTTCATAGACCAGATGCTGGAGCGTCTCGCGAACAAGACCCATTATTGTTGTCTAGACGGTTACTCTAGTTTCCATCAGATCCCAGTTGCCCCCGAAGACCAGGAGAAGACCACCTTCACGTGCCCTTTCGGCACCTTTGCTTATAGGCGTATGCCCTTCGGTTTGTGTAATGCCCCCGCCACATTTCATCGCTGTATGGTGAGCATTTTTTCTGAATTAGTCGAGGATGGTATCGAGGTCTTTATGGATGACTTCACGATCTATGACAACTCTTTTTCCGAATGATTATGCAAATTGTAGAAATGTCTAGAGCATTGCATAGACACCAATCGTGTCCTGAATTTTGAGAAATGCCACTTCATGGTAGATCGAGGCCTCGTTTTGGGTCATATTGTCTTGGCCAGGGGAATTGAGGTCGACAAGGCCAAGATTGAAGTTATTGAATCCTTGCCCTACCCAGCCTGTGTTCACGATGTGCGACCTTTTCTAGGTCACGCCGGTTTCTACAGATGGTTTATTAAAGATTTCTCCAAAATTGCCCAACCTATGTGTCGCCTACTCCAGAAAGAAGTTACTTTTGATTTTGATGAGAATTGCAAAGCCACCTTCGAACTTCTCAAAAACAAACTTATCTCAGCTCTGATCAATCGTGCCCCCGATTGGTCCCTACCTTTCGAGGTCATGTGCGATGCTAGCAATCAAGCCCTAGGCGCAATTTTGGGTCAGAAGAGAGACAAGGAGACTTACGTCATTTACTATGCTTCCAAGTTATTAGATCCAGCCCAACAGAACTACACAACCACAGAAAAAGAGCTCTTGGCAGTTGTTTATACCCTTGATAAGTTCAGGCAGTATCTCTTGGGTACCCACGTTCTCATATACTATGACCATTCGACCCTTAGATGCTTATTGACAAAGTCTGATGCAAAGCCTCGACTCATTCGTTGGATCTTGTTGCTACAAGAATTTAATATCCTGATCAAGGATAAAGCAGGAAGAGAAAATCTGGTGGCGGATCATCTGAGTAGACTTCCAGCCCAAGAAGATGATTCACTTGTGCCTATCCGTGATACTTTTCTAGAAGAACAACTGTGTCTCGCCCACGCGGTCCAGTTCCCATGGTTCTCCGACATTGCGAATTTTTATGCTACGGGTACTTCCCCCTCTAAGTGCAATAGAATCAGAAGGCAAGCCAAATACTATATTTGGGATAACCCATATTTGTGGAAGCACTGTTCGGACCAAATAATCCACCGCTGTATAACCATGGACGAAGTGCCCTCGATCATAAAATTCTGCCATTCTGAAGGAGGACATTTCGCAGCCAAGAAAACTGCCCTCAAGGTCTTAGAAGTCGGTCTTTACTGGCCTTCAATCTTCAAAGATAGTTATCTCTTTTGTGCTTCATGCCCTCGATGCTAAGTCACGGGCAATATTGGGGCCAGGAACCAAATGCCATTGACCAGTATCATTTTAAGTGAGATCTTTGATATCTGGGGCATAGATTTCACGGGCCCATTCCCTAATTCTTTCGGCAACATCTACATCCTACTCGCCGTTGATTATGTTTCAAAGTGGATCAAGGCCAAGGCTACTCGGACAGACGATGCCAAAGTAGTAGTGAATTTCCTATGATCTCATATCTTCAACCGATTCGGTACGCCTCGTGCCCTCATAAGCGATCGCGGTACCCACTTCTGCAACCGTGTCGTGGCCACATTCCTGAACAAATATGGAGTCCATCATAGAACCTCTACAACTTATCATCTTCAGACAAATGGCCAAGCTGAAGTGTCCAACCATGAAATTAAGTCCATACTAGAGAAGATAGTCACTCAGTCACGAAAGGATTGAGTCTGAAGTTGGATGCCGCCCTTTGGGCTTACCGAACAACTTTCAAGGCCCCGATTGGTATGACACCCAACAGACTCATATACGGCAAGCCGTGCCATCTCCCAGTTGAGATAGAGTACAAGGCTTTCTGGGCCATCAGGAAAGTGAACACAGATCTATGGCATGCCGGCCAGAATCGACGCTTACAGATCCAGGAGCTAGAAGAGTTGCAAGACGACACTTATGAAAATGCCTTGCTCTACAAGTGCAAGACCAAAGCTTATCATGACAGGCACCTTCGTCCCAAGAATTTTTCCATTGGACAGAAACTATTGTTGTACAATTCACGTTTACGTCTGTTTGCAGGAAAGCTTAAGTCGAAATGGTCTGGACCTTTCATGATCACGACAGTTTTTAACCATGGTGCCATAGATATTCAGAATCCTGACACTGGGACGATTTTCAAGGTGAACGGCCACAGGTTGAAACCCTTCTATGAAGGATTCAAGCCCTTGACCGTTGAAGAAATGATGGTGGAACCTCCGCCTGTCGAGCCCTAGATCGCTGGAACACGTCGAGGCCTCGACGAGTAAACATGCCACACTAGAGGCATCTCATATGCCATCCCATCTCTCTTCTCTCCCTTATCTTTTCCATATCTTTCGGATTTTTCTAATTTTATTTTTATTTTCCCTTTGATTTTATTTCCTTATTTTTATCCCTTATTTATCTCCTTTGATCTCTAAACTTTCCTTTCCCTAGGAGATTTTATTTCCTTATTATTATTAATCCCTTTATTCTCTCTCTTTGTCTCTACCCTTTTCAACTGCCTCCTTTCAAAATTTAAAAAGTTGTTCTCCTTTTTAGGTGGTTGGGATACGCATGGGCCCGTTGCTCTTCAAAGCCCAAGGTGCCACGTGGTCTACAAGGGACAAAAGAGTAACCCTAATCAATGCAAAGGCTGCGTCATTTATTACCAATGTCAGCTCATTTTCTCTTTCCCACACTCCTTCGTCTCAACTCTCTCAATCACCAAAACATGCTACCTCTGTCTCTCAAATGTCTCCATCACCCCTATCTTTCACCATCAACCTCAACACAAACTTACCTTCTCTCTCCTGCAAATCATCTCCCTCACCCTCTCCCATGACTATTAAACGAGTAGCTCATAAGAGCAAGGTTCAAGAGCCCGAATCATCCTCTACTACCAAAGACTCCATCCCTAAATCTCTAAGCCTCGGTCCTAACCAACAAAAGCCACCATCTCCTACCATCGAGCCACCACCAGTCCCGAGCTCCGCCGCTGCTACCCCGTCGGACGACGAGCTAGAAATAACTGACTCCGTTCCAGCGACCTCAGCGACGACTAGATCCGGTCGGGTTTCAAAGAGGTCCATACCCAAAAATACTAAGATGGAAAAGCCCTCACCTCCGGCCAAGAAGCAGCTCACAGTGGAAGAGGCCCTAAAGGGCGTCCTCATGTCCGAATCTGAGCACGAGAATGAGGCGCCTACCGGAGTGGGAGAGGAGGAAGTCGAACAGACCGCCGCTGGCAAAGAAGAAGGATCTGGCAAAAATGACACCATGGAAGAAGAGGAGAATGCCAATTTGGAGCCTGAGAAGGCTGAGAAGGAGAAGGCTGAGAAGGAAGCAACCTAGAAAGCTGAGGCTGAGGAAAGGGCCAAAGAGAAAGAGGCGACAGCGAAAAAGGCAGCTGCAAAAGGGAAATCCAAGACTCCGGCTAGGAAGGAGCAATTAGCTGAACCTGACACGTCAGCAGAAAGGAAGAGGAAGGCCACATCTTCCTCAAAGGTTCAGAGCAAGCCCACTGCATCAAAGAGAGCTCATCGTGGGTAAGACGATGATTTAGACGTCGAGGGCTTGACACCAGTCCCTGCCTCTGCCCCGCGGACCTCTTCCATCTAGGTTGTCTCTGACCTTTCAAACCCCCATACTTGGTTGTATTTTAATGATAAACCCTCCTTGGATAAGTTGCATGCTATGAACTCCAGAGGCGTTAGCCCTTGTGCGCGCCTGGATATGGAAATTTTAAGGAAAATGGGACTCGAATCTCGAGTCCGAGAGCTCGTAGGCAACATAGGTTGGGAACCCCTGTTCTTTCTAGAACACCCGACCTATGTCGAGCTCTTGCTTGAGTTGTTCACTAATTTTTGGGTAGCTTCGGACCACTTTAGACCCAAGGGTAAAAGTGGACCGAACCTTTCTGCCCTTGGATTAATTAATTTTAAATTAGTGAACAAGTGGTCCGAGCTTTCGCTTAATGAGTTCAATTGCATGCTCAATTTTGTCACCCCTAATGGATTAAAATCTAGTGCTTATAAGAATGCCCTTACAGTTATTCCTGCTGTGTTTGATGCCGATGTGGCTTTTCGTGAACTGACTAAGAACCCCAGTGCTGAATTCAACCCTAAATTCTCTAAAGTGCATGAAATTATGGATCCTGCCCTTAGAATTTTGCATCGTTTTCTTGCCCTTACCTTTGCTGCTAGATTTGGCTCATCATGCTTGTTAACTTTGTAAAAACGTTTTCTTCTTTGGTGCATGAAAACTAAGCGTAGGGTGAATTTAGGATTTTGGATTGCTTCTGCTTTCATTCATGTTCAAAACGGTTCTCGAGGCCCCATTTTGGAACTGATTTTGTGACTCTTTTTGACACTTTTTTTTGGAACTGATTTTGTGACTGTATTTGACACTTTGGGGACTGATCTTTGTGACTCTTTTTGACACTTTTTTTTGGAACTGATTTTGTGACTCTTTTTCGTAAATAAAAGACTCAAACAAACCGCACTTCCGATTTGTTTTTACAAAGACACAAAACTAGATTTAGAAAATTATTTTCTAAATCGACTCGACTCCAAACGGAAATAGCATGACACAAAACGAAAAGATAACTTGAAAAGTAAAGATAGATGGATAGATACCAAACCGTAGAACGCCTTTGCTCCGCTACCAACTGATACAATCCTAGTTGCGTAGGATACGTAACGAGTAATTCCCGATCTAGTTCTAGGCTTGGATTTCGGATGCGGAAGATAAACTCAATAAGTACGAGCTTAGACCTAAGGAGAACCTGTGTCAACCAACCTAATCAATTTCAAGTGAGGTTCTTGATTCGATCCCGTGACCTATATTCAACCTGTGAATATCAACCTCAATGGAATGGATTTTTGGGTTTTACTTGCTATCCTAATCGAGTATCTGGACTCAATGAGGGACAAGGTTCGCGAAGAACAATTGAGAAAACTCTCTGGTTTTTATTTCAAGATAACGTTCCAATAATAATGAAAAGGGTGGCTCCTTTAAATAAGAGAAACCCTAAAATCCTTACAATAGGAATCCATCCCTTAATAGAACTCCTAATTAATTAATTAAAATAAATTCAGACTAAATTAATTAATTAATGAAAATAGCTAAATAAATAATGGAAGGTCCGAAGCCACTTCGCCTTTTTCCTAAGCCAAGGAATCCATCCAGGTTCTATCTGGTCCTTTCTCTTCTTTCCTCATTTTCTCCCTTCGTTTCTCTTCTATTCTTTTCCTACTCCTCTCCTCTACATTTCTAGCTCACTTTACCCCTTTTCTTTCTTTTTGTTGATGCGTTGTTCTTTCCGATTGATGATTGCCCATGCGTGTGAATTACAGTACTCGGATTGACGTGCAAGTTTGATTTTGTGTCTGTTATGTGCATTTAGTTTGAGCGGTAAACACTTTGCCTTGCTTGCGAGAGTGAGTGTAAACACGTATCTAGTGAGGATTGCTGGTTGAGGGCCTGATATGGGAAAGTTTGATCTTAGGGGTCATTACCCCTCTGGTTTGATACAGGTGCCTTCTAGGTGAAGATGAGTTAATGTGAAGTCTAGCTTGGTGCCGATTTGTATTTGTGTGTGGCTGATTGTGTGTGTCTGTCTATAGAAGTAATTTCTATTTTTGTGAATGCTCGAGGCAGAGCATTTGGGCAGTGTGGGGATATCTGATAGCATATTTTTATTGTAGGTTTTTCTCTTTTTTCGGCCTTTTTTAGGGCATGATACTTCTGATTTGCCCCTTTTTCCCATCTTTTTGCAGATCAGTGCTTAAAAGGAGAAAAGAGCAAAAATTAGCATTTTTGGAAGGATTTCTGGAGTTTCGAAGATCGAGGCCTAAAAGAATGGAATGTCATCGTGCCCTCGACGCTAACCAGACCAGTGAGCTATCTTGTGCCCTCGACACATCCGCATCAGATTAAAGATCAAAGAGCCAAACAAAGGAATCTCCAAAGATTCGCAAGGGATCCCAAGCGTTTCTAGAAGGAGTCACCTGCCAAGGGCGCATCCCCCCTGTATGTTGGCGCCCTCCCAAGCGCTGACACCCTCTCTCATTTAGCAATATTTTGTCCCCTAGCTAGTTTTTAGGCTATTTAAGATTAGCTTTAGGGTTTTTGCATAGACGGTTGTCCTAAGACACTCTCTCACTTTTACCTAATTGTTAGGGATTCTCTCTTCCTCATTTTGAGCACCGTCGTCAGCTTGTAAAAGGAAAAGCTTGGATTTCCACAATCAGTTTTATCTAATACACTTCTCTTTTATTTCCTTTAACTTAGTTTATGTTATTTTTCTCTTCTACTTTCTATTTATATTTTTTTATGAGTAGCTAAATACCATCTTCTTAGTAAAGGGTGTTACAAGGGTTGTAAGGTTCAGTTAAGAGGTCTAATGCAAGTTTAATATATTCTCTTGTCATATTCGGTTGTTTATCATTTTATCCCCATGCTTATATAGAAATGTTGAGGGCCTGATCAACTGTTGATATTTCTGTGTGAGTGCTATCATTCTCTTGGTTATAACTGACGTGAATCCTTGAGTTAATAGTAGACACCTAGTCGAGACATCGCGAGAGGTCTTTCGTCTAGGGGTAAACGGTCGTTTAGGGTATGTGATGCTAGCTTGACACACTGAGATGTCATGCCCTAGATCTATCTTGCCTCCACTTCATGGGCATTTTGAATAGTCCCTCCCCGCATCCGTGCTTGGGAGGACTGCTAAACGTCTAAGGTCACCTCATATGTGGAAACGGGGGGTGGCTTCTACCTACGAAGTTGAGTAGGGGGCCTACGTGGAAACATGGCCCATATAGCAGGTCTGTGCACGAGTTTGGAATATTTTTGAGCCCATGACTAACTGACCTAGAAAGCAACCCGAGAACACCTTTTTGCTAAGATCTCTTCCCATCATCTCCACTACCCCGCCGGGTGACCCGGCCAGCATACTGTACCCGCCGCGGGAGACGAGACCATGTTCTTACCGCCCTTAGCCTGGCTACCGACCCTGGGATGGTCGACATCAGCGGGGGGCTCTCATGCGGCATCCGCACGGCGGCATCCCATCCCAGGTCATCCATGACGTCACTCCATATGACGTCATCCCGCATGACGTCACTCAAGGCCACCCCAGCGACATCTATCACCCTAGCGACACCTACCAGGGATTATTCCCACCCCCTGCCGGTACACTCCTTCCTTTGTCTATAAATAACCCCCCCTTTTTCAGACAAGAGGGTAAGCCTAAGATAGCGTACTAAACCCCTGCCATTTTGGCTACTGATACTGACTTTGGCATCGCAGTGTTTACGCCGGAGACCCCCTTTGGCGCTTTGCAGGTGACGAAGACCCCAGTACAGTGTTCCCGACCAGCCCAGATCAGGCCGATCCTGCTTAGTATCCCCCGGACTCTTATCAAGTGGTGCTTTCATTGAGAGCTTTGGTTAATTAAGTGAGTTTTCCTTAGTAACCAAGCTCTGTTCTTTCTGAGAGTCGAAGGATCATGGCTTCAGATTCAGAATCCACACCCCCTCATACTCGTGGGCTTCACACGCGTAGGGAACTTTTTTCCACGTCTTCATCAAGTACATATGTCACATCAAGTGAAACATCCTCTGTGCAGACAGACTTTCTTTTCGGGCTGACAGCTGGCACCCCGTTTTCTCAAATGGGCACCCCGTTTTCTCAAACGGGTACCCCATTTCCTCAAATGGGCTCCCTTATTTCCTCAATGGGCGCCCCATTTTCTCACACGGGCGGATCCAGTCACTCCACCCCTCCGCTTGTAAGTTCTAGGATGGATGGCCCTACTACTCGCTCGGTAAGCTCGATGTTAGCTTTTCGTGCCCACTTGGCCTATTTAATTGGGATGGCCGCAGGCCCCACTTCTAGTGCAGCGACATCAGGTATGTCTCCTCGAGTTATTTTCACTCCATCTATTGTTGTTGATCGACCAGTATCGCCTCGTCACTAGGAGAGCGTCCCTCTGACTTCACCTGCGATAAGCATGCCATTCAGCTTTGCGCAACTGGTAGACGGATAGGAGGAGCACTATGTACCGCGGATTCCTGTCCCCCAAGTGGATGAATACAGAGAGCGTTGGGACGGCAGGAGAGAGGGAGCCGGCAGGGAGGTATCGATGGAGCGGAGTGAGAGATCAAGCCGTAGGAGACGACGAACCCGTTCGCCTAGTAGTCGTAGCCGGTCTCCCAGGCAGCAACGCACCCCGGAGCCTCGAGGGCACAGGCGACACTTGGACATGTCTCCTCCTCGTCATGATCGTGAGATCTTGGACAACACCGCTGGTCATCCTTTCACCCACCGTGTAAGGCACCACAGGGTCAGCCGACATGTTAAGATCCCCACGGAATCATACGATGGCACCAAAGACCCCATCTCGCATCTTAATAAGGTGAAGGATTTTGTCCAGTTTCAAACGCACAACGACGCGGCGTTGTGTCAAATATTCGTTATGACATTTTCAGGAGCAGCTCGCCTCTGGTTTGAAGGACTCCCTGCTCGATCAATTGTTAATTTTTTGCAACTAGAGGCCAAGTTTAAGAGTCGCTTCAGCACAGCTATCCCCATTCGAAAGTCTGCAGCAGCCTTGTTTGATATATGTAGAAAACCAGAGGAGTCTTTGAATAGTTATCTTGGTCGTTTTGATATGGAAATGTCGTTAACTCCCGGTATTACTATTGATTTCGCCATAGAAGCATCGAAGCGGAATTGTGGATATGGGAAGCTGAGAGATACGCTGATGGTGGATCCCCCAACAACTTTAGACGCGTTAAGGCTGAAGGCTCATAATTATGCGAGAATGGAAGAAGAGGAATATAGAAACAGGATACGGGATGCGCCCCAGAACGCCCCTCCTGCTCCCACGGCTCAAGGCAGTATGACCCACGACACCTGTCCGGATGACGAGTACACCCATCGGAAAGATTACATCCCCAAGACGTCGAATCACCAGAAGGGTAATTACTCTAGAGGAAGGGGCGGCGGTCTGAATGTTCAGCGACAGGGGGATCCCCCTAAGGGTCGAACGTACGATCCCGACCTTCCTCCCCTTACACTCCCACGAGCAGAAATCTTAGCCATCATTCAGCAGCGGAACCTGCCGATCCGCTATCCAGCCCCTATGAAACCAGGGGTGGTCATGGGAGGAAGGGAAAACGCTTTTTGTAAATTCCATAAGGTTAAGGGGCATTCTACAGAAGCATGCAGGGAATTAAAGTTAGCAATAAAGCGCCTGTTGGAAAAAGGCTATCTCAGAAAATTCGCCACTCATATGAGAGAAGAAACCAGGAGCGACCCTCCGCATGGGGCGTTAGGTGACCATCAATTGCCTCCCCCCCTTGGGGGCAGCGGGACTTCTGAGGCAAAGGGGAAAGAAGCGCTAATGATGTATGACGAGGACATCCCCATCATTAACATTATCACTAGGGGCGCGTCGTTCCTGGATGAGATTACCCCAGCAACACTCGTGGCAGGTGAGAAGCAGAAACGGGAAAGCCAGCCTGTAAAAAAGGGAGTGATCGATGCACTGGACAAGATGGTAATATCTTTTTCGGAAGAAGACGAGAAGGGCGTCGTCTTCCCTCATAATGACGCGCTAGTAGTCACACCGGTTGTTGGGAGCCATGGCGTGCGAAGGACCCTCATTGATAACGGCAGTGCGGTAAACTTATTTTCGTTGGAAGCGTATAATCTCATGAAATGCCCTACCGGTGAACTAGCGCCTTACAAGAAACCAATTATCGGAGTGGACGGCATCCCTATACCTATAATTGGAGTCACAACGTTGCCTGTGTATTTTAGAAAAGACGCGTCGAGACGATCAGAAGAGTTGATGTTCTTGGTTGTGGATCTCATCCTACCATATAATGCCATTCTAGGGCGGCCATTCCTCAATTGTTTTGGGGCGGCGGTATCTCAGAAACACCTCAGGATGAGATACCCCTCTTGGGAAGGGGTAGTATCGATCAAGGGCGATCAAAAGCTAGTCGTCGAGTGTTATTCGCTCATGATTCAAAAAAGTTGTGATCAATATGTGTGTGTGGCAGCGGATTCTTATGAGCAAAGGGATGAAAGGCGAACCCAGCCAGTGGATGCGATGGTAGCCATCCCCGTCCAAGGCAATGATAAGGCGAGCTTCCAGGCCAGCGACAAGTTGACCCTTGAGGAGAGAGCACAATTAACCCGGCTGTTGAACAAGTGCAGAGGAGAGTTCGCGTGGAAACCGACAGACATGCCTGGCGTGTCTAGGGAAGTGGCTGAGCATCGACTCAATGTTGACCCACGTGCCACTCTAGTTCAACAGAAGTGGCGAGCATTCTCTACGGAAAAGTCGACGGTGATTGATAAGGAGGTAGTAAAGCTGCTGAACGCAGGATTCATCCGAGAAGTTCAATACCCCACTTGGTTGGCCAACCCCGTCTTAGTCCACAAGCCCAACGGAGACTGGCACATGTGTATTGATTTCACTAACTTGAATGACGCTTGTCCTAAGGACTGTTATCCGCTCCCTCGGATTGATCAGTTGGTCGATAAAGCGGCAGGGTACGCATATTTGAGTTCCCTTGACGCCAATTCTGGATATCATCAAATTCCTATGGCCAAGGAAGATGAGGAAAAGATGGCATTTATAACTCCGAAGGCCACCTACTGCTACACGGCAATGCCGTTTGTCTTAAAGAATGCAGGGGCGACCTTCCAGCGTATGGCCAACAAAGTGTTTGAAAAGCAAATTGGGAGAAATGTAGAAGCGTACGTAGATGATGTATTGGTCAAGAGCAGAAGTTTTAGTGACCATCTGGCCGATTTGCAGGAAGTGTTTGATACACTGAGAAAGTACCAGATAAAGTTGAACCCCCGCAAGTGCGCGTTTGTATTCCAAACGGGAAAATTCTTGGGGTATGTGGTAAGCCAAAAGGGCATCCAGCCGAACCCGTCAAAGATTAAGGCTATCCATGATATGGTATCACCGCGAACCCTCCAGGAAGTTCAGAGGTTAGCAGGACGCGTCATTGCTTTGGGGCGGTTCATCTCTAAGCAGGGCGAGAAGTGCTTGCCGTTCTTTAAAGTCATACGCAAGAAAGCTTCTTTCGGATGGACACAAGAGTGCGAAGAGGCATTCGTGGGTTTGAAAACATACTTGTCGTCCAACTTGGTACTAACACGACCGGAGCCGGGCGACACCCTATTCTTGTACCTCGGCGTCGCGGATGAAGTGGTCAGTGCCGTTTTGGTCCGGGAGGATAATCACGCCCACCGCCCCGTGTTCTTTGTTTGCCATGTGTTAAAAGATGCCGAGGTGCGATACACCCACATTGAAAAGGTGGCATTCGCCCTGCTACAGTCCACACGAAAGATGGACAGGTACTTCCAGGCCCATCCAGTCATCGTGCTCACGGATCAGCCTTTGAGAAGAATTCTTAGGAAACCAGAATCCTCGGGGAGGATGTTGATTTGGTCAATTGAGCTTGAACAATATGGATTACAATACAAAGCTCGGCCATCCGTAAAAACTCAGGTTTTGGCAGATTTTATCGCCGAGTGTACATTTACTGTGGACAAGGCGGCGGAGCCGCTCGAAAAGAAAGAAAGTGATGCAAAGGTCCCACCCTCAGTGGCCCCGCGGACATATGGGTCATCTATGTAGATGGCGCCAAAAATCAGGAGCTGGCGGGAGCTGGCATATACATGATCGGGCCACATAATGTGCAGGTGCGACACGCCATTAGAATCCTGCAGCCATTGTCCAACAACGCAGCAGAGTATGAAGCATTATTGGCGGGGCTTAGAATAGGAAGAAGCCTCTTCGCTAAAACTGAAAATGACCTGGTAGTAGGATCCCCACGATTGAGAATACGAGGGGACTCCAAGTTGATAATTGATCAAGTCTTGGGACATTCCCAAGCTAGAGAACCGATCATGGCGCAATACCTCTCGAAAGTGAAAAGGGAATTGGCAGAAATGGAACAAAGCGGCGTGTGTGTTACTTTCGAACGCATTCCGCGGGAGGACAATACAGAGGCGGATAATCTTGCAAAGGTGGCAGCTAATCAGGAGGCTGTCATACCAGAAGACGTGCACTATGAGGAAAGGTCATTACCGTCCTTCATGGAGGAACAACTGTCGCTATGTGTGTAGGAGATTGAAAAAGACTAGAGGGTCCCTATGATAAATATTTTGAAGCACGACGAGCTGCCCAACGACAATACAGAGAAGAAAAAAGTGCTGAAGCAAGCGGCAAGGTGCACTTATTATGATGGGGAGTTAATTCGGAGATGTTTCTCGCACCCAGCCGCAAAATGTATAACGAAACAAGAAGGCCTCCATACCCTGCGCGAGATTCATGAAGGCATCTGCAGTATGCACGTGTCGGGTGGTACCATGGCCATGCAGGTGTTTCGGTCAGGATTCTATTGGCCCACTATTCGTAGGTATTGTAACAACTTTGTGCAATCATGCCATAAGTGTCAAGAATTTGCCAAAATCTCTCGACGACCCGCCACTGAAATATCTCAGATCGTGGCACCTTCTCCTTTTGCCAAGTGGGGAATCGATATTTTAGGCCCTTTTCCAAAGGCCAGGTCTCAACTGAAATTTGTAATTGTGGCAGTGGACTACTTTACCAAATGGGCAGAAGTGGAAGCGGTAGCCAGTATTACGACGGAGAAGGTATGGCACTTCTTTAAGCACCAAGTGATCATGCGTTTCGGGGTACCTCGCGTGCTAGTTAGCGACAATGGGGCACAGTTTACCAGCCGCTTCTTCAAAGAACAATGTGGTGAATTCCAGATCGAGCAGAGGTTCTCCTCTGTGGCGCATCCTCAGACTAACGGCCAGGCGGAGGTAACCAACCAAAGCATACTGAGCGGTATTAAGAAAAATCTTGAGGGGTCGAAAAAGAAGTGGCCAGATGAGCTACCCTATGTAATGTGGGCTTACCGCATGACCGTCAAAATTAGTACGGGGGAAACGCCCTTTGCGATGGCATTTGGTACCGAAGCAGTAACGCCTGTCAAAATTGGCACCCTGAGCTTAAGGGTGGAATATTTCAAGGAGGAGCTAAACGAGGAAAGGTTACGTGCTAACCTTGATATGCTGCCTGAGGCGGGCGAGGAAGCCCTCGTGAAAATAATGCATTACAAAAGAAGAATGGCGCGATATCACAATAGACATGTTAAGGAGCGGCTGCTCAAGGCGGGAGACCTCGTGCTCAGGGACAAACGAGCAGCGGGCCAACGAATGTGGAAACTTAGCTCAAACTGGGAGGGCCCGAACCACGTCACTCGTGTTATCGGAAAGGGAGCGTATCACCTCGAAACGCTTGACGGTACTCCCTTACCTAACTCTTGGAATATTGCTCGATTAAAATTATATCATGCTAGAATTTGATATGTTGTTGAATTGGTCTTGAAATTGAAATTGAATTGGTCTAGAAATTGAAATTGAATTGGTCTTGAAATAGAAATTGAAATAATTAAAAGTGACATGCCGTTGGGCATGGTCTAGAAATTAAAAGTGACATGCCGTTGGGCATGGTCTAGAAATTAAAAGGGACATGCCGTTGGGCATGGTCTAGAAATTAAAAGTGACATGCAATTTGGGCATGGTCTAGAAATTAAAAGTGACATGCCGTTCGGCATGGTTTAGAAATTAAAAGTGACATGCCGTTGGGCATGGTCTAGAAATTAAAAGGCACATGCCGTTGGGCATGATCTAGAAATTAAAAGGCACATGCCGTTGGGCATGGTCTAGAAATTAAAAGTGACATGCCGTTGGGCATGGTCTAGAAATTAAAAGTGACATGCCGTTGGGCATGGTCTAGAAATTAAAAGTGACATGCCGGTGGGCATGGTCTAGAAAATAAAAGTGACATGCCGTTGGGCATGGTCTAGAAATTAAAAGGGACATGCCGTTGGGCATGGTCTAGAAATTAAAAGTGACATGCCGGTGGGCATGGTCTAGAAAATAAAAGTGATGCCGTTGGGCATGGTCTAGAAATTAAAAGGGACATGCCGTTGGGCATGGTCTAGAAATTAAAAGTGACATGCCGGTGGGCATGGTCTAGAAAATAAAAGTGACATGCCGTTGGGCATGGTCTAGAAATTAAAAGGGACATGCCGGTGGGCATGGTCTAAAAATTGAAATGTGACATGCCGGTGGGCATGGTCTACAAATTAAAAGGGACATGCCGGTGGGCATGGTCCAGAAATTGAAATGCGACATGCCGTTGGGCATGGTCTAGAAATTGAAATAATGAAATGTGACATGCCGTTGGGCATGGTCTAACAATTGTTGTGGAAATATTTTTTGTTCCTTGTTGGTTGTCTGTGTAATGTGTAGATAACAAGGAAAGGAGGATGTCGGGGGTGAAAAGTCCTAGCCTTGGGGCAGAACGGGCTAATGCAGATGGGTCGTCAGGACGAGGCACGCCCCGGCGATCCTGGAAATATATGGTGCTGGAAGTGAAAAATTCTGGCCTTGTGAGGCCGGCCTTGATCAGACGGCTCGCTAAGATGAGACACGCTCCAGCACTGTCAGGAGTGAAAATCCTATCCTGGGGAAACCCAGAGAGGGCACGCCCCGACTCCCCTGGGGGTGTAAAGTCCTATCCTTGTGACAGCCCGTGCTCACATAGGCGGATGATCATTAAGTGAGGCACGACCCTAGGGAAGATAAAAACTCCACCTCGCAAGTGAAAATCCTATCCTTACGAGGGTAGCGCTAACATAGGCTCATCGTAAAGAAGGGGCACGTTCCGAGGTGCGAGGGCAACGCTGAGGAAGTGAAAAGTCCTATCCTCGTGATGGCTGGCCCTGATCAGGCGGCGCACTGATAGGGGGCACTTCCCGGCCAATTGAAGAAATGCAGGAAGTCACGGTACCCCAGCTAGTAACCGGAAGGGACAAACCCGGCAAAGTTTGGCTGGAAGAGTACGTGACACGAGCGACATCAGGCGGAATCGCGTCAAGTGAGTTGGGGAAATACGCGCCCACACCCCAAGGTAATTAAGATATTTTAGTAGATGTCGCTACTAATGTAAATAATAAGTGAAAATGTGCAGAAAATTCGGCACAAGCGATATCTCGGAAGGATCGCGCTAGGAAAGTGAGGAGCGCGTGCGGCAATGGCCCAAGGTAACTAAGGCTTTTTCAGGAATGTGTCGCTACTAACAAAAGTTATAAGTAAAATGTGCAGAAAATTTAGTAAACTGTCAAAGTGATGGAACACTTGGAAAATAATGACGCCGCGGAGAAGCAGAGCTTCTAAAGGGGAGATCCAGTCGTCTCAAGCATAGTATGAGATAATGGTAAGGAGCGGATCTACCCTATTGCGCGGAGAGAAATGCGCGACGATATGGCGTGTTGTGACCTCGCAAGGGAAGCTCGAAGGCGCAGGCCACATCAGTGCAACGGTGGCAAGCCGGCTTTGATAGAAGGGCTAACGAAAGTAAAGTGAGAAAGATCATCGATAAAGTAAAACGATGGCAAATTGCGCAAACTGTTTGTTCAAGAGGGGATACTTGTTTAAACAAAAGGCCCCAAAAACACAAAAAAGGACAAAGAAGTCGAGGCGCCTGATGGACCAAAAGAGAAGTGACATTTACGGCATGGGCATGCTGCTATCCCCCTCGCTATGCCGTGGCCTCTTCTCTTGACGGTAGCCCTCTTCCGTGAGGAACCCAGACTTTTGCTTGAAGAGGCGGATGATGGCATCAGCGTCGAAGAAGTGGCGGCCGTGACGCTCAATGAAACAGTCGGCCATGAGGCCTGCAGTTTATTCCATAAACCATTTACACTTGTCCGCCGTTTCCTCCGTAAGAGTGGCATTCTTACTTTGCTCCGCTTGAAGGGCGGCATCCCCTGCGGTCTGGTGTCCTTTGGCCTCTTCCAACTCTTTCCTCACAACTCCCAAACTGGCTTCCACACATTGTCGCTCTTCAACACTCTTCCTCAGCTCCTCTTGAGTTTTATGAAGTTCCCTTTGGTACTTGCTGATTTCTTCCAAGAGCTGGTGATTAGTGTTGCGCCATTCCTGGGAGGAAGATTGGAGAGAGCTCATTCGTCTCGTCACATTCCTAGACCAGTAATGGAAACCCTGAAAGCTAGACAACAGCTGGGTCCTTATCTACTGCAGTTGCTCGCCCTCGGCAACAGAGAGGAAGGCCTGCTCCTCCTCCTCAACCGACATCAGATGCCCTGCCAGATAGGCGGATGTCGCTAGGGAGCTGTCGCCCCCAATGCTGGGAACCCGCGCTGCCGAATGTTGCTTAAATCAACTTGATGGGTGGCGGCTCCGCTAGAAAGTATAGTGCTTAGGTCAGCCACCATGCGCGGAGTGTCCACCGGGGGAAGAGAGGGAGAGACTGTCTGAACAGCAGTAGGAATGAAGAAGACATCAGGAGGGGACGGAGGGGAACGATTAGATGGTCCAGCGTCAATATTGAAACCGCTGGTTGGTAGGGAAGGAAAGTCCTCCTCTGCAAGATCCTCCAGGAAGTCCAAGGGATTGCCAGGTGGAGGAGATGACGCGGCAAAAGAAGAGTGAAGCGGGGCAGAGGTAGCCCCATTCCCTGCCAGACCAGAGCCTTGATGACCCGCCAAGGGGCCGGTATTGGTGACGCCGCCTTACCTCTCCTGACCAGCGGCAAAGTCATTCGCTGAAGCTGAGTCCTCATTAAGACGCGGTCACTTGGGGTCAAGAATACCCGACAAATCCATGCCGTCGCGCGAAGGAGTGGCAGAAAAGGCAACAGCAGCGGTATCCTACGTGCAAAAGAAATAGGGGAATTAAGAAACAGACACAAAATATATAGATGGAGAAACTTTTGTGAAAAAACCACCTGAACAGGGGGACGGGTAGGAGCGATAACGCGAAGGCGGAGAGTTCTTTTCTTCTTTCTTGCAAAGGGAGGACGAGAAGATGACGCTCGAGTAGGAACAACACTAGGGGAGGAAATTGGCTCAGCAGTTGATGTGGCAGTAGCCTCCGCTCGAGGAAGAGAAGAGGAATCAGGTGCAGAAGTGGACGCATGCGTGGTGTCAGTAACGACACCAGCCGAGGTGGCAGAAAGAGCCTTTTTTCTCTCTTCTGCTGAGCTCTTCTCTCTCTTTTCTTGATGCAGTCAGGTTTCTACCCGGCGGGAGGATCTGTAGAAATAAGAAATGAATGTTAGAGTTAGTATTGGCATGGAACAGTGAACAAAGGGACGATGCTCACTTTGAATGCAATTCTGGATGTCGCCCCGGCACGTGAGTTCGCGAGTGCGAACACCGGGAATCCCTGACAGGTTGAGCAGCTTGTCCAGCCAGCCTTGGTCAACTGGTCCTAACTTTGGCCTGCCACCCCAGGCAGCGTCTCTGACGACGAGATTGAACCCGCTCCACCACAAAGGTTGGGGCAGATTGATGATGAAGAATCCTTTCTTCCAAGCATCAATAGAAGATTCAAGGAATAACAGCTTCCAGGTAAAGGGGCTTAGAGCTTCAACATCATAGCGAGGCGATATCGCTATGATGCCGTTGTTATGGTGGTACAATTGAAAAAGGGAGCGAAGTAACAACAAGGAAGGAGATTCATTCCCTATATATCTACAGAAGGCTATAAAAGCATAAATGCCATAATAGGCGTTTGGACTCAATTGGGCAGCATTCAGATAAAATTCAGAGAACAACTCGGCAATTAAGGGACCTAGAGGCAACCGAAAACCATAATGAAACATTTTGGCATAAAGAACCCTACGGTTGCCAGGTAATTTTCTATTAAGGTGAAGGGACTTTGGGCCAACTTCAGTAGAATACCCCTCTAGCTGGTCGAGAGTAGCATTATAGCTCTGCAGGCGCCGTCGAAGGACGGCGGTGGAAGCAATGGTGGAAACAGTAGTATCAATATCCCCCTCCCCAGCAGATCGGGGATAGCGGCAATTACGAGCCATGTGCAAGGTTAAAAGAACGATAGAGAGGAAGGTACTTGTGGTGAGAAGAAGATCAAAGCACCCGGGCGGCGGCGGATCGTAGGAGGAAGAAGAGGAATTGTCTTTTCTTTCTTTTCGTTTTTCAAAAGAGAAAGGTAACAAAAGATAAAGAGAAAGCACGTGGGGGTTTTATAACCCTAAGGACTAAAGGGAACGACGGGTCAAGTGATCGTAGTGTGTGATGTGTCAAGGGCAAAGAGACCCGGGAAGCGGGTACAACCCCTGAGGAGTGAAAAGACATGCTCAGCCAGTCTTTTAGCGTTCCCCTTTGATGACACGTGGGTTCAAAGCATCATGAATGTCTCCCTCGTATCAAATAAAAGGAGTCAGAGCATTAAATGCTCTGAAAATGGCGCAGTCAAACCCGGCGCAAAGGAGCGGCAAGATGTAATGCCACGGCATGCAAGAGGCAAAGTGCGAAGAAAATGTAGTCAAGCGGCATGTGATAAAGGGCGACATCGCTAAGAAGCACGCATTATTTGGTCAATATTACAGGATCTGTTAATTATTACAAGCAAGGAGGCGACGTCAAAGTCCAAATGGGAAAAATAATACAACAAAGGAGTAAGTAAAGAAGCGACACCAGCAATCAAGCGGCATCAAATGGGCCATTCCCAGGCACTGATCCACTACTCCTCTTCGGAGGAGAGAAAACCCTCTTGGTTCTCGTCAATCTCTTTCATCCTGGCGGAGGCATACCTGGCGACCTCAGCGGGGTTAGCGGACCTGCCGCAGTGCTGATCTGTCACACCGGCGATAAAGGCTTGTTCAGTCTTCCTCTTCCACCAGGTCACCTTTTTGAAAGCTTTCGATAGGTCCGTATCATGGGAGGATACCTCCTCAAGAAGGAATGAGTTCTTCTTCCTCTCTGCCACTAACTCACCCTCTAAAGCTTCAACCTGAGCTTTTCCTTTAGATCTTTCCCGAGAAAGGTCAGCGCGGCACTCGCGCAGTTCGGCCTGAGCGCGTTTGTGGAGTCGCGACAGCTCCTCTACCTTTGCTAGGGCACCCGAGTTTTGAGATTGTGTAGCACGAGCCTTGATGAAGTAATGAAGTTATCGAAAGGCAGCAAGGCAGTTGTTCATGACGCGCACATACTGAACTTCGGGAGGAAGTTGCAGTAGCCTACTCTCCTCCTCGGAGGCGCGAAACATCTCGCAAGCTAAGATAGCCGTGGGCTGATCTTGCGATAAGGGGTCTGATATACCTAGGGCACGGAACCCGTCATTCCTAAATTTCGACAGATTCAGCCGGTGAGAGGAGGCCCCTTGAGGCCCGTCACGGGAAAGATCAACAATAAAGCAAGGGGCAGAGATACCGCCTGAGCCCCTGATGTCTCGAATTGAAGTAAGGAACAACGGGCAAGGGCACTTCAGGGGAGAGTGAGAAGAACCAGGTCCGCTTGGGACTGAGGGACGCACGTCAGGAATACAAGGGCCAATGGGCGAGTGTGGACGCTCCATGACAGGAGTGGAATCTGCAGCGGATGGCAGCATCATCACGGCAGAAGAGGTCTTGTTGGGGGCAGCCAGCCCCAGAGTCAAGGAAGTGTCACCCAGTGAAGCAGCACCCTCCATAGTGGTATCAGGAGAAGCGGCAGTCTGGGAAGCGACGGTAGTTGCGGCAGGAGATTGAGCAGCCATCTTGGTCACTTGAGCTTCGCTTGCTTCCCTTAGTTTCTTTCGTTGAGCTGAGGAAGCCAGGCGCAGGCTCAGTTCCTTATCCATGTCCTCCATGTCCTCGACTCCGTAGGAGAAAATCTTTATCTCAGTCACTGGCAAACCAGACCCGGACCTCTTCTTCTGACTGGGTAACCAGTTTTCCACGAAGCGGGAAGTACGGAAGGAGGAACCGCTTTCCCTGGAAAGAATCTCATCTAAAGCTCTTTTCTTTATGGGCATACAGTGATCAGCTCGAGCCCCAGTGGAAGTAGAGGGAGAAGTCGTTGAAGGGGTCACCTTCGGAGAGCGGTCGAGCGATGGTCTCCCCTGCGAAAAGTTATGTTAGTAAACAAGGGGTAAGTAAGGCAGCGGCGAAGCTCAAAAGCTCACCTATGGTACACTCAGCTAAAGGCCTGTACAAGGCAAAGTTTCGGATCTGGAAAGAGTACTCCATCTCCAGTAAGGCGTTGGCCTGATCCAACTCTTCCCTAGACAGAGGTGCTGGCCTCGCCCAATCAACCACTTCCAGGTTGAAATCAGGACGCCACAGGCGAGAGGGTAATTCGACAACGAAGAAATCGCTCTTCCAGTTTTTGACGTTCCCCTCAAATCCTCAAAATTTCTGCCAAAAAGGCCTCACTAGAGCATCATCCCATCTTGGAATAATATTAATGAAGCCGTCGCGAAAAACCAGAGTTAAGAACTTGCGAAATAAAGCGACAGAGGGAGCAAGAATATCTTTTAATTCGCAAGCACGAAGGAAGGCGTAGATGCAACTCCATGAGGAAGGGGTAATCTGCGCAGGGTTAAGCCCGTGCTCACGCAACACACGCTCTAGCGTGTCATGAACTGGGAGGCGGAACCCATATTGAAACATCTTAAAATAAAGAATCCTATGAGTTTTCCAGAGCCAGCTATGAAGCCTCATAGTGTCAGAAGGAATAGTGGGGCGATAGCCGCAGGGGAAGGTAATATTATTGCTTTCCAGTTCGAGGCATAAGACAGTAGGGCAAGTAAAGATGCTAGGGGTGTTTTCAAGCTCGGGATATCGAGAAATTGGCCTAGGGGTAGCTAAAGAGCTAGATTGAGATCTCGTGCGAGGCATGATAAATAAAGCAGCAAAGGAAAATCAAAAACAAGATCGAACAGAATACCTTGAAAGAGAGAAGACTGAAATTAATAGGTGAGTCATTTGGATGCGAACGAGAGAATTTCCTCGGAGCTAGCGAATAAACGAAGAGAGTTCTGAAGTATAAAAAGGAGTAAAAAGGTACGAAGAAGGAGTGTTTTTCCTTTTAAAATAGACGGTGGAAAAGTCAGACAGAAGGGCAACCTATCACATCAAGACACGTACGGGGCAAATGGGACATGTGGAAAGACCCTGACAGAAACTTAAAGTCAAGCGCTCGCCTCGAATGTCGTAAAAGAAATACTCGTTAATTACAAGAAACCCCACAAAGATGATCGTATGAAGCGGTAATTGGCTGACCAGCAGTAGTTATCCTATGGGGCGGCGATTATAACAAAAGCGAAAAGAAAAAGGCAAACGACATTTTGTTTCATTTCATTATATTTTATTCATTAAAAGAGAAAGCCAGCGGCATCTACAATAAGTGCGACATCATCAGTCTTCATCCACCCAGTGTATGTCATAGACGTAATCATAATCTTCCGGAGACGATGGCGACCCACTGTTATAGAAAGGAAAGGGCTCGCCAATCTCGAAAGGTCTTTTACCAAGCCCAGTCGCGGAACCTGTCGTAGGGGCAGTTTCTTCCTTTGAAGCGGCGTGGGAGTTTTCCTCCAGGATCGGGGTGACCAGTCCTGTGGCGGCATCTCCTGTGGCGGCATCTTGCATAGAAGTCCTGTCCTTGGAAAAAGGACAAGGGACGGATGGTGACGCTTCATCCTTTTGCCGCAGCGAAAGGTAGTGAGGTTCAAAGTCGGCAAAGAAGGATTCGAAAGATTGTTTCTTTGTTTTCTTCAATCTCTTGCGACCCCGGCACTTTATGGAATGTCTGGCAGGCCTCTAGGGGGTGAGAGTGGAGGATTGTCGGAGTCAGGAGAAGTTGGAGGGGTCGGAGGAGAATCGCGAGCGGCAGTATACAAAAAACGAGAGTCAGCCATGGAAATATCAGTAAGAGTGAGAAGAAAAAAGGAAAAAGATGAACAGAGAAAGAAAGGAAGAGCCCCATTATATAGCCGAGGTGAGGAGGCGTGCCTGCCTTTTCGCGTATTATCGAGGACAGTTAATGCTATCAGAGATAACGTCTGTTGGGGGGGAAAGATCTGACTCCGCAACTGTCAAAAGTCTGCACCAGCCAGAAGGCACCGAAATCATTGCCCAATCCGTTAACACTGAAAAACGGCGCAAAATATATTCAGAACGGATGCGGTATGGGAAAATCGTCATTATGAGCCAGGTAGGCAAATAAAGTTACGGGTTCCCAAGGGACACCAAGTTCACAATAAGTGAGAATAAAAGTTGTTTTCTAAGAAAGACGATATGAGAAAGAAGAAAAACATTCACAGCGCAGCAAGTGAATAAGGAAAAGCATATTTATTTACTTAAAGGGCTCAGCGGCCCGAGATTACAAAAAGGTCTAACGGCCTGAAGTTACAAAAGGTGGCCCCAGAGGAGCATAGAAAGGCACGCCAAGAGGATCCCCATCGCTGGTCAGGCATTCGACCCAGCGTCATCATCTTCCCACTCCAGGAAAGGAATTTCCCTCAGGGCATCCGCAAGAGCCGTCAGTTCAGAGGAATAGGCCCTCATGCCCTTCAGGCAGCATCCCAGCAAGTCCTTTCTATGCTGTAGCGTTGACATCAGCAGCTGAATTTGAGAAACAACCACTGACAGCTTCACCGCTTTCTCCACGGGACTGAAATCCTCCAAGGTAACAGTAGCCTGTCTAGCTTGCAGAGAAGTCAGCATCCCCTGGAGCTCCAGTATATCCTCCGAGGTCTTAACGCTCAGCGAACCCAGGAAATCGGTGTCTGCCTGAGTTAGGTTCCTCAGGGCATAGGTTTTGGAGAGCAGGAAGTTTTTGGTGACTTCGTCCATGAAAAGAAGAGAGATAAGGAAACTTGAAGAGAGAGGTGAAAAGGCTGTGAGAGTTATGAAGCAAGTGTAAAATGAAAGACCTATTTATAGACTTCGGAAAAAGGCATTTTGAAGATATATCTTTATCGATTCTCGAGCCCTCATTAGGGCAGAAACCTTTGAAGGGGCAGGACCGGAGACGCGGTGATAGCCCTTGGTAAACACTCGAGCTAGTTTTCGTTTGGGCATATGATAACTATCGATACCACAAAAGCGGCATCTCCACTACCCCGCCGGGTGACCCGGCCAGCATACTGTACCCGCCGCGGGAGACGAGACCATGTTCTTACCGCCCTTAGTCTAGCGACCGACTCTGGGATGGTCGACATCAGCGGGGGGGCTCTCATGCGGCATCCACACGACGACATCCCATCCCAGGTCATCCATGACGTCACTCCATATGACGTCATCCCGCATGACGTCACTCAAGGCCACCCCAGCGACATCTATCACCCTAGCGACACCTACCAGGGATTATTCCCACCCCCTGCCGATACACTCCTTCATTGTTCTATAAATACCCCCACATTTTTCAGACAAGAGGGTAAGCCTAAGATAACGTACTGAACCCCTACCATTTTGGCTATTGACACTGACTTTGGCATCGGAGTGTTTACGCCAGAGACCCCCTCCGACGCTTTGTAGGTGACGAAGACCCAGTACAGTGTTCCCAACCAGCCCAGATTAGGCCGATCCTGCTCAGTATCCCCCGAACTCTTATCAGTGCATCTTGCCCGCGAGACGTTCCAACATTTGGTCGATGAAGGGAAAGGAAAAATGATCTTTCCTGGTGGCAGCATTCAAGCGGCGGTAGTCGATGCACACACACCACCCATTCTGGATTCGGATGGGGATAGATTCGCCGTCTTGCCCAATGGTAATGATGATACCAGTTTTCTTCGGCACGACCTGGATCGGACTGACCCAGGGACTATCAGAGATGGGATAGATAACTCCCGCATCAAGTAATTTCAGCACTTCTTTCCTGACCACCTCCATCATGGGTGGATTCAATCGGCGCTGTGGATGGCGTATAGTCTTGCTAGCGTCTTCGAAGTGGATGCGATGAGTGCATAGCGCTGGTGACAGGCCCTTGATATCTGCGATGGTCCAGCCTATGGCTTGTCTGAATTCCTTCAACAAGGAAATCAGCTCAGACTCTTCAGGGTTGTTAAGCTTGTTGGAGATAATTACAGGCAGAGAGTCATCGGGGCCGAGATAAGCATATTTCAGGTGGGAAAGCAGTGGTTTCAGATCGAGGGCAATTAGGAGACACCATTGCAGGCTTATGTGGAATAATAGTGCATTCTTCTAGGGTAGCGACGACAGAATGCAGCTCAGGGGGTGTGGAAAGCGTCGAGGCCACGACATCTAAAAGAGTTGGCGTCAAACTTCTGTCAAGGGCAAATTGTAAAGGGTCAGTAGAATGAAGTTCAGAAAGTTCTTCAATAGAAGGGTCAATGACATCAATATAGTTAACACTGGAAAATTCAGAGGGGTATCGCATGGCCTCCAGGGTGATGGTTGCGTCGTGAACATCAATCTTTGCTCAGGCAGTGGCCAGAATGGGTCGGCCTAGAAGAACATCAGTTGACTTGGTGGAGTCCTCATTTTCCATGGCAATTACATAAAAATCAGCTGGGAATAGGAATTCGCCCACTTGGACCAAGACATCTGTGATGAGCCCCTCGGGGTAGATGACAGAATGATCAGCAAGTTGAATGGCGAGATTGGTAGGTCGGAGAGGTTCAAGCCCAAGACTGTTATAGATGATCAAGGGCATGACATTAATTCCTGCCCCCAAATCGCACATGGCTTTCCCGATGTCGATTGTACCGATTCGGCAGGGGATGATGAACATTCCTTGATCCTTGCATTTCGGGGGGATCTTTCTCTGGATATGGTCAGAAGCGTTAGCACCTACGCTGATCTTGTTAACTTCAGCTAATTTACTCTTGTTCGTGCACAACTGTTTCAGGAACTTGGCGTAGCGAGGCACATTCTTTACTGCTTGGAGGAGAGGGATATTTACAACCACTTTACTGAACATGTCGAAGATCTCGCGATCTTTCTTATCTTTCTTGGTCTTGACCAATATTTGGGGAAATGGGGGCTTGAGAATCTTGTGAATGTATTCTTGGGTGAATTCGGGTGGATTGGGGTCATTCCTCAGTGAACCTATGGGAGAGCGGATTCTGTCTTCCATCACCTCGACAAGCTTGGGCACTTTCGGGCTCTTTGACTCTAGGTTTTGGCTTGAGTTTGAACTCGGGCGAGTTTTCAATATCAGGGGTCGGATGTGTCGGAGGTGTCGAGGTCGTTCCACTTCAAAGAGTCACCGCACAGACATTGTGCTTTGGATTGGTTTTGGTTTGGGGTGGAAATCTCCCTTGATTCTTCAATTCCTTCATTTCCTCCATCATTGTACTCATTTGCTTCCAAAGCTCCTCAATCCCTTTTTGTTGTTCTGGATTAGAAACTGGTGTTGGATTCGGGGGCACGATGAAAGTCTGATCTTGAGGCGGTTGGCGTTGATACTGATTATACTAGGGTCGGGGTCTGAAATTCTGCATATTGAGAGGAGGGGGATGATTTCCGTAAGGATGCTATGGTTGGCTAGGTCCCGATGGCTGAGGGTTTGGAACCCATCCTGGATTCGTCTGTTTCCAACCTTGGTTATAGTTTTGGCCGTAGGGGGCTTGATTGTACTGACCAGCAACGTTCACTTGGATTTCGTCTGGGATATGGGGGCATGCATTTGTGGGGTGGTCCACAAAATTACAGATTTGACAGGCCTTGACTGCTGCGGACTGTCCTGTCATGAAATTCTGAAACATTCTCGTGAGAGAGGTAGGTTGGTTCTGTAATGCTGCAACTTGGGCGTCTTGGCCTTGACTGTTGCCAACCTCTGTTGTGGCATTCTTGTCCATGAGTTCGATGGTGGCCTTTGAGGCAGCTGGCGTGAGGGCAGTGAGAGAGCCATTGGCAGTAGCGTTGAGAAGGGCCTTGTCATGAGCGTTGAGGCCTTCACAGAAATACTGAATAAGGGCATGCTTGCTGAGATTGTGCGAGGGGCACATAGACTACATCTTGAGATGTCTTTCATAATACTGGGCCAGATCCTCTTCTTTCCACTGGATTATGGATACAAGTTGCTTATGCGTGGTATTGGCGATAGACGCTGGATAGTACTTCCCGGTGAAGATCTTGTACATTTCCGTCCAAGAGTGGATGGATCTTAGCGGAAGGTCATAATAACAGTCGAGAGCATCATCTTTGAGTGACCATATAAAAGTGCGTAGCTTTGCTTGCTCGATGCTAACATTGGGAGGTTTCATGGCCTCGCAGATTGAGTGAAGCTGTTGAAGGTGACGAAGGGCACTTTCTTTGGGGATACCTCGAAAGGTGCATAACGGCTGATTTGAGTGTCCAATCATGAGGGACAACAGGCCAAACAATATAACTGCTCGACATGTCAGGGGCTGCATTGAGGTGATCTATGGACTGCTGGTTTGGAGGAGGTGGTGGTGGGTCTTCAGGACGCGCATGATCACTCTGGTATTCCATGGCTGGGATATCAAGGAAGGCGGCTGGAGGGTTTTCGGGACCTCGATGTAGATAAGCTAGGTTTTGATAGAACTGATGGGCTGGGTCGGCCAAATTGGAAGGTTGTCTTTCGAGGGCAGGATGAGGAATTCCTCTACGCTGGGCAAAAGGTCCCCTAGCTTGCCTCTGAAGTTCTTTTTCGGTTTTGGTCAACTCGAGATCTAACGGGAGTAGATCTGGTGCAGATCTCCTGGTCATACAAGTAAAAAGAAATAAATTAGTACCGTTCAATCCCCGGCAATGGCGCCAAAATTTGATCGTCACTCAAATGTAATAATATTTTTTCTGATGCCTAAATGCATAAATAAATGTGTACATGGCAAGATAAGGCCGAACCGCAGCGATTGAAGGAATAATGTATCAATTTTCAATGTATGACGAGGAATAAAAGAAGTCATAAACAAAAGTAACACTGGGGGGTTTTGGTGTTGATTAACGAGTTAATCAATGCAGAAGTGAGACCTAACAAGAAAAACAATTAAAACAGCAAATCGCAAGTAACAAACAATCAAGGGCTCGATTGCAAAAGACAATCGAGGGCAAGATAACAAAAAGTAATTCAAGGGCGAGATAATAAGAAAGATAGCAAAAGAGATAATAATCAGATGGGAATATATCTTAGCAAAAGGTGTTCTCGGGTTGATTTCTAGGTCAGTTAGTCATGGGCACAAAAATATTCCAAACTCATGCACAAACCTTTTTTAGGGACCATGTTTCCACGTAGGTCCCCTACTCACCATCTTAGGTAGAAGCCACCCCCTGTTTCCACATATGAGGTGGCCTTGAAGTTTCGCCGTCCTCCCAGGCATGAATGCGGGGAGGCACTATTCAAAATGCCCATGAAGTGGAGGCAAGACAGATCTAGGGCGTGACATCTTAGTGTGTCAAGCTCACATCACATACCCTAAATGACCGTATACCCCTACACGAATGACCTCTCACGATGTCACCACTAGGTGTCTACTCTAACTCAAGGATTCACATCAGTTATAACCAAGAGAATGATAGTACTCATGCAGAAATATTAATAGTTGATCAAGCCCTTAACAATTCTAAATGAGCATGGGATTAAAATGATAAACAACCGTACGCGACAAGAGAATATATTAAGCACACTTTAGGCCTCTTAACCAAACCTTACAACCCTTGAAACACCCTTTACTAAGAAGATGGGACTTAGCTACTCATAATAAGATATAATCAGTAGATAATAATAAGCATGCAATAAAAGATAATAAAAGGGAAAGGGATTAGAAGAAACCGAGGGATGATTCAATTAATCAAAGGAGAAAAGTTTTGCTCCTTTTCAAAACCAGCGGCTGCTCCAAATACCAAGAGAATAAGATCCCCCAAAAATTAGGGTAAAAGAGTTTTGTGATGTATTAATGTCCTAGGACAACCGTCCTTACAAAAACCCTAAAGCTAAGCTTATATAGCCTAAAAACTAGCTAGGGGACAAAATAGCTAAGGGGAGAGAGGGAGCTAATGGTAGCTTGACAGCATACGTCCTTCTGGAAACACATGGAATACCGTGTGGATCTTTGAAGATTCTTCTCTTTGGCTTTCGATTGAGAGAAGATGCAAAGGTATCGCAGCCGAGAGACAACTCACTGGTCTTGTTAGCGTCATGGGCTCGACAACACCCTCTGATCTTCTAGGCCTTGAAGCTTGGAATCCTCATAATTACTCCAAAAATGCTTCTGCCCCCGAAATAAAGGGCTAGAAAGGGCTCCCGAAAGGGCACTGATATGCAATAAAGGTGGAAATAAGGGTCAAATAGCAGGATCATGCCCCCGAAAGGGCTAGAAAAGAAGGTAAAATCACGGCCATGAAACGTGCTATCAACCCTCAAGCCGAAAAGGGTAACTTGGAGGAACGGGAGTGATGGACTAAGTGTGTGCATGCCAACGGCCACACGCGCATATCCTTGGCCTGCATTAGTTCCATCGACGCCCAAACCCTGGCCCCGACATGGACCTGCGAGCATCACCGAGCTCCAACCCTAGGTCCCGCGAGCATCACAACATGCTAACCCTAGGCGTTGTGAGTGTCAATGAGCCCCACACACACTAAGAGAGGAACTACAAGGCCCTTACTTATGGAGGGTATTCAGAAGTATCCCCACGTAATAAGCCTAGGTATAAATTGCTAGAGATATGCATTTTCACTTGTCTTGAATTTTGTGAGTAAACGCCTTTCAAAGACCAATACACCTTAGGTGTGGATTTTGGAATCTGTAGTCATCTTCTCCAAATGGTTGGGTTGCTTAAGATCTTTCATTAAGAGGGTCAACCTTGGAAGAGAGATCCTCTATACTATTTCGGCAAGGTTGCCTAGGCTTGTTCTTAAGAGGGTTTGTCATAGTAAAGGGTTCAATACATGTTGTGTTTCATCTATTGTCGCACCCCCCTTTTTCATTTTACACGAGCCGGTTCGGGACGGATGTGAGACTTATCTCACATAATGCAATGAAGTCGCCGCCCTATTTATTTCTAGGTTTAGGGAACCTAAAGTCATGGCATAAAAATAGAAAGCTAAGGAAAAAAGGGTCTAAACCCTAGATCGATGGTTCGAGGTCGTATTATGGACTCGGGAAGGTGTTAGGCACCCGAGTCACATCCTAAAAAGTTACCGATTGAAAGAAAGAGGTGTTTAAATAAAATATTTAAAAATAAGTAAATAGGTCCCTTAGAGGAATCGTTGTTTTAGTATTTTTCATTGGACTTATCTCACATAATGCAATGAAGTCGCCACCCTATTTATTTCTAGGTTTAGGGAACCTAAAGTCATGGCATAAAAATAAAAAGCTAAGGCAAAAAGGGTCTAAACCCGAGATCGATGGTTCGGGGTCGTATTATGGACTCGGGAAGGTGTTAGGCACCCTAGTCACATCCTAAAAAGGTTACCGGTTGAAAGAAAGAGGTGTTTAAATAAAAAAATAAAAAATAAGTAAATGGGTCCCTTAGAGGAATCATTGTTTTAGTATTTTTTATTGGTTGGGACTGCTCGGGACTGATTTTTTAACGGAATTAACCGTTTAATCTTCACTAAAGCGGGCACCCTCTTTCATCATCGGGCCATGCGTGATTAAATTTAATTACTAAATGATCTAATCATGCATAAATAATAAGGTACCGATTTAAGAATGCGGAAAAATAAAACCGAGGTGTGGGATCGAAGCCACCAAACACATGCAGTTAATACGAGCAGAAATAAAAACAATTAATCATGGCATTTAAAGCGAGTGATTTAAACAAGTTATTCATGTGAAATTGATTTTAATTCTGATGATTCTAAATGATCATGCATACAAACATGTATATATGTACGGAAAGCGTTGAATAAATAAAAGGGTTAAGAAAAGTGTACTTGCGAGCGTGTATTTGCTTTTACCCTACAAAGTGAGATTATTAGTACGAGTAAAATAAATATCAAGCAAATAAATAAAATGATTAACAATTAAAAAACAAGTAAAATAATTAATTAATTAAGTAAAAGCAAGCAAAAATAATTATTTGATAATTAAATACAAATGATTAATTAATTAAATATTACGAATGAACAAATGATACGAAAATACTTACGGTGGGATGGAAAATGGGCCAACTAGCTGGGCCAAGAGCAGCCCAGGCCAGGCCAGCCCATCAAATGGGCCAAGCTCTCCTTTCTTCCTCACGCTGGCCAGACGCGGCCTAGCTTCCTCTCCCTCACTTGGGCACTAAGCGTCCCTTCTCTTCTCCCTTCTTAGGCCAAGGCAATTTGCTTGGCCCATCAACCAAACAAGCTTCTCTTCTGCACGACCCAAACCAAAATATTTCCCTCCCTTTTGTCAAATAGTGTCACCTTCAACCTAGGTTCGCCGGCGCCACTGCCGGCGACCAAGGTCCGACCAACGGTGATGAAAAATGGAAAATATTTAGAAAGAAATGATCCTCACCTCGACAGCAATCTAAACACATAATCACAACAATTTAATTTCAAAAAAATAATAACCAATTAAATTCAAAACAAAAATTAAATTAATTAAACAAAAGCTTCAAATTTGCCCAAATTGGCCAGCAATTCGACGAAATAAAGCCATGTAATTAATTTAGAACAATAACAGAATTTATTTAAAATCTAAACAACCATTAATTAACTCAAGAATAGAAACAATTAATTAATTGAAATAATTGCATAAAAGTGATTTAAAAAGCAATAACTTAAATAAATTGAAAGCAGCAAAGTAGAGGGAGAGAGCATGAATGAAAAAGGGGGGACTAGAGCATGAATTGGTCCCCTTTTTCCAGTTGTCTTGAGCTTGGTATTTATTAGCGTGGAGGCCACGAGTAAACTTGGAGAGCACGGTGCGCTTGAGTGGTGACGAGGCAGAGAAGTGATGATGAAGTATTGGTTGTGGATGAGGTTGGATGAAAGCTTCTTGATGGGAGCTCGTGATGATGAATCGAAGTCGCCAAGAGCAGCTGGAGGAAAGGTGACAAGGCTGAGGATGAAGATGCATTTATGTGCATTAATGCATATTAATGCGGTACAAGTGAGATATTTTCGGTTCGAGCTACGACATGAGCGAACTCATTTGAAATGAATAAAAGCCCGAACTAAAATTACTAAGATGTAGTAAAATGAAATGAAATAAATAGTAGACATTAAACAAAGAAATGTTTGATCTACGACTCGAGTAAGCTCGCCCGGAACCGATAGAAGTTCGAACGAAAAATAAATGCTATAGCGAAGTAAATTGAACAAAACAAAATGAGATGACACAAAACAAAATAGTAGTAGCTAATTTTGAGTTAAAGAAAAAAAGCGTTCGATCTATGGTCCGAGGAATCTCGCTAAGGACCAATGGAAATTTGAACGAAAAGACAGTAGACAATACAAAAAAACTAAAATGACACGAAATGGAGCAAAATATTAAAATAAATAGCCAAAGATCAAAGATCGATAGAAATTCGATTTAAACAGGTTGATAATGCGATAAACGATAAAAATGTGAAAATGCGTCGAAAATCGAGTAGCAACATCTATCAAGAGCAAAATTGCTCTTCATCTTTTCACCAAATGATCTTACTACTTTTCATCATCAACCTCTCAAAGAGGGTTAGATCCACCTATTGTCTTAAGTTTTGTTTTTTCAATCTTCCTAAAGGAACCAAGCTCGTATCACAACAGTTCTCTAAAAGTGAAGTGTAGAAAATGCTAAGAAAAGAGAAGAAGAAAAGATAACTATTTAAAACCCTAAATTTCTGTATATAATAAAAGCTAAGTCCTAATTGTAGTCCAACTAGGCTTCTTCAAGTGTTCTTTGATGAATTGAACTCGTGACAGCTGAGATCGCACCGACTTAGAGCTTTCCATAAACGCATAAGATATACCTTGGTCTATAAGTCACTAATAGTGAACCTCCATCCTACACAAGACAGGTGCACACTTGGACAAAATACAGCTAATAGTGCGAAATTTCAACAAAAGTCTCGTTTATGTCCTTTTTCTGCAAATAAGAAGCAAGCAAACACTAATCAGTAGAATAATGGCTTAAAATATGCAGAAAAGAGAGAAAAAACATATTTTACTTCCACACTATCAGCAATCCATATCATTCTCCCTACAACAAGGATTGTGAGGCCCGAAAAGTGTATATGGCTAAACAAAGAAGCTGAAAGGGCCTTCGTTTTGGAATTGTTAGATTCGCAAATGTGGAAAATATTGAATTGGTTGTTATAGATGTAAATAACATTATAGTGGGAGCAAGTAATCAAGGGAGGTTTGTGATTTTTTTCAATGGGGAAGAGACCGCACGCCCCGCAACATTGAAATCGGTACCTCTTAATCAGTAGACCACATAAGCTCCCTCTTTAAGGCCTAAACCTAAATTGGACAAAACAACAAGCTCTTCGCAAACACCGACTCACATGGTAACACCAACACCTAGTGGGAATGATGATGCAAAGAAGGAGACAATGGTGAAATTGTCAGATATAATAGAAAATATAGAATTGCTGGATTTGTGCATAGTGGGGACCGTAAGGAGATTAGATTCTATTATGGCCATTGAGGAGATGCTGAAATCCTCATAGTTCCCTTGCAAGGTGGTCCATTTGGGAGGATTGAATATTTTTCTGGAATTCGACTCTTGGGATCACAAAAGCTATTCCATAGAAAACCGTAAACAAGTACTTGAGGTTTATTTATCGAGGTGATTCCTTGGTATGACGATGTCCACTCTTTAGGGTGACTTGTATGGCTCCGCTACTTTGGAATACCAGTTTCGACTTGGGGCTCGAACACCTTCCGAATAATTGGAGAAAAGTTTGGAACTTTTATGGCCGAGGACTCGACGACGAAAACTAAGAAAAGGTTAGATATCACATGCTTTCTTGTGATGACTAATCAGAAGAATTTTATTAGTGATAAATTGTGTGTTAAATGGGGAAAAATGAGATAGAGGTTCATTGTATTGAGGAACTAGGAGATGAGATAATGCCTCTTGAGGATGAGGATATAGATAATGATTCGTCTACTAGTGAAGATGATGAGGATGGGAAGCAAGTGGAAGCGAGCTCGGTGATTGATTAGAGTCAACGGGACTTATCGAGAGTTAACATGACACTAAGGAACACCCATAGGAAATCAATCTTCTTTAATCAGTTAGAAGATGAGGCATCATCACATGTTTAGAGTTCTTTAAGGGAGGAGGAACCAAGATGGGAGCCTGATTAGGAAATAGAACAAGAGGTGGGAGAATCTTCGAAGATAGGTTTTAAGCTGAACTTCAATAAATTTGCCAAAAAAGATAGCATGGTTAAGTTTACTGGTAAAAACGTGGACGAACATCGTCGTGTTGAGCAGTCTACGACAGGGGTTTCTACTCACATCCCTTAATGTTTAGTCTGATATCGTGGAATATGGTAGGATCCAAGTTCTCCAAAAAAAATATTGTTGAATGATTGGTGTTGATAAGAGTCCGAGATTCGTCAAGTAGGATCGGCCAAAGCGGGGCTGGTTGGGAACACTATTCTGGTTGTCTTCGTCAACTGCAAAGCGCCGGAGGGGGTCTCCGGCGTAAACACTCCGATGCTTAAGTTAGTATGAGTGGTGAAAATGGTAGGGGTTTAGCACGCTGTCTTAGGCTTACCCTCTTGTCGGGAATGGTGGGGGTATTTATAGGCAAAGGAAGGACCTTACCGACAGGGGGTAGGCGATATCTTTGGTAGATGTCGCTTGGGTGCTAGGGAGTGACGTCATGCGAGGTGACGTCATACGGAGTGACGTCATGTGTGACCTGGGATGGGATGACGCCGTGCAGATGTCGCGTGAGAGCCCCCCCGTTGATGTCGACCATCCCAGGGCCGGCCGCTAGGCTTGGGGGCGGTAGGAACAGTGCCATGTCCCCCTTGGTATATACAGTGTTCTGGCCTTGTCGCCAGGTGTGATGGCGGAGATGCCACTAGGGTGGTGTCAATGGTTATCATAAGCCCAACTAAAAATGAGCCCGAGTGTTTAACAAGGGCTACTGCCTCGTCTTCAGTCTTGCCTCTTTAGGGGTTTCTGCATTAATGAGGGCTCGAGAATCGACAAACACGCCTTTTCAGAACATCTTCTCTCTGAGTCTATAAATAGGCCTTTTCTCTACACTTGTTTTCACAATTCTCTCCACCTCTCCTCATTCAATGGACGAAGTTATGATCGTCACTCAAAAGTAATATTTTCTGCTACCAATATGCACAATAAATGTGTATAGGGCAAATCAGAGTCGAACCACAAGGATTAAGGGTAATATTCTATTCATAGTGTATGTCCAGGCCTACACAGTGACAAGTAACACTAGGGGGGTTTGGGCTGGCTAATGAAATTAAACAGCGTGATCTGGAGACTAAAGCTAACAAGTAGACTAAATAAAGTAAAAATTATCTAAAGGCAATAAAACAGTATCACAAGAGGGGTAAATCAGATAATAGGAAAGAGTCTTAGCAAAGGGATTTCGCGGGTTATGTCTAGGCCTAGTTGGCCATCAGCTCAAGGATATTCTACTCTCACGGCGCAGACGTGCTATAGAGGCCAGGTACGCTTAGGCCTCCTGTCTTCCTTCGTAAGAGAAGTCTCGCCCAAGGTACACTTATGGGAGAGACCTTGACGCTCCGTCTTTCCCCAAGGTTCGTTTATGGGGAGATCTAGAGGCCCATGAAGTGGAGGAAGACACGTCTAGGGCAAGACGTTGTCAGATCCACCCTAGTTAACTTCCAGCCTTAACCGGATTGGACCAGCAACCTGATGACTCCGGGCTAGGTGCCTACTAATTCTAACGAAATGGCAGTAATTACAAAGGAAAATACAGTAGTTGATCAGGCTTCTATAGATCCAGTCCAATATGACAATAAAATGGCGAGAGATTAAATACAAACATAAGAGTTTATGAAGAACATTAAGGCTTCACAACTACCCTTGCAACCCTTGGAAAAACCTTCGCTAAGACAAAAGGATCTAGCTACTCATACTCATAATAACATAAATATAAATAGATTCGATAGCAAGCATAAAAGGAAAATGAGAAAATGGGAAGAAAACTATTAAATACCGGCCGAAGCTAAAAAGCTCCGGTGAAAGAGTAAGGCTGGCCGGCGGCTACAGTTTGAAGATGGAGGAACAAATCCCCAAAGAAGACTAAAAAATAGAAAGTATGCTAATTTTTGCCTCCAACCAATATTGCTTACCCTAAAAATCCTAAAGTTATTGTTTATATACAACCCTAAGCTAACTAGAGGACATATCCAGCTAAGGAAAGAAGACAAAATGGGAGGAAAGGGACAACTGGACTGTAAAGCGTGTCCTAGGAAGAATATTCCTAGGACGCTCAAAAGGGATCAGAGAGGAATCTTGCTGGCGTCTCTCTTCGTGCACCCCAAGGAGGATTGAAAGCACTTGTGGCTTCTGATCGAGGGCAAAACGCAGCACCTTTCGGCTTCACAGATAGTCCAGTGCTGGACACGAATGCGCGCATCTAGGGCTCAACTGAGGAAATACGTCTAGGCCGCGACAAAGACTGAGAGACTTCCAAAGCTGCTCAATTCCATCCCAATACATGTGCTTTCTGTCTTTTTCTCCTCCAGGGCTGGATCTAGCAAAAAGTATTGAAAAGAGAGCAAGTTAGTAGCATCAAGGAGGGGAAAACATACAAAATTAGAGAGAAAATATCTAGAAAACACACGCATATCAAACATCCCCACACTGCCCAATGCTCACCCTCGAGCATCAATCAAAACTTAAAACCACCCAAGTCACACACGACACACATCCAACGAGACACAAGAGCAAGGATCCTTAGGATCAGACCAAGCTGTGACACAACAGACCTTGCCTATCGCACACCTGCGTTAAACAAAAAGGATAACAACCCTAGAGATTAAACTTTTCCACATCCAGGCCCAAACAGAAGCAATTCTCACTGGTCGTGATTACACTCGCTCTCATAAGCAAGGGTCATGTGTTTAAATCACTCAAACTAATGCAATGACACAACAGAACACACAATTTGCACATCTATCCGAGTAGTGATCCACATGCATAGGCAATCATTCGATCTAAAAGACTTTGCAATAGGAAAGAAAGAATAGTGAAAGAGGTGGCTAAGGAAGAGATGAGAGATGAAATGAAACCCAGAATGTTTCCTTGGCTGAAAGAAGCAACGTGGTGAGGTAGCGTTCGTCGAGGGCTCCACGGAGGATGAGGGCTAGACAACTGGTACTTCTTCTAGAGAGGGAAGTTCCTTTCTTCGATAATGTGCTGGCAGGTTCTTTGCTCAGGGTCTTTGTTCACTTATGCTCGTGCCTCGATTCTTTATTGTTCTCTTTTTTTTTTTTAAATAAAAAGTTATATCGAGGCCACGAACCTTGGGTGCTTGGATTTCTCATGGCTAGGGCGAGACATTTTTGCTATTACTTTCATTTCTTCATTCTGTTGCTGCTGGCCCTTTTTCCAGCTTTCAGCACTGCGACTACGATGTATCTTCCCCACACTTAGGCTTTGTTGTGTTGTCTAGCCCTCAACATTGCCCTCTTCGAACTCTACCTCACCTACCAAGGAAAAGATGAATGAATCAGCTCAAATGGTTAAGAAGATAAGGTGAGAAGGGGATGTCGGGGTCTAGAGATGGAGAGTAGAGGCGAAAAACAAAGGAGAAGAGAAGCAAAAAGAAATTTTTACAAAGTCTTTTGTCTTTTTGACGCTTTCCTACTACTAATGGTGTCCGCACCTAGAGATATCATGCAAATTTAGTGCTTTGCTAAGCCATGCAACTATTCACACATGAACAAAAATATATCGCTGAGGCTCAATCATGCTCACAAGGTTTAATTTTGATTGCAACTATCCAGACATAGATGTGGACATAAGGGGCAATAGGAAAAGACTACGTGACTAGGCCTAGACTGATAAAAAGGACCTTTTTCATGTGCGCAAGCTAGAAGTGTGTGTCCATGCCTTGGGGGTTTTAAAACAAAACTGGCAGTGCAAAAATATAGCTGGAAAAATCCGAGAAAAAATCCGAGAAAATCCGCATCATGCAGTCATGCAACAAACATGAAAATAAACATACGTTCACACACAAAAATTAAAAAGCAAGCAAAGATAAAGTCCCTCCCCACACTTAGGCTTCGCATTGTCCTCAATGTGAGAAGGGCACAGAAACTCAGAAGTTCAAATTTAAAGAAAAGTACAAAACAGAAATTTAAAACCCTCCACTAGGGTGAAACGATTGTTCAGGGCGGGATTAATAGGGTGGGAGATTGCGGCGCGCAACTTCAGTAGTTAGACCGCGGAGTTCACTAAGGATTGCGTGGAGGAGCCGTTCAAGGGTTGGAGCATTGATGGTCATAGGAGTGACAGCGGGGGCTGGAGTCTCTGCTGGGCGGGAGCTACTAGCTGGGTCTGGAGGGGGCTGAGTAGAAGATTGCGCTCCTGAAGGTCAAAGAAACTTGCCACAGTGCTTTGCTCCATGAACCTGTTCTGTCTAGCTGGTGCAAACTGTACTGAAAGTCAAAACTTTGCGTGAGAGACAAAGGTGCCCCATCCCGTCAAGAGTTCTGAGGTCTAGAAGCGTGGTCGGGACATGGGTTAAAGAGTTATACTTATCAAGATCGAGGCCATGCAAAGTAATGGCAAGCAGAGTGATAAGAGAACCAAAGGTGAGGCCTCGACTATTGTTTTGAATACCAGTGACAGTGGTGGCAACCCAAAAGCCTAAGTTAACTCTGCGTTTTTTATACATACACCATAAAAAGAACAATTCTTGCAACGACAGCTGGCCTGAAGAAGTATGCTTACCTGCAAAGGTAAGGGCCAGATATCGGTGCAAGATGCGCAGGCAAGGATCACTGATTTCATGAGCTTTGGTCGATTTCGGGCTAAAATTGGCATGGGAATTGCTAGTTAGCTCCCGAAACGCCGAATTACTATCAAAGTCATCAGGATAATTTGTTAAAGCAGATGTATATGTATCAAAGCTCAAATCAGAAGCAGTAACAAAACCCAAGGCACAGTTAAATGCATCAATAGACATGGTGGACCATTCATTCATCAACCTAAAACTAACAGCATTCTGGGCAGACAAATCAGGGGCAGACTTGCCCTTGGACATAAAATGCTCAAAGACAGTCCAAAACAAAGTAAAGAACTCTAGGGAGAGCTCAACAAAATTCGGGTGCTCGAGGAAGAACAGCGCTTCCCACCCAATATTGGCAACATACTCCTTAATTTTCGACCCTGCATGCATCTTTTCAAGAAAACCCATATCCAGGCGTGCACAGGGGTGCAAGCCTTTCAAAAGCAACACAGCCAGCCTGTCTAAAGATGGCTTGTCATGAAATTTAACCCAACCAGCAGAAGGGGCAGAAGTCACCTGGGAGGGTCGAGGGGTGGACGCGGAAGACGGGGTCGAGACCTCGACAGAGGGCTTGGCCCTCTTGGCAGGTGAGACTTTGGCTTTCCCTTTGCTGGATGGTGGTGCCTTGCACTTCTGGGTGGTCGGAGTGGATTCAGCCTCCGACGCTGGTGGAGCTTCCGTCGTGGATTTGGGCTCAGGGGCTGGCTCAGCTGGTCTAGACTCAGTTGCCTCTTCGTTGGTGCCCTCGACGTCATCTCCTTCTTCTCCTCCATCGCCACCGACATCCATGGTGTCCTCCTCCTCAACTTGAAGCTCCGGGGCAACCTCAGAACTAGAGGCTTCAGTTTCCCCATCGGGTCCAGAGGTGAGAACCTCTTTCAGAGCCTCCGACACTGTAAGTTCACGTTTGGCCACGGGAGAGACCTTGGCTTTCTTTGGTTGAGAGATTTTGGTGGCGGGGCTAGTCACTGGAACCCTGGATTTTCCGGATTTGGTCATGGGTGAGAGTTGAGGAACGGCAGTGGTGGTGTCGGGCTCCTCTTTAGAGAAATCGACGGCGGTGAACTCGGTGGCCGGAGGTGGTGAGGTGGAAATAGTAGGTGGAGGTAAAGTGGGAGAAAGTGAAGGAGATGGGTTTTCACTATGGGTATTGGAGGAAGAAGAGCCCATGGGGCTATGAGGTGGAGCGTTGGAGCAGGAGCCCGAGGTGTTTCTGTGGGCCACCTTCTTCACTCTTACCATGGTGAAAGGTTGGTGGTGAGGTGAAAAAGGAGAAGAAGGAGGTGGTAGGGATGGTGAGCCGTTTGGGTGAAAGGGAAATATGAGAAAAGTGAGGCTGACAAGGTGTTGTAAACGGGAAGGAGATGGGAAGAGATAGAGACGGATGGAGAGAATCATGCTATCAGACGCGATCCACGTCTGACATGGCGTGGACGTGGCGCATTGGGGTTTGGTGTAGCGGGCTCCTTGTCAGCGTCCTCCTACAAAAGGTAAGTGGATTCAAATTTCAAATGCACATGAAGATGAAAAAAAAAGGGAAATAAAGGGATAAACATAGGAAGGAAATAAGGAAAGTAATTGCATGTGTGGTAAAAAGAGAAACAAATCAAATCCTCATTAATTAAAAGAGAGTGCATGCGTGGACATAAAATAGACAATTAGACAAGAAATTAAATGCATGTTCAGGGTAAGAGAATAAAGAGAAGGGAAAGAGAGAGGAATGCCCGTTCAGTTGGCCTTGGCGTTGACGTCCAGGCCTGGACGTTTTCAACGGAGTCTAGGACGAGATGAGAGGATCCTCCAACCCCATCTTGTCGATGGTGAAGGGACGAAATCCTTCGTAGTAGGGCTTGAGTCTGTGGCCATTGACTTTGAATAGAACTCTGGTATCCATGCTCTGGATCTCGACAGCACCATGATCAAGAACAGTAGTGACTAGGTAGGGACCAGTCTATTTGGATTTCAGCTTGCCCACGAAGAGCCTCAAACGGGAGTTGTAGAGCAGAACTTTTTGGCCAATTTCGAAAAACTTTGGTGTCAGCATCTTGTCATGGTAGTCCTTGGTCTTACCCTTGTAAATCAGGGCATTCTCATAGGCATCGCTTCGGAGCTCTTCAAGCTCTTGAATTTGTAAGCGGCGTTGTAGTCCGGCCTGGCCTAGATCCATGTTAGCCTTACGAATTGCCCAAAAAGCTTTGTGTTCAATCTCGACGGGTAAGTGGCATAGCTTGCCATAGACAAGGCGATAAGGGGTCATCCTAATCGGGGTCTTGTAGGCAGTACGATATGCCCAAAGAGCATCGTCTAGCTTCAGACTCCAATCCTTTCGGGACTGGTTGACCATCTTTTCCAAGATTGCTTTAATCTCCCGGTTAGACACCTCTGCCTGACCATTTGTCTAGGGGTGGTAAGCTGTAGAAACCCGATGGGTGACTCCATACCTGGTCAATAGAGATGATACAACACGGTTATAGAAATGAGTGCCGCCGTCGCTAATGAGTACTCTAGGGACTCCGAACCGACTAAAGATATTGGTGCGCAAGAACTCGACTACCACTTTGGAATCATCAGTCCTAGTGGCCTTGGCCTCAATCCATTTCGAGACATAGTCCACAACAAGGAGGATATACGTGTTACCATGGGAGTTCGGGAACGGGCCCATGAAGTCGATGCCCCATAGATCAAAGATTTCGCAAGAGATAATGCTCGTCAAGGGCATCTGGTTCCGTGCACCTATATTACCCGTGAGCTGGCATCTAGGGCAGGACGCACAATACATGTAGCTATCCTTAAAGATTGACGGCCAATATAATCCAGCCTCCAACACCTTGAGGGTCGTCTTCTTTGCTGCAAAGTGGCCTCCTTCCGTTGAGGAATGACAAAATTTTAGGATCGAGGGCACTTCATCAAGTGTAACACACCGCCTAACAATTTGGTATGAACAATGCTTCCAAAGATATGGGTTATCCCATATGTAATACTTGGACTGCTTCTGAATGCGAGTTCGCTCTGAAGCTGAAGCATCCGCTGGAAAAGATCCAGTGGCACAAAAGTTAGCTATATCTAAGAACTATGGATACTGAACAGCTTGGGCTAGACAAAGGTACTCATCCAGGAAGGTGTCTCGGATGGGTTCCTTGGAATTGTCGTCTTGGGCTGGAAGCCTGCTGAGATGCTCGGCCACAAGATTCTCGCATCCTTTCTTGTCCTTGATTAAAATATCAAATTCTTGGAGCAAGAGGATCCATCTTATGAGACGTGGCTTGGCATCAGCCTTAGTCAACAAGCACCGGAGAGCAGAATGATCAGAGTACACTATAACATGAGTCCCAAGGAGATATTGGCGGAACTTGTCAAGGGCATAGACAACTGCCAGAAGCTCTTTTTCGGTAGTGGTGTAATTCTGTTGGGCTGGATCCAGGAGTTTAGACGCATAATAGACAACATAGGTTTCTTTGTCTTTCTTCTGACCCAAAACGGCGCCCAGGGCCTGGTTACTTGCATCACACATAATTTCAAATTGAAGGGTCCAGTCGGGGGCTCGAATGATAGGAGCAGAAATGAGTTTGCTTTTCAGCAAATCAAACGCAGCCTTGCATTCTTCATCGAATAGAAACTCTACATCTTTTTGCAATAGTCGGCACACTGGCCTGGTGATTTTTGAGAAGTCCTTAATGAAGCGTCGATAGAACCCAACATGTCCGAGGAAGGAGCGAATATCCCACACACTGGATGGGTATAGAAGGGATTCAATCACCTCGACTTTGGCCTTATCAACTTTGATTCCCTTGCTGGATACAATGTGACCAAGGACGAGACCACGATCGACCATGAAGTGGCATTTTTCGAAGTTCAGGACTAGATTGGTCTCAACACATTGGCGCAAGACTTTTCTCAAATTGGAGATGCATTCGTGGAAAGAATTCTCATAGACCGTGAAGTCATCCATAAATACCTCAATACCGTCCTCGATGAATTCTGAGAAGATACTCATCATACAGCGCTGGAAAGTAGCGGGGGCGTTACAAAGACCAAAGGGCATCCGGTGATACGCGAAGGTCCCAAAAGGGCAAGAAAGGTGGTCTTTTCCTGGTCCTCCAGAGCAACTGGAATCTGATGGAATCCAAAATAGTTGTCTAAACAGCAGTAGTGTGTCTTGCCCGCGAGACGTTCCAACATCTGGTCGATGAATGGAAGCGGGAAATGATCCTTTCTTGTAACGGCGTTGAGACGCCGATAGTCAATACACACTCTCCAGCTACTTTGGATTCGGATAGGGATAGATTCACCATCTTGCCCTAGAGTGATGCTAATGCCAGATTTCTTTGGCACGACCTGGATAGGGCTGACCCAGGGGCTGTCAGATATGGGGTAGATGACACCAGCATCTAATAATTTCAGCACTTCTTTCTTCACTACTTCCATCATGGGAGGGTTCAACCGATGTTGAGGCTGACGAACTATTTTGTTGGTATCATCAAGATAGATTCGGTGGGTACACAGGGCTGGAGATAGGCCCTTGATATCGGCAATAGTCCAGCCGATAGCTTGCTTGTATTCTTTCAATAGATCGATAATTCTGTTTCTTCCTTCTCACTTAATTTGTTCGAGACAATCACTAGAAGGGTCATGTTGTCACCAAGATAGGCATACTTCAGGTGTGAAGGTAGTTCTTTCAAGTCCAGGGCGGGAGCTTGAATGATAGAAGAAGGAAGCTTGACATGCTTAGCACTATAGGGAGCGAGGGCTGGAGATGTCGAATGATCAATAGGTAGAGCATCAAGGGATGCGACAATAGAATGAAGTTCTGGAGTGGTAACTTGCGCGATGGCAATCCCTTCGAGTGCTTCCGAAGTAATACGTTTCTCGAGGGAAAGTTGGAGGGGGTTGTCCAGGGCTGGATCGGAAACATCCTCAACACAGGAGTCAATAATATCGATGAAGTTAACGCTGGCAAAATCAGTAGGATGTCGCATAGCTTCAATCATATTAAATTTGATGATCTCACCATCAAATTCGAGAGTAATCGATGCATCATGAACATCAATCTTGGCATGCGCTGTGGCAAGAAACGGGCGTCCAAGGAGAACATCCGAGGGCTTGGTTGATTCTCCTTCAGCCATGGCAATAACATAAAAATCAGCAGGGTATAGAAAATCTCCTACTTTCATGAGGACATCTTCTAAAATACCTTCAGGGTAGACAATGGATCGGTCGGCCAACTGGATAACAAGGCGGGTTTCCTTCAATGGACCCAGGCCTAGACTGTTATAAATTGTCAAAGGCATAACGTTTATGCCTGCGCCTAGATCGCACATAGCTTTTCCAAGTTAGATCGATCCAATCTTACATGGAATAACAAACATACCCTGATCTTTACATTTTGAAGGCAATTTCTGTTGGATATGGGCAGTAGCATTTGCTCCCACACTTATCTTGTTAACCCCGGACAAATGACATTTGTTGGTGCAAAGAGTTTTGAGGAACTTGGCATAACGGGGCACATTTTTGATTGCTTGAATCAAAGGGATATTGACAAGAACCTTACTGAACATATCAAATATCTCTCGGTCATCCTTCTCCTTTTACGATTTGACCAACCGTTGGAGAAATGGAGGCTCAAGGATCTTGTGGATATATTCTTGAGTGAATTCTGAGGGCTTCTTGTCATTCCTCAGAGAACCTCTAGGAGATCGGATTCTGTCAATCATGACATCTGGAATTGTCTCATTTTTTCTTGGCTTAAGCCCGGGCTCGACTGTCTATTCGGCGTCGAGATCTGGACTAACTCTGGATGGCAATTCACACCCACTGCGGAGAGTGACAGCGCAAGCCTCGTGCTTGGGGTTTGCTTCGGTTTGTTCAGGGAGCCTGCCTCTGTTCTTTAATTCTTTCATTTCGGTTGCCATGGTACCCGTCTGCTTTTGCATTTCCGTGATGATGTCTTTGTATTTAGTGCAATCTTCAGGTGGTGGAGGTGAAGGGAAAGGTTGATTTATTTGTGGTGAGGGTTGGTATTGCTGGTTAGGGTACTGTGGTCGAGGTTTAAAGTACTGCATGTTGAGAGAAGGGAGGTGGTTTCCATAAGGATGTGGCTGTTGATTAGAGTTTGGCTGTTGAGGGTTGGGTACCCACCCTGGGCTTGGTTGTTTCCACCCCTGGTTGTAGTTCTAGCCCGGGGGTAAATTGTAGTATCCAGCCGCATTCACTTGGATCTCGTCTGGGATATGAGGACAAGCATCCGTGGGGTGATCCGTGTAATTGCAAATTTGGCATGCCTTGACCTGGATCGGCTATTGAGACGTCATGGTATGTAGCATGCCCTGGATAGAAGTCAATTGCCCTTGCATAGTAGCTATCTGAGCACTCTGGTCGCTACTTGCACCTCCCAATAGAATGGCATTTTTTGCCATGAGCTCAATTATGGCCTTGGCGGCAGCTGGAGTGAGAGCACTAAGGGATCCATTAGCGGCTGCATGCAACAAGGCTTTATCATGGGGTCTCAGTCCTTCGGCGAAGTACTGAATAAGACCATACTCGGTCAGGTTATGAGAGGGACACAAGGCTTGCATACGCTTGAAGTGTTCATAGTACTGGTCAAGGGTCTCGTCTTCTTTCTGAAGAATAGATACAAGTTGCTTAACTGTCACTATCGCCCTGGATGTAGGGTAGTACTTATCCGTGAAAGCCTTTGTCATCTCAGCCCATGAGTGAATCGAATGTGGAGGGAGATCATAAAACTAGTCGAGGGCTGAATCTTTGAGTGACCACATAAAAGCTCGGAGCTTGGCCTGCTCGATACTGACGTTCATAGGTTTCATTGCCTCACAAATAGAATGGAGCTGTTGAAGATGGCGATGAGGATTTTCCTTGGTAGCACCTCGGAAAATGGGGAGATGGTGCATGACAGCGGACTTGAGTGTCCAGTCGTGAGGTACTTCAGGCCAATCGATGCAGCTACTGGGCGCTTCTGGGGCGGCATTAAGATCATCGATGGTCTGAGCAACAGGAGGAACTATGTCCTCATTTCCTCCAGGAGGAGGTGGTGGTGGATCTTCCATTTCAGATGTCGGGGGCTGGATAGACTCAACACTATCGAGGGCTCGATCTAAAGATGCGATTTCTTCCTGAAACAGGCTTTGAAGAGTATCAAGATCTGAAAGGTCTCTGTCGAGAAGAGGGACAGGAGCTCTACTCCGAAGAGGAGATAATCCTCTGGCTTGCCTTCGGAGTTCTCTTTCTGTCCTAGTGAGCTATGGATCGTAAGGCAGTAGATCTAAACAAAATATTAGAACCGTCAATCCCCGGCAACGGCGCCAAAATTTGATCGTCACTCAAAAGTAATATTTTCTGCTAGCAATATGCACAATAAATGTGTATAGGGCAAATCGGAGTCGAACCATAAGGATTAAGGGTAATATTCTATTCATAGTGTATGTCCAGGCCTACACAGTGACAAGTAACACTAGGGGGGTTTGGGTTGGCTAATGAAATTAACCAGCGAGATCTGGAGACTAAATCTAACAAGTGGACTAAATAAAGTAAAAATTATCTAAAGGCAATAAAACAGTATCACAAGAGGGGTAAATCAGATAATAGGAAAGAGTCTTAGCAAAGGGATTCCGCGGGTTACGTCTAGGCCTAGTTGGTCATCAGCTCAAGGATATTCTACTCTCATGGAGCAGACGTGCTATAGAGGCCAGGTACGCTTAGGCCTCCTGTCTTCCTTCGTAAGAGAAGTCTCGCCCAAGGTACGCTTATGGGAGAGACCTTGACGCTCCGTCTTTCCCCAAGGTTCGTTTATGGGGAGATCTAGAGGCCCATGAAGTGGAGGAAGACACGTCTAGGGCAAGACGTTGTCAGATCCACCCTAGTTAACTTCTAGCCCTAACCGGATTGGACCAGCAACCTGATGACTCCGGGCTAGGTGCCTACTGATTCTAACGAAATGGCAGTAATTACAAAGGAAAATATAGCAGTTGATCAGGCTTCTATAGATCCAGTGCAATATGACAGTAAAATGGCGAGAGATTAAATACAAACATAAGAGTTTATGAAGAACATTAAGGCTTCACAACTACCCTTGCAACCCTTGGAAAACCCTTCACTAAGACAAAAGGATCTAGCTACTCATACTCATAATAACATAAATATAAATAGATTCTATAGCAAGCATAAAAGGAAAACGAGAAAATGGGAAGAAAACTATTAAATACCGGCCGGAGCTAAAAAGCTCCGGTGATAGAGTAAGGCTGGCCGGCGGCTACAGCTTGAAGATGGAGGAACAAATCCCCAAAGAAGACTAAAAAATAGAAAGTATGCTAATTTCTGCCTCCAACCAATGTTGCTTACCCTAAAAATCCTAAAGTTATTGTTTATATACAACCCTAAGCTAACTAGAGGACATATCCAGCTAAGGGAAGAAGACAAAATGGGAGGAAAGGGACAGCTGGACTGTAAAGCGTGTCCTAGAAAGAATATTCCTAGGACGCTCAAAAGGGATCAGAGAGGAATCTTGTTGGCGTCTCTCTTCGTACGCCCCAAGGAGGATTGCAAGCACGTGTGACTTCTGATCGAGGGTAAAACGCAGCACCTTTCGGCTTCACAGATAGTCCAGGGCTGGACACGAATGCGTGCATCTCGGGCTCGACTGAGGAAATATGTCTAGGCCGCGACAAAGACTGGGAGACTTCCAAAGCTGCTCAATTCCATCCCAATACGTGTGCTTTCTGTCTTTTTGTCCTCCAGGGCTGGATCTGGCAAAAAGTATTGAAAACATAGCAAGTTAGTAGCATCAAGGAGGGGAAAACATACAAAATTAGAGAGAAAATATCTAGAAAACACACGCATATCAAGTTACCAAAACATTTCTGCTCTCCAAGGCCCACACCCTGAGGAACCTGACTCAAGCAGACATTGATTTTCTGGGGTCGCTGAACACCACGACTTTTGAGGATATCTTGGAGCTCCAGGGGATGCTGACCCCTCTGCAGGCTAGGCCGAATGCTATCTCCATGGAAGACTTTAGCCCTGTGGAGAAGGTAGTGAAGCTGTCTGTGGTTGTCTCTCAAATTCAGCTGCTTATAGCTATGCTGCAGCATAGGAAAAATTTGCTGGGGTGCTGCCTGAAAGGCATGAGCGCCTATTCTTCCGAACTGACCACTCTTGCGGATGCCCTGAGGGAGATTCCCTTCATGGAGTGGGAAGATGACGATGTCGGGTCGAATACCTGACCAGCGGTGGGGACCCTCCTACTATGTCTCTTTATGTTTCCTTTGATGCTACCTTGTGTATTCCCGAGCCGTTAGGCCCTTAAATAAATAAAATGGTTTCCTCGTTAGATTACCTCGCTATTGATGTTTTCCTTCCTCGTATAACGTCTTGTTTGAAAAATAACCTTCGCACACGCCAACAGTAGGTTTAATGTCCCCTGGGATTCCGCACCTTTTCATTTACTTAACCGGCACATAATAATAAGCGTCTCTCCCCACCGTTCCAAATTTATTTCGCACCGTTTCTTCAGTGTCAACTGATTGGGCGGTTGCTTCGGCATCTTTTGGTTGGCGCAGACTTTCAACAGTTGTAGTTGTGAAATCGGATCTCTTCACCCCTCTGGCCGTTGTTCCTGAATGTATTAATTATTTTTGAAAACACACGAGAAGGCAGGAGCGCCTCCTCACCTTGGCTATATAATAGGGTTATTCTCTCTCTTTCCTGTTCATCCCTCTTCTTCTCATTTCTTTCTTACTGCCGCTGATATTTTCATGGCTGACTCATATTTTTTGTACACTGCTGCTCGCTACTCTCCACCGACTCCTCCGACTTCACCAGACTCAGACCATCCTCCTCCGTCACCCCCATGGAGGCTTACCAAACGCCTTACCAAACACAGGGGTCGCGAGAATCCCAAGAAAACAAAGAAGAAGGCCTTTGAATCTTTCTTTGTTAGTTATGAGCCTCACTACTTCACGCTACAGAAGGGTGATGAAGTGCCACCGTCTGCCCCTCGTCCTCCTTTAGAGAGGGGTTTTTACTCAGAATGTCGGTTCGAGGTCAGCAGCATCTACTATCGGGGAGGATTCCCGTGTCGCCCTAGTAGAGGGGGTTGTTCCCGCGACAAACCTTGCACCTAAGCCTACCGAGCTTTTCTTTTCCTATAATAGTGGGTTACCGTCGTCCCCAAAGGACTACGATTACTGCTATGATATGGACTGGGCTGACGAGGATTGATGATGTCGTGTTTATTGTAGATGTCGCTGGCTCTTTGAATAAATAAATAAAAATAGTATTTTGCTTTTCTCTTCTTTACTTTTACGTTGTGCCACCTCATGGGGTAACTGACGCTGACCAGCCAGTTATCGCTTCACACAACCATCTTTTTTAACTTCTTGCGGTGCACCATTTTTCCCTCACAAGGTTCGAGGTGGGTGCCTGATTTTAAGTTTCCTGTCAGAATCTTTCCACGTGTTGCTTTTATTTTACACGTGTCCTGCTGCGATGGGCTGCTTGGTCGTCTGGTCTTTAGCCGCCTTTCTTAAAAGGAAATCCGTTCCTTCTTTCTACTCTTTTGCTCTTCTACTTACCTGCCATGCCTCGCACAAGATCTCAGTTCGGCTCTCTGGTTATCCCCGGGGCAGCCCTTCGAGATCCTGAAATCGAGAACACCCCTAGCATCTTTACTTGCCCCACTGTTCTGCGTCTCGAATTAGAAAGCAATGGCATTACTTTCCCCAGGGGTTATAGTCCTTCTATTCCTACTAGCATTATGAGGCTTCATGATAGACTTTGGGGGACTCGTAGGATGCTTTCTTTTAAGATGTTTCAGTATGGGTTTCATCTCCCTATTCATACCACACTAGAGAACGTACTGCGTGAGTATGGGTTTAACCCTGCGCAGATCACCCCTTCCTCGTGGAGTGGCATCTACGTTTTCCTTCCCGCTTACGAGTTAAAAGGTATTCTCCTTCCCTCCGTCACTTTGTTTCGTAAGTTTTTTACTCTAGTCTTTCGCAACGGCTTAATTGACATTACCCCGAGGTGGGGTGATGCCTTAGTCGGGTCTTTTTGGTAAAGATTTCAAGGATTTGAGGAGAGCGTCGAGGACTGGAAGAGCGGTTTCTTCATTGTCGAATTACCCTCTCGTCTGTGGCACTCTGGCTTCAACCTGGGCGTTGTTGATTAGGTGAAGCCAGTAGTTCTGTCTAGGGAAAAGTTAGGCCAGGCCAACGCCTTGCTGAAGATGGAGTCGTCCTTCCAGATCCTGAATTTTGCCTTGTATAGGCCTTTATATGAGTGTACCATAGGTGAGTTTTTTGGGCTTTTCCATCCTCTTACTTACCCCTTGTTTACTAACATAGCTTCTCGTAGGGAATACTGTCGCTCGTCCACTTTCAAAGGGTGACGCTCCTCCCAAGATTATACCGTCTCCAGCGATAACTCCTTCTACTTCTACTAGGACTCAGGCTGACCGTTGCGTGCCCATAAAGAAAAGGGCTTCGAGCGCGGCTCCTTCAAGGGCGTGTGGTACTTCTACCCGCGCTTCTCGCTTCGTGGAGAATTGGTTGCCAACTCGGAAGAAGGGGTCCAGCTCTAGTTCGCCAATTATTGAGACGAAGATTTTTTCCTACGGGGTCGAGGATATGGAGGACATGGATACAGAGCTGAGTCTTCACCCAACCTCCGTAGCTCAACAAAAGAGGTTGAGAGAGGAAAGCGAGAGTTGGGTGGCGAAGATTGCTGCTCGGCCTACCCCGGCTCCAGCGACAATCCCTGCCGCTCCTCACGCTGCCGCTTCACCTAGTGTCACTGGAGGGGTTGTCGCGCCACCAGGCGACACTTCCTCGACTCCGAGGTCGTCTCCTCCTAACGGGTTCCCGTAACTGCGATGGTATCGTCGTCGGTAGCAGACTTCACTCCTGTCATAGAACCTCCTCATTCGTCCATTGGTTCCTGTATCCCTGACGTGGTGGCACCAGTTCAGGGTACGACTGGTTCTTCTAGTTTTCCACCAAAGTCTCCCTGTCCATTATTTCTCACTTCTATTCGAGATGCCGGCGGTTCGGTCGGTAGTTCTACCCCTTCCTTTGTTGCTGACCTCTCCCCTGACGGGCCTCGAGGGGCTCCTTCCCACCAACTAGATTTGTCAAAGTTTGGGACTGACGGGTTTCGTGCCTTAGGAGTATCAGACCCCTTGTCGCGAGACCAGCCCACAGCTATCTTGGCATGGGAGATGTTCCGCGTTCCTGAGGATGAGAATAGGTTACTGCAGCTTCCTCCTCATGTTCAGCGTGCACGCGTTATGAATAACTGTCTTGCCGTCTTCCGGGAACTTTATTACTTTATCAAGGCCTACGGTGAGCAGTTTCAAGATTCAGATGCCTTGGCTAAAGTGGAAGAGCTGACGCGGCTTCAGAAACGTACCCAAGCCGAACTGCGCGAGTGTCGTGCTGACCTTGCTCGGGAGAGGTCTAGAGGAAAAGCCAAGGTTGAAGCTTTGGAGGCTGAGTTGGTAGCTGCCGAGAAGAAGAATTCTCTTCTTCACGAAGAGATATCATCCCGCGATGCTGATTTGGCGAGGGCTTCATCAAAAGTGACTTGGTGGAAGAAGAAGGCCATACGGGCCTTTACTGCTGGGTTCGCGGATCAATGCCACGATAGGGCTTTTGATCCCGCTCAGGTTGCCAAGTATGCCTCCGCAAAGATGAAAGAGATTGATGAGAGCCAAGAAGGCTTCTTTTCCTCCGAAGAGGAGTGATGAGGCGACACCATGGAAGGCTCATTCGATGTCGGTTGATTAAGGTGTCGCTTTACTATCTGTTGTTTTGTTGTTGCTATTTTTTCAATTTGAACTTTGATCTCGCCTCCTTGCTTTGTAATAACTAATAAATCTTGTATACTTGGCCGAATAACGCATGTACCTTTGCGGTGTCACCTTCCTGCTGAGTTTACTTATCGCTTGTCTCCTTGTACTATCGCTATGTGCTATACTTTTTGCGTATCACAGCGTTCTCGCTTGTCTTCTCTTTCGTTGGACCTGGTTCTACTTTTCAGAGCATTTAATACTTCTGGATTCTTTTGTTGATGCAAAAGAGACAATCATGATGTTCTAGGCATACGTGTCCTCAGGTGGGAGCGCTAGGGGAATGGTGAGGCTGAAAGCGTCTTTTCACTCGCCTGGGACAGTACTCGTTTCCCGCGTCTATTATTTTTGACACGTCACATGCAATGATCGCTTGAACTGTCGTTTCACTTGGGCCTTAGGGTTATAAAACCCTTCTCATACTCCTTTCTCATCTTTTGCTGCTTCTTTCCTTCAGAAAAGAACACAATTTTTCTTCCTCTCTTTGCGATCCGTCGCCGCTTGGGTGCCCCAACCTTCTTTTTCAAAAAGGTACCTTCTACTCTACTCTTATTTTAGCTTTATTCATGGCTCGCAATCGCCGCTATTCCCAACCCCAACCTGCTGGGGATGGAGATATTGAGAGTACAGTCTCTATCATTGCTTCTTCCGCTGTTCTTCGGCGATGGTTATGAAATTATAATGCCAACCTTGATCAATTAGATGGGTATTCTACTGAAGTTTCCCCTAGGTCTCTTCGTCTCAACAGCGAGTTGTTTGGCAACCGTAGGATTCTTTATGCTAAAATATTTAACTATGGTTTCCGACTTCCTCTGGATCCCCTGGTTGCAGAATTATTCTCTGAATTTGATTTGAACGCTGCCCAGCTAAGCCCAAATGCTTACTGTGGCATTTATGTCTTTATAGCTCTTTGTAGACATGTAGGGATTGGATCTCCCTCTCTATTGCTTCTTCGATCCCTGTTTCAACTGTATAATCATAGTAATGGTGTCATAGCGATATCGCCTCGCTATGACGATGACTCATTAAAACCCTTTACTTGGAAGTTATTACATCTTGAATCCTCTGTTGACGCCTGGAAAAAGGGGTGCCTGAACCTTTGTGGCGAAGTGGATTCAATTTGAGTATTAGGGACGGCACCTGGGGTGGGAGGTCGCACCTAGGGCCACTTGAGCAAGGCTGGTTGGACAAATTGCTCAATCTGACAGGGATTCCTAGTGTTCATATTCACGAGCTCGCGTGCCAGGGTGACATCCGAGGCTGTACCAAAAGTGGGCACCCTCCGTTTCATTCGTCATTCCCTGTCGGTACTAACTCTGACGTTTTTCTCTTGTTCATGCAGATCCTCCAGCGGTGTGGAAACCTAAGTGTATCAAGAAATGAGAGAAAAGAGCTCAGCGGAGAAGGGAAAAAGAGGCTCTTGCCGCTGCTACTACTGGTGTCGTTGCTAACGTTGCGCACCCGTCCACTTCTGCGGCTGAGTCTTCTTCTCGTCCTCACGCGGAGGTTACTGCTGCTTCGGCCACTGAGCCGATTTCTTCCACAAGTGCGGATCCTACTCAAGCGTCATCTTCCCGACCCCCAATTACCAAGAGGAGGAGAAGGACTATCCGTATTCGCGTCATCGCTCCTACTCGTCCTTCTATTCTGGTTTCCGAGGTTGTTCTTGCAAATTCTTCTCAATTTATTTATTCCACTTACTTGTCCCCTTATTCTCTCTATTTTTCTCCGTAGGATACCGCTGTTGTTTCCTCTACTGTTCCTTCCTGTGACGGTATGGACCTGACATATATTCTTGGTCCTAAGAGGCCGCGCCTTGGCAGGGATGCCCCTTTATCGGATGGTCTTGCCGCTGATCAGGAAAGGTAGGAAGGTGTCACTGGCACTGGCCCCTTGCCAGGCGATCAGGCCTTTGAGCTGTCGGGGAACAGGGCTGCCTCCACGCTATTTCCTCAATTTTCTTCTTCTTTCGGCATGTCACCTCCTCCTCCTGGCCATCCATTGGGCTTCATAGGTGACCTGTCGGAAAGCGACTTTCCACCTTTCCAGGCCGATGGTTTTGGTCTCAATGTAGGCCGATGGTTTTGGTCCTCTTGTTCCCCTCCGTCTCCTCCTAGCGTCTTCTTTATCCCTGCGACCGCTCCGACAATCTCTCCTTCCCTTGCGTCCATCGAGACTCCTTGCTTGGTGGCTGACTTGAGCACAGTGACTTCTGTCGGGCCCGCCACACACCAGGTCGACTTAAGTAATATTCTCCAAAATGGATTCCCAGCGCTGGGGGGTGACAGCTCTTTAGCGACATCTACTTACTTAGCCTCGCATATGTTTTCGCTTGAGGAGGAGGAGCGAGCTTTCCTTTCTCATGCCAACGGGGACCGATTGCAGCGGATACGTACTCAACTATTCTCTGCTCTTCAACACTTCCACTATTGGTCAAAGGACGTGACGAAGCAAGTGGGCTCTCTCAGCTCTTCCTCCAAGGAGTGGCGCAACACTAATCATCAACTTTTGGACGAAATTAACAGGAACCAAGAGGAGCTTAGGAGGAACCGAGAAGAAATGAGGAAGTATGCAGAAGAGTGGCAGAATATGGAGGCCAGCTTGACAGCTATGAAAAGAGAGTTAAAGGAGGCTAGGGGGCACGAAGCCACCAAGGATGCCGATCTGCAAGCTGAACGGGGCCAGAGTGCCGCGCTTGAGAAGGAGACGGCAGACAAGTGTAAGTGGTTCTCGGAGCAGAGCGCGAGCATCATGGCTGATTGTTTTATTGAGCGCTATGGCCGAGACAAGTTTGATGCCGCTGCTATCATTCAGCTCTTCAAAGGTAAGTCAAGAGGCCTTACAGAGGATGGCTACTATCGGGCGAAGAGGCCACGGGGGAGCGAGGAGGACGGCAGCCTACCAGGGCCATAGGTTTTCTTGTTTTTCTTTTCGTGTGTCGGGTGTCCTCCCTTTTTGCTCTTTTGTGTTTCAAGACTTTTGCTCGCGCAAGCCTCCGTTCTTGTATGAACAGCGTATATATTCTAGCTGTAGTTTTCCTTTCTCAATGGTCTTTCTTAATTTGTTGTTGTTTGTTCATAGACTTGTGACACCAGTATTGATAGAGTGATGCCGAACGCACATTCGAACCTTCTTCGCAGGGTCATCACATGCAGTGTTCAAAATGGTGTCGCGCTTTTCTCCTCTTCGTGAGGGCTTGTGCGATCAAACATAACTAACGTTCCAAATCATCTCGAACTGCATTTGGGGTAACAAGGTGACCGTCATTTGGTCAGGGTACATTGCCTTTCCGTGACATCATTGCTTTCTCGGGTGCTTCGTCACCTCAATGTTTTGCCAATTTTTCTGCACATTTTCACTTATTGTTTGTGTTAGTAGCCACATATGACAAAGTGTCTTAATTACCTTGGGATGTTGCCATGTACTCTCTAAGCTCGCTAAGCGCTATCCCACTAAGATGTCACTCGTGTCACATACTCATCCAACCGACTTCACCGGGTTTGTTCCCTCTGGTTACTCACTGAGGTATCGTGACTCTTTATATTTTGCCAATTGGCCAGGAAGTGCCTCATCACAGTGAGCCGCCTGATCAAGGTCGGCCATCACGAGGGTAGGATTTTCACTTCTCAGCGTTGTCACCTCGCACCTCGAAGCGTGCCTCATCTTAACGATGTGCCTGTGTTAGCGCCACCATCGTAAGGGTAGGATTTTCACTTCCGGGGTGGAGTTTTTATCTTCCCTGGGGTCGTGCCTCATCTTAGTGATCAATCGCCTATGTGAGCACGAGTTGTCACAAGGGTAGGATTTGCACTCCTAGGGGAGTCGGGGCGTGCCTCATCTCGGTATACCGTCTATGTGAGCACGGGTATCCCAGGATAGGACTTTTCACTCCCGATAGTGCTGGAGCGTGTCTCATCTTAGTGAGCCGCCTGATCAAGGCCAGCCTCACAAGGATAGAATTTTCACTTCCAGCACCATATATTTCTAGGGTTGCCAGGGCGTGCCTCGTCTTAGTGGCCCGTCTGTGTTAGCCCGGTCTGCCACAAGGTTAGGACTTTTCACTCTCGACACCCTTTCTTCTGTTATCTGCACACCACAGACAACCAAAAAAGAACACAAGAGATATCTCCAAAATAGTTGTTAGAGCATGTGCCACGGCATGTCAAATTCTAGAATAATATAATTTCAAGCGAGCAATGTTCCAGGAGTTAGGTAAGGGTGTACCGTCAAGTGTTTCCAGGTGATATGCCCCCTTTCCGATAACACGGGTGACGCGGTATGGGCCCTCCCAATTCGAGCTGATTTTCCACATCCGTTGGCCCGCAGCTCGCTTGTCCCTGAGCACCAAGTCTCCTGCTTTGACCAGCCGCTCCTTAACATGTCTATTGTGATACCGCGCCATTTTCCTTTTATAGTGCATTATTTTCAGGAGGGCTTCCTCATGTAGCTCAGGTAACATGTCAAGGTTAGCTCGTAACCTTTCTTCATTTAGCTCTTCCTTGAAGTATTCGACCCTTAGGCTTAGGGTGTCAATTTCCACAGGCGTGACAGCCTCGGTTCCAAAGGCCAATTCAAAGGGTGTTTCCCCTGTGCTAGTTCTAATAGTCATACGGTAGGCCCACATCATATAGGGTAGTTCATCTGCCCATTTCTTTTTTGAGCCCTCCAAATTTTTCTTAATGCCGCTCAGGATGCTACGATTGGTCACCTCTACCTGGCCGTTAGTCTGGGGATGCGCTACGAAGGAAAACCTTTGTTCAATCTGGAATTCCTCACACTGTTCCTTGAAGAGGTTACTGGTAAATTACGTCCTGTTGTCGCTGACCAGCACACGAGGTACCCCGAACCGCATGATAACTTGGTACTTAAAGAAGCGCCATACTTTCTCGATCGTAATGTTGGCTACCGCCTCCGCTTCTGCCCACTTTGTGAAGTAGTCCACAACCATGATTATGAATTTCAGTTGGGACCTTGCCTTCGGAAAAGGGCCTAAAATGTCAATTCCCCATTTAGCGAAAGGGTAGGGGGGCACGATTTGCGAGATTTCTGTGGCAGGTCGCCGGGGGATTTTAGCAAACTGTTGGCATTTGTGACATGTTTGCACGAAGTTGTTACAATCCCTTGAGATGGTGGGCCAGTAAAATCCTGACCAAAATACCTGTGCGGCCATGGTGCCGCCTGATATGTGCATACCACAGATCCCTTCATGAATCTGTCACAGGGTGTGGAGGCCTTCCTGTTCGGTTATGCATTTTACCGCTGGGTGGGAGATACATCTCCGGATTAGTTCCCCATCATAGTAGGTGCATCTTGCCGCTTGCTTCAACACTTTTCTCCTTTTTGCGTTATCGCTCGGCAACTCGTCGTGCTTTAGGAATTTGACCACAGGGATTCACCAGTCCTTTTCAATTTCTTCTACACACAGTGACAACTGCTCCACCATGAAGGATGTCACTAACCTTTCCTCGTAATACACATCTTCTGGTATGGTCACCTCCTGATTGGCTGCTGTTTTGGCAAGGTTGTCTGCCTCGGCATTGTCCTCTCGGGGAATGTGTTCAAAAGTGACGTGCACGCCACTTTGTTCTATCTCCATCAATTCTCGTTTTACTTTCGAGAGGTACTGCACCATGATGGGCTCTCTAGCTTGGGAGTGTCCCAAGACTTAGTCTATCACTAGTTTGGAGTCGCGTCGTATTTTCAATCGTGGGGCTCCTGCTACCGCGTCACACTCGGCTTTGGTGAAGAGGTTTCTTCCTATTCTGAGCCCGACTAATAACGCTTCATACTCTGCTGCGTTATTAGATAATGGTTGTAGGATTCTAATGGCATGCCGCACCTGTACATCGTGCAGCTCGATCATGTAAATACCGACTCCTGCCAGTTCTTGATTTTTAGCGCCATCCACGTAGATAACCCATGAGTCCGCGTAGGCCTCCGAGGGTGGGAGCTTTGCGCTATTCTCTTCCTCTTCAAGCGGCTCCGCCACAGGGTCCCTGGCAAAGGTACACTCGGCGATGAAATCCGCTAGGACCTGGGCTTTTATAGATGGTCGAGCCTTGTATTGTAATCCGTACTGCTCAAGCTCGATTGCCCAAATCAGCATCCTCCTAGAGGACTCTGGTTTCCTGAAAATTCTCTTCAAGGGTTGATCTGTGAGCACAATAACATGGTGGGCCTGGAAGTACTTGTCCATCTTTCGTGTGGACTGTATCAGGGTGAATGCCACCTTCTCGATGTGGGTGTATCGCACCTCAGCATCCTTCAACACATGACTGACAAAGAAGACGGGGCGGTGGGCATGATTGTCCTCCCGTACAAGGATAGCACTGACTACTTCATCTGCAACGCCGAGATATAGGAACAGGGTATCGCCCGGTTCTGGTCGTGTTAGCACCAAGTTGGACGACGGATAGGTTTTCAAATCCATGAACGCTTCTTCTCATTCTTGCGTCCATCCAAAAGGAGCCTTTCTTCGTATGACCTTAAAGAACGGCAGGCATCTCTCGCCCTGTTTAGAGATAAATCGCCTTAAAGTGATGATGCGTCCTGTCAACCTTTGGACCTCTTGGATGGTTCGCAGTGATGCCATGTCATGGATGGCCTTAATCTTTGATGGGTTCGGTTGGATGCCTTTCTGGCTTACCACGTACCCTAAAAATTTTCCCATCTGAAATGAAAATACGCATTTGCGAGGGTTTAGTTTCATTTTGTATTTCCTTAATGCGTCAAACACCTCTTGTAAGTCTACCAGATGGTCACTGAAGCTTCGGCTCTTGACCAATAAGTCGTCTATGTAGGCTTCTACATTTTTTTCGATTTGCCTCTCGAACACCTTGTTCGCCATACGCTGAAAAGTTGCCCCAGCATTCTTTAATCTGAATGGCATCGTTGTGTAACAATAGGTAACCTTTGGGGTTATGATTGCCATTTTCTCTTCATCTTCTTTGGCCATGGGGATCTGACGGTATCCAGAGTTGGCATCCAAAGAACTCAAGTATGCGTATCCAGTAGTTTGATTGACTAACTGATCAATTCTGGGGAGTGGATAACAGTCCTTGGGGCAGGCGTCGTTTAAGTCAGTGAAATCAATGCACATGCGCTAGTCTCCGTTGGGTTTCGGAACTAGGACGGGATTGGCCAGCCAGGTAGGGTATTGAACCTCTCGAATGAATCCCGCATCCAGGAGTTTTGTTACCTCCTTGTCGATAGCCATTGTCTTCTCTGCGGAGAACGCTCGCCGCTTCTGTTGAACTGGCGTAGAACGTGGATCGATGTTAAGTCGATGTTCTGCTATCTCCCTGGATACACCAGGCATGTCCGCTGGTTTCCAGGCGAACTCCCCTTTGCACTTGTTCAGCAGTCGGGCTAGTTATGCACTCTCCTCCGGGGTTAACTTTTCACTGACCAAGAAACTTGCCTCACTATTGTCGTTGGCGGGGACGGGCACCATCGTATATACTGATTAGGTGTGCCTTTCATCCCTTTACTCGTAGGGATCTGCCGCCACACACACGTACTAGTCACAGCTTTTCTGAGTCATGAGCGAATAGCACTCGGCGGCTAGCTTTTGGTCGCCCTTGATCAACACCACTCCTTCCCAAGAGGGATATTTTATCCTGAGGTATATTTGAGATATCACTGCCCCGAAGTGATTGAGGAATGGCCGCCCTAGAATGGCGTTATACAGTAGAATGAGGTCCACGACCAAGAACAACAACTCTTCTGATCGCTTGGACGTGTCTTCTCTAAAGTACATGGGCAGCACTGTGACTCCGGTTACGGGTATAGGAACACCATCCACTCCAATGATTGGTTTTTTGCATGGTGCCAATTCATCGGCGGGGCGCTTCATGAGGTTATATGCTTCCAGTGAGAATAGATTTACCGCGCTGCCATTATCAATGAGGGTTCTTCGAACCCCGTGGTTTCCGATGACGGGCGTGACTACCAACGTGTCATTGTGAGGGAGCACGACGCCCTTCTCGTCTTCTTCTGAGAAGGATAGCACCATCCTGTCCAACATATCTATCGCTTCTTTTTTTGTGGGCTGGCTTTCTCGGTTTCGCTTCTCCCCCGCGGCGGGTGTCGCTCGAGTGGGCTCGTCGAGGTATGATGTACCACCGGCAATGATGTTGATGATGGGGATGTCTACGTCATGAATTGTTAACGCTTCTTTCCCCCTTCCACCAGAGGTCCCGCTGCTTACAGGGGGGAGGAGGCATTTGTTGGTCGCCTGACGCCCCGCGCGTGGGGTTGCCTCTAGCTTCTTCTCTTGCTCTGGTGGTGAATTCTCCGAGGTAACCCTCTTCTAACAAACGCTCTATCGCTAGTTTCAATTCTCTACATACGTCTGTGGAGTGCCCTCTGGCCTTATGGAATTTGCAGAAAGCGTTTTCTCTTCCTCCCATGATCACTCCCGGTTTCACAGGGCCTGGATAGCGGATTGGTAGGTTCCGCTGCTGAATAATTGCTAAGATCTCCGCCCGCGGAAGTATAAGGGAAGGAAGGTCGGGGTCGTAGATTCGACCCTTAGGCGGGTCCTCTTGTCGCTGAGCGTTCGAGCCACCGGTTCTTCCTCTAGAGAAGCTACCTTTCAGCCGATTGGACGTCTTGGGAATGTGATCTTTCCGCTGGGCGTATTCGTCACCCGGGTGAGTGTCGTGGATCGCACTAGCTTGTGTGGCGGGGACGAGGGGGCACTCTAGGGCATGTTTCGCATTCTATCTCTGTATTCCTCCTCTTCCATTCTTGCATAGTTGTGAGCCTTCAGCCTTAACGCATCTAAGGTTGTCGGGGGGTCCACCATTAACGTGTCTCTCAACTTTCCGTAGTCACAGTTTCGCTTCAAGGCTTCTATGGCAAAATCAATAGTAATACCTGGTGTCAACGACATCTCCATGTCGAAACAACTGAGATAGCCTTTTAAGGATTCTTCTGGATTCCTGCGTATATCAAACAAGGCTGCGGCAGACTTCCGGATAGGGATAGCTGTGCTGAAGCGACTCTTAAACTTAGCCTCTAGCTGTAAGAAATTATCGATCGACCAGGTAGGGAGTCCTTCAAACCAGAGGCGGGCTACCCCTGACAACGTCATAACGAATATTTGGCACAATACCGCGTCGTTGTGCGTCTGGAATTGCACGAAATCTTTCACCTTATTGAGGTGGGAGATGGGATCTTTAGTGTCGTCGTACGACTCTGTGGGGAGTTTAACGTGTCGGCTGACCCTATGGCGTCTTATATGGTGGCTGAACGGATGACCTGAGGTGTCATCTAGGATTTCACGGTCATGACGAGGCGGAGAAATTTCAAAGTGACGTCTGTGCCCTCGAGGCTCGGGGGTATGCTGTTGCCTAGGGGATCGGTTGCGACTCCTAGGTGAACGGGTTCGATGTCTTCTACTGCTCGATCTTTCGCTTCACTCTAGGGAGACCTCTCTGTCGGCCCCCTCTCTCCTACCGTCCCAGCGCTCCCTATAGTCGCCCTGCTGTCGTTCTACTTGGGAGACAGGAACTCGCAGCGCTCACGGTATGTAAGGCTCTACCTGTCTATCGGCGAGTTGAACAAAGCTGAATGGCGTACTCATCGCAGGCGAAGTTAGAGGAGCGCTCGCTTGCCGCCGAGGCGATACCGGTCGTTCGGTAACAATAGACGGGGTGAAGACAAACTGAGAAAGCACACCCGATCCAGGGACACTGGAAGTAAACCCTGCTGCTAGCTCAGTCAAGTAATCTAGTTGGGCACGAAGGGCTAAGATTGAACTCGCCAAAGGATTGTTGACACCATCCACTCTGGAACCTGTAGGAGGGGGAGTGGGATGACTAGTTTCAGCCACCTGAGAAAACGGGACGCCCGTTTGGAAAAACGAGGTGCCCGTTTGAGGAAACGACGTGCTTCCTGTCAGTCCAAAGAGGAGGTCCGTCTGTGTAGAGAACGTTCCATGCGATGTGGTGAAGGTGCTCGATGAAGACGTAGGGAAACGTTTCCTGCGAATGTAGGTGCTGCAAGAATGGGGGGTAGATTATGAATCTGAGGCCATGATCCTTCGACTCACAGAAAGAACGGAGCTTGGTTATCAAGGAAGCTCACTTAATTAACCAAGACTCTCAATGAAAGCACCATTTGATAAGTTTCCGAGATTCATCAAGTAGGATCGGCCAAAGCGGGGCTGGTTGGGAACACTGTTCCGGTTGTCTTCGTCACCTACAAAGCGCCGGAGGGGGTCTCCGACATAAACACTCCGATGCTTAAGTTAGTATGAGTGGTGAAAATCGTAGGGGTTCAGCACGCTGTCTTAGGCTTACCCTCTTATCGGGAATGGTGGGGGTATTTATAGGCAAAGGAAGGACCTTACCGATAGGGGGTAGGCGATATCTCTGGTAGATGTCGCTTGGGTGCTAGGGAGTGACGTGATGCGAGGTGACGTCATACGGAGTGACATCATGTGTGACCTGGGATGAGATGACGCCGTGCAGATGTCGTGTGAGAGCCCCCCCGTTGATGTCGACCATCCCAGGGCCGGCCGCCAGGCTTGGGGGCGGTAGGAACAGTGTCATGTCCCCCTTGGTATATACAGTGTTCTGGCCTTGTCGCCAGGTGTGATGGTGGAGATGCCGCTAGGGTGGTGTCAATGGTTATCAAGTGTAAGGAAAAGACGATTGATGTTGACAATGTTTTGGCTCTTCAGTTGTGGAATTCGTCTAGGTTAAATGGGAAGTTGTCCCAACTCAGGGGCTATCACGAGGACTAATAACCGTACGTGATTCCAATTTATTTGTGGTGTGTACAATAAAATTCCATGACAATTTTATTGCTTTACGAGGTACGATTGATGGTTTTGATTAGGGTATTATCAATATTCACGTATATAACAATGATACTTAACACAGTCTTCTTCTGGATAGAATTGCTACTCTTGTTGACAATTCAGATGTTCCTTGGTTGTTGGTGGGTGACATGAATAAGGTTCTTCATGTGGAAAAATGTCTTGGGTGTATGAATGTTACGGATAATATGCAAAAGCTTCAAAGTTTTGTCAATAACTATTCTATTTTAGAACTGCCCATTCAACGACTTCATTTTGTTGGGAAAAATCTCCCACTTAGGATCGAATAAAAATAGTGCAAATATACAACACTGAGAATTTACGTGAAAAATCTCAAACGAGGAAAACCCACGGGACAGAAATGAGAATTTTTTTTTTTAATAAGCAGAGATTTTATTAGAGAAAAAGATAAAGAGAAGGAGTCGTGAAGAACATGACAATACCGAGAAAACAAGTCGCGAGAGCCAGCTGCCCAAACAGAGCTACTAGCTTAAGAGACTCCCCAGATCAAAGAGCAAAAATGAATGAAGAAAAGGAGTGCCAGCCTCCGACTCAAGTGGCATCTACTTGCCGACTCAGCAGCCAAACGGGCGTCTGCATCATGGCGCCCATGTTGTACACAAACAAAGGATCCTTACTTTTCAGCCACCAATGCCATAGCGAGAAGATCATGTTCACACACTTCCACGCCGAGAACTCTTGCTGACTAAACACCACAGCATTCCTATGATTCCATAAAGTCCAGATAATTGCATAGAAGAGTGTAGTCCACTACTTGCCAGGAGTAGCAGCAGTAGTAGGTAGATAGGATCCCCAAGAGCTCCATAGGGTCGACAGATCTCTAGGCTGACACCATGCCACTTGGAGCCAGTGCATGATGAACAGCCACACATCCGTAGCAATCGCACAATGCAAAAGAAGATGGGTAGTCTCCTCCGGCTTGTTGTGACACATGGGGCAAACGTTCTAAGCAGTTGAGAGCATGTTCCTTTGCGCTAGGAACGATCTGGTAACTATTCTGTCTCTGATCGCTAACCACAAATAGAGTTCCACCCGATATGGGACCAATCCCATCTAGCAAGATCGAAGCAGCGGCTTGATTACATGTCTCTTCGCTTCCCATTTCTTGTACCCCGAATGCACCGTGTATACCCCTGATTTATCCAACTCCCATCGAAGCACAGCCTATTGACCCTCCCTGCCTGGAGCTGGCAGCCGCTCTTGCAAGTTCATCTACTCATCACTCTCCCATTCAAACAGTGCCCTTCTCCACTCGCTATGCCACTCCCACGCCGAACCCACCCGATTGCCAAAATCCTTGACAAAGCCTTCCTTATTCATCGATAGATGGTACAACCTGGGATAAAGTAAGGCTAAAGGCTTCTTAGCTGCCCAAGTGTCCCACCAAAAACTCGTAGTATTACCTTCTCCTACATCTAATGAGATGTGGTTTGATCACAACCCAAAAAACTCACTCCCCCGACCACACACTCTCAAAATATCTCTCCAAATTTGGGACAAATGACCATCTCTCGCCTTCCAAAGGTCCCCAATAGAGCTTATCCTGTGTTGTTTACGAATTATCTCCACCCACTGTTTCCTGCTACCCGTTATCAACTCCCAAATCCACTTGAAAATCAAAGACACATTCCGGTCTTGGAGCCTCCCTATTCCCAGACCTCCACTAGATTTTGAGCTCGTCAAATCCTCCCATTTCACCTTGATCAACCGTTTACTATTTTCCTGGCCACTCCACAGGAAGCGACGCATCACCCCCTCACACTGCTTGACAACTGCGTTAGGCATCCTATATATAGACATTATATATAGGAATACTTGCTAGCACCGATTTAATCAATGTCACCCGTCCCCCATCGACAGAAGCTGGCCCTTCCAAGAAGATAATTTTCTCTTCATTTTTTGGATTAAAAATGTCCATCCTGACTTCCTTCTCGGGTTGAAACCCACCATAGAACCCAAGTACTTGAATGGTAAAGTTTCATACTTACATCCTGCCCGAGTCGCTATAATGCCTCTGATTTGATCACTAATGTTCACCCCCACCAAGGTGCTTTTGTGAAAATTTAGAAATGAGAATTTTACTAATCAATAAAAAGAGTACAATAGGTTGTCTCTCAAACCCAAATCTCAAATATACCCAAGGAACCTCAAAAGGTTATACAGTATTTAGGATACACTCACTCAAAATATGGAATCAATCCACTAACTATTTTTCTCTTAACTCTCTGTCTCCCTCTCTCAATTGCACTTGGTTGCAACTGATGATTAATTCCATTTCCAAATGCATCTATTTATAGATGCACCAGCAAAAAAAATATCAACAAGTCAAAGATGAAAAGTCCACAATCGTCGAAATCAATGGTTGCATATAGCCAATTAATTAGGCTTCCTACACACTTTCCTTTCCTTCTTTTCGGCGTACACACACTCCTTATGGCTGCATCTTTCATTGATTTGCACTGATACAATGAATCACTATATTTCAACATGTGTGTGGTACCAAACAAGGAGCCGAAAGTTGGGCAGCCAATATGAGTTGGACCAAACAATTCTCCCCCTCCAGCTCATTTGGGACTGATCACCAACCCGACGATCATACAACACTTCTCCAGCTTCTCTCATGGTAAAGACTTCGTTAACATATCAGAGCTGTTATCATTGGTATGAATTTTTTCAAGCTCCAATGACTTAGCATCCAACACATCTCTAATCCAATGGTATCGAACATCAATATGCTTCGATCTTAAATGGAACGTAGAGTTCTTCCCAAGGTGAATAACACTTTGACTATCACACAGTAGTGTATACCGATCTTGCTTAAAATTGAGTTCTTGAAAAAATTTCTCCATCCATAACATCTCCTTGCAAGCCTCGGTAGCAGTAATAAATTCTGCTTCAATAGTAGAAAGTGCAACACACTTTTGTAACCTTGATTGCCAAGCCACAACTCCCCCTACAAAATTAATCAAGTAACTAGATGTAGACTTGTGTGAATCCACATCACCAGCCATGTCTGCATCTGTGTAACCAATTAACTCAGGCTTTTCACTTCCAAAATAAAGACACAGTTTTGGAAGTACCACGAAGATACCGTAAAATCCATTTTACCACTTCCCAATGGGCTTTCTAGGGATTTGAGAGATACCGACTGACAACACCAACTGCATGTGCAATGTCAAGCCTTGTACACACCATTGCATACATCAAACTTCCAACTACTGATGCATATGAAACTTTCTTCATCTCTTCTTTCTCTTTATTAGTGGAGGGGCATTGATTTGTGCTCAATTTGAAATGAGTAGCTAAATGAGAGCTGACCATTTTTTACTGCTCCATATGGAACCTCTGCAAAACTTTCTCAATGTAGTTCTCCTGTGTTAAGTACAACTTCTTTGTACTTCTGCCTCGACTGATTCTCATACCAAGAATCTATTTTGTTGGTCCTAAGTCTTTCATGGCAAAAGACTTACTTAACTGCTTCTTCAACTTCTCAATTTTGGAAGCATTCTTGCCAACGATCAACATATCATCAACATAAAGTAAGAGAATAATAAAATCACCACCATGGAACTTCTGGATAAAAACACAGTGGTCAGAAGTAGTCTTGGTGTAGCCTTGCTCACCCATAAATGACTGAAACTTCTTATACCACTGTCTCGGTTCCTGTTTGAAGCCATAAAGACTCTTCTTCAACTTGCACACATAATCCTCTTTTCCATTCTCATGAAAGCCTTCAGGTTGCTCCATGTAAATCTCTTCTTCTAGATCACCGTGAAGAAAAGATGTCTTGACATCCATCTGCTTAATTTCCAAGTCAAGACTCACTGCTAAACCAAGCACAACACGGATAGATGACATTTTTACTACAGGAGAAAATGATACGATCACGGTCGGCTCTCACTGATCGGGATAGTATTAAACACGGGGAGGATCTATCTCTGAGTTTGTGACATAACAAACACAAGGAAAAAAGTAGGAAATATGGACGAATAGAGAAGGACACGCAACACAGTGAAATTAGAAATAAATACCCGGATTAAGAAGGCGGTTGGAAAGGAGATGGAGGGTTGAACAAAATGAATGATTGAACTTGAGGATAGCTTGGTGAACGGCTTGAACATGGGCAAGTTGTTCAAGAATACAAACACTCAATTTCGGATTCAATTGCTCACACAAAAGGAAGTAACAACGGGTTACACAAATGGGTTGTTTAATCAAGATATAAGCTGAGGGCCAAGGGGTGAGACTCGATTCTATGGATGATTAAACGATGTTGGATTGTTGCTATTTTTACTTGAATCAAACCAAGATAATCCAAACTCAGGTGAGAGCCAAATGAGCTTAGGTGAATAGAAAGGAGTATTCTCAACTTTAACAAATTCACATATATTCCAAGTTGTTGATAACGTACAATGTATGGCGCTATTTATACTAGTTACAAGAATAAGGGCGCTTACATACAAGTTTGCCCTTCTAAAATAAATTAAAGAATTAAAGAATAATGTTCAAAATTGTAGTCAGTTATCGGTTCCCGATAGCTTCCCATTAGGGCTGGTGTCTGGAAAGCTTGGCCATGCGGGTGGCCGAATCGTATCAAGCCTAAGACTGGGCTTATATACAGTCAGGTCGGGGATCCCGGTATCTTCCACCAAGGTTACCGGTAAGTGCATTACGGTATCTGATACGATCGCGCCGATCGCATCGCGTACTCGAAGCCAACGTCAAAATCTCGTAGCGCTTATTCTCCAACATTTACGCTACGAGGAGGAGCACCCAAAGTCTAAGGATCAATGGAGTTCATGCATACAAATCCAAGGACCAAAGGAGAATGTATGCACAAACTCCATTCAGCCCAAGACCAGCAGCAGCAGCCCAGACGCTAGCCAGGGCCCACTGTCCAGCCCAGCACGCAGCAAGCAAGCAGCAGCCCATCAACGCACGCAGCAGCAGCACACGGCGTCGTTCCAGCAGCAGCCCACTCCTGCGCCCACCAACGCTGCTTCCACACGTCCCAGCCCACGATGCCACAAGACCAGACCTTGCTCCACACGTCCAGCGCCCACGTCGTCCACACAATCCGGTAGTGAGGGCTGAATTAATTCCAAGGCTTGGAATTTGGCAGCTATAAATAGATATGTTTAGTTTACTTTAACACTCGCTTTTTGATCATTGATATTATTCAATCTTGAAGCCATTTTTAGTTTAATTAATTCTCGTAATTTCTTGCTTTCTTTCCCTAAATTTCTTGTAAACTTTCAATCTTAAGCTAGCAAATTCATTGCAAGTTTGAGTTCGATATTTCAAGTATATTCAATATAGAAAGGTTGCTCGTTCTTCGTTAACGAGAGGGTTTTCTTGAATTTACTTGTTCATATTATCATCCATATTTCACTTCTAAAATTCCCGATTCAAGAACCATTAATCTTGAATTAAAATTCCCTTATCTTTCCATACACCTTTCTAAAATTCATACATCTTTCCATTACAAATTCCCGCTGCGCCTAACTCCTGAAGTCATCAATCCTTCATCCATCAATCATCCGAGCCATCCCCAATCGAGACTAGTTCCTTGCAATTCAACATCGAAGGATCCTAACACGTGGTAGCGGAGCTCGGCTGTCTCGAAGGTTGGTAAACGTTAAAATCGCAAATCAATTCCTTTTTCCATTTTTTTTGAATTCATTACTCCTTCGTCTTGTCCATTGTATAAATTTGTCCACTACCACAAATTTTATTTTCTATGTTATCTATTTGCGATCCGAGCGTCCCTCACTTGTGATATAAAAAAAAAAAAAAGAGAGATCAAAAAAATTTATATATATATTGTGTATATATATATATAACAAAAAAAAAAAAAAAAAGAAAAGAAAAGAACGATCAACACAAGTCAAAAGCAAGGGACAAGATCGCTAGGTAAGCTTTTCGACACTTGACGTGGACTACCATTGGACGAGTCAAGCTATCTTTCAGCTTCCGAAACACAAATCCTTTTGCGCCATTCTTCATTCGTGTCTTTGTAAGTTTTCATTATTGTTCCTCATATCTCTTCCATTCCAAATTAAGGTAATTGCACAATCTCATTTCGTTCGTGTTATTTACCTTAATTTTTCCATACCTTCTTTGTGTACCCAGTTTTCATTGTGTGTCACCAAAGTGCTCATCATTCTTTGAGTCATATTTTTTTAACACTAAAATTGGCTTTAAGTGTATTTGTTTATTTTTGTGTGATTTTGGTGAGAACAATAGAGAGAAGAGTGTAAACACGTGAGGGAGGGTACTAACAAACACCTTTTAGTTTTCCTTTGTGTTTATTTTCTTTGTGCAGGTACACATAATGTCCAACGACCCTACCATTACCGAAGAACATTCGGAAGTACCAACCCCACCACTCGATCCAAACATGAGCCACATTAGCTCCATATTGGAGAAAATGATGGCTAGACTCGAGGCCATCGAAACTCGACAAGCCCAAACACCCCCACCACTACAAACACCACTACTACAAAGAACCCCTACATTTCCCCACTTCCAACAAAGAACCCGATCCACCGACCCAAGGAATCAACTCCTATATAGTCCTCCCGTCAATAGCAACACTGAAGGTATCTATGCCCATACTGATAGTAGTGACAATGAGGAGGATCGCCAATCACACAACCGCCAATCCTTTAACATGCCTCACACATCCCAGCCACTAGCGTCACCTGTCCTAAACCGACACCGGAATAACACGTCTAACCGAGGACCCAGTATCCCACTTCACCAGGCGAACTCCTATGCGCCACCACCAATACATCCAGCCGTGTCCAACCCATACATTCCATCACGTTAAACGCCTTTCTTTGACACACCACGGCACGAACCTCTAAGGGAGGCTCGAAGGGCACCTCGACATGAGGAACGGTATGATAATACTTCCAATATTAAATTATTTATACCATCTTTTGAGGGTAAAGAAGACCCCGATGTTTATTATGAATGGGAAAGTAAGATGGAAAGGATATTTACCTGTTACCCATATTCGGAAGAAAAGAAGTGTCGTCTGGCTGTTGTTGAGTTCACAGGTTTGGCGATACAATGGTGGGAGAGAGTCTTGGTCAACCGGAGATTAGATGGTGAACCACCAATAACGACTTGGACTGAACTGGTAGAAGAGATGCGGCGACGGTTTGTGCCAGTCTTCTACCTCCGAGATTTACATCAGAAACTCCAACGATTGTATCAAGGAAGTAAAAGTGTCACGGAGTTTTACCATGAGATGTTGTCCATGTTGACGCGATTGGATGTACGAGAGGGTAGTGAGGCAACCATGGCCCGATTTCTTGGTGGTCTTCGCAAGGAAATCTCCCAACAGTTGGACTTCCTTCCCTACAATACACTCGAGGAGATGTATCACCTAGCCCTAAAACTAGAACGTCAAGTAAGCTCTAAACCCCGAAACTTTGTCAATACTACTACTCCACACTCTGTGACAAATACTAAAAAGCCTTGGCAAACAAACACCTCTAAAACGAACTACCCAAAATCAACTGACTCCCGACCAAACGACACTAAATCACCCGACCCCAAGCCATACACGTCCCAAAATACCTCCACAACACCAAACACAACCCAAAGAACCCCAAGCCGATCAATTGAGTGTTTCAAATGTGGCGGTAAAGGACACATGAGAGCCGAATGTCTAAACCGTCGCATCATCTTAGTTCGAGAAGGAGGGGAGATAGTAAGTGAAGACGAGGAATCTGAGAGGGAAGAAGAAGCCGAATTTGAGGAAGAAGCTGAGTATGCCCCTTTAGAGATTCCCCGAAGTCTGGTTGTCTGACGGACTTTGAGTATGCAAGCCCGGGCAGATGATGAGGTCTTGGAACAGAGAGAGAACTTGTTCCATACAAGGGGTGTAGCTGACGGAATGGTTATGTCGATCATTATTGATAGTGGGAGCTGTGCTGATGTGGCTAGCACCTTGCTAGTTCATTCGCTTGGAATATCGACGACCAAGCACCCACACCCTTATGTGTTGAACTGGTTCAACAATGGAAGTTCGATCAAGGTAGTCAAGCAAGTAAGAGTCAAGTTTCAGATTGGAGAGTACATGGACGAGCGAGTGTGTGACGTCGCTCCTATGCAAGCCAGCCACCTGCTGCTTGGCCGACCGTGGCAGTTTGATCGCCACGCCATTCATGACGGTTTTCGCAACACCTACCGGCTCACTCACGGCGACCGCAAATTCATGATACCACCACTCGTACCTAGTCAGGTATACGAAGACCAAATCAAGCTTGAAAGAGCGAGCGCGGTCTTCGATATTTCAATTTCTTTGCTTAAAAAAGAAGGAAGGAGTGGAGTGAAAAATATAAGCGGTGAGAGTATTCAAAATAGCCCGCAAGAAAAAAATGAGCTTGCGAAAAGAGGAGAGAAAAAGGAAGGAAAGAGTGGAAACACACAGCTAGAAAAAAATGAGCTAGCTAGCGAGGTTCCGAGGGGAACGAGAGAAGAGAGAAAAGTGAGTCTCATGGGAAGATCTCGGGATGTGAGGCGTGCGCTTGTTGCGCAAAAACCCATTATTTTTCTCCGTTTCCGTGCCTTGAGTGCGGAAACATCTAACACTAACCCCGTTTCCTCTTCTCCTATTTTTGTGTCTTTGATGGCAGATTTTCAAGACGTGTTTCCTGACGAGTTACCCGAAGGGCTACCACCCATCCGAGGGATCGAGCACAAGATCGATTTGATCCCCGGTGCGCCTATGCCTAATCGCCCAGCTTATCGGTGCAACCCGATGGAAACTAAGGAGTTGGAGACTCAAGTCGAGGCGCTGCTCGCTAAAGGTTATGTTCGAGAAAGTCTTTCCCCATGTGCCGTTCCGGTGATCCTCGTTCCAAAGAAAGACGGTTCGTGGCGCATGTGCATGGATTGTCGAGCCGTCAATAAGGTAACCATTAAATACTCGCACCCCATACCTAGACTTGATGATATGCTAGATGAACTCAGCCATGCTACAATATTTTCTAAAATTGATTTGGCTAGTGGATATCATCAAATCCGTATGCATGAAGGAGACCAATGAAAAACTGCTTTCAAAACTAAATTTGGTCTTTATGAATGGTTAGTTATGCCTTTCGGATTAACAAATGCTCCTAGCACATTTATGCGTTTAATAAATCATGTGTTGCGTGACTTTATTGGTAAGTTTGTTGTTGTTTATTTCGATGACATCTTGATATATAGTTCCACGCATGATTCCCATTTCGAGCATTTACGACTTGTATTTCTAACCCTTCGCGAGCATAAGCTTTATGCTAAACTCGCAAAGTGCGAGTTTTGTTTGGACGAAGTCCACTTTCTTGGCTTTCTTGTAGGTGCTGACGGACTCAAAGTTGATCAAGCCAAGATCAAAGCAATTGCAGATTGGCCAACTCCGCAAAATGTGAGTGAGGTGCGCTCATTCCATGGTTTAGCCGGTTTCTATCGGCGGTTCGTGAAGGATTTCTCAACGATTGTCGCGCCCCTCAACACACTCACCAAGAAGAACGTTCCGTTCGTATGGGGGCCCGAGCAAGATGAGGCCTTTAAGACCCTTAAGGAATGCCTGGTGTCCAGCCCGGTTCTCGCCCTACCGGATTTTGACAAGTCGTTTGAGGTCCAATGCGTTGCAAGTGGAGTAGGGATTGGAGTTGTACTGTTACAAAGAGGGCGACCGATCGCTTATTTCAGTAAGAAGCTAAAGGACGCCCAGCTCAATTACTGCACCTATGATCGGGAACTGTACGCCCTAATTCGAACCCTCACTGTTTGGGAGCACTACCTCGTCCCGAAGGAATTCGTTGTTCACACCGACCATCTATCCCTTCGCTACCTCAAAGGACAAGGTAAGTTGAATCGTCGTCATGCTATTTGGCTAGAGTTCATTGAGCGATTCCCATATGTGATCAAATATCTGAAAGGAAAGGAGAACACGGTCGCCGACGCCCTTTCCCGAAGGTATGCACTCATTACTTCTTTGCAATCTAAATTATTGGGATTTTCGCATATCATTGAACTGTATGAAAATGATGATGATTTTCATGTTACGTATGATGCATGCTCGAATGGACCTTTTGAGAATTATTCTTTGCATGATGGATTCCTATTTTGTAAAGGTCGATTATGTGTGCCCAAATGTAGCATGCGTGAGCTTCTCATTAAAGAGGCTCACGGTGGTGGACTTAGCAGTCACTTCGGTATTAACAAAACTTTGAGCACTTTAAAAGAACATTTTTATTGGCCGCATATGCGTCCTATGATAACTCGTATTGTTAATGCATGCATTGAATGTCATCGTGCTAAATCTACATCTCATGATCATGGTCGTTACATGTCATTACCTGTTGTTTCGCACCCTTCGTGCGATAATTCCATGGATTTTGTACTAGGATTGCCCAAAACTAGTAATGGAAAAGACGCTATCTTTGTTGTTGTTGATCGATTTTCTAAGATGGCACATTTTATTCCTTGCAAATCCACTGCTGATGCTTCTCATGTAGCTAACCTATTTTTCCGAGAGGTTGTTCGCCTCCACGGCATACCACGTACCATTGTCAGTGATCGAGACTCAAAATTCTTGAGTCATTTTTGGCGTGTCCTATGGGCCAAATTGGGGACCAAGCTCCTGTTTTCTACTTCTTACCACCCCCAAACAGATGGCCAGACAGAGGTAGTCAATCGAACTCTGGGTAACTTACTTCGAATCATGGTACCAAACTATTCGAAGAATTGGGATCAATGTCTTCCCTTTATTGAATTTGCATATAATCGTACCATGCATTCTGCTACTTTATATTCTCCATTTGAGCTCGTTTATGGGTTCAACCCACTCACCCCCATAGACTTGCTCCCGCTACCTATTTCTCATATATCCAGCTTAGATGGAGAAGAACGAGCAGCCAAAGTGAAGGAGTTACATGCTAAGGCGAAGCAAAGAATGGAAAACGTGAACGCCAAACTCGAGGAGAAGCGCAATGCCGGCAAACGAGTCAAATCCTTTGAAGTTGGAGATTGGGTTTGGGTACATCTACGCAAGGAGCGTTTCCCTCACCTTCGGAAGTCCAAATTAAGCCATAAAGGGGCTGGTCCTTTCCTTATTGTTAACAAGATTAACGATAATGCTTATGTTTTAGACATTCCTACATCTTTTGCTGTCTCCTCTACTACTTTCAACATTACTGATTTATCTCCATATTTTGTAGAGGATTCAGATGACGATGACCCTGCGGACGTGCAGACTTTGGATTCGAGGTCGAATCCACTCGAAGGGGGAGGGGATGATACGATCGCGCCGATCGCATCGCGTATTCGAAGCCAACGTCAAAATCTCGTAGCGCTTATTCTCCAACATTTACGCTACGAGGAGGAGCACCCAAAGTCTAAGGATCAATGGAGTTCATGCATACAAATCCAAGGACCAAAGGAGAATGTATGCACAAACTCCATTCAGCCCAAGACCAGCAGCAGCAGCCCAGACGCTAGCCAGGGCCCACTGTCCAGCCCAGCACGCAGCAAGTAAGCAGCAGCCCATCAACGCACGCAGCAGCAGCACACGGCGTCGTTCCAGCAGCAGCCCACTCCTGCGCCCACCAACGCTGCTTCCACACGTCCCAGCCCACGATGCCACAAGACCAGACCTTGCTCCACACGTCCAGCGCCCACGTCGTCCACACAATCCGGTAGTGAAGGCTGAATTAATTCCAAGGCTTGGAATTTGGCAGCTATAAATAGATATGTTTAGTTTACTTTAACACTCGCTTTTTGATCATTGATATTATTCAATCTTGAAGCCATTTTTAGTTTAATTAATTCTCGTAATTTCTTGCTTTCTTTCCCTAAATTTCTTGTAAACTTTCGATCTTAAGCTAGCAAATTCATTGCAAGTTTGAGTTCGATATTTCAAGTATATTCAATATAGAAAGGTTGCTCGTTCTTCGTTAACGAGAGGGTTTTCTTGAATTTACTTGTTCATATTATCATCCATATTTCACTTCTAAAATTCCCGATTCAAGAACCATTAATCTTGAATTAAAATTCCCTTATCTTTCCATACACCTTTCTAAAATTCATACATCTTTCCATTACAAATTCCCGCTGCGCCTAACTCCTGAAGTCATCAATCCTTCATCCATCAATCATCCGAGCCATCCCCAATCGAGACTAGTTCCTTGCAATTCAGCATCGAAGGATCCTAACAGTATCTCCCTCTAAGGTTACCGGTAAGGTTTCCCTGAAGGTTGTCCCGTTAGATTCCCTTTGGTCTCCCGGTAACTGTTGGCTCAGTTGACGGCTCAGATAGTTAGGCCACGCGGGTGGTCTAAGTCTTGATCATTCTTTGGGAGGCTGAAAATTACCATTACCGGTACCCGAAAGACTTCTAGAAGCCTGTCTTTCTTCCGGTAGATCTCCAAGAGCCTTTGCGTGGGACATATGTATGGCATGGGTTTCGCCCATGACTCCGGATAGGTTACCAGTAGCTTCCAGAACCGGTAGATTCCCTAGGGTTACCGGTAGATGACATCTCCCAGTACCTAGAGTATTCCCGACAACCCTATTAACGGATGCTGACAGTTGCTTGTTTTGCAAGTTTAGGTCTTGCGGATGAGAGGCTGAAGGTGACGCATCCGTGATCATATCAGAAAATATCTCTTCAAAATCAACCCCTTTCCGCTGATTGAATCCTTTTACGACTAGTCTGGCTTTGTACCAAGGAAGTGAGGTGTGCTCTTCTTGCTTGATTCGATACACCCACTTATTTTTTAAGGACCCCTTTCCTTTTGGTAATTTTACCAACTCAAATGTATGGTTTTCATGCAAGGATTTCATCTCATCTTGCATGGCATCAAACCATTCTTTCTTCTGGTCTCCTTCTACTGCTTCCTCAAAGTACTCTGGTTCTCCCCCTTCAGTCAGCCTCGTGTAGTCCTAGGGAGAATATGTAGTGGAATGTTGTTTGACTCTGGTTGACCTCCTGAGAGGAGCGTCTACTACTGCTGGTTGATCATGATCAGGAACATCATCTGGTATAGGAATATTAGCATTTACCATACCCATCTGATCATTTTTTTACTTCATTCCTAGCAGGCATTGGCATATGAGGAACTATATCAGATTCAGAAGAACTCCCACCTTTGTCTGGCACCACTCGCTTTGCTTTGACAATATCCTCTATGGTTTGATCTTCCATGAATACCACGTCACGACTTCTAATGAGTTTCTTCTCAACAGGATCATACAACCTGTAACCAAACTCATCCAAGTCATAGCCCACAAAAACACTATTTTATCTTTGTGTCAAGTTTAGATCTCTCGTCTTTTGGGATGTGAAAAATGCTTTACACCAAAAAACTCGAAGATGATGATATGAGACATCTTTTCCAGTCCAAACTCTATCTGGAACATCAAATTTCAATGGAACACTAGGTGAACGGTTCAGCACATGAACAACGATATTTAGAGCTTCACCCAGAATGGTTGTGGTAACTTTGATTGTGAAAGCAAGCATTTGACTCGCTCAACCAAAGTCCTGTTCATCCTCTCTGCCAGTCCGTTTCACTGTGGAGTCTTTGGAGGTGTCTTCTAATGTCGGATGCCCTTTTGTCGGCAGTACTCATCAAAGGGACCCAAGTACTCTCCTCCATTATCCGTTCTGATGCATTTCAGCTTCTTCCCATATTCTCTCTCTACTATGGCATGAAACTGCTTGAACACATCAAGCACTTGATTTTTATGCTTCAAGGTGTAAGTCCACACCTTCCTCGAGTGATCATCTATGAATGTTACAAAATAGAGAGAACCACCAATTGTCCTTGTCTTCATAGGACCACATAGATCAGAATGTACTAGCTCTAGTGCATCTTTCTTCTTGTCAGAAGCATGCATCTTAAATGCAACTCTATTCTATTTTCCTGCTAAATAGTGAGCACTTCTCCAATTGCCTGCCTTTTAACTCAAGAAGCATATTTTGCTTAGCGAGCATTGCCATACCTCTCTCGCTCATGTGGCCAAGTCTCTTGTGCCACAACTCAGTTGTACTCCTACTCTCTACTGCATTAATTATGTCGTTGGAGAGCGTAGCCTGCATCACATATAACTTCTGACATTTCTTACATCTTGCCACGATCAGTGAGCCTTTTGTAAGTTTCCACTGACCATCAGAGAAAGTGTTATAGTAGTCTTCATCATCCAGCTTGCTAGTGGAAATTAAATTTAGTCGGATGTCAGGGACATACTTTACATCCTTAAGAATCAATCTTCCACCATTTGGAGTTATCGGACACACATCTCCAAAACCGACTACCTCAGCAACACCTTCATTACCCATTCTTACAATTCCAAAATTTCCTAGAGTGTAAGTTGCAAAGAGATTTTTGTTGAAGGTGACATGAGTGGTAGCACTGCTATTCCAGCTAGAATCATGATCAACAGTGTTCATCACATCAATATAGTCATACAGAAGTAGAAAATCTTCTTCAACGACTGCAATCCTTTCATCGGAGTTGCCATCCTCCCTTTTTTAGTCTCTGTCACCTTTATTCTCTCTCTTCCACTTCCAGCAGTTCTTCTTGATATGTCCCTTTTTGCCACAAAAGTGACATGCAACATCTGCAAATCTACCTCTGGATTTGCTTGTACCGTGTGCTTTATTTGTGTAACTCCTGTGGTTACTTCTCCCTCTAGATTCACTTACTAAGACGTCTGACTGTGAAGAAGAACCTGTTGCTATTCTTCTTTTCTTTTCGTCTATAAGACAAACCTTTACAGAACCAATGGTAACGATGCCTTCGGGACTCGAGTTTGATATAGATGTTCTGAAGGTTTCCCAAGAATCTGGCAAAGTGCCAAGAAGTGTCAAGCCTTGCACCTCATCATCAAACTTTATTCCGATCATAGCCAGCTCGTTCATGATTCCTTGAAAACTATTCACATGATCTGTCATTGAGGTTCCATCCTAATACTTTAGACTCATCATCTGCTTGATCAGGATCATCTTATTATTGCCGATTTTACTAGCATACAACTCTTCCAGTTTCTTCCACAATAAACGAGCATGTGTCTCCTCACTGATGTAATTCAACACATTTAACTCCATCCATTGTCTGATAAAACCATACACTTGTAAGTGTAGCATAGACCAGTCCTCATTTTTCATGGCTTTTGGCTTTTCATCAGCAAATACTGGAAGATTATAATTTTCAAGTATAATAGATCCTTGATTTTCAATTTCCAGACGGGATAATTTGGGCCGTCTAAATAGATCATCCGGGAAATATTGACATCCATTGTTCAAAGTAGAACAAAAAGAACACCCGCTCTACTACCACTTGTTGGGAAAAATCTCCCACTTAGGATCGAATAAAAATAGTGCGAATACACGACACCGAGAATTTACATGGAAAACTTCAAAGGAGGAAAAACCAAGGGACAAATATGAGAATTTTACTAATAAAGAAAAAGAGTACAATAGGTTGTCTCTCAAACCCAAATCCCAAATATACTCAAGGAACCTCAAAAGGTTATACAATATTTAGGATACACTCACTCAAAGTATGGAATCAATGCACCAACTATTTTTCGCTCAACTCTCTGTCTCCCTCTCTCAATTGCACTCGGTTGCAACTGATGATTAATTCCATTTCCAAATGCATCTATTTATAGATGCACCAGAAAAAAAATGTCAACAAGTCAAAGGTGAAAAGTCCACAATCACCGAAATCAAACGGCTGCATATAGCCAATTAATTAGGCTTCCTGCACACTTTCCTTTCCTTCTTTTCGGCGTGCACATAGTCAATTAATTAGGCTGCACATACTCCTTATGACTGCATCTTTCATTGATTTGCACCGATACAATGAATCACCATATTTCAACATTTGTGTGTGGCACCAAACAAGGAGCCGAAAGTTGGGTAGTCAATATGAGCTGGACCCAACACGTTTCACTTAGCGAAATTATGTTTCCATGAGCTACATAGACAAGAACTTCTTTCACCATAAGTGGCTTGATCAGTTTCTTTTGCTTTCTTGGAAGCCGTTAGCACGAGGCGACTCTGATCAGGTGGCTCTTGCTAGTTGAGGGAGTAATGTTGATTGAGGCCCCAAACCTTTCCGAGTCCTAGATGCATGGCAGTTGTCCAATAACTTTGCAGGTGTAGTAACAGACATATGGAAGAAACTCACAGATGTGGTAGGTAGTGGAAGATTCAAGAGTTTTAAGAAGTTAAGGATGTTAAAATATCAGCTCAAGACTTGGAATTCCACAATTTTTGGGAAACTTGACAATAAATTGAAAGAGCTTGAACACAACTTCAATATCCTCAATTCGATCTGGACCAACAGGGAGTAGACGCGAGAGGAATTATGTGCTTACAAAGCAGGTATGGATGATAGAACTTCACCATCATTTTATAGAGTCCCTTTGGCATTAGAAATCAAGAATAAAATGGTGTTCGGAGGGGGACCACAACACAAAATTCGTCCACACTTTCTGTAAGATTCGAAAATGCCTAAACTCGATCTCTTCTCTAGTTTTGGATAGGGTGGAAGTTTCTAGACCAAAAGAGGTAAAATCGTGAGTGTCGTCATATTTTGAAAACTTCTTCTCTTCGGACTCTTAGGATTAGTTTGTGGTACCTGTGTTTGGGTTCTCTAAATTTTCTGAATCTCAAATTTCAGGCCTTGAGGCGATTCTTGATACAATAAAGATCAAGCAGGTGGTGTGGGCCTGTGGAAGTGACTGGGCTTCAAGATCGGATGGATATAATTTCAAATTCATTAAGAAAGCTTAGGGTGTCATTGGTGATGAGGTTACTGCACTAGTTCGAGATTTTTTTCCTATTAGGATGATGCCTAGGGGAGTAGGTAATGCTTTCATGGTCCAAATCCTCAAGTGCCAAGGTGCAAGCGAGTTGAAAGACTTTAGATCGATTACCTTGGTGTGCAAGTGTGTATAAGATTATTTCTAAAGTGTTGCATTGAGGATTCGATTAGTTATTCACTCGTAGGTAGGAAAGGAGGAATACGGGTTTGGAAGAGGCAAACAAACGCTGGATTGCGCTCTTGTTGTGACGAAGGTTATCCATTCGATTAAGAGAAGGAAGAATAAAAGGTTGATGTTGAAATTGGATTTTCAGAAAGCACACGGCTATATTGAGTGGTCCTTCCTAGATCGCTTTCTCGAGCTGATGGGGAATCGAATGGCGTGCTTGGGTCAGTGAGTGTCTATCTTCCAATCACACTTTAGTTCTTCTTAACAGGTCTCTAAATAGATCTGATCAATGGATGGCTTGGGTTGGGCTTGGGCTAAAATGTGTAGGTCCATTGTTCTTTTCTAGAAGCCCAAACTCAGCTTAGCCCGTCCTTGGGCCTTATTTTAAAGTCTTTGCTCAACTCTAGATAGGCCTTGGGCTTTTGGGCAGGGCTTTGGGATTTTATTTTTATCCCAATTATGAGCTAGAAATTTAGAGAACAATACAATTTTAAGCTTTCTGAAAAATCCATTAACATCCAATCCAATGCACAAAATAAGATTTGCAAAATTAATAGATTCATCATCTAAGGATTTTCAATTTGATCTTTGTACCCGAGATCTGGAATGAATAATAAGCACACATAACTTAGTATACTAAAAAATTAGACATAAAGCATCAGACTTTACAAAATCACTTCTCCAAAACCTATGCTTTCCCATGATATCTTGATCCATCATCTCATTCCAATTCAACCTAAATTGTCCATAACAAGTTATTAATTAATCCTAAAAGTATAAAGTTAAACATTTATCAAGGGACAAGACACAAACAAATAACCAAAAGATATAAGACAATACGAAAATCTAATTTTGTTACATGAAAGGGATGGATTGGCTATTTATGCTAATCAACATCTAATTTTAGACTTCAATCTTGTTCACATGGTGTACTTAAAAGACAAGATATTTTCATGGTTGAATTTAACTGCTTGTAATGACATTTTTTTTTTATGCATTGGCCATTTAGGTATTGGTGGGTAGGGGTGTGCACGGGTCGGGTTGGGTCGGTTATAGGCCTGACCCATCACCGACCCACCCGAAATTTAGCGGGTTGGTTCGGGTCGGTTATAGGCACATATAACCGCGGGTTGGCGGGTGTAGCGGGTCGGGTCGGTTATCTGCGGATTGGTGGGTTAGCGGTTATATTTTGGGCCTAAACTAATAGGTCGGGCTTAACAAAAAAAAAATCTATAACCAAAAACAAACATTTACCAGCAGCTGCTATCAAAATCCATCCATGAACAACAATTTACTAACATCAATACAATAATTAACCAACAAACCTGCTATCAAAATCCAAATCCATCCGTGAGCAACAATTTACCAACATCAATAATTAACCAACAATTAACCAAAAAAATTCAGCTGCTATCAAAATTCATCCATATCCATCCATGAGCAACAATTTACCAGCATTAATAATTAACCAACAAACAACATCAATAATTAACCAACTGATAAGATTCGGACTTCTGGGGAAGCGGGGTAGAGATTATGGCCGTCTGAAGTCACTGTAGCGGCAGTCCGTCGTACCTGCAAAGCACCGGAGGGGGGACTCCGGCGTAGACACTCCGAAGCTTAAGTTAGTATAGCTGTGAAATTTGGCAGAGATTTTTGTTGTAATTTTAGTCTTACCCTTGATCTAGAAATGAGTGGTATTTATAGGTAAAAGAAAGGACGTTACCCTAGGGGTGGGCGTTATCGAGGGAAGATAACGCCCAAGATGACGTCAGCATACGTCAGTCGGATAAGATATCGCCGACGGCGCAGCCTGGGATAGGAAGACGTCGTGTGGGTCCCCCCGCTGATGTCGTACATCCCAGGATTCCTCGGTCTAACGCGGGCGGTAGCCGGGTACCGTCGCCAGTCAAGGTCTACAGGGATCCGGCTTGACTTTGGGTGAAAAGACGAATGTATCCTTGGTGTTTCATCAATTGTTATCATAAGCCCAACTAAAAACGAGCCCGAGTGTTCACCAAGGGCTTCCTTTCCTGGCTTCTAGAGGAACATTACTCCCTTTACGCCGCGTCAGATTCGTGGGAATATCCGAGTTTCTCTGACTCCTTCGTTAGTTTCTTTGTACCGGATACACGATAGCGAAGCGGACAACGGGAACCGATCGCTTGCGATAACTATTGGTCGCAGAGAGGTCGCGGACCAAGTTGACGGGGATGAGGTTGTAGCGATTGCGTCGGTCATAAACTAGAACTGACAACACCAGCGATATATCCCAACTGATAACGCTGGTGTTTCCCACAACACGCTTTATATGATCAATATTGGCAAGGTATGGCGTTACGACGTTACGTCTTCGAAGCTCCGAATATCATTCTGAAGGCGATATTTCCTTGTTTTTCCTGCACATTCTCAAATGTGGCTGTCACGTTAGTGAAAATATCATGCAACGATAGACATTAATTACCCTTAGAGGCTTTCACTCGCACATATCGAGGAGCCGTTGATGTCGCTTTTTCCATCCAAACTCGTTGGATCTGGCCTTGCTATAAGCCACCCGCAATATTGACGTGGTCTTACGTCATGAACTACCTACAATTTATACGGTCTTACGTCGTAGCTACCTGCAATGTTGATGCAGTTTTACGCTGCTCAGAGCTACCCGCAATATTGACGCGGTTTTACGTTGTAGGCCACCTACAAATTGCGCAGTCTTACGTTCTTCTGATCTTCAATCTGTACTCCACTTGAGTATCTCGGGCGTTCATCAGGAGTTCCGCGTTAGCCTTTCCCTCCGGCTGCTTCACGATAACGGGACGACTCAATTTTTGAGGCGCGCGTCTTGGTGAGCGGCTACTACTTCGGATCTATAAATGCGATCCTTTTTTCGGTGTAGATTCTTTACACTCTCTCCGCTTCTCATTTATCATTTCTTCATGGACGATCTCACTATAAACTTTCTAATTTCCAAAGCCTTAACCCTAAAAAATCTCACTGAGGGTGACGTCAGCTTCCTAGAGAACATGCTGATGAAGACTGGTGAAGACATGCTGGAGCTTCGGGGAATGATGACCCTCATTCAGTCCAGGATCGGGGCTGCTACCATGGAGGACTTCAATCCCATCGGGAATGTCTCTAAGTTGGCCATCGCCGCCTGCCGCATCGAGGTAGCTATCGCCATGCTGCAGCAGAGGAAGGATCTGCTGAATGGCTACCTTAAAAACATGAGAAGCACCTCTTCTGAGCTACCTCTATGGTGGAGGCCTTGAGGGATATCCCCACTCTGCTGGTAGATGATGACAATGATGCCGGGTCTCGAGCTTGAATGCTCGCCGCTCCGCTTTCTTTTTTGTTTCTCCTTTGTATGTATTATGTATGCGGACGTATGTCTAGGCCATTAGGCCATAATAAAACTTTTTTCCGTTATTGGGCTTGCGATTTCTTTCCTTCTTGAGGGCATTAGCCCTTGTTTCGGTTGAGGGCCGTGTCAGCCCAACTGAAAACGAGTCTGCCATTGGCCAAACTTCTGCAACATTTATTCTTCTTTTTCTGCCAGGTGGCGACGGTTGCTCTGGCGAACCGTTCTGTACTAATCATGCGCCGCTTCTTTAGCATTAACTGATTGGGCAGTTTTTTGGTGTTTCTTGATTATCAAAAAATCTCAACAGGCGTGATCGAAGGACTTGATTCTGCCATTATGATTGATCTTCTCGAGATGCATTAAATTATCCTTCTCTCACTTGTGAAAGATTTGAAGAGTCTCACCACTTCAGCTATTTATGGGGAGTTCTTTTCCTTTTTCCTATTCATCTTCTTCTTTGTATTTTCCTGCTGCAACTGATTTTCGTCTCTCATGGCTGATTCATATGATCAGGTCTCCGATGAGCGAGAATCTCGTCCGACCCCTCCAACTACACCGGATTCTGACAATCCTCCTTCGCCGTCGTGTCGGAAGAGGCGGTTGCTCCACCGTAGAGGTCAGAAGAGATCGACGAAGAGAGAAAATTCTAAAACCACTAACTGGTTTTCTTCTTTTTCAGCCCCTCCAGCTTGTAAGGGCAAAGAATTGTTTCCTCCTGCTGACTGGTTTGAAGAGAAGATTCCCCCAGGCGATACCGTCGCAAAGGTGGCATCCTCCACTACAAAGGGGGAATCCAAACCGTTAATACTGAGTCCAGAGCGAAAAGCTGACAAATCCCCTTCTTTTGCTGATGAGGAGCTTCCGCCCTCAGATGAGGAATGCTGCTACTGGTCCTCTTACTGGCCTGACGATGATTGATCCCACCCCCGGCAACCCTTTGTAGATGTCGTATGGCTATTATTGAAAGAAATGATGCTTTTGCTTTTTTAGTCTTGCATGCTCAGGCATTAGCTCCTCTTTTGACGGATGGCTATCGCTGAGAAACTAACTGTTGTTTCGATGTAACCACTTGCAACTGATTATCAGTAACCACCCCCTCTAGAAGATATAAATGCCTAGACATAAATATCCTTCTGAGGTTTTTCACACGTGTCACTTTTGCTTTGGGGCGTGTCCCGTTTTTACAGGCTGTTCAATTTTCGAACTCAGCCTTTAAAAGGGAGCAACTGCTCTCTTTTAATACTCTTTGCTTGCACTTCAAAATTTTCTCTTTCTCTCTCTAGATTTTTGCTTCAAAGGAAGTTGCGACCACCGTTCGCCGGTGCCGACGGTTTTGTCCACCGCCTTCTGTTTAAGGTACTTCACCTCTTTTTCCTCAGATTTTCTTCTTGCTGATTCATTATGAGTACATCTAGAGTACCCAAGGATTCTCAGTGGCCTCTGGCCACAAATAGGTCTTTGAGGAGTCTCTAGCGGCCCATAGATTTAGAAATTGAGAGAACACCCAGTATTTTTGTTGATCAAGCGGTATTAGAGGCAGAGTTTGAGGAAAATGGTATCTTTTTCCCTCCTGGGTACTCCGTCAAAATTCCTGATGCCGGTCATCGGCTTCATGACCCTCTATCGGGGAGCGATAGGATGGTATATTTTAATATGTTCCTTTACGACTTTCGCTTTCCCATCCACGAAGCGGTGAAAGGATTATTAGTTCGATATAACATCAACCCAGCTCAGATTACGCCTTCTTCCTGGTGCGGGATTCATGCCTTCATTCGTATTTGCGAGTTGCGGGGTGTCCTTGTCCCGTCTGTCAATTTATTCTGCAAGTTTTTTAGTTTTAAGTGCCGCAACTGTGTGGTAGATATCACCCCAAGGTGGAATGACGTGCTAGTGCAGTCATTCTGGCAGAAATTCCAGGGCTTTGAAGAGACTGTGGCCGATTGGAAGAGCGGTTTCTTCATTGTGAAATTGTCTTTCCGCCCTTGGCCTAGGGGTTTCAATCAGTGTCTTGATGATTCCATTTGGACAAACCCGTCCGTAATATCCAAGGAAGAACATCGGCAAACGAATATGCTGCTGGAGCAGAACTTGTCCTTTTGCATTCGAGAGTTTGCCTTGTACAAGCTTATAGAGAAGTGTATTGTAAGTAAGTTTCCTTTCCCCCGTTATCTCTTCGGCTTATTCACTGTTCTGATATGTCTTGTCGATAGGTGACGCCGGGAATCAACCATCGAGTGATAAGGACGTTCCTCTGAACGTGAGGCCGCTTCAATCACTGCAGCCATCTCCTCCTCCTGAGAGTTCCAGTCATCCCGCCGTTCCACCAAAAAGAAAAAGATTCAAGACTGTTGCCAGACGCGATATCTCTGACCGGACCTCTCGCTTTCTCGAGAACTGGTTACCTATTCGGAACAAAGGAGTGACTCCGAATCGTCCTAAGACTGAATTAACTGATAGCGGCAGCGAGGACATGGATACCGACTCTAGGCTTCGTCATGCTTCCGCGGCTCAGCGGAAAAAGATAAGAATGGGAAATAGCAACCCAGTCGCTAAGGCTGCTTTGAACAAGGTTAACGAAACCCCTGCCGTTGGGGCTGATTCTCTTGGTGGTACTAGTACTTCAAAAATGGCGGCAGCAGCTGAGGCGTCAACCTGTATTCCTCCTGAAACTTCCGAGGTTCCGCCAGAGGTCAACCTTCCTCCTCCAACTGCCGCTCCCGACTCTCCTATTTCTTCTTTCATTCCTGATGTCGCTGCACCGAATCTTGAGCCTGTCGCTACTCCTGACCCTCTGCTAAATGGCCTTCCGCCATTATTCTGCACTTCTATCACAAGAGTCGGTGGTTCCGCCGAAAATTGCTCTCCTCCCCTTACCGCCAATCTGTCCTCTCAAGGTCCTCAAGGAGCCACTTCCTATCGCTTGGATCTGTCCACCTTCGGCACCAGCGGACTTCGCGCACTAGGAATATCGTACCCGCTATCGCGAAGCGAGCCGGTAGGCTCTATTATAGGTGCGATATTTGGCTCTCCTAAAGATAGGGAGGAGATGTCAGAGCTTCCTCTGGAGGCTCATCGCGAATGCACTTTGAATGACGTACTGGCTAGCTTTCGTATGCTGAATTACTTTCTCGATATCCATGGTGAGAAGGTTCGGGGTTCCCCCACTAAGGTGGTGGAGTTGACGCAACTCCAGAGCGATACCCAAGCAGAGCTTAATGACTGCCGTGCTAAATTGGCCAGAGAGAAGTCGATAGGGAAGGCCAAGATAGAGCTTTTGGAGGCAGAACTGGTGGCTGCCGACAGAAGAAACTCTCTCCTTCACGAAGAGATATCGGCCCGCGACGCGAAGTTAGCGAAGGTGCCCAATGAGATATCGCAGTGGAAAGATAAGGCGATACAAGCCTTTGCCGCTGGATTCCCAGATTATTACCGTAGCGAGGCTTTTGATCTTGCCAAGATAGTTGATTACGCCTTTGAGAGATTGAAGGATGTAGATGTCGGAGGCAATAAAGGAGTTCTTCCGTGACTAGCGTAAGGCAGCGCTTGAGAGTGTTTTATTTTTCTTCAAACATTGGTTTCATTTGGCTTGTAATAATTGATAACGCTGCATGATAACAACTGTTATTCCACTCTGGACAACAATTACTTTGCTTCTTGGCGTTATCTTGATGGCTACGTCATCATGCTTGACCTCTTTTTTGATAAAGTGATTCTGCTTTTCGGAGCATTTAATGCTCAGGATCTCCTTATTAATGCGAGCGAGGGATCAGGATGGTTCAGAGACACGTGTCTGCTCATCAGGACACTAGGGCTAGCGTGATTTGATAGAATCAAAGTGTCTTCTCGCTTTTCTAGGGTTATACTCATTGCTCACGCCTGCCACGCGCGTGGCGACTGCTCCAGTAGTCATTTCTCTTAGCCTCTTAGGATTATAAAACCCAACACTTTATTTCTTTTTTCCACTTTCGAAAATCTATTTTCTCTGCATCTTCTTGAATCGTCTTGCGTTTCTGGTTTTCATCTCCTAGGTACTTTGATTTTCTTCTTAAAAAGGTATTTCTTTATTTCCCTTTACTGTCTTCTTCATCTTTTTGTTTTCTCTTTCCACCATGGGTAAAAGAAAAACTCGTGCTTCTAGGTCTAAATCGATTGATGAGGAAAAATTAGATAATATAGCCAGTACTATTACTTCTTCTACCATTCTTCATAAACATCTGACCGATCACGGTGCTAACATCCCTGAGGGCTTCGAAGTTTCTGTCGCCCCTGAGTCTTTACGCCTGAACAGCGTTCTGACTAGCAAACGCAGAATCTTGTACGCCCAGATGTTTCGCTACGGTTTTCAGTTTTCAGTTGACCCCTTTATCCAAGAGTTGCTCACTTCTCTGGATCTGAGCCCTGTTCAATTGGCTCCAAATGCCTACTGTGGCATTTATGCATTTCTAGAACTCTGCAAGTACAAGGGAATTACATCTCCTTCCCTTGCATTACTCAAGTCTTTGTTTCGGATGTATAACCGTCGGGGTGTGATAGCGATATCACCCCGTTATGATGATGATTCGCTCAAGAACTTCACATGGAAACTCCTTCATTTAGAGTCTTCCATCGATAAATGGAAAGAGCAGGTTTTTGTTATCGAGACTCCCGAGCTTCCGGCTCCATGGTGGCGGTCTGGTTTCAACCAGGGCGTCAAGGACAGTGCTTGGCGCTGGGAGGCTCTTAATGAGACAGAGCAAGGCTGGTTTGATAAGTTACTCAAATTGGAAATCAGCGTTCACACTCGCCTTCTGGCCTGCGGGACTGATATCCGAGCCTGCGTTAGACGTGAGTATCGCGTCATTTTTCCTGATTTTCAGTATTGGTACTAACGCTAACGTTGTCTTGTACTTTTGTAGCGACTGATCCCAACTACATTCCCGAGAGCGTTATGAGGCGCTTAAGGAGGCTTTGACAAAGAGAGGGGTTTGATCAAACGGCCGCGGCTGTCAATATCGCCGCTACTTCAGTTGTTCCACCTGTTACCGTTTCAATTCCTCCCCCACACATCTTCTGCTTCCGTTGACGAGGAAACTGACACCATTCCTGTTGGTATTCCTGTCATATCAATCGCTGCTCTTCCTGTTCAGCCAGTCGCTCCTAAGGCTTCCGCTAAAGGAAAGAAGAAAAGGAAGACAAGGAGCGTTGCCACCCTTCCGCCTTCTTCGGACGCGGCAGCCTCTTCGGAAGTACCTATCACTGAGACGGTAACTGTGAATGTTATGTTATACCTCTTGCGCTGTTTTTCAGTGCCTTTCTGCATTTTCTTTTATTTTTTATTTCTAGCGATTGTTTTTCTTTACAGGATACTTCTGGTGCCTCTACTCCTTCGCTATCGCGGGGCAATATGGACTTGAGGCATATTCTGACTCAACCAAGGAGGAGGCAGAGGTCCAATAGAGCAGGCACGAGCCTGTCCTCGAGTCAAGCGATGTCAGGGAGAGGCCTCAAATCATCCTTGACTCTTCAGCACCTCCTCCGGGCCAGACCGCTAGCATTTTTGGGAACATGGTTGTTCCTGTGCCTTTTAAGACTTCTCCGCCTCCGTTTGGTTCGGAGGTTGCTCACTTTTCTTCTAACGTGGTCGAGAATGATGACCTGTCGGGCTTCTCCTCCTATCAGCCCCATGAAACATTCAGGCCCCAAGGGGGTTCCTCTTCTAACCAGCCTCCCTCTCCTGCCGCTGTGGTCTTTGTTCCTTCTGATGCTTCCGCGCTTAAGCGCTTTGGGGAGGGAACAATAGTGTCCAACCTTCTGGCCGACGTAAGCTCGTTTAACGCCGCTGGGCCTATCACTCATCAAGTGGATATGACTACGTTGCGTAGTTCGGGAATCGTGGTCATGGGGGGCGATAACTCAGCTGTCACTGCTTCATTCTTGGCTGCCCATATGCTAACGTCTCCCGAGAAACGAAGCACCTTTGCCGCTAAGGGAGATAAAGAGCAAGTTGATTTGCTGCGTTCTAACTTTTTTACCGGTCTCCTCCGGTTTCATCACTATACAGAGCGCGTGTCGCAAAAGACGGCTGACCTTGCCGCTTCCGCGATTAAGCTTTCAAAGGAGCAAGAGGAGAAGCAGAGGTTGCTGGAAGAGCGAGACAGATGTATAAGGGCCATGGAAGCAGCCAAAGAGGAGGCAAGAGAGGCGAAGGAATAGTTGGCCGCTTCTAACGCCGCTCTGTCAGCTGAACGGTCAAAGAGTATCGCTCTCGAGGGAGAGAAAGCAGCCCTGGCGGAAGAGAGAGCAGCCTTGGCGGGAGAAAAGGCAGTACTTGAGGAAGAGACAGCAATCAAGTGCCAGTGGTATATTGAAAAGACTGCTTCCATCATGGCTGACTGCTTTGTGGAGATTCATGGGGAAGAATTTTATAAAGGTGACGCTGTTTCTAACGCCTTTTTGCAGAATTCTTCTGATCTTAATGACGAGGGCTTTCACTCGGCCAGATCGAATGGCTACCCAAAGCGGGGGATTTCAGGGGATCAGCTGTAGCTAGGGTGTTATCGCCCCTTCTTTTTGTGAGGATTGAGCGTTATCCTTTTTTGGTCCATCTTTTGTATATTTTGCGACCCTTCATGGGTGTTTAAACAATAACATATCTGTGGTACTGGTTTTCTTTGCTGTTAATTTTCTTTTCTGTACTTCTTTTTCTTTAACTTTTTTCGTAGCACGGCCATCGCGCTATTACCATCTTGATTATAGCGACGGGCTTTGTCAGGTTCGACTTAACCGCTGCTCGGCCCTATCGACGATGGCACTCCTCCGAAAAGAAGTATCTTTTCCACGATCAAAAGAGATGATGAATAGGGTCTTTAGGCCCTATTCCTCGAATCATATAAAAATCAGCGCGATTGGCTTCGCATCAATTTTGTTGACGGGTTGCGCGATCTTGCTATCGCCTCGAGCGTCATCATCTCCGTCAGTAGAGATATCCTGCACACTCTCGATTAATATTTGTTATTAAGAGATATGCGATAATAGACACAAGTTTCCCGTAGAAGCCCATCCGTCGCCATTCTAGGGTACAGGTGTCGCTCGTTATCACTTTCTCAACCAACTCACTTCACCAGGGATTCCGCATCTGGTTACTCGCTGAGATTTCACGATTCTTCGCGTTTCCTCATTACCACGATCGGCCGAAAAGTGCCTCTTCTTAGTGAGCCGTCTGATCAGGACAGGCCGTCACAATGTTAGGATTTTCACTTTCGGCGTTGTCCTTACATCCCGGAATCTTGCCCTCACTTAGTGAGCTGTCTATATCAGCCCGGTCACAAGGATAGGATTTTCACTTCCAAGATGGAGTTACTATCTCCCTCGGGTGTGCCTTTCCTTAACGAGTCGTCTCCACGAGAACGGTTGGCATAAGGGTTGGGTTTTCACCTCTAGGGATACCGGGGTGTGCCTCATCTTAGTGGGCCGCCTATATTAGCGCGGTTTACCAAAAGGAAAGGACTTTTTACCCTCGGGGGCGTCGGGACGTGCCTCGTCTTATGGCCCACACGTGGCGACCACAAGGATAGGACTTTTCACTCCCAACGCTAAATATTAGGTGTGCCAGGGCGTGCCCTCACTTAGTGAGTCGTCTGATCAGGACCGACCATCACAAGGATAGGACTTTTCACTCCTGGCAACCTCTTTTTGTTTTTCTTTCATCGTCTGCAACACACACGCAGCCGCAAAACACAAGAAAGCTCATTATTCGAGCGTTAGCAGGGGTTAGGGCTGGCGTTAGTAAAAGGTGCAGAGATAAATCAAAGTCTAGCATGATATAATTTCAAACGAGCAATATTCCAAGAGTTAGGTAAGGGGGTACCGTCGAGTGTCTCCAGATGATACGCTCCGCTCCCGACAATACGGGTAATGAGGTACGACCCTTCCCAATTCGGGCTGAGCTTCCCCCGGCGTTGACCGGTGGCTCGCTGATCCCTGAGTACCAGGTCACCTTCTTTCAGCAACCGTTCTTTGACGCGCCTATTGTGATAACGCGTCATCTTTTGCTTATAGTGTAACATTTTCAGAAGAGCTTCCTCTTGCAATTCTGGCAGCGCATCAAGGTGAGCTCGTAACCTTTCCTCATTCAGCTCTTCTCTGAAATAGGCCACTCGTAGGCTCATAGTACCGATTTCCACGGGCGTGACGGCCTCAGTACCAAAAGCCAGTGCGAATGGTGTCTCTCTTGTGCTGGTTTTCGTGGTCATGCGGTATGCCCACATCACATACGGCAGCTCATCTGCCCACTTCTTTTTGGATCCTTCTAGGTTCTTCTAAACACCATTAAGGATGGCTCGGTTTGTCACCTCAGCCTGACCATTGGTCTGCGGATGAGCCACGGAAGAGAATCTTTGCTCGATTCCGAACTCCACACATTGGTCTCTGAAGAATTGGCTGGTGAATTGCGTTCCGTTATCGCTAACTAGTACATGGGGCACGCCGAATCGCATGATAACTTGGTGTTTGAAGAAACGCCATATTTTTTCTGTCGTGATGTTAGCAACCGCTTCAGCTTCCGCCCATTTGGTAAAGTAGTCCACCGCCACGACTACAAACTTTAACTGAGACGTTGCCTTTGGAAACGGTCCAAGGATGTCAATTCCCCATTTCGCAAAAGGATAAGGAGCGATGATGTCATAAATTTGTGTGGCGGGTTGTCGAGGAATCTTGGAGAATTCCTGACACTTTTGGCAAGTTCGCACGTAATTATGGCAGTCTTTCCGGATAGTAGGCCAGTAGGATCCTGATCGAAAGACCTGCGCAACCAAGGTGCCGCCGGATTCATGCATGCCGTAAATTCCTTCGTGGATTTCGCGGAGGGTATAAAGGCCCTCTTATTCTGTTATGCACTTGGCAGCTGGATGAGAGAAACATCTCCGTATCAGTTCCCCATTGAAGTACGTGCATCGTACCACTTATTTTAGTACTTTCTTCTTCTCAGCATTATCCGCTGGTAGCTCGTCATGTTTCAAGTATTTTATGACGGGAATTCTCCAGTCATTTTCATTTTCTTCTATGCAGAGCGTCGCCTGTTCTTCCATAAAGGAAGGTACGGGTATCTCTCGGTAGTACACCCCTTTTGGTATGGACACTTCCGGGTTTGCTGCGAGTTTGGCGAGGTTATCAGCCTCAGCGTTATCCTCTCGAGAAATATGCTCGAAGCTGACCTGTATGCCGCTTTTCTTTATTTTTATCAACTCGCGTTTCACTTTGGCAAGATATTGCATCATGATGGGCTCCCTAGCTTGAGAGTGTCCCAAAACTTGGTCTATTATCAACTTGGAGTCTCCACAGATTTTCAGCCGCAGGTCTCCCAACCTCCCTGATTCATGTACTCCTTTTATGGAGAAGTTTTTTCCTATCTTGAGCTCGGCTAATAGCGCTTTGTATTCTGCGGCATTATTGGACAACGGCTGCAGGATTCGGATTGCATATCGCACATGGATGCCGTGAGGCCCACTCATGAAGATTCCAGCCCCGACAAGCTCTTGATTTTTGGCGCCGTCCACGTGGATGACCCACAGGTCGGTGTAGGTTTTAGGGAAGGGGAGGTCCAACTCTTCTTTTTCTTTTTCGGTCAACTCTGTCATTGGATCTGGCGTGAAGGTGCATTCCGTGATAAAGTTTGCCAGAATTTGAGCTTTCACGGACGGTCGGGATTTGTAGTGCAATCCGTATTGTTCGAGCTCGATAGCCCAAATCAGCATTCTCCCCGAGGATTCTGGCTTCCGAAATATCCTTTTTAAAGGTTGGTCCGTCAGCACGATGACAGTATGATCTTGAAAATATCGACTCATTTTTCGCATGGCTTGTATCAACGCGAACGCTATTTTCTCAATACGGGCATATCTCAGCTCGGCATCTTTCAAGATGTGACTTACGAAGTATATAGGGCGGTGTGTGTGATTGTCATCGCGCACAAGGACCGCACTGACCACTTCGTCGGCAACCCCAAGGTATAAATACATAATATCGCCAGGCTCTGGTCTGGTTAGCACCAAATCGGACGATAGGTAGGCCTTCAGGCCCGCGAACTCTTCTTCACATTCTGTCATCCATCCGAAGACGGCTTTCTTGCGTATAACTTTGAAAAAGGGGAGACACTTCTCGCCTTGCTTAGATATAAACCGTCCCAGAGCGATAACACGCCCCGTTAACTTTTGTATTTCCTTCACAGTTCGAGGAGATACCATGTCCTGGATGGCTTTGATCTTTGACGGGTTGAGTTGAATACCCTTTTGACTAACCACGTAACCCAAAAATTTACCCGTTTGAAAGGCAAACATGCACTTCTGGGGGTTCAACTTCATTTGGTATCACTTTATTACTTCAAAGACTTCCGCCAGATCATACAGGTGGTCTTTGAAGCTTCGGTTTTTGACCAGTATGTCGTTGACATACACCTCTACATTTTGCCCTATCTTTTTTTTGAAGACCTGATTCGTCATTCGCTGGAAGGTGGCTCCAGCATTTTTCAGCCCAAAAGGCATCGCCGTGTAGCAATAAGTGGCCTTCGGAGTGATGAAAGCGGTTTTCTCTTCATCCTCCTTGGCCATGGGGATTTGATGGTACCCCGAGTTGGCATCTAGCAAGCTCAAATAAGCATACTCGGCAGCTTGGTCAACTAGCTGATCAATCCGAGGAAGGGGGTAACAATCTTTGGGGCAAGCGTCATTCAAATCTATGAAGTCGATGCACATGCGCCTTTCTCCGCTGGGCTTGGGAACCAGGACAGGGTTAGCCAACCATGTAGGATATCGCACTTCTCGAATAAAGCCAGCGTCGAGAAGTTTTGCAACTTCCCTTTCAACAGCCATCACTTTTTCTACAGAGAAGGCACGCCGTTTCTGCTGAACCAGTTTTGCATCAGGGTTGACGTTAAGTCGATGTTCCGCTACCTCCCGCGAGATACCGGGCATGTCAGATGGTTTCCATGCAAACTCTCTCTTGCATTTGTTCAATAACTGGGCTAACTGAGAGTTTTCCTCAGGGGTGAGGTTATCGCTAACCAGGAATATGGCCCCATCTACCCCATTAACGGGGACGTGAGTCATCTTATCCACGGGCTGAGTGCGCTTCTCATCATTTTGTTCATATGGGTCCACCATCACGCACACGTACCTATCACAACTCTTCTGAGTCATGAGCAGGTAGCATTCAGCCGCTAACTTCTGATTACCCCGGATTGAGACCACACCGTCCCAGGAAGGATATTTCAACCTCAGATGCTTTTGCGATATCGCTGCTCCGAAACGGTTGAGGAATGGCCGCCCCAATATGGCATTATAAGGCAGATTTAGATCCACCACTAAGAATAGAAGCTCCTCAGACCGCTTGGAGGTATCTTCCTTAAAATATACCAGCAAGGTGGTTACTCCAGTCACTAGGATGGGGACTCCGTCTGCTCCGATAATGGGTTTTTTTGCAGGGCATAAGCTCGTTATCAGGACTCTTCATGAGATTGTAAGCTTCCAATGAGAACAAGTTCACGGCGCTTCCGTTGTCAATAAGGGTTCTTCTAACTCCATGGCTAGCAATAATGGGCGTAACTACTAACGCATCATTGTGTGGATATACCACGCCCTTCTCGTCCTCTTCAGAAAAGGATAATATCATACGATCCAAGGCACTTATCGCCTCACTTTTGATTGACACGCCCACCCGCTTCCCCTTGTCCCCTGCCGTGGGTGTCAGCGGTGTAGACTCATCTAGATAAGGTGTGCCTCTAGTGATGATGTTAATGATGGGGACGTCTTCGTCATCAATCGTGAGCGTTTCCCTATCTCTTCCTGCAAGACTAGAGTCATTGCCTAGGACGCGGGAAGGTGTCGGTCGGTCGTCGGCTACTCTGTTTGTCGGGTTACTCTTAGCCTCTTCTCGTATTTTGATGGCGAATTCTCCCAGATAACCTTCTTCTACCAGGCGTTCTATCGCCAATTTGAGTTCTCTACACACCTCCGTAGAGTGTCCCTTAGCTTTGTGAAATTTGCAGTAAGCGTTTTCTCTTCTTCCCAAGGTCACCCCCGGTCTCACAAGGGCTGGATAACGGATGGGCAGGTTTCGTTGTTCCACTATCACTAGTATTTCTGCCCTGGGTAAGATGAGAGAAGGAAGGTCTGAATCATAAACTAGTCCCTTAGGTGGATCACCCTGCCGCTAAGCTGAGGAGTCACCAGATTTTCCCTTTGAGGAGTTACCTCTCCTCCGATTAGAGGTCTTGGGAATGTGATCCTTTCGCTGAGCATAATCGTCGATGAACCGATCTTCAGAAGTGGTTGAAATGGGAGCATTATGGACTGGGGGCATGACTGACGACATGCTTCGAATCATGTCCCTATTCTCTTCCTCTTCCATCCTCGCATAGTTGTGGGCTTTTAGCCTTAACGCATCTAAGGTTGCTGGAGGGTTAACCATTAAAGCATCTCGGAGTTTTCCATAGCAACAGTTTCGCTTTAAGGCTTCTATGGCAAAATCGACTATTACACCTGGTGTTAGCGACATCTCGGTGTCGAAGTAATGGAGGAAACTCCTCAAGGATTCCTGAGGTTTTCTATGTAGGTCGAACAAGGCAGCAGCAGACTTCCTGATGGGGACTGCGGTACTGAATCGACTCCTAAATTTAGATTCTAGCTGTGAAAAGCTATCGATAGACCCACCTGTAAGACCTTCGAACCACAGGCGCGCAACCCCTGACAGGGTCATTACAAATATCTGACACAAGGCAGTGTCATTCTGGGTCTGAAATTGCACAAAGTCCTTCACCTTGTTAAGGTGAGAAATGGGATCTCTGGTACCATCATAAGATTGCGAGGGGAGTTTCACATGTCGGCTGACTCTATGACGCCTTATGCGCGGGCTAAAGGGGTGGCCTGAAGTATCATCAAGAATCTCACGCGCATATCAAGGTGGGGATACCTCCAAATGACGCCTACGATCTCGCGGATTTCTAACATGATGTCGCCTTGGAGACGGGCTACGACTCCTTAACGAGCGAGTTCGATGCCTCCTACTGCTGGATCTCTCACTACCTACAGGAGATATGTCTCTATCGTTTTCATCCCTCCTACCGTCCCAACGACCTCTGTCCTCATCACGCCATTGCAGTTCCTCTCGGGAAATAGGAAGTAAAGGCGCCTGTGGCACGTACGACTCCACTGTCCTATGAGCAAATTGTACAAGACTGACTGGCGCATTCAATGCAGGTAACGTCAGAGGGGCATTCGCATGCAACGGGGACGACAACGGTCGTTCTGTGATGATGGATGGAGTAAAAACAAACTGGGATGGGACGCCTGATTCTGGTAGCCAATTCTGTTATGTGGTCCAACTGGGCACGAAGGGCTGAAATCGAGCTCGCGAAAAGGTTATTCGCGCTGTCTATCACTGATCCCCTTGACTGGGGAGTGAAATGACTGGGCCCCGCTATCTGGGATAAAGGAGTATACGGCTGAGACACAAATATTCCCGTTGTTTGTTCGAATGAGAGATCCGACATTCCTGGGCGAATTTCTTGTGCCGCGGTTGGAGCATCAGAAGTGGCAAAAGGGAAAAGTCGCCTGCGGGTATCAAATGGAATGCTAGAGGACTGAGACAACGACGGATCTGAATCAGAAGCCATAATCTTCCAATTTTCAGAAGAACAGAGCTTGGCTATTAAGGACACTCACTTAATTAGAACCAAATCTCTCAATGAAAGCACCAATTTGATAAGATTCGGACTTCTGGGGAAGCGGGGTAGAGATTATGGCCGTCTAAAGTTACTGTAGCGGCAGTCCGTCGTACCTGCAAAGCGCCGGAGGGGGGACTCCAGCGTAGACACTCCGAAGTTTAAGTTAGTATGACTGTGAAATTTGGCAGAGATTTTTATACTAATTTATTCTTACCCTTGATCTAGAAATGAGTGGTATTTATAGGAAAAGGAAGGACGTTACCCTAGGGGTGGGCGTTATCGAGGGAAGATAACGCCCAAGATGACGTCAGCATACGTCAGCCGGATAAGATATCACCGACGGGATATCACTAGTGAGACGTTGTCGGGCAGCCTGGGATAGGAAGACGTCGTGTGGGTCCCCCCCGCCCCCGCTGATGTCGTCCCTCCTAGGATTCCTCGGTCTAACGCGGGCGGTAGCCGGGTACCGTCGCCAGTCAAGGTCTATAGGGACCCGGCTTTGACTTTGGGTGAAAAAGACGAATGTATCCTTGGTGTTTCATCAATTGTTATCACCAACAAATAGCTGCTATCAAAATCCATCCATGACCAACAAACAGCAGCAATAACTAACCAACAAACAGTAGCAATAATTAACCAAAAATATAGCAGTAACAATTAACCAAAATATGTAGTTGCTTTTCTTCCATTTCCTATCAAGCTTTGTTAATACCCTCCTCAATCTCTCTTTCACGCTTAACACTATTAACAATAAGGATGCAAGCTTAAAGAACAAAAGATAAAATGTATAAAAATGGAAAAATATGAAAAAATCAACCATGCTCTTAAGCAACAACCTCCTCATCCTCCTCCAAACTTTTATACATTCATTAATAATAGATAAAAAAATCAGAAAAAAGTCTCAACAATAATGATGAAAAAAAATAATTAAAAGTCAGTAAATGTACTCTTCATCAACATCAAGATCCAAAGTAACTTTTGACGCAAATTCTGCAAAATCAGAAAACATGATCAGAATTCATTAATATTCAAAAAATCATAAACTTTTGCAATAAGTTTATTGGTACCTGATTCAATGTCATCATAACTTTCAATATCTTCCAATGCATCATGCAAGTCAATTTGCTCTTGAGAGCAACGCAACCAATTTTGGCAGCAGAGTAACGCTTCCACCATTGTTGGAGCTAAAGAACTTTGAAATGGATCAAGTATACATCCACCGGTACTGAAAGCAGATTCTGATGCGACCATTGACACAGGGACAACCAACACCTCTCGAGCTATCATTGCAAGAACTTGATATTTCTACCCATTGGTTTTCCACCAATCCAAGATATTAAATTTTTCATCACTAATCTCCTCACACCCATCTGAAAGATACCTCTTAACCTCATCTTTATTCTCTACATTATCCTCCTCTATCAAATGCATTATAAATTTAGAAGCCAACTCAGTATGCTCGTCTTCACTCATTCCATTATCCTCTTCCACTTGAGCAGTATTTGAACTACCACTCCCCTTCCCCTCATCAGATTTGTTCACTTGAGCAGAAAAGTGTTCATACAACCTCACAAAAGTTGCCCTCACTTTAGTTGTCAAGTCAGAAGCTGTGATTGAATCATAAACTTGACCAAAATAAAATTTGACATATGTCAACTTGTAACGTGAATCCAACACAACAGCCACATATAACAAGAAATTAATTTTGTCAAATTTTCCCCAATATTTATCAAACTTTAACATCATACCAGCTGTCATCCCACTCAATAAAGGATCCCTACCTCTAGACAATTGAACTATCTTGGATTGCATGTTCACAAGTTCATGAAAAAAACTATTACATGTAACAAACAAAGAACTTGAAAATCTCAAAGTGACCACATAAAACAGCTTAAGGAACTTGATAAAAACTCTTGATTTTTTCCAGTCAAGTGATGTAGGTGCCCCATTAATCCTCCCCGCTTCCTCAAAGTATTTAGAAAACCTAATATCTTCCCTTTTCATTCTATCAAATACCTTTTCAAACTTTTAAGCAGCTTCCAACATCTTATAGGTGGAATTCCACCTCGTTGCAATATCCAAACATACAAGACTTTGAGTTGAAACCTTTACTTTTTCAGCAAACTTTTTAAAAGAATGAAGCCTAGAAGGTGAAGACCTCACATATCTAATTGCATTCCTAATCTTAACAATTGACTCATTCACTTCTTTTAAACCTTCAGTAACAATTAAATTGACAATATGTGCACAACACCTGACATGCAAAAATTCATGTTCAAATATCACATTTTTCCACTCTCTAGTCACACCCTTTAAGTGTCTGATAACTCCATCATTAGAGCTTGCATTGTCTACCGTCAATGTTAAAATTTTATCTATCCCCCAATCCAATAAACAATTCTCAACAACCTTACCCAAGACTGAGACCCTTGTGACTTGCAACTTGACAAAAATTAATTATCCGCTTGTTTAACTTCCAATCACCATCAATCCAATGGGCCGTGAGACACATATAATTGATGTTTTGGATAGATGTCCAAGTGTCCATTGTCAAACAAACGCGCTGACCCTTAATTTTTTCTTTCAACCTTGTTTCTTCTTCAAAATACAGTTTCATGCAATCTCTTGCAACAGTCGTCCTTGAAGGTACTTTAAACAACGGTTGCATAACTTAACAAAAATTTAGAAAACCCGCACCCTCTACGACCCTAAAAGGTATCTCATCCACAATAACCATACTAGCTAGTGCCTTCCTACAAGCATCATTTGTATAACCTATGGCTTTCAACGTACCAGTTCTAACCCCATCAAAAATACCCACTTCCTTTTTAGGTTGAAAGAGTAATGGTTTTTGCTTTTTATCTCTAACAACTCTATAAGCATATCTTTTGCATCTACCATTTAAATGTGACCACAAATTAGTAGTCCCAATATTTTTGGACCCATAAGCATAATTTGAACCACAATGATTGCAAGTAGCTCTACGATTCTTACCTGTAGTCCCTAGAACCAGCAACAACATTTCTCCCCTACGATCACAGCTTGTTGTGTTTCAGTTTGATCCTCACCATTTGAACCAGCAGCAATATTTGAACTAGCAGCAACATTCATATCCTCAACGTCATCCATCTGTTATGAATAAAACAATACTAAGCTGAGTATAAAGCAAAACAGGGAACCAACAAAATGACAAGACAAACAATACTTTTTAAAGAAATTGATCCTTTAAGCAAAAAATTAAAAAAAGAATCCAAGCTGAGTATAAAGAAATTGATGAGTTTTCCACCATAAACTTTTCTACTCAAACTATCCCTAACTGAACTATCAGGCGTTTATTTCCCAATCAGTTCTTGAAACCCCAACTCCTATAAACCCTGATTGTCAAGACCTTGTTGATCTGAAACTAACAAGTTGTTGCCAAAATTAAATGGAGTTTTGAAATCCCAACCCATAATGGAATTTTTACTTCTTGCAAAAGTATCACAAGAAGGAATCATTTCACTGGACACAACAACCTTTTCTCCAGCAACATAACACCAAGAATCCATTACAATCCAAAAGGATCAAAAGTTAAGATATTAAACAAAAACCCACTTCCAATTCAAGCAGGAAATCCTGTATTTTTCACCCAAAAAGGATTTTTTTTCTTTATCCTAAACCACTAATTGAGCTCTAAACCCCATGATTGTAACTGTTAAGAATTGTACCAAGCAGTAGACAGACACTACACACACAAAAAAAACCTTCACGGGATACTAAAAAGAACAAAAACTTCAATTCACAGAAAACTCAATTCTCGAGGCATGAAATGCATCAAAGAATTCAGATTCCTCAGTAATAGCTAAAAATCTAGGAAATCTACAGCCTCCCATAATATTGCCAATTAATGTTGCAGCTTACCTCGAAGGAGAAGTGGAAGTGACGATGTGTTTTGGAGGAGGGAGCTCGGATTGAAGGAAAGCGGCGGCGCCTAAATCAAAAGAAACGACGACAAGTACGCCAATGAAGAAAGCAGAACGCTCAGCCGCTGCTAGTGCTACAATGGAGGCGAGGACTGGAAGAAACTCGGGATGTAGGAGAGAAGAAGGAAATGGTGCGGCCGCCGGCATTGAGTGTGGCGGTAAGGAAACCGGTGACGGAGGAGGATGAGAGAAGGAAATCGGCGCGTTAGGGTTAGGGTTGGCAGTAAGGAAATTGGAAAAGGAAAGAAAGGAAATCAGGATGGGAAATGGGAAATGGGAATTGGAACAGAACATGAGTTACTAAGGGTTAGGGTTAGGCTTAGGGTCGGGTCGGGTCGGTTATTTTATGATTTATGCAAAATTGACCCGCAAACCGACCCGTCACTGAATGGGTGGGTCGGTTATGTATCTGTATATGGGCGGTTATGTAGTTGTTTTGGTTTTTGGCGGGTTGGGCGGGTCAAATGTTCAGCCCTATTGGTGGGTGTGTGCATTTAATAATAATATAAAGAAATAAGTTAATTAATAGTTTCCCTTCCTTTTTTTAGGGAAATGATACAAAAATATATATTCATTCCCCTAGGCTTACTAATAGTTTGGGTTGGGATTAGCCTAGGCTTGTAGCACATAAGCCCAAGTCTAACCCATTAATACTTTGGCTAGGCTAAAAAAGAAAAAACCCAAGCCCAATCCTTATTCAAAAGCTCGGGCCCATGGTCTATCCATTGATTAGGTCTATCTCCAACTCGAGAATTCTCCATTGGTAGGGGTTTTCGCCAAAGCTGTCCTCTTTCCATATTCTTATTCAATATGGTTGCGAAGTGTCTAAATGTTATGTTAGACTGGGCACCAAATGCAGGCTGTTTTGAAGGATTGGGTAATCCTCGTGCAAGTTGGAACGTAACTTCGTGGATGACACTCTAATTTTTATGGAAGGTTCTATTACTGAACTATTGAATATTAAACGAATTCTTCGTTGTTTTTATGCTTTCACGAGATTGCGAGTGAATTATCAAAAGAGTTCGCTTGTGGGGATCAATGTTGAAGTATGTGTAGTGGCGCAAGCAGCCTCTAGCATGTATTGCAAGGTAGAAAAAGTCCCTCTCAAGTACTTGGGTGTTCTGCTTAGTGCGAATCCAAGTCGCATAAACACTTGGAAACGTTTTTTGGACAGGGTTGCAAACCGTCTAACAAGTTGGAAAGGTTTGGTCCGCGCGAATAGTGGCATTTATACCCTCATCAAATATGTCCTAAATTCCTTGCCTGTCTACTTCTTGTCCTTGTTTTATATGTCGCAAGGGGTGGCAAAAGCTTTTGAGAAAATTGTTTGTCATTTCTTTTGGAAGGGTAGTAGTAATGGTCGGTACATGGAAAAATTAGATGAAAGTTGCTTGTTCAGAGTAGACATTGGAGCAATTTGGGTTCAAGCTCTAATCTTTGCCACAACTTGGCTCTTTTGTTCAAATGAAAGTGGAAACTAAGGGCTAGTCGACGATATGTGGGTCGAGATCATTATTCATGAGCATAGGTATCAATCGAATTCCTTTCGGCCTCGTATTAATACGCATAGTATGTCACCGGTTTGGAGAGATATTTATGGGGCCTATGCGGCAAATTCAGCGGTGTGGGATGCAACTATTCAAGTTCGTTTGAGTTTAGGAGAGGAGGTGTAATTTTGGCGCTACTGCATTTGGTTGGTATTATTGGAGATCTAGCAAGTTCATATCCCTCCTTATATTTGGCCTCAACCAAGAAGCCACAATATCTCATATGGGATTTTGGTTTAATGCTGCTTGGAGATGGTCACTTGGATGGGTTTGCAATCTATAGGCAAACAAGCTTGACGATGTGGTTTCGTTGTTGGGGTTGCTTTCTCGTATTAACCCGGTTAATGATAGCAAAGATATTGTAGTATGGAAGAAAGATGCCAAAGGTTTGTACTCGATTCACGCCAGTGTCCGAACTCTTAATAGTAGGGAGGCAATTGGCAAAATCAAATGTGGCAACACCTTGATTTGCTTTGTGTAAGATAGTCCCCCATAAAAATCCAAATTTTCATATGATAACTATGCAAGACAAGATTGCAACTAGAAATTTCCTAAGTCAACGAGGTCTAGGGGTGAGCATCGGGTTGGATCGGATTATGTTCGGATGAAATGGCTGGCATAAGATACCAGGTGCTTCCAAACACCCTAGAGATCAGAGATCCACCGATCTGATTCGATTAAATCAGATATAAACAGATTCAAATCGAATGGGTATGCCAATTTCTACATTTTGGGCAGAATTGTTTTGCCTTTTTCACATAGAAAACCGTCAGACTATTAACTTAAAAGAAAATTAAGTAACAAATCTAACCAAATTTTGAAATTTCAAAAGTTCTAAAACCATACATGACAGACATGAAGACAAACAAAGCAAGCAAGAAAGTAACTAACCCAACAAAGTTGTAGGTCATATTTAGCTACAAATCAAGCTCAAGAATTTTTATTTTTTAGTGACAATTTGTTGACAAAGTGCAAACACTAAACTAAATAAAGCAGAAGTTGATCAGGTCTGGATTGAAAAATTAGAAATAACAACAAATTTTAGATTGTACGCAATGAGGATCCACCTGAAATTGTAATAGCAAAACAAGTTAAATTTATACAAGGCAACAAGGTTGCAAGTAGCAACACAACGCAACAAATAGGCAACCAGGTAACAAATAAGGTAGCAACAAGTTCAACAACACAACAAAAACTAACTAATGTTGCTAAATACATATTACCTTGCATTTTTAGAGGTCAACAGTCTATAAAAGCATCCCTTGCAATTTTGAAAAATAATCAAAGCAAGTCAAATAACTTTAAAAATAATGAAAAACAGAAAAAAAATAATACAACTCACAACAACTTATTAAGCTTACCTTGTTGGAGATGTTCTGCTTCCTCTATCTCCTCTTCCTCAAATTCAGAGATGGACTGTCCCTTGAGTCAATCTTGTAGTAGAGAAGTTCTTGGACCAAATTAGGACTTAATGAACTCCTATAGCAATCTAACAGTCTCTCACCGGTGTTAAATACTGATTCAGAAGCAACAGTGGAGATTGGAACAACTAACACATCACGCACCATTCTAGCAAGAATAGGAAATCTTGGAGTTGTAACCTTCCACCATAGTAGAATGTCGAAGCCATTTTGACTTTCAGTTCCTTCAGTCAAGTACTTCTCCACCTCGATCTTCTTGTTGTATCCATCAATTATTGTTCTCTGTCTTTTAAACTCATTCACCATCGAGGCATCAAGTTGGTTAGCATTGGAATTGGAACTTTGTCCTTCCTCTTTGCACTCTGGTTCGGCCACCAGTTCTCTCACCATCATAAATGAACTTGTACTTCTCAAAAAGACTATTAAAGGCAGGTCCTAATTTTGTTAACCATTATAGAAACCTTCTCCTCTCCACTAGGTCCACCATCATTATGTAAACAATTCAAAGCAAATTCAATATACTCATATTTGAGGCAAGGATCCAAAATTGTAACCACAATTATAAGCATATTATGATCATCTATTACTCCCTTATATTTGTCATACTTAATTTTCATCCTACTAGCCATTACACTCAATTATGGATCATTATCTTCTATCATTCATTTTAGTAACTAAGAAACAAAACAAATCTCATTAAAAAAAATTTGAAGTCACATATTTATTACCAGATACTCTTACAGTTAAGTCATAAAACCTTTTCAAGAAGAATACTAACTTCCTAGCACTTTCCCAATCAAGTTCTATAGGCACTCCTTTCTCAAGATCACTTTTAGAGTAAGTATCAAACTCCTTAAATTTCTCAAAAGCCTTTTAAAAAATTGCAGCAACTTCTAACATGGAAAAACTTGAATTCCACCTAGTGAAAATATCAAGCACCAATTTACTGCCCCTTGTAATCCCCCTTACTATTTGCACATTCCCTAAACTTTTGCAACCTCATCGGTGAGTTTCTCATATACCTAAAAGTAGCTCTAATCCTAGACATTGAAATCCCCATCTCATGCACTCTATCAACAACTATAAGATTCACAATATGAGCAATGCACCTCATGTGAAGGTATTTGCATGAAGAAATGCCATTATTTTTTAAATTCAGTTTTGTTTTCAAGTAAAAAATTGCAACATCTTTAGAGGTGAGCTAAGTGATTGAGTTTGAGGCGTTTGTACCTGATGTTTCTTGAGCTTTTCTTATTTTCTTATACCTTTTTTAGATGCTTAGCTTTCTAATGTCTTTTTAGTTATTGAGTATCTCTTTATTGGTGTTCCTTTTTAGTATATAAACCTCTAAAGATGAGAGCTTTTAACACTTATTTTTTCAATTGTTGGGTTGGTAATTTGCTTTTATCTATATTGCAGACTGAAATCTTTTGTGCTTTTTTCATTAATAGGGTTTGTTCATTTACTAAATGATTGTGCTCCTGTCACAATGCTATGAAAGAAAAATCCAATTTGCTTGTTGCTTTTGTGGTTGTTTCGAAAGCTTCGCACGCTTGCAAACTCTTTTATTTTTAATTAATATGGAATCATAGATCCTATTATTGGGTCTTTCTACTGTGCCCAACTAATATACACCATTGGATTTAATTTTGATGGTGAAATCTTTAAGAGAGACTTATAAAAGTAATAAATCACAATTTTAATTAGGAAATTTTAAGAAAATATTAACTTTTAAGAAAGAAAATGGAGAAATTACTAAATTTATTTTTGGAAGAAAATAATAATTATGCTTGTGTATAGTAATACATATTTAAAAAGGGTAATAGTAAAAAGGCCCCATGTATAATCGCAAAAAATAGAAACCTCCTCTGGCATTTGAAAACTCTATTCAACCTCCCATGTACTAATGGTCAACGACAAAAGTGTACTTTCTGTTAGTCAAACTAACAAACCGTTAGTATTGACCGTTGACGTTAATTAAAAAATTTAGAAAAATGTAAAAATTCCCCCAAAAAATATAAAAATCCAAAAAGATGTAAAAAATCCAAAAAAAATTGAAAAATTACCAAAAAATGTAAAACTTCTAAAAAAAAATTAATCTAAAATCCAGAAACAAATTGTAAAAATTCAACAAAAAACATTAATCTAAAAATCCATATAAAAATGCATCATTCAAAAAAAAATTAATTAATCTAAAAATCTAGAAACAAATGTAAAAATTCCCAAAAAAATATAAAAACTCTAAAAAAACAATTAGTCTAAAAATCCAGAAAAAAATGTAGAAACTCTAAAAAATAATAATTAATCTAAAAATCCAGAAAAAAATGCAAAAATTCCCAAAAATATGTAAAAATTCTATAAAACAATTATTAATTTAAAAATCCAAAAACAATTGTAAAATTTCCAAAAAAAATTAATTAATCGAAAAACCAGGAAAAAATGAAAAAATTCCAAAAAGAATGTAAAATCCAGAAAAATGTTAAAAATCCAAAATAAAATTAATTAATCTAAAAATGCAAAAAATTGTAAAAAATTAATTAATTGTAAAGTTTAACATTTTTTTGGACTTTAGGTTAATTAAACATTTTTTTGGAATTTTTACATTGTTTTGTGAATTTTTACAATTTTTTTGAAATTTTTACATTTTTTGTGAATTTTTACATTTTTTTGGATTTTAAGATTAATTAATTGTTTTTGGAATTTTACATTGTTTTGTGAATTTTTATATTATTTTGGATTTTTTTACAATTCTTTTTGGAATTTTAACATTTCTTTATTCTTTTTGATTAATTAAATTTTTTTTGGGAATTTTTACATTTGTTCCTGGATTTTTAGGTTAGTTAAATTCTTTTTAAAAATATTTACATTTTTTGGGGAATTTTTACAAATGTTTTAATTTTTTACATTTTTCTGAATTTTTTAATTAAAGTCAACGGTCAACACTAACGGTCTGTTAGTTTGACTAATAGAAACTACACTTTTGTGGTTGACCATTAGTATAAGGGAGGTTGAATAGAGTTTTTAAATGACGGGAGGTTTTTATTTTTCACGATTGTACAGGGGACCTTTTTACTATTACCCCTATTTAAAATGATGGATTAAAAAAATGATAGCATGCAATTCAAAAAGAAACGATGGCATGACAAATAAAATAGGTTCAGAAATTGAAGAATGAGGATGGTGTATTATCAAACAAGTTCCGGCCTAGTGTTTTTAAAGATTGGGAATGAATGATTTTTGATAAGTGAGTTAGAGTTAAGTAGGTTGGGTTTTTAGGTGGGGTTTTAGTTTTCTTTGTTTAAAATAAAATAAATTCAAATGTCCATATTATGAAATTAAAAGTCTAATTTTGCTGGGGAAAAAAAAATTATCTTTATTTTCTAAACTTTAAAAGAAAAAATGAAGATGAAAAATGCTTGACATAAAATGAAAATGATATTATTAAAAAAAAAATTGTGGAAAACCAAGTAAGAAAATAAACTTTTTTGGTAAGAAATTTAATGTATTTGATTGGTATTTAAAAATAGAAGTTGGATTAAATCATAATTTTCTATATATATCTTTTCTTCATATAACTTGTTGATCTATTACAACAGGTCACATGGCACATATTTATTAGTCGGACACTAGTGCCAAAAATTGGTCTGGACATTTGTAAAAAAACCCCTATCATTTACCTATTTCAAGACTAAAAAATGCACCACATGGTTCCAACATTTTATAAAATGTTCAATCGGGTTCCTAACGTCTTTTTTTGTTCATAAAAAATTCCTAAAGTTATGTTTTTTATTCGTTAAGATTCCTGCTGTGTAAAAGATTCAATGTGACAAACCATTCCATTATCTTTCCTTTTTTTATTAATATTACCTAATATGTAAGACCCAAAATATTAAAACAAGAAAAGCTAAAAAAAGAAAAATAAATAAAAGTATAATAACAGAAAACGAACAAAACAATTAAATAAATGGTGGGTTCTTTTTCTTTTCATGGCTATGAAGTGGACAACGGGGAGAAGAGATTGTCCTAGTGAGAAGAATAAAAGAAAAAAAAGGAAAGTAAAGAAAAGGTAGGCATAAATAAATAAAAACACCTATTGCCCCTATTTTTTACGAAAAATGTTAAAAAATACACACTAACGAAATATTTCGTACCAAGTAGATTTTTTGTCACAGAAGAATCCAATTGAACCTTATACACAAATGTTAGAGATTTTATTAAATTTTAGAGTACGTTAGAGACTATCGAAATTTTTGTAAAACGTTAGAAACCTTGAGATGCAGTCTCCCTTTCAAGATTTCTACATTAGCAAAAAATCTAAAATTGTATAGTACTAATCATACAGTACAAGAATCAAATCTGATGACGGATGAAAAACTTACAAATGTAGTAGTACAATATCAAATTCTCGATAGTTTCAATTTTTCCTTGGAGGAAGAGGGTAGTGGAGTAGAGGAGGAGAAGGAGTTAAGGACTATGATAGGTTATTATGTTGGGAATTTGGATGATGATGATAAGTCAACTGGCATGTGTTTCTTTTTGGCTCTCCGTTAGCGTCCCTAAATTGTACCACCGTCTGATTACCACCGGAATGGGTTTAGGAAATTTTGTTGGACTCATCAGGCTCTCATTGATGAAGTCGTTAGTGTACCCAGGCAGTACTTGAGTAGCGCAATAGGTTTATTGGGTTGTCGCCGATAAAGTTGTTCACCCCTAAGTCGGGCCACCGTCTGATTACCAGAATGGGCTTAGGCGGCTCTCATGGGTTTATCAAGCTCTCGCTGATAAAGTCATTAGCGTACTCAAGCAGCACCTGAGTAGCCCAATAGGTTTATCATGTTGTCGCCGATAAAGATATCAGTATCCACTACCATTCATCCGCTTGTCGAAAATACGGAGATGGCTTATGGCAGATACCCCCTTGATTATTGTATTTGTTGCCATACAGTCGTATGGGTCCTAGCAGATTCTTGGTCTTGCCAATAAGGCTGATTGTATCCACTACCATATATGCGTCTGTTGGAAAGACAAAGATGAGTCCTGGTGGATTCTTGATTTTGCCGATAAGGCTAATGGTATCCACTGCCATGCATTCGTCTGTCGGAAAGACGAAGATGGGTCCTAATGGATTCTTGATTTTTTATTACACATGTCATAATCTGCATAAAATAAAGAACACTTTCATGTTTTTTAACGTGGTTTGGCATTAAAGCCTGCGTCCACGATGTTATTATTCACATAGAGGATACAAGTAATAAATTACATCTGCTCTCGAATGATACAATTTTAAGTTTGCAATATTCTAAGAGTTAGGTAAGGGAGTGTCGTTAAGTTTCTCTAAGTGATAAGCTCATTTTTCAATAACTCTGGTCACCCGATAAGGCCCTTCCCAGTTGGGATTGAGCTTCCTCATGTGCTGACCGATGACTTTCTTATTGCGTAGTACCAAGTCTGCCACTTTTAGCAACCGTTCTTTGAAACGTCGATTGTGGTACTTGGCCATTTTACACTTGTAGTAGATTATTTTGAGGTTTGCTTATTCTCGCAGTTCCGGTAATAGGTCAAGTTGTGCTCGTAGTCTGTCTTCATTCTGTTCCTCATTGAAGTACCTAATTTGGAGGCTCAAAGCTCCAATTTCTACCAGGGTGACAACTTCAGTGCCATAGGTCATCGCAAATGGAGTTTCCTAGTACTTGTCTTGGTGGTCATCCGGTAAGCCCACATAACGTATGGCAATTCTTCAGCCCATTTCTTCCGGGCTCCTTCTAAATTCTTCTTGATCCCGCTTAGAATGGTTTGGTTAATGACTTCCGTCTGGCCATTTATTTGGGGGTGAGAAATAGAGGAGAACCTTTGCTCAATCATCAGTTCCCGACAACATTCCTAGAAATAGGCACTAGTGAGTTGTGTTCCGTTATCACTGATGAGGATCCGGCGAATACCGAATCGCATGATAACTTGATGTATAAAGAAGCGCCAGGCCTTTTCTACCATTATTATAGAGACAACTTCCGCCTCGGCCCACTTTGTGAAATAATCCACCGCCACAATGACAAACTTATGTTGAGGGAAAGCTTTCGGGAAGGGGACTAAGATATCAATCCCCCATTAAACAAATGGATGAGGACTGATCATTGTTGATATCTCCGTGGCTGGCTATCGCAAGATTCTTGCAAATTCTTTTTCCGGCATGTCTTTACGAAATTATCGCAATCCTTCCGGATCGTAGGCCAATAAAACCCAGTTTGTAGCACTTGTGCGGCCATTGTGTGTCCGGATACATGCATTCCATAAACGACCTCATGGATTTCTCTGAGCGTGTAGAGACCTTCCGCCTCAGATATACACTTGGCTGTCGGATGGGAAAAATATCGTCGAATGAGCTCACCATCGTAGAATATGCATTTGTTGGCCCGTTTAAGTACTTTTTTCTTTTCAGTAACATCTTCCGGTAACACGCCATGCTTGAGATAATTGATTACCGGAGCTCGCCAATCATCCACTGATTCGCTTACGCATAGAGTGAGTTGCTCCTCCATGAAAGACGGTATCGTGATTTCTTCTATCATCACATCAATCGGCATGACCGCATTAGAATCAGCGGCCAACTTTGCAATTTCATCTGCTTCTGGATTTTCTTCTCTCGGTATGTGCTCAATCTTGACTTGGATTCCACTCTTCTTAATCTCTGATAGTTCCTTGTGCACCTTCTCAAGATACCATAGCATCGTTAGGTCTTTAGCTTGGGAATGACCGTTAACCTGGTCCACAATTAACTTTGAATCACCATATATCACTAGGTACAGATCTTCTAATATTTCATGGTCATGGATTTCCTCAGCACTCAGATTTATTCTGATGCGTAAGCCAGTTAAGAGTGTTTCATACTCAGCTGCATTGTTGGACAAGGGTTTAAGAATTCTTAAGGCGTAGCACATCTTAATCCCGTCGGGTCTTGAGACAATGATACCAGCACCGGCGGATTCCTGCTTCTTGGCACCATCAACAAAGATGACCCACTTATCTCCGTAGGTCTCAAGATAAGGTAGATCTACCTCTTCCATTTCTACTGCTGACATTTCAGGTAACGACTCATCTGTAAAGGTGCATTCGACTATAAAGTCAGCTGAGGCTTGCACCTTAATAGATGGTCGAGACTGATACTGCAATCCATGTTGCTTAAGCTCAATGGCCCATGTTACCATTCTTTCAGAAGTTTCCGGCCCCTTAAAAATTCTTCTCAACGGCTGGTTTTTCAAGATGACTATCGGGTATGCCTGAAAATACCGCGTCATCTTTGGGGTTGCATATACCAAGGCAAACGCCACTTTTTTAATTCAGCAATATCTCAGCTCAGCATCTTTAAGGATTCGGCTAATAAAGTAGACGGGCCTATGAATGTCGTCTTCATCACATACCAGAACGACACTTACTACCTCGTCGGCCACTCCTAGATATAAGTAAAGAGTATCACCGTCCTCTGGGTGCGTCAGCAATAAATCAAAAGTGAGATATTCCTTCAACTTAACAAAAGCTTCTTCACAATCATCTTTCCATCCAAACAGAGCTTTCTTCCAGATTAGCTTAAAAAAGGGAAGGCAATGCTCGCCTTGTATGGAAATGAAACGGCTCAAAGCAATAATTTTGCCAGTAAGTCTCTGCACTTCTTTGACATTTCTCAGTGAAATCATGTCATGAATTGCCTTCAGCTTAGTAGGGTTGGGGTTGGGCTGAATTCCCCTTCAACTGACAATATATCTAAGAATTTTTCCCATATGAAACGCAAACATGCATTTCTTGGGATTGACTTTCATGCCATACAGCCGCATGACTCCAAACACTTCCTCCAAATCCCCTAGATGACACTCTAAGCTCTTGCTTTTCACCAACATGTCATCCACATACACTTCCAAATTTCTGCCAATTTGAGCCTCAAAAATCTTGTTGGCAGTTCTCTGAAATATGGCTCCAGCGTTCTTCAATCCTAATGGCATAGCCTGACAGAATTATGTGGCTTTCGGAGTGATGAAAGTCGTCTTCTCCTCATCTTCCAGTACCATGGATATTTGATGATATCCTGAATTTGCATCAAGCGAACTCAGGTATTCGTATCCCGTCGTCTAATAAACCAACTGCTTTATCCGGGGCAGTAGTTAGCAATCCTTTGGACATGCTTCATTAAGGTATGTGAAGTCAATGCACATCCTCCACTCTCCATTAGGCTTGGGGACCACTACCGGATTTGCTAGCCATGACGGATATTGCACTTCTCAGATGAAGTTTACCTTTAAGAGCTTGGCCACTTCTTTTTCGATTGCATCCGCCTTCTCCTTCGAAAAGGCCCGACGCTTCTGCTAGATTGGCTTGGCTTCCGAATTGACATTGAGTCAGTGTTCGACTACTTCCCTACGGATACCAGGCATATCAGACGGTACCCAAGCAAATTCTCCTTTATATTTGTTCAGTAACTGAGTCAACTGCTTGCACTACTATTAACTGAGTTTCTCACTCACCAAAAATCTTCTGGTTGCAACTCCTTCTACCAAAACTGGAACCATTTTCTCTAATGGTTGAGTGCGCCTTTCATCTTTCTGCTCTAAGGTGTCAGTGGCTACGTAGACATATCGATCACAATTTCCGTCAGTCATGACAAGATAGCATTCCGTTACTAGATTTTGATCGCCTTTGATTGTGACAACACCATCCCAAGAGGGATACTTCAGTTTCAAGTGTCGTTGCGAGATAATGGCTCCAAAATTATTCAGAAAAGGTCGTCCCAAGATTACATTGTACGGTAGATTCAAATCCACTACCATGAACAATTGCTGCTCTGTTCTCTTGGAACTATCCTCCAGGAAAAGTACCGGTAAAGATACGACTCCTACTATCAGAATAGGCACACCATTTACTTTGATAATTGGCTTCTGACATGAGACCAACTCCGACTCTTGACGTTTCATCAATTTGTATGCATTAAGGGACAATAAGTTGACGACATTGCCATTGTCTACCAGAGTCCTCCTTACTCCATGATTGCCGATTATTGCCGTCAATACTAACGCATCATTATGGGGATATACCACCCCCTGCTCATTCTCTTCTGAAAAGGATATGGTCAAGCAAACCAAACCTAACTTCCTCTTGCAAGGGTTCATCCCGTTTTCTCTTTCCATTGGTAGAGGGTCCCTCGATGTACTAAGTCCCTCCTGCTATTAAGTTGATCATCAGGAATTCATTCGTGGATGCCATAAATGTTTCCTTGCCTTTATCCCTTCGAATCTCTACCATAAGGGACCCGGAAGGCATAACTTTCATGTTGTCTTCCCGTTTGATATTCAATCGGTTATCGGGAGCCCGCGCTCTGGCCTTAACTGCGTACTCGCCTAAATATCCTTCCTTAATCAACCGTTCAGTGGTTGTTTTCAACATCTTACATTCTTTCATTCCGTGACCTCGTGCCTCATGAAAATGGCAAAATAAATCCTTGCGCGCACCCATAAACGCGCCTGGTTTGTGGGGAGGATATCAGATTAGCAATTTTTTATCGCCAAAATTTTTGTCCGAGGTATCAGCAGCGGTGTGGATTTAAAATCCGTTTGCTTACCCTTCCGAGGCTCTGATCTCCTCTCTATTAGTTTTCGCGGCACGTATTCTTTTTGAGTTCTCCATTGGTAATCAGCCTATTCCATTTTGGCATAGTTGTGAGCCTTGATCCGCAAAAGATCCAAGGTTTGTGAAGGATCTTCTAGCAATATTTCTTCTAATTTATCATAACCACAATTTCTCTTCAACGCTTCTACTGTGAAATCTACGGTGACATCCGGCGTCATGGCCATCTCCATGTTAAATTGATCCAAGTAACACTTAAGGGATTTTCCTGGCTTCCGACGTATATCAAATAGAGGTGCGGATGATTTCTTCAGAGGAATAGATGTGCTAAATCTGCTCCGGAACCTCTCCTCCAACTGTGCAAAGTTATCTATAGAGCCAGACGGTAATCCTTCAAACTAGGTTCTGGCAATTTCGGACAGAGTCAGTATGAAAATTTGACACAACGCCTAGTCTCTCCGTGTTTGGAACTTGACATAATCCTTCATGCGATTCAGGTGGGTGACGAGATCCTTAGTACCGTCATAAACTTTTGTCGGAAGCTTGATTCGTCTGCTGACCCGATACCTTCATACCCGATAGGTTAACAGGTGCTTCGGATCATCGTTCTGCTCTCTCTAATAATAGGGTGAAATGGATCTGGAATATCCGAACTCCTCCTCATGTTGATTTCCTCCATGATCGTAGTATCGATGATCCCTCACAAGTTGGTGTACCGCTGGCGATCTGTCCCTACTACTTCTACTGTCATATCTTCTTGCACTGTGTCATACTGCGCGGTTGCTAACCTCATTCAAATTGTCCAAATATCCTTCCTCTATCCTTGGAGGATTTATAACCGGGGGTACTGGTAAAATAGGTTGCTCCAAGTTCTCATGCGGGAGATGTTGACTTCCTGCAGGGGCCAAATTAACCACTTGAGGAGCTGACGGCTCATTGAGCACGAGTGGGAGTATGGCCTGCGAAGTGACTAAAGGCTGAGTAAACAATAGGGGTGAAGTCGGTACATAAGCCAATGGTTGAGGAATCAGGCTGGCGAGAATGGACATGATAACATCCATCCTCCGATGTAGGATGGCAACGGACTCAGTGGATGGTGGCGTTGTGCTGGCCGTACTCAGTCCGGGTAGAGTTGTAGCTGGGAAGCTTATTTCTGGGCTGGCAGGAAAGGTGAGCTGACGATTAACTGGAACGGGTCTTACCCCTACTAGTGTCTCCAAAGTTGGAATCACTGGAATGTTTCGAGTGGGCATGACGGAGTCGCTGGTGGGTTAGATCGGCGAGAAACCTTGGTTGGACGCCATTCGAAGAATAAACCTCAAAGAAAAAAGATGGAGATCTTGGATATTAAGGTTTACTCACTTAACAATCCAAAACTCTCAATGAAAGCATAAAAAATGATAGTCCTAGATCTAGGGTGGGGATAACTCTGTAATATGGCGTGCTGACGTGGACTGTCTTGCTGCTCCTACGCCACCTGCAAAGTGCCAGAGTGGGTCTCCGGCGTAGAGGCTCCGACGATCAAGTCAGTATGCATGATGATGAAAATAGGTGGTAAGGGAAAACTATCGGGTTGAGGTAGGTATTTGGGTAGTTGTGCGAGCAAAGCTTTAGTATGTGTGTGTGTATCCCTATGTGAAAGGGTAATGGGGGGTATTTATAGCCTCGCCCTGTGGGTCACCTTAGACACGTGCCATTTAGGCTTGGTCAACCATTTACCGATACCTATCCCTTTACCCTATAGTTTTCCTAGCATGTCGTACAAGTAGTATACTTAACTGGTGGAGCTTGTATAAATAGTCTTGGCTACTAGCGGTGATATATACCGGGAACTACATATATCGGGACCCCTTCTCTGGTGATGAAAGATCGAAAATACCCTTAAGGTTCCTTGTTTGTATTATCATAAGTAATTCTATGCTGATTTAAGATTTGATATGAGTTGGAAAAGCGGAGATATATGTTTGAATAAATTACTTTTCATTATTCTACAAATAAAATTGTACATCTGATTTGGTGTGTAAAACTCATAGTGCCCCTTTGACAACCAAGTTCTAGTGTGAAAAGCTGGTTTTGAAAACCAAAAAGTTAAAATTGGTATTTAGGGCCTGTTTGGCGTTCCGGTTCGGTGGAAAAAAGTTGAGTGGAAAAAAGTCAATTTCTGACTTTTTCAGAACAGAGTTTGCTGTTTGGTAAATGTTTGTTAAAAGTTGTGTGGGGAAACCAGAAGTTGTTTTTGGTGTTTGGTAAAAACTGTTTTAAAACTATGGTTGGAATGTAAAATGACCATAAAGGGCATAATTCATTTCAAGTGTTAGAATTAATATTTTTAGTATCTTTATATGTTTTTAATCAATTTATTTATAATTTAATATTTATCTAATATCATAAATAAATTAAACTTATTAATGCCATAAAAAATATAAGTTATTAATACCATGGTTTAAAGCATTATATTAAAAAAAATTAAACTCTATATAGATATTTTTAATCAATATATTTTGGTAAACAAATAATTAACATTTTATTTATAATAAAAAATTATGCTTCAATTTTTGGATACTTTCATAGGTGAAAACTCAGTATTAACAATTTTTGCTCACATTGATAAAGTTTTACATATATAGATCATAATTACATATTCAACATTAAGCTATGAGAGCCCATTAATTTAAGAGAGGAGAATTAAGGTAATTACATATTCAAAATTCTCATTCAAGGTAATTACATATTCAAAATTCTGAGTTAAACACAAGTTTAGGATCAGTTTTATGCCAGTCTGAACATCAACCCTTTCTTGCAATGTGTAGTCACCGGTGATTTTCCCATATGCCCTCAATAATATGATCCACCATAGCCCTGACAAAGAAGTCAAGAGTAAGAACTCAGATGCTATTGAGTAACCATCGGAAGAACAACTTCTTCCTAATAGAGCATGCACAAAAGCAAGAGCTGAACATTTCAAAGTTGAACACGAGCCACAATACCAGTACAGAGCAAAACATAAGAGTTCCAAAGGATCCTGCTACAATTTTCAACATTGAACTATTCAAAAGGGCTACTAACCAGAATCGACAGGTGCAACACGGCCAATAGCTGCTTCACCAAAATCAAGATCAAGAACTTATTCAGTTTTATTGTCCTCAAGAGCCACAGTTCTAACTTTAAAACTAGCAGGCATCAAGCCTTGCCCCGGACTGTAGCAGTCCACTGTTTTCTCCCAACTCTGACAAACAGAAATCTATGAGTACCAGCATATATCATCTAATATTTCCCAGCATAGCAGCATACGCCAAGCATTGGAGGCAATGAATACGGTTGCTAAACAACATACACAGTTTAAAGGAGTATGCATATTAAGAACTCAAACAAGGAATACGACAACTGAACTTTATAATAAACCTAAAATTTGATCTAGATTAATTTCAATACCCACTGTCACGAATAAATACTTGATCATAATTCAATGGCAAGTTATCCATTGGATCATTTGCAGCCACAGTCCCCACAGGAGACCCACAATAGGTCACAACAGCATCCTTTAGCAACCTCCATGCCTCTTTTTCCATATCCGACTCCTCCTTCCTGGGAGTCACAGTCTCAGCTCCTCTAATCCCCTCCAAACTTTCCCCATGTTTTTCAACATCATCATGAGCAGTGTCTTCTATTCTAGCCTCTTCATGCGATAGAACATTCTCATCTTTGTCAATCCTCTCGACCACCAAAGGCTTAACAGCCATCCCATTTTGCACATAAATTCTCTCAAAGTTTGTATCATTTACTCTAGTCTCAATAGATGTTGAATAATCTTTCGACCTTGACGCAAGGCTAGCAAAAACACAAACTTCCCTATTGACCCTTTGCGGTGTTGCAAAACTACCATAAGAACATACTGATAAAAGCCTATATTGGCCATAACAAATACCAGGAACGGGAAGAATCTTACGGGTATCATCGACTTTACCTCCAAATGACCCAGAACAAAAAGGGTATGATGAAAAATGCCTATAATGATCAAAACAGGATCGCTTCCTTGGTAAATAGGTCGTCAAACTATGATGGCACTTTACGGACCCCAAAAAACCAGGAATTTTTCTGGTTATAAGCAATCTACAAGTAGGTTTTACAGTAGAACAGCTAAGAGAGGAGAATTTAAGAGAGGAGAAAGGAGAATTTTTTAAGAGAGCCCATTAATTTAATTAAGAAGAAATGAGATACTAAGCATCACCTCAGAATTTCAGTTGATACAGCAAAGTGACAGAGAAACCAAACGAATTTAATAATAAACGTCAAATGATTGAATCGTATTTACCTTGAATGAGAAGTTTGAGGCGAATAAAGGCAAGGAAATCAAGGCAAAGAGGAGACAGACAAGAGTCGTCCGTCGGAGTGGGAATCGGCGAGGGAAGAAGAAGTCCGGCGTGAGGCTGGGAGACTTCAACGGCTGCTACGGAAACGGATTCGAAGAAGAAGATCGGCCACGATGGACTCAAGAGCGGCTGCGTGAGGCGAAGAGAAGAAGAATTAGGGCTGGAATGAAATCTTGCGAACGAGGGCTGGGATGAGGAGGGGTATTTTTGGGTTTCCAAAAATTCATTTAATCACAAAACAACTTCCCGTGTTTTGCTTGAACCATTGGTTTGGGCAACTGCAGCATTCTCATCAAGTGGCCAAACCAATGTTTTCTTTGGTTTTATAAACCAACTTCCGAAGAAGTTGGTTTAAAATAGGTGTTACCAAACACCTATTTTGACTTTCTGGTTTGGTAAACCAACTTCCTGGTACCAAACCAGAATGCCAAACAGGCACTTAGTGAACTTGAAATTGCTTCTTTCCCACAACTATTAGTTTGGTAAAATACGGGAAACTGTATGCTTTATAAGTAGACAAAAATATTAGGTATAAATGTCAAAATTACAACTTGTACCATGTATAAAAAATAATCATTTCACTTTTGTTTCGAACAAACCCTATATTAAATTTACCATATTTTAATCTTTATTTGGAGTTTATTCCTTTTAAATAGAAGCACCAACAAAATAAATAAATGTGTCACAGTTAATATTAAGGAAATAAAATAATAGTGAGATTAAATGACTAATAAGATCTAAGTGAGAGATAAATTACTTGGTTAATGGTTACACCGTTATTGATATCCATTAAACACTGTGTATTATTTTCATTATCTATTTAGTTTTATTTGTTAATTAATTAAAATGAATAATTTTTTTATTAGTATTTATTTTATTTTACTGAAATAAATAATTTATAATTTAAAATAGAATAAATATTGAGCAATAATAAAAATAATATGTAAATATGTTACTTTAATTGTATAAATGAATGGATTGATTAAAATAATCTATAGAGATACTTAAAATTATTAATAATAATGCTTGAAATAAATTGTGTCATATATGGTCATTTTACATTTTAACCATAGTTTTAACTGGAGTTTTTACGAAATATCATAAATTGTTTTTGCTATCTCAATGTACTTTTAACAAATATTTACCAAACAACCTACTGTTTTTTCTAAAAATAATTTTCATACAACACTTCTCCGGGTAGAACCTCATCGCCAAAGGGAGCCATAATTGAATTTAGATCTAAAATAAATTAGTTTCGGTGCAATTCCAATTCCACTAGATCATACAAAATCGGTAGTTTTCTTTTCAGATTAAATTGGATTTTGTTGTTAGAAATTGAAAGAACAAAAATGAGAGATGATCTCCCAATGTCGATGGTGATGATGCTGAGATTGGATTTTTGAAAATGGGACGAAGGAGCGATTAATTTGGGGAAAAAGAGCATGAGTAAATTAATAGAAATCTGACATGAAAATATTAGTCATGTTGTTAAGATTTTTTTATTCTTTTGCCATATCTAGGGTTTCATTTTCTAAATAATTTTTTTTGTAACGTCAAGTTGATTTTTTTCTTTTTTTTAGACAAAAGATCATCTATTTAATTGAGAAACAACAGAAACAACAATGTCTTTCTTGAGGATCAAGAGGATTGGTTACAAAAATTCATCCCAGTGGCTTTTACTACCCAATCGGCAACACTATTGACTGACTACTCAGAAGCATGGATCTCCCATGTAACGTCGCGTTGGTTGGGTATTAATATTAAGAAATTAAAAATTAATTTAGTTAATGTAATTGGACCTAATTAAGGTTTTTGGACAAATATAGCGACCTACACACTTGAAAATATAAAATATATTCGGAACAATTACACAAACATAGGCTGTTATCATTTAATCTAATTTAAAACTATTTTTAAAAAAAAAACAATTTACCTTAACAATGCAGAAGAAAATATTTTAAAGAGTAATACTGGTATTAGTTGGAGCAGCAGGGATGGGTTGTGCGAGCTTTTGTGTGAAGCCTATAAAACGGTTCGTGGTGGTGGCGACGACTCCAAATTAATTAAAAAAGACAAGAACAACAAGTACATGATCGTTGAAAACACGGTAACCTCTTCCACTTCCCTTCTCTCGTCTCGCTCTTATGTTCTCTCTTCTTCTTCTATTTTTAAATCTAGGGTTTTCTTCCCCCTCAATCTCCCTTCTCTCTCCCTATTTTTTTGTAATTTAATTTTCATACTGCGAAATACTTATCTTGTTCTGCATTACGGGATAATTTGAATCCTCCTCTGATCTTCGGGGGTTGGATTAGATTTCTTAGAATTCTATCTGGATAAGGAAAATTTGGAAATTCGAATTTTGAGATCTGAAAATTGGCGATTGCATGATTGGAAGTGTTGCTTCTGCTATAGACTTTGACTTCCAACGGTGATATGACTATCGCGGCGGATCCCGGTTTCTGTTGCTCGATGGAGAATGGAGGTGGAGACAGAAGTTGCTTGCCGCCCACGCCTCAGCAGGAGAAACAGGTCGTCCGTTACTTGCAAGATGAAGCCGAGCTTCACATCAAAGAAGGCAACCTGTACTACGTCGTTTCCGCCAGGTCTCATTCTTTCTTCCTTCTCCAAGTGCTGTTGTCCTCTGCATTTTTTTTCTTATTAATTTGTTTAGTTCCTGAAGTTTCTTGAAACTACAAGCAAATATAGTTAAAATGTAAAACTTAGTTCCAGTTGTTTAGACTTGTATTAATGTTACAAGCAGGTGCAATTAGAGGATTGTTTTGCTAATGGTTTTCTTTTACTATTTTTTGTTCAGATGGTTCTCACAATGGGAAAGGTATGTTGGTCGAGTAACTGATGGCTTCTTAGCCGACATGGACTCTCCCAATTCTCAAGATTTGGATGGCGTTCCTTGTTCGAGCCTAGTGGGCAGACCCGGTTCAATCAATAATTCTGATATAGTTGAAAGTGGAAATGAAAGTGAGGGTGGTGATGGTATAGACCTTGCTAGAACGTTGTTGGAAGGACGCGACTATGTTTTAGTTCCTCAAAAAGTTTGGGAAAAGCTGTTCCAGTGGTAATTTATCCTTTTCATTCTTACCTTTTTACTATTTGGAAATTGCAATTGTAGTGCTTCTTGAGAGATAAAAATGGCTCGTGTCCTATAACTTAGTTTAGGTGGATGTAATTTGGCATCAAAGGTGGATTTTTGGAGTTTTGAACAGTTTTAATGTTTAGTGAGAATGATGGTAGTTTAGTTTGGTAATTTAAACTTAACCTCAGAATCACTGATTGTACAAGTATATTTTCTTTTTATCACTCATGTCGTGAAACTTTTGTTGAACTTGTAATTCTGGTATTTGTATGAGACTTTATTTCCTCAACACATTGTCCTCAAATTTCTGTTTATCTTTATTTACTATTATCTGATGATGCATTTTAAATTTCTTGCTTAGAAATGATCAGAATGTACAACATGGCCTTGGAATCATTATGTTTGGTAGCTCATTTTTTTAATCCAGCATTACATTTTGGACTGGGGTCTTCAAATCAGCATTAAATATCTCTCGCACACGTTTAATGATTGTTACCTTGGTCCTATTTGAAAACCTTTGACCAACTTTAACCCATTCAATTTATCTTTCTGCATGTGCTCCAAAAATTGATATATTCTTGCATTCTATGTTCTTTAGGTACACTGGTGGTCCAGCATTGCCAAGAAAGATGATTTCACAAGGCATTGCTAGCAAAAGGCAGTTCAATGTAGAGGTTTATCCCCTTCGACTGAAATTAATAGATTCCCGAGATGACGGTGAATTCACAATAAGGATAAGCAGAAAGGTAGCGCATTCCCCCCCTTTTTTGCACATAATTGTTTGCCTTAGTTCAATTTCTCTCCTCTGCATTTAAGCATATTGCTTTTTGCTTTGGGTCTTAGGAGAGGATGCATTCGGTGCACACAATGTTGATGGTTGTTTGCTTTAATTTGAGTGGGTCTTTTTTTTTATTCTTTTTGTAAGTCTACTAATTATATAACACAGCTCCAGCGAGTTAATTTGCTGATTGGTAGATTTGTATCATTTTGTGGTTGGTTTTTTTTGGACCCTTTTACTGGAGTCAAGGTGATCATTTTGATACCAGCGACCTTGATGGAGGATGCATTGGAATATGCTTTTTCTATATTGGGCCTTGGAATATTGCATATACTAATTCTTTTAATTTATTTCAGGCTTCTCTGAATGAGCTTTATGAGAAGGTTTGCAGACTTAGAGGGATAGAAAGAGAAAAGGTTTGCAGTATTAGTTGTATTGTTTTTCTCAATTACTCTTTGGATGCAGTAATCTATGTTTTTCTTACAATTATTTATTGTTTTAATGCATGAAATAGGCCTGTTTATGGGATTACTTCAACAAGCAGAAGCAATCTCGGTTGACCGATTCTAACAATACAATGGAGGACTTAAACTTGCATATGGACCAAGAGGTGCGGTATTGTGTATATTGCATAAAACTGGTTTCAGTTTTCAGACTTAATAACCTTAGGAAACTCTTTTTGTGTGATATTGCTTTTATGTATGATATTGCTTTATGTTTAGGGATGCGCAATGTTACTCAGGTTCTCTTTCTATAAAAGAAAAGTTATATTCTATGTAAACAACATGAATTTGTGATCTGAATTTCAAGAGTGTCTGCACTGTCCTTAGCCTCAGCTGACCACCCTCCTAATCTGGCATATACCTCCTAAGGATTAAGGATACACATCCCTTGGAACACTATTAAGGTGAAGTAATTGGTGCATCAGGATAAAAATTGACATGAGTTTAAGTGGTGAGCAATAGATTTGGATGAGGAAAATGAGCAAAGTATGCTATCTTGAACCAATCATGATGAACTTCATGGCTTGTTGCCATGAAATGAAAATCTCGTCATAAATTAGCAGTTCTGTGGTAGACTTGGGGAGGACAAGTGATGTGCATTGAAGCTCCAGAAAGATTGTCATTAGTGCAGTTGCCATTAGTACAAATTTAAATTCACATTTGTTTATATTCACGTGCCGGTCTTATAAACCTCTCACTTAAATTCTAGAATACAAATTATGCCGGAATTTACCATTAGTACAACTTGAATTCACATATATTTACATCTAATACTATAAGCATCCCACCTAAGCTCTTGAGATACGAATTATGTTGTTGTAATATATAGATATAGCATTCTTGCTACTGATAAGAACACAGATTGTATGAATTTTGTTAAACAGAACCAGAAATTTGTTATACTGTGCTGACATTCAGATCAATGTAGGGATCTGAGTTTTAGCATCGCATTTTGATTTTCCTCTCATCCCTCTTTTGCTCTCTTGAATATTTTCAACCTGTAAATCTAAGCTCATGGTATTGATTCAGTTGTGTGGTTGTTGCATTGAATCTTGTACAGGTTCTTCTGGAGTTACAGGTTGATGGATCTTTCCCTTCTCAGACTGGGAAGGATTCAACTGGGAATGAATTAGCTTTGGTTGCCTTGGAACCTTCCAGGTCCTCCCTGTCAATTGCTGGGGGTCCAACCATGTCAAATGGCCACTCAAGTAGTTATAGCTTGAACTTGCGGCCAGGAAGTGTCTTGAATTCATCATTTGCGGATATGGATGATGGATATAGTGTGTACAGGTCTGTGAAAAGAGCAGACAGGGGGGGTTTGGCAGGGTTGCAGAATTTGGGGAATACATGTTTTATGAACAGTGCTTTGCAATGCTTAGTACACACACCACCGCTTGTTCAGTATTTCTTGCAAGATTACTCTGAGGAGATCAACAAAGAAAATCCTTTAGGAATGCATGTTGGTGACTTATCTTACTGTCATAATCTTTCTTCTTTTTTTCTCTCTATTATGCAGATCAAATTTCTAATTGATGTTTTAGCTGTGTAGGGTGAACTTGCTCTTGCATTTGGTGAGTTGTTGAGGAAACTTTGGTCCTCAGGGATGAATCCAATTCCACCACGTGCATTCAAGGCAAGACTAGCACAATTTGCTCCACAATTCAGTGGTTACAATCAGCACGATTCTCAAGTTAGTATCTCATTCTGCCCATGTGAAAACTTTCTTAATTGGTTTGCTTGTCTGCAAAGTTTCCAGTTCCATGTTTGCGTCTCAAACACATTTCCATCCAATGTCTACCACCTTGCTGATCATACCTAAGAATGACTTGATTTTCTTTGTTGAATTGCTATCTGTACACTCCATTTTTCTTACGTTTATGAGCAACTCAAATATGAGGTCGGTAGACAGGCTAATGATAATAACACTTGTCTATGCCGTGAAATATCTTGTCAAAAAAAGTTATATTTTATGTCGTTCAGTATGCATCTGAAAGGAAAAGTATGTGAACTCTATATATGTACATGTGGAATGTGAGTCATGCAGTAGCTTGTTCGCTGCTCACATTTTGTTGGTTTTTTAATCCCCTCCTTCATGTTGCACGATAAGGAGCTATCACTTATGTTTTTGTTGCTTATACTTACTATTAGTGATGTTTTTTCCTCAGGAACTTCTTTCCTTTTTACTTGATGGTCTGCATGAAGATTTGAATCGTGTCAAACAGAAGCCTTACATTGAGATGAAGGATTGGAATGGTCATCCAGATGAGGAAGTTGCAGATGAGTGTTGGAGAAATCACAAAGCTCGAAATGATTCAGTTATCGTGGATGTTTGCCAAGTAAGAAAGTGTTGCATTTTATCTGTTTCTGTGTTATATTGTAGAAGTTCGTGTATAGTCTTACCGGACAAATGAAATTATCTCGGACCTGAACCTTTTTTTCAAAATTACAAAATTTCAAGTTTCACAGCCTCCTTAGTCTACGACATCCTTGTGCTTATCTTGTCATGTACTGCATATTGTTTGTCTCAAATTCTGAGTTACCGACAGACCAATAATGTTTTCACTGTTCTGTATGTATCATCGTATCTCTGTTCTAAGGATGTCTACCATTTCATTTCTTTCATCTTATTCATATTCATAGGTAGGATTTTTTTAATTGGTATTAATGAGAGTGGATGACATGTGCCATTTGCTACTCTGTTTTAATGTGTATAGATTGTGTTTTGTACTATCTGCATGTTCATTTATTTCCATGAATCATGCAAAGAGTGCTGAAATTTTTGCAGCATGAGAAAAGCTGAGTTTTCATTTCCCCCCCTGTTTACTCATGGTTTCTGTATGGTGTAAATGATGCTCAGGGTCAATATAAATCAACACTCGTCTGCCCGGTTTGTAGCAAGATCTCAATTACTTTTGACCCCTTTATGCATTTGTCGTTGCCGCTACCATCAACTGTCACCCGGTCAATGACACTAATGGTATTTTATTGTGATGGGAGTCTCCTTCCAATGCCGTTCACAGTAACTGTGCTGAAACATGGTCTTTTAAGAGATCTTAGTCAAGCATTGGGTTCAGCATGCTGTTTGAAAAGTGAGGAAAGCCTTTTGCTGGCAGAAGTAAGCAACAACTTAATTATCTTTTCTTTCAGCTATTTGTTGTAATGGTAAAGTGATAAAATTTCCTTGTCAGGTCTATGATCACAAGATTTTTCGGATGTTGGAAAGTCATGAACAATTAGCTTCTATTAAGGATGAAGACCACATAGTGGCCTACAGGTTTTTAGGGAAGACATCTGGAAAAAAGAGACTACAAATTGTTCATGGGGAAAGGTAAGCTAAGTTCTTTAGGCTTATAGATATGATATTGTGCTTGTATACTAATGGCTGTGTGTAGGATAATGGTTTGTGGAAATTATTCTGACTGGCATGTATTCACAGGTCTGCACCAGAGTCGAAGGGCAGTGTCTGGAAGTATTTTGGAACGCCTCTGATTACTTATTTGGAAGAAGAGTCGCCAAGCGTTGCTGATATCAATTTGGCTGTGTCTAGGATGCTCTCACCGTTGAAAAAAACTTGTCCCCCTGTGGCTTATGGTGCAAAAAGAAATGGTCTTGTGTCAGAGGCTAATGGTGAATCATCAAATAGTGGCAGTGGTGAATGTGAGTCCACGGACGAACCTATGGACCTCGCTGAAATAGAGGATGCATCCAGCCATGAATCACCATTCCGGCTCTTTTTGACTGATTGGAAGTATTCGAGCTCTAAGCCACTGACAAACGATGCTGTTAAGAAGTGTGGAAGCCACATCGTTGTTGTCTTGGAGTGGACTGAAAAAGATGGTACATTATATGATCCCAACTATCTGAAGGATCTTCCTGTAGTTTATCTGAAGACGGGATACACTGCAAAGAAAACGCGGCCTGAAGCTGTCTCTCTATTTTCTTGCTTGGAAGCATTCTTGACAGAAGAACCTCTAGGCCCTGATGATATGTGGTAAGAGCTACTTTTGTGCTATTTGGATGCCCTCAAAAGCTTTTTCTATGTGAGTAAATGTATGCCAATGCACTTGATTCTGATGTAGGTATTGCCCTGGCTGTAAAGAGCATAGGCAAGCTACAAAGAAATTGGACTTGTGGACATTGCCAGACATTCTTGTTTTCCATTTGAAACGGTTCTCATACAGTAGATACATGAAGAACAAACTGGACACTTTTGTTGATTTCCCCATTCACAATCTTGATTTGAGCAAGTATGTGAAAAGGAAGGATGGTCAGTCTTTTGTGTATGAACTTTATGCTATCAGCAATCATTACGGTGGTCTAGGTGGTGGGCACTACACTGCATTTGCAAAGGTATGTGATGAATGCAGGCCTATTCCTTAAACGACTCTAGTGCAGGACTATCGACTCTGTATTGTAGGTCTTTAGCATGAAATATGGAGTTAAGCATTGTCTTTTTGTATATGATGCTTTTATTTTACACTGGTTGATCAACGAGATGCTCTTGAACTTTGCAGTTAATTGATGAGAATAGATGGTACAACTTTGATGACAGTCGAGTTTCTCCAGTTAATGAAGCCGATATCAAGACATCAGCTGCCTATGTATTATTCTATCAGAGAGTCAACCGAACCTGACTGAACTGAGAACAAAACTGGGATTGAGGCATTCTAAGAGGGACGATGATGTATGTGTATTCTGGCATACCATGGTCCATCCTTGACATTTCTTACAGGACACCTGGTTGTTGTGGCGTCTGCTATTATTAGTTATATGCCGCGTAGCGTCCCTGCAAGGTACAGATTTTGCAAGAAACCTTTAGTGTTTAAGTGGGCGGGCAGGGTATGAACTGAAGTCAATATTTTATTAATTTTTTGGATGAGATTGAGTGTTGGGTTTTAGGCTCGTAATCAGAAAGATTGAGACTAGAGCAGCAACTTCTTTGTTACCATTTTGCAAATGTTCACACTTTAAACCTTTTACAAACGTCCACTTAAAATATCATTAAGAATCTATTTATATATTTTTTTTTCTTGTGTTGGATATTTTCTTTTCTTTTATGCATCGGTGGGGTGTTTATCGGTCGGTACCGTAATTTTTCAGTATAAAATTTTTGGTATTTGGTATACTGAACTTAAAAAATTTGATACCGTACCATAGTTTCTATTGATCGATACCGTTATCATATTATCAAAATAATTTCGGTACGGTATTATGGTATTAAGGTAATACCGAAATTCATTTCGGATCTTTTGCAGAAATGAGTAGATGGTATAGAGTTTGAGATGCTGGGATTGATTTGCAAAGGGAATTAATAAGCAATTTTTATACAAAAGGACGCAATGAATTAATCAGAGTTTGGCCAAAATGAGAAGATAAGAAAGGCAGGAAGAGTATTTCTCCCATTATCAATCATTGAGTGGTGTTTATCTTCTTATGCAACTCTTATTCTATCAACATGCAAGTACAACATGCTTGGTATCGCTTCCATTATATGGAATCTATATGGGAAAAAAACAATATAAAACATTAATAGCAAATAAAATGAACAATAACACACTCCCAAATTGATTTCAAATTTCACTAAACCTTAATCTAATTGATAAGAGAAGCAAATTACCTCAAGTGACGCCATGTCTTGCCTGGGATGGGATAACGCTATTTGTGTGGCTAGATAACGAGTGAGGCCCCCTCCGCTGATGTCGACCATCCTAGATTTCCTCGTTGTGTGGGGGGTGATAATCTCGACGGTGCACGCCCGATAGGGGCTACAGTGTTCCGGCCTTAACGCTGGGTCTACGGATGAAAATGCCCCTGAAGTTACGTCTATAGTTATCATAAGCCCAACCGAAAACGAGCCCGAGTGTTTACCAAGGGTTATCGCTCCATTTTCGACCTTGTCTGTTCCATGTTCCGCGAGGTAACGGGGTGGTGCGATTATCGAGAGGCGTGTCTTTTCAAACTATCATTCCCTTGGGCCTATAAATTGAGTTTTCCATTGCACTAATTCTTCTCATTTTTTCCACATTTCTTCTGACATTTTCACCATGGATGAACTGACCAGAAATTTCTTGATCTCCAAGGCCCATACTCTAAAGAATCTCACTGAAGCCGACATCAGCTTTCTGGAGACCATGCTGATTAAGACTTCTAAGGACATTCTGGAACTTCAGGGGATGATGACCCCTCTTCTGTCCAGGCAAGGAGCGACTTCCTTAGAGGATTTTAATCCTCTAGAGAGTGTATCGAAGTTGGTTGTTGCTGTCTCCCACATCCAGGTGGTTATCACTATGCTGCAGCAAAGGAAGGATCTGCTGGGGTGCTGCTTAAAGGGCATGAGGGTTTCTTCCTCCGAACTGACTGCGGTGGTGGATGCTCTGAGGGAGATTCCTCCCGTGCCAGATGATGACGCCGAGTCCAATGCCTGACCGCTTGCAGTCGTCCTTGTGTTCCTTTATCTTTTGTATTTTATATGTATGCGGACGTATGTTCAGGCCATTTAGGCCATAAATAAAATATCTTCCCGTTATATTGCTTGTGACATTCTACTCTCTGTGGTGTGTAATCGTCGTGTTAGTTGGGACTAACCTTAGCCCAATCGAAAACGGGCATGCCGTTGATCGGATTCCCACAATACTTGATTTTCCTTATTCACCAAATGGTGATTAAAGGTTGTTGCGAACCGTTTCTTGCATTAATTTTGCGTCGCCTTTTCAATGCCAACTGATTGGGCGGTTTTTTCAGCATCTCTTGATCAATGCGAATATCCTCCAGGCGTGATCACAGGATCCAATTTTGCGATTATGATCATTCTTTTCAAGGCGTATTAATTATTTTCAGAGGGTGTGCGAAAAGGTAGGAATGCTCTTTCGCCACGACTATTTAATGGGATTTTTTTTCTTTTTCCTGTTCATCTTCATTTCGTTTCTTTGTTGAGATTGCTTGCAATTTCATGGACAACTCATATTCCATGGATGCGGACGAGCGTGACGCTTCACCAACTCCTCAAACTTCTCCCGATTCTGACTATCCTTCTTCGCCGAGTCGAAAAAGGCGACTCTCTCGACGTAAGGGTCGCAAGAGATCGAAAAAGGAAACTTCTGGGTCCCTCGATGTTTGCTCGAATTCTTATACTCCTCCGGTAAGGAGGGGTGATGAACTATTTCCTCACATCAGTCGTTTCATGGAAAAAATCCCAGTTAGCGACGTTAGTTCTGAAATTACGGCTTCTGCCGTCAAGGGGGACTCGTGCACAACTCCTTCGAAGATGAAAAAACCTTCAGAGAACCCTCGGTCAGGGTTTGGCAAAGAGAAAAAGGCTGATGATCCCTTCCCTTTACTTGACGCAGAACTGCCGTCTTCGGATGAAGATGATTTCTACTGGCCTTCCTACTGGCTCGGCGAGGACTGACTTTGCCCGTTATGCATGTCGTATGGATTTTTCATGAATAAAGTAGTGTTCCCCATTTTCTTTCCTTCGTTGTTGTGTTCTTGCGTTAACTTTGTAATCATTGGGTAGTTAACGCCAAGCGGTTGGTTACTGCTCCGCGCAACCGTCTTTTTAACTTCTTGTTGTTAACTGCCTTCTTCTTCTAAAGATATAAATGCTTGGCTTTAAATGTTCTTCCGATACCTTTCCATGTGTCATTTTCGGTTTTACGTGTGTTTTGTTCTGTTTGGCCAATTAGTCACCTTCGTCAGGTTTGGCCTTTAAAAGGAAACAACTTCTTTCTTCTCAAACTTTTACTCGCATTTCGAATTTTTCCTGCTATTCTCTTCTATTCTCTGCTCTCTTTTTTTTTTTTTCTTGAAGAAAATTTTCCCAACTGCTCGTCGACTTAGGTGATTCGTCTGTTCTGCTTTCTAAGGTACCCTGTTTCACCTTCCTCTGGTTTTCTTTTTTACTACCTCTTCATTATGGGTCGCACGAGATCTCAGACTGTCCCTCGGGAGCCTATAGATTCTGAGATCGAGAATACTGCAAGTGTTTTTACTTGTGAGACCGTTCTGCGGCTCGAGTTAGAGAGTCATGGTATCTCTTTCCCCAGCGGTTGTACCGTCATACTTCCAGAGAAGCATATGAGACTTACGATGTCCTGTGGGGACCTCGTAGGATGTTGTATTTTAAGATGTTTCTTTATGGTTTCCGCCTTCCTGTTCATGCTTCGATAGAGGATATACTGTGTCAATGTAAGATTAACCCAGCGCAGATAACGCCCTCATCATGGTGTGGTATCTATGCTTTCATCCGCGCCTGTGAAATGAAGAATATTCTTGCCCCTTCTGTTGATTTGTTTCGTAAATTCTTTAGCCTCACTTGTCGCAATGGTTTAGTGAGCGTTACTCCAAGATGGAATGACGCATATGCCCAATCTTTCTGGCAAAATTTTTGGGAGTTTGAAGAAACCGTTGATAACTGGAAAGGTAGTTTCTTTGTTGTTGAGTTGCCTTCCCACTTATGGCGTAGGGTCGTTAACCGGGGCATCACCGATACTGACTGGGTGAAACCGGTCGTCTTGTCTAGGAAGGAGTTAGCTCAAGTTGACGCCTTGTTAGAGATGGAGACGCCTTTCCAGATTCGAAACTTTGCCTTGTACAGGCCTTTATCTGAGTGTGTCGTAGGTGAGTCTTTAAATTCTAGCGTTATCGTTCTTCCTTTTCATTTACTGATGTGACTTTTTGCAGGAGGCGTTATCAATCAATCGTCCAAAGGGGATGGCGCTCGTTTGAGACCCGTGCCTCCTCCATCGACGTCTCCTTCTACACTTTCCAGAGCTCCACCTGACTGTAGCGTCCAGTTAAAGAAAAGAACTTCGGGGGCGGTCCTTCAAAGAGGGCGCGTTTCTACTCGCGCTTCTCGCTTTGTGGAGAATTGGTTCCCCGTTCGGGAGATAAGGTCTAGCTCAGGTCCGCCAACAGTCAAGACAGAGGTTTTTTCATATGCAGGTGCGGGTGAGGGTGAAGATATGGACACAGAGTCTTGCCTTCGTCAGATTTCTAAGGCTCAGCCAAAGAGACTCAGGGAAAAGAAGGAAAATCACGTGACTGAGACTACCATGCGTCCTCCTTTGCCGCCACTGACGGCCCGTGTTTTCTCTGATATTGCCACTTCTTCTGGTACCGCCAAAGATTTCCCTTTGATAAGTGTTGATTTTCTACCACTAATGCCCTCTTCCTCTGCTGCCAACGTTCTTTCGCAGTCAACTGAGGTTCCCCCAATAACGAGACCCTCTCCCGTTATCGAGGTTTCTGTGGTATCAACGGAAACGCCGTTGACGACAAGCTCTTCCCTTGCCACTGAGGCCTCGCATTCTCCTATCTCTTCTTGTATTCCTGATGTGGTGGTGCCAGCTCCAAGCTCGAGCGTACTTCCTGATCCACTGGTGAGGGTTCCTCAACCGTTGTTCTTTACTTCCGTTTCTTGTGTTAGCAATTCTGTCGGCACTTCCACTCCTTCTGTCGTAGCCAATCTTTCTTCTCAAGGGCCTCAAGGGGCTCCTTCTTATCAGTTGGATATGTCAAACTTTGGGATTGACAGGCTTTGTGCCCTAGGGGTATCAGACCCGTTATCGCGAGATCAACCAACGACGATTTTAGTGGGTGAGATGTTCGGTTCGCCTGAAGATGAAGAGAGGTTGCTACAGCTTCCCCCCGATATTCAGCCCGCGCGCGTTCTGAATGATTCTTTGGCCAGCTTCCGCAAAATGCCTTATTTTCTCAAGGCTTACGGCAGCAAACTTCAAGGTTCATCTAGCTCGATGGAGCAGCTCGACCATGCCTTGGCCAAAGTGAGGAAATTGACGCGACTTCAGAATCGTACTCGGGCAGAGCTAGATGATTGTCGTGCTGAAATTGCTAGGGAAAAATCCAAGGGGAAAGCCAGAGTTGAAGCCTTAGAGGCAGAGTTGGTGGCTGCTGACAAGAAAAACTCTCTTCTTCGTGAAGAGATATTGGCCTGTAGCGTGAATTTAGCCAAGGTTCCGTCAAAGATAAGTTGGTGGAAGAAAAAATCTATGTGGGCCTTTACCGCCGGGTTCGCGGACTATTATCGTAGTAGGACTTTCGATCCTCCTAAGATAGCCGATTATGCCTCTGCGAAAATAAGTGAAATCGACGGGAGCAAGGAAGGTTTTCTTTCCTCATAGGAGGAAGAAGTAGGCTATGACGGCGATACCGAGACGCTCCCGTTATCGGATGATTCGGATGCTACGGAGGACGCAGGGAGCTCCACCCGTCCCCGTTAATTGTTGTTTCTTTCTCGATCTGAACATTGATGCCCTTCGCTTTGTAATAATAACGCCCAAACTTCTTTTAAATAATAATAGTTAATCTTTGTTGCGTTATCTTCTTCTTTTGTGTTATCTTGGCGACTGCTGACTGAATTAACGCTGCATCGCGTTATCTTGATCATCACGTTATTGCGCCTGTCTTGGTTAGAAAATCGATTCCACTTTTTCAGAGCATTTAATGCTTGAGAATCCCTCATTAATGCGAGAGAGAAAGTAATGATGGCCAGACCACACATGTCAATTCGCAGAAGCACTATGGGTTGGTGCCCCCTAGGGAATGGTAAAATCGAAGCGTCTTCTCGCTTCTCTAAAAATGTACTCATTGCTCATGTCTTTTCCTCCTGATGCGTCCCACGCAACGACCGTTACAACAGTCGTTTTGATTAACCGCTAGGGTTATAAAACCTGTCATATGCTTCTTTTCCTCCTTTTGTTATTTTATTTTCTCCATAACATCTCAAGCCGACTTGCGTTTTTTCTTTCCACCGTCTGGGCACTCTGAGTTTCTCTCTTAGAAAGGTATTTTTGTTCTCCTCTGTCATTTTCTTTATCTTTTTACTTTTGCCATGGCTAGAACTCGTCGTTGTCCTCAACCCAAATCTGTTGGGGAGGAAAAAATTGAAGACATTGTTACCACTATCACTTCTCCGACCGTGCTTCAACGGAAGTTAACTAAACACCATGCCCACATTCTTGAGGGTTGTTCGGTTGAAGTTGCCCCCAATTCGCTATGCCTTAATATTGAATTGCCCGGCAACCGTAGGCTTTTGTATGCCAAGATGTTCGGCTATGGTTTCCAGTTTCCTCTTCATCCTTTAGTGGAACAGTTATTTACCACTATTGATTTAAATCCTGTCCAGTTGACCCCTAATGCGTACTGTTGCATTTACGCATTCATAGAACTCTGTAAATATAAAGAGATTACCTCTCCTTCTCTTTTACTGCTTCAATCGCTTTTTCAATTGTATAGTCGTAGGGGTGTGATAGTGATATCGCCACGTTATGATGATGAATCGCTAAAACCTTTTACCTGGAAGCTTTTGCACCTTGAATCTTCGATTGATAATTGGAAAAATGAGTTCTTTATTATTAATCTGCCTAGCCCCTGGTGGAGGGCCGGTTTTAATCACGATATCAGGGATGGGGCCTGGGGTCGGCGGAGGCCTCTCCCTTCGCCTGAGCAAGGCTGGTTAGACAAATTGCTCGAGCTGAACCTTAGCGTTCATACTCGCAAACTGGCGTACAGGATCGATATTCGAGCTTGTGTTGAGAGTGAGTATTTTGTCATCTTCCTTGTTATTTCGAGGGGTAATAACACTAACATTATCTCGCGATTATGCAGATCCTCCGCCCGGCTGGAAGCCCGAGTGCGTTAGAAGACGGGAGAGAAGGGCTCAGAAGAAAAGAGAAAAGGAGGAAGTTGCCGCTGCCGCTGCTGCCTTTAATCCTGTTCTCCCATCTGCCGCGACTATAAGTTCTGTTCAGGCGTCTTCTCGAATTGGCGAGGGATCTCTCGTTGTTCACGTTTCTATTCCGACTGCGTCTATCGCTGTTACTCCTACCGAAGCATCTTCTTCCAAGGTTCCCATCGGAAGGAAAAAGAAGAAGAGAAGAAGCGTTGCTGCCCTTACTCCTCCCTCTGGCATGGTAATCTCTTCAGAGGTGCCAGTTAACGATATCGCTACTGTACGCCTTTCTTTCATGCCCTTGTTATCTCGCGTATTGCGTTTTTTAACATTTTCTAACTTTCTCTTTCGTTTTCTTATCTTTCTCAATATTTCTCTTTGTAGGATACTGCTGCTGCCTCTGCTCACCTGTCGCCAGAAGATAACATGAACTTGTCCCACGTATTCCAGCAGCGTCGCAAGAAACCGCGACAAAATGGGGAGGGCATAAGCTTATCGGCAGGTCCCGTTATCAATCAGGAGGGGGATATTGGGATGTTGTCACCTTTGTTTCTGATGCACCTTCTGGGGGTCAAGCTTCTGATCCTTTGAGGACTGCGGGCATTTCCGGGCCCTTTCATGTTTCGCCCAATTCCTTCGGCACGTCGCCTCCTCCTTCCATTTCCCAAGTCATGGGCTTCACTGGGGACATAACGTAGTCCGATTTTCCCGCCTACCACTCTCATGATTCCTTCGGGCTTGGCATGGGCACTTCTTCTCGTCAACCTCCATCCCCAACTACTTTATTTTTTATTCCCTCGAATACTCCAATGTGTCCACCTTCTGAGGGGGAGGTTGTCGCTCCCCGTCTTATGGCTGATTTGAGTTCACTATCCGATTCTGAGCCTGTTACTCATCAGATTGACTTGGGTAGCTTGCCTAAGACTGGGTTTGCAGCTGTAGGGGGTGATAGCTCTACTGCGGCTTCTTCTTTGCTGGCCTCCTATGTGTTGTCGCTCCATGAGGAAGAGGAAGTATTTCTTTCTCAGACTCCTGAGGAGCAAGTGCATGCGGTGCGTTCTGATATATTTTCTACTTTCCACAACTTCCATTACTAGGTCAGGCACATGACAAGGAAAGTTTATTCCCTCACTTCTTCCTCCAACGAGCTGCATAACGCCCATCACCAGGTTTCAGACAAACTCGCTAGGAAATGAGAGGAAGCGGAGAAGTTATCGGTGGAAACTACAGTGACTCTAATTGGCCCCACCTCCCATTCCGACTCCCAAAACTTCGAATCTTATCAAAGTGGTGCTCTCGTTGAGAGCTTTGGTTGATTAAGTGAGCATCCTTGACAGCCAAGCTCCATTTTTCCTGGGAAAGTCGAACCAACCATGGCTTCTGACTCGGAGTCTACTCCGCCTCCATCTTCTAGCATTCCCTTTGCGATCCGTAGACGACTTTTTCCTTTCGCCACCACTGATGAGTCTACTATGATGCAAGAAATCAGTGGAGAGTCTTCAGATCTCTCCTTCAGGATAGTAGGAGGAACACCTTCCTCCCAGATAAGCATTCCCTTGCCCTAGACGGGGGGATCCAGCTCTTATGCTTCTCCTTATAGGGGACTCACGCTTAGCGATACAAACAACCCCCTCGCGGGTGAAATATCTGCCCTTCATGCTCGCCTAGATTACTTGACTGAGCTGGCCGCGAGGATCGCGCCAGAGGCTTCCGGGTCGAGTATCCCACCCCAGGTTATTTTTGCACCATCCATTGTCGCTGAACGACCCCTATTGCCCTTACAACCCAGAAGTGTTCCGTTAACTATGCCTGCGGCGGATATTCCAATCAACTTTATGCGACTCGACCAGGGACAGGTAGAGTCTTATATGCCGCAATTTCCCATCCCCCAAGGAGAAAGGCGACTCGACGAGCATAGGGACCGTTGGGACGGTCAGCGAGAAAAAGTGAATAGGAATGTATCCCTTGAACGTAGTGAAAGGTCCAGCAGTAGAAGGCATCGAACACGTTCACCCAGGAATCGCAGTCAGTCCCCTCAGAGATATCACACTCCAGATCCGCGTAATCGAAGGCGTCATCTGGGAGTGTCACCCCCTCGTCATACGCGCGAAATTCTTGATGATACTTCAGGACACCCGTTTAGTCATCAGGTGAGGCGTCATAGGGTCGGTCGGCATGTGAAACTTCCTACAGAGTCATATGATGGTACGAGAGATCCCATTTCTCATCTCAACAAGGTGAAGGACTTCGTACAATTTCAGACCCATAGTGATGCAGCCTTGTGTCAAATATTTGTCATGACGTTGTCAGGGGTTGCCCGCCTCTGGTTTGAAGGTCTTCCCGGTAGATCTATTGATAGCTTCCCACAGTTGGAATCTAAGTTTCGAAGTCGATTCAGCACTGTGGTCCCCATCAGGAAATCTGCCGCAACCTTATTTGATATTCACCGAAAGCCTCTGGAATCGTTGAGAGATTTCCTTAGTCGTTTCGACTTGGAAATGTCATTGACACCTGGCGTTACCGTGGATTTATCCATAGAAGCCTTGAAGCGGAACTGTCGTTATGGGAAATTAAGAGACGCGTTAATGGTAGACCCCCCAGCGACTTTAGATGCGTTAAGGCTGAAAGCCCACAATTACGCAAGAATGGAAGAAGAAGAAAATAGGGACAGAGCCCGAAACGTGTTACAAGACGCACCTCAAGTCCTTAACGCTCCTACCACCACCACTTCCGAAGATCGCTTTATTGACGAATATGCACAGCGAAAAGATCACATTCCTAAGGCCTCTAGCCGGCGAAGAGGCAATTCCTCCAAAGGGAAGTCTAGCAATTGCCCTACTCGACGACAAGGAGATCCTCCTAAAGGCCAAATTTATGACCCGGACCTCCCTTCCCTTATTTTACCAAGAGCAGAGATATTAGCGATTGTGGAACAGCGGAACCTACCCATTCGTTACCCCACCCTCGTTAAGCCTAGGGTAATCATGGGGGGAAGAGAAAATGCTTTTTGCAAGTTTCACAAAGCTAAGGGACACTTTACAGAAGTGTGCAGAGAATTGAAGCTATCGATAGAACGTCTAGTAGAGGAAGGGTATCTTGGAGAATTCGCCACTAAGACCAGAGAGGAAGCTAGGAACAATCCTGCGGGTAGAGCCGCTGATAATAGACCAGCTCCCCCTCGTATTCCAAGAGATAACGATATCCCCGTCGGAAGAGGTAGAGAGACACTCATGGTGGGTGATGACGAGGTCCCTATAATCAACATCATAGTCGGAGGCACCCCCTACTTAGATGAGCCTACGCAGTTAGTGCCAATACCGGGAGACAAGCGGAAGCGAGAGGGTGCGACAATGAAAAGCGAGGCGATAAGTGCTTTGGATAGGATGGTGCTGTCTTTCTCTGAGGAGGACGAAAAAGGCGTCATCTATCCGCATAATGACGCGTTAGTGGTCACACCTGTCATCGCTAATCATGGGATTAGAAGAACCCTCGTGGACAACGGAATCGCTGTGAACTTATTTTCATTGGAAGCTTATAATCTTATGAAACGCCTCGATAGCGAGTTGACGCCCTGCCAGAAGCCGATTATTGGGGTGGACGGGGTCCCGATCCCAGTAACCGGGGTAACCATCTTACCTGCATACTTCAGGGAGGACACCTCCAAGCGATCAGAGAAGCTGTTATTCCTAGTCGTGGACCTAAATCTACCCTATAACGCTATTCTGGGGAGACCTTTCCTCAACCGCTTCGGAGCAGTGATATCGCAAAAACATTGGGATGGAGTAGTCTCAATAAAAGGCAATCAGAAATTGGCGGCCGAGTGTTACCTTCTCATGACCCAGAAGAGTTGTGATAGGTACGTCTGTGTAATGGTAGATCCATGCGAACAAAATGATGAGAAACGAACTCAGCCAGTAGACAAGATGGTACCCGTGTCGGTTAACGGGACCGAGGGAGCAAGCTTCCTAGTTAGCGAAAAGCTTAGCCCTATGGAAAATATTCAGCTAGCTCGGTTGTTGCACAAATGTAAGGGAGAGTTCGCGTGGAGGCCCGCGGACATGCCCGGTATCTCTCGAGAGGTGGCAGAACACCAACTCAATGTTGACTCCAACGCTAAGCCTATCCAGCAAAAGCGACGCGCGTTCTCTACCGAGAAGGCGTCAGCTGTCGAGAAGGAGGTGATCAAACTCCTAGACGCCAGCTTCATCCGAGAAGTTCAATACCCGACCTGGCTAGCCAACCCGGTTCTTGTCCCAAAGCCCAACGAAGATTGGCGTATGTGCACCGATTTTACTGACTTGAACGACGCCTGTCCCAAAGATTGCTACCCTCTTCCTCGAATTGATCAGCTGGTACGCCTATCTAAGCTCTCTAGACGCCAATTCGGGATACCATCAAATCCCTATGGTCGTTGAAGATGAAGAAAAAACCGCTTTCATTACCCCGAAAGCTACTTACTGTTATACGGCAATGTCGTTTGGGCTGAAAAATACATGAGCCACCTTTCAACGAATGGCCAACAAAGTCTTTGAAAAGCAAATTGGAAGAAACGTGGAAGCGTATGTTGACGATATACTGGTTAAGAGCCGAAGTTTCCAGGGCCACTTGAATGACTTGGAAGAAGTCTTCCGTGTGATGAGGAAATATCAAATGAAGTTGAATCCCCGTAAATGCATGTTTGCGTTTCAGATGGGAAAATTTTTGGGCTACGTGGTTAGCCGGAAGGGCATCCATCCCAACCCCATAAAGATCAAAGCCATCCAGGATATGATACCTCCTCGAACTGTCAAGGAGGGGCAAAGGTTGACTGGGCGCATTACTGCCTTGGGGCGATTTATCTCTAAGCAAGGCGAGAGATGTCTGCCCTTTTTCAAAGTCATACGTAAAAAATCTCCTTTCGGGTGGACAACGGAATGCGAAGAGGCGTTCATGGGCCTGAAAGCTTATTTATCGTCCGACTTGGTGCTAACAAGGCCCGAACCGGGCGATACTCTATACTTATACCTCGGCGTTACAGATGAAGTGGTTAGCGCCGTCCTCGTTAGAGACGACAACCATCTGCATCACCCTGTCTATTTTGTGAGTCACATCTTGAAAGATGCCGAGCTGCGATATGCTCGCATTGAAAAAATAGAGTTTGCACTGGTACAGGCCACGTGGAAGATGGATAGGTACTTCCAAGCCCATCCCGTTATCGTACTCACTGACCAACCATTGAAAAGGATATTCCGAAAGCCTGAGTCTTCAGGAAGGATGTTGATTTGGGCCATCGAGCTCGAGCAATACGGATTGCGGTACAAAAACCGGCCCTCCGTGAAAGCCCAGGTCTTAGCAGACTTCATAGCTGAGTGTACCTTCACAGAAGACCCGTTAACGGACCTGCCAGAAGAGGAAAGAAAAGACATGGACCTCCCATTCCCTGAAACCTACACTGACTTATGGGTTATTCACGTGGATGGAGCCAAGAACTAGGAACTAGCGGGAGCCGGGATCTTCATGATCGGGCCACATGATATGCAGATACGGTACGCCATCAGATGCGGCGGAATATGAGGCGCTGCTAGCTGGTCTCAGAATAGGAAGAAACTTTTCGTCCAAGGCCATACAGGATACGGGAATGATGGGAGACTTGCAATTAAAAATTTGTGGAGATTCTAAACTGATAATAGACCAAGTCTTGGGACACTCTCAGGCTAGAGAGCCCATCATGGTTCAATACCTCGCTAAAGTGAAACGCGAATTATTAGAAATAAAGAAAAGCGGTATGCAGGTCAGCTTTGAGCACATTCCCCTAGAGGATAACGCTGAAGCTGACAGCCTGGCCAAACTCGCTGTAAATCTAGATGCGTCCATACCCAAGGGTGTGTACTACCGAGAGATATCGGTTCCCTCCTTCATGGAATACCAAACGTCGCTTTGCGTGGAAGAGATCGAAAATGACTGGCGAATCCCCGTGATAAACTACTTGAAATATGAGGAACTACCTGTGGATAACGCCGAGAGAAAGAAGGTGCTAAAGTAGGCAGCAAGGTGTACGTATTACGACGGAGAGCTGATCCGGAGATGTTTCTCTCACCCAGCGGCCAAGTGTATAACAGAACAAGAAGGCCTTCACACCTTGCGAGAAATCCATGAAGGAATATGTGGTATGCACGCATCAGGTGACACCTTAGCCGCGCAAGTCATTAGGTCTGGATTTTACTGGCCTACCATTCGAAGAGACTGCCACAATTATGTACGGACTTGTCAAAAGTGTCAGGACTTCTCTAAGATTCCTCGATATCGCGGCATATCCCGACACCCTCGGGAGTGAAAAGTCCTATCCTTGTGGCAAACCGGGCTAACATAGACGGCCCACTAAGACGAGGCGCGTCCCGACATCTCTGGGAGTGAAAAGTCCTATCCTTGGTAATAACCGGTCTAGTGTAGACGACTCACCAAGAAGAGGCATGCCCCAGAGAGATAGTAACTCCATCCTGGAAGTGAAAATCCTATCCTTGTGATAACCGGGCTAATACAGACGGCTCACTAAGTGAGGGCACGATTCTAGGATGCGAGGTCAACGCCTGAAAGTGGAAAACCTAGCCTTGTGACGGCCTGTCCTGATCCGACGGCTCACTAAGATGAGGCACTTTCCAGGCCGACCGTTGAAAACGTGAAGAATCACGAAATCCCAGCAAGTAACCAGATGGGAAATCCCTGGTGAAGATAGCTAGTGGATAGAGCGATATGAGCGACATCGGCAATAACAACTCGAGCCGGAAGCGGAAAGGCTTGCACGGGTAACTATTGTCTATTAGTATATGTCATTTTACTGATGACTTATAACTGAAAATGTGCAGAGATGTTATTCATGCGACGAGGAGATTGATTCTCTCGCTAACGCGGCTGGGGAAACGAGATTTAAACGGTGCGTATATTATGGCAATATTCCCATGGCAAGGAGAATGTCAGAATATATCTACGAGCCATCCCAAGCCATCAGCCGAGAACATCTGCGACGATGCGATTATACGCCACATATTGCGGGAAGCTGAGAGCGGTGGAAATCGCGTCTCTTTTCTACAAGTTTGTTACCTTGAAGGTTATCTACTGAGTGATGGTCGAAATGCGCATGTAAAGGTCATGCCGCGATATCTCCCGACGCACACATCATCACAACTCGATAAGAAAAGAAAATTACCAGCAAACGAAATTACGAAGTCGAATATATGGTTGTTCATAAGTGCCCCGGAAGGGTTACAAAAACAAAAGTCCAAAACTTTAAGGATCAAGAGACAAGGACAAAAATGAAGGACTCTTGAACGGCAAAACAGAGCGATAACGCTCGGCGTAGGCCAACCCTACAAACGTCCACGACTCTTGTATCCCTCGGCCTTGGCCTGATGAAAGCCCTCGTCGGTGAGATGCACGGACTTCTCCAAGAAAGCGGTAGAAAGGGCATCGCCACGGTACACCTCCTCCCCATGAATCTCTGAGAAGCAGGTGGCCATGATAGCGGCAGTGTTCTCAACATACCACATGTATTTCTCGATTGTCTCTTCCTCTAGTGCCGTTTTCTCTGCCAACAAGGTTGTCTTTTCCTCTTCCAGCGTGGCATTCCTAGTTTTCTCAGCGGACGCCTGCTCTTGCGCCTCTCTCTGTTCCTTCTATGCCATCGCCAAGGTCAGCAGCAATTTCTGACGTTCCTTCAGTAACCTCTCTTTCTCCTTAGAGAGCCCGTTTAGGGAGGCGGAAAGGGTAGCGACCTTATGCGACATGTGCTCCTCCTAATAATGAAACTTGGAGAAACAAGTAAAGAGCTTGGAGCGCAACGAGTTTACCTGTGCATCCACGGGTTGAGAAAGGAAGGCCTCCCGCTCTTCGGGGGACGTTAACGCATAAGCGGCCAAAAGGGAAGAAACCTCGACGGAACTGTCGCCCCCGACAGCCGCAAACCCGGAACTGCGTAGTTTAGCTAAGTCAACCTGAAGAGTGACAGGACCAGATTCGCCCATCGAATTCAGATCGGCCATAAGGTGAGGTGCGACCACTCCTCCCCCAAAGTGCCGAAGCATCGGACCACTAGAAGGAATAAAAACCACGGTAGAGGGAGAAAGAGGTTGGTGAGAAGAAGTCCCCACTTGAAGACCGAAGGAACCATGAGGAGAGAAACCGGACAAATCTTCGCTGAAGCCCAAACCACTGGAAAAGGGATGAGCGGAGGTGTCAAAAGAATGCAGTGAGGATTCAAAGGGCATTGAACCACTAAGGCCCCCAAGAAAATCAGAAGATCGATCCCCGGGAGCCACCGTGGAATCAGTGGTGACGTTGGCTTCCCCCCGGTATCAACGCAACCCGTCAGCGGGCTCGCGCCCCCCTCGTCAGGTCGCGCCTTCTTCGTAGGACGAGCCAGTATGTGGTTCAAGTTCATAATATTTGATGGGGAGGCGTGAGCGGGAGCAGTGGTAACGCCCTGCAAAGAAAAATGTAGTGAGAGATAAGAAAATAAGAGAAAACACAAAAATTATATTAAAAGGCAGCGGGTGGGATAACACATTTAGGAAAAAAGCGTTTACCGCAGTGATATCGTTAACAGGCGCTTCGGAGGAAGCTTTTGCGTCAGGAGATGGAGGGAGAGCGGTAACGCTTCTCGTCCTTTTCTTTTTCTTTCCTTTCGAGGGAGCCCTAGAGGAAAAGGCCTGAGCAGGGTAGGCGGCAACAGACACGACAGGAACACTGAGAGGGATAGTAGTGGATTCCTCACCAACCGGGGAAGAAGACGCTTGGACGAGACTCGCGGTAGCAACAGGTGGTACAGTCGAGTTAACCACGGCGGCAGCAGCAGCGATAGCTTCTTCTTTCTCCCTCCTTTGTTGAGCCCTCCTAAGCCGTTTCTTAACGCTCTCAGGTTTCTGGTCAGGATCGGTCGCTCCATAATCACGAGATAACGTTAGCGTTAGTACAGACTACGATAAAGAAGAAAATAATGCAACACTCACGTCTGATGCAAGTTGGATGTCCATCCCACATGCCAAGTTGCGAGTATGAACGCTGATTTCCAGCTGAAGTAGTTTGTCCAACCAACCTCGCTCGGGCTGGCAAAGTACCCCCCGCCGACCCCAGGCACTATCCTTGACGTCTTGTTTAAAACCAGATCACCACCAAGGGTCTGGCTGATCAGGAATCTCAATAACAAAAAATTCCTTTTTCCACTCTTCAATGGAAGACTCGAGATGAAGGAGCTTCCAGGTGAAGTTCTTAAGAGAGTCATCGTCATAACGGGTCGATATCGCTATCACACCCCGACGACTGTACAGTTTGAAAAGAGACTTAAGCAGCAGAAGGGAAGGAGAGTTAATACCTTTGTACTTGCAAAGTTCCAGAAAAGCATAAACACAGCAATATGCGTTTGGGGTTAACTGGACGGGATTCAGATCAAGAGTAGTAAGCAACTGTTTCACAAAGGAATCAACAGGAAATCAGAAACCGTAATGAAATATCTGGGCATATAGAACCCTATGATTACCGATCAAAATGTTGTTCAGGCGTAATGATTCAGGGGCAACGGAGACCGTATAGCCCTCCGGGATAGTGGCATGATGATCGGCTAGATGCTCATTAAGAGCGGTTAAAGAAGTAATGCTACTAGGGTGTTCTCGATCTTTTCCTCGTCAAGGGATTTAGACCCAGAACGACGAGCCCTAGTCATAGCAGAAATAAAGGCTAAAAGGATGAAGAAGACGGTAAGGGCAAACGAGAGATACCTTTCTAAGGAGAGGAGCTCTGAGCACCCAGACGATGAAAAGGAGAAACAGAAGCCGACTCAAAAGAATATGGAAAGAGTAAAATGACAAAAGTGGAAAAAAGAAACAAGTGTTAGGTTTTATAGTCGCAAAAGTCAAGTAAAATGACTGTTGTAACAGTCGTCACGGCGTCTCAAGGAACAGGCGTAGGTAATGAATACGATTCTTGAAAAGTGAGAAGGCGCTTTGATCTCACAAATTCCTAGGGCACGCTAACCCTTGGCGCCCTTACAAGTTGACACGTGTCTCTTGGATCATCATGACTCCTCATTTGCATTAATGAGGAAATCCTGAGCATTAAATGCTCTGAAAAGAAGAATCGATTTTCGAAACAAGATAGACGCAATGGCGCGATGACGTGATGACTGAGATAACGCGACTTGGCGATAATCGAATTAGTGGCTGACAAGATAACGCAGAAAAGCAGAATCAAGATTATTTGTTCAAGGAAAAATTGCAAACAACAATACGGGGCAAGCGTCATCAATTATTACAAACTGAAACAAGCCAATGACCAGTAAGAGAAATACAAGAAATGAAGTCCTCTCTGGTGCTAACCCTATCTGATCATGGGAACGCCTTAGTCATCTTTGGAGAAACCTTCGCCAAGTCCGCATCCCGAGCCGATATCTCTTCACGAAGAAAAGAGTTTCTTTTGTCAGCTACCGTCAACTCAGCCTTAGCCACCGCCAATTCCGCTTCTAAAAGTTCTGCTTTGGCCTTCCCCTTTGATTTTTCCCTCGCAAGCTCGGCGCGACAATCATCCAGCTCTGCCTGGGTACAACTTTGAAGCTGAGTCAACTCCATCACTTTGGCCAAGGTGGCATCTAACTGCTCTTTTAAGCCGGGGGAACCTCGAAGTTTGTCACCATGGGCGCCCAGAAAATAATGCATTTCACGAAAGCTGGCAAGAGCGTTATTCAGAACTCACACACGTTGGATATCGGGGGAAGACGCAGTAATTCCTCTTTGGCTTTGGGAGAGCCAAATATCTCACCCACCAGAGAGCCTACCGGCTGGTCTCGCAATAGCGGGTCCGATATCCCCAAAGCGCGAAGCCCGCGAGTACCAAAGGTGGACAGATCCAGGCGGTAAGAAGAGACTCCTACTCGGGAGTCCGAAGGAGAAAGGTTGGCGACAAAAGGAGGAGAGCAACTTTCCACGGAATTGTCGAGGCCAGAAATGGATGTGAAGAGTAATGGTTGAGGGCTCCTTGGTGGAGGAACAGAAGGAATGCTCAAGTTGGGAGGCGGCACGACAACGTCAGGAATATAAGAGGAAATGGGAGAGTCAGGAACGTCAATAGGTGGAGCCGAGTCAGGCACCAATGGGTTTTCAGCGACCTCGGAGGGAATGACCACTGACGCCTCAGTAACCTCTGTCGCTCGAGAAGTAGTCACCACGGTAGAAGGGTCGACGCTTGTGAATGGGACTTCATCGGCTTTCTTCGAAAAAATCCTAGCAGCTTGAGTGGTTTTCTCAACTCTGAGTTTTTTCCGCTGCGCCGTGGAAGCATGGAGAAACCCAGCTTCGAGGTCCATGTCCTCGCTGTCGCTCTCAACTATCTTCATTTCGGGTTGACCCGTGGTCATTCTCTTGCTTCGATCCGGTAGCCAATTGTTGAGAAAACTAGAGGCCCGAGCGGGAATATCGCGCCCTCTCGCGGCAACTGTCTTAGTCCTCCTTTTTTTGGCGAAGCGGCTTGACGGCTGGAACTATCGGGTGGGGAAGAGGCCGGTAGCATTTGAAGCGGTGTTACGTTTAAAGGAGCGGCATCCATGCCAGGCGATCGGTCTCCAGTATCGTCTACCACCAAGACATGTTAGAGTAGTGAGCAAGTCGTAATGATAACAAAAAAAAAGGAAACTCACCTATAGTACACTCCGTCAAAAACCGGTACAGGGCAAATTCTCGGATACGGAAGGAGGAATTCATATCTAGCAAGGTGACGGCCTGATGTAACTCTTCCCTAGACAACACTGCTGGGTTTACCCAAATTGAATCGACAAGCCCGCGGTTAAAGCCCCTAGGCCAAGGGCGGAAAGGAAAACTAACAATAAAGAAACCACTTTTCCAATCCTTTACAGTCCCCTCGTAGCCCTTGAACCTCTGCCAGAATGACTGGGCGAATGCGTCATTCCATCTCGGAGCGATATCGACCAAACAGTTGCGACACTTGAAGCTAAAAAATTTGCAGAATAAATTGACAGACGGAGTAAGTATACCCTGCAGTTCGCAAGCACGAAGAAAAGCATAAATTCCGCACCAAGAGGAAGGGGTTATCTGAGCCGGGTCGATATCTTACTGACGCAGCAATTTCTTTACAGACTCATGAATGGGAAAGCGAAAACCATGAAGGAACATCTTAAAGTAGACCATCCTGTCACTCCTGGGCAAGGGGTTATGGAGCCGTTGACCCGCCTCAGGAACCTTAACGGAAAAACCAGGAGGAAAGGAAATACCATGCTCCTCTAACTTGGCTTTCAAGACCATTTCACAGGTAAAGCTATTGGGCATCTGAAGACCCCTAGGGTCTCTAGTCATGCGCATAATGAACCAATAAGAAGAAAATCTGAGGAAAATGGGGCAAAAATACCTGGAACAAGAAGGCAGTATATAGGCCGCCGATGTCGATGAGCGATTGAAGAAAATTTCTTTGAATAGAGGAAGAAGCAAAAGAGAGAGAATGATAAGAGATAATTTCAAAGCGCGAGCAAAAGTGTTAAAAGAGAACAGTGGTTCCCTTTTAAAGGTTGACCTGAGTGCCCAGCAGTCTGTGATAACGAGACACGTGCAAAACAGAAAGTGACTAAGCATTTATATTCTCGAAGAAAAATAACCACTAACTAGAAGCTGACAAAACGGTCACATCAAGCCGCAGCTTGCTTCTCAGCGATAACTAACCAAGTGCGAAAGGAGTTAACGCGGAAAGACGATTAAGGAAAGGAGGAAAGAGAAAAGCGTAATTTTATTCCATCAAGGCCGTACGACATCTACAAAAAGGCACGATACGTAAGATTAATCATCATCAGGCCAATAGGAAGGCTAGTACCAATATTCCTCATCCGAGGATGGAAACTCTTCAGCAATGGGCGGGAAGGGTTCTTCGGTGTGCCTCGTCTGACAAAGTTTTAGTGAACTTGGCTCCCCTTTGGTAGCAGTGGCCGCGATGTCAGCACCGACACCGTTGATGGAACCCCTCTCCATAGAGCGACTGACGTGAGGAGACAGAACGTCACCATTCTGAACAGGTGAGGCATAAACGAGTGGAGACGGGTCGGCCGTCTTCGAAGTCGTTCTTTTCCCTGACCTCTTATGACTTTTACATCGAGGAAGTCGCCTCTTCAAGCGTGAGGGCGAAGGAGGATTATCAGAATCCGAAGAGGTCGGAGGAGTTGGAGGAGAGTCGCGTTCCGTAAGGTCTAAAGAATAGGAATCAGCCATTAACTGCAAATGATTCTAACAAGAAAGCGTGAGGAAAGAGATGAATAGAAAAAGGGAGAGAAAATCCCATTAAATAGCTGGGGAGGAGGTGCTTTTCCATCTTCCCGCACAATTTTTGAGAAAATTGGTGCGTTTCGAAAGTGGGTTATATTGCAAAATTGAATCCTGTGATCATGCCTATTGGAAGATCTCCCTGATCGATAAGCACCAAAAAACCGCCCAATCAATTGATACTGAAAAGGCGGCGTGAAATTAATACAGAACGGTTCGCGAGGATAACTACTACCAAAGTCTAACCGAGGACGGACTCGTTTTCAGTTGGGCTGATGTGGCAACCAATTGAAATCTTAACGGACACATGGCAAGAAGAAACGGCGACTCCCATAAAGAAAAACATTTTATTTATGGCCTAACGGCCTGGGCGTACATTTATACAAAGAAAAGAAAAGGTAGAACGGCGACGGTCGACAGTCAAGCCTGGGACCCAGCATCATCGTCCTCTGACAGTGTAGGGACCTCCCTCAAAGCGTCCGCCACGGAGGTCAATCCGGCAGAAGAAATCCTCATGCCCTTCAAGCAGCAGTTCAGCAGATCCTTCCTGTGTTGCAGCATAGTGATCACTACCTCGATGTGGGAGACAGCAGCAGCCAACTTGGACACACACTCTAAAGGATTGAAATCCTCCAAAGAAGCCACACCAAGCCTAGACCGAAGGGGAGTCAGCATTCCTTGAAGCTCCAGAACGTCCTCAGATGTCTTGATCAGTATATTTTCCAGAAAGCCCACGTCACCGTCGTTGAGGTTCTTCAGGGTGAGTTTTGGAGATCAGAAAATTCTTGGTAAGATTGTCCATGATGCAAATACGGAGAAGAAATGCTAAAAAGATGCGTAACTGGTGCAAAGAAAATTCAAATTTATAAGCCTCAAGAAAAGGCAATAAAAGATGTGCTTCTCGAGGACCGAGCCACCCGATATCGCACATGTTGACACGCAATCTGAACGGAAGCTGAAATGATAACCCTTGGTAAACACCCGGGCTCGTTTTCAGTTGGGCTTATGATAACAATTAAGGATACTTCAAGGGTATTATCGTCCTTGTATCATTGCGAAGGCCGGAACCCTACCGTGCCTGCCAGGGATTAGCCAAGGAAGGTTGACGCCCCTTAACCAGCGAGGAGCCCTGGGATGGTCGACATCAGCGCGGAGGGGGGGGGTCTCATGCGTCATCCACCTACACGCACGGCGCTATCCCATCCCAGGACAGCCATGACGTTACTTGAAGTTGTCGCCCATGACGTCACCTGGAGATACCGTCCCTGACGTCATTCGGAGATATCGTCCTTGATGTCGCTGGAAGTGTTATTTTCCCAGATAACGCCCTCACACGGCCTATAAATACCCCACCATTTAAAACGCAAGGTAAGCCTAAGATCGCAACTGGAACCTCTGCTATTTTGAACCGCCTCACTAACTTAGGCATCGGAGTGTTTACGCCGGAGTCCCCCTTCGGCGCTTTGTAGGTACATTCGGTGGAAACTATAGTGACTTTGATTGGCCCCACCTCCCCTTCCGACACACAAAAGTTCGAATCTTATCAGGCGGTAGCCCTGGCGATTGTTAAGGAAGAGTTGAAAGATGCTAACGGGCGAGAAGCTGCTAGGATGACTGCACTTAACGCTGAATTAGCGGCAGAGAAGAATAAGAATGTTGTACTAGAGGAGGAGAAGGCGGCACTGAGAGAGGAGAAGGCCGCACTAGAGAAAGAGTCGGTGGAAAAATACAAGTGGTATTGCGAGACGACCACAGGCGTCATGTCCGACTGCTTCGTGCAGCTTTATGGGGAGGAGGCGTTTCACAATGAGGACCTTACTCAAGTCTTTCTGGAGAAGTCCGATGTCCTTAAAAATGACAATTTTTACAATACAAAGGCGCAGAATCGCGAGGGGCAGGGGGACAGCGGGACGGCAGCGCCATAGGCCTCTTTTGCCACCTTTTCTGAATTTCGGGCATCGCCCCCTTTTTTTATCTTGTTTCTGAGGGATTCTGCTTTTGTAACCCTTACGCGGGTTTGTGAACAATCATATGTATTTTGCTTGCTATCTGCCTTTGTGGTTAACCTTCTTTACACTGTTTCTTTTTCTCCGAACTCCCACGATAAGATAATGATGTCGATATTAAGATGATAACGTTAATAAGAGGCCTGAGCAATTGCCTGCAGGGCTGCCATAACGCAGCAAAACCATAGAATTCCAGTAGAGATAGTATCACCATAGAATTTTCATGTGATCAGTAGGATCATATACATGTGATAACGGGTATTTTGCAAGATATCGCGACATGACTAGGCATGCGCGCTTTATAACAGAATGGAGTAACGCTACTTACTATATAGCAGATAACAGATAAGAGATAGCTTCAGAAATAAATTGTATAACGGATATTACCCGCGATACGAAGCATATAATCCGTATTTACAAGAGAAGATATCATGGCATTATCGTCGTATACATCTTCAAATCGAGAGTATCATTCTGGAGGCGTTACTACCTCAGATATTGCTATCATTTTCCCTTGAAGAGATAATTCAATCGACGAGATGACTTTTGGATCGGGAGTTTTCATAACGGCACTGTGTTGATGTAGATATTTCGAATCAACGGCAGGTCATATAAATTGATGTTGATGTATCCCTTCCTGGCAGTGTTTCTTGCATCAGGGTGGCAGAATATTTGTCGTTAATGGTACACTCGTCATGCGAATCATGATAGACTGTGTGGTATTACCGCCTGCGCGGGCATTAGTCTCTTCATTTCCGCGATTTTCCTACACATTCTCAATTGTTGCTCTATTGTGTCAGTAAAATAGCATGCAATGATAAACACTAGTTGCCTCTAGGGGCCTTCACCCGCATGTACTAGGGTGTTGTTGGTATTGCTCATATCGCTTTCTCAACCAGTCAACTTTACTAGGTATTTGTCATCCGGTTACTCGCTGGGATTCCACGATTTATTTCGAATTTCCACGTTCGGCCTGGAGCGTGCCTTGTCTTAGTGAGCCGTCTGATCAAGAGCGGCCATCAAAAGAATAGGATTTTCACTTCCAAGCGTTGAAACCTCGCATCCTTGGAGCGTGCCTCGTCTTAGTGAGACGCCTGTGTTAGCGCGGTCGTCACAAGGATAGGATTTTCACTTCCAAGGTGGAGTTTTTTGCTTCCCTAGGGCGTGCGTCGTCTTAGTGAGTCGTCTATGTTAGCACGGTTGTCACAAGGATATGATTTTCACTCCCAGGAGAGTCGGGGCATGCCTCATCTTAGTGAGCCGCCTATGTTAGCGCGGTTGTCACAAGGATAGGATTTTCACTCCTGACGGTGCTAGGGCGTGCCTCGTCTTAGTGAGCCGCCTATGTAGCACGATTGTCACAAGGATAGGATTTTCACTCCTGGCACCCTTCATTATCTGCACGTAATCAATCACAAGAATGCACAAGAATATTTCCAATTTGAGTGTTAACACATGTTATTGCTAACGTTATCCAAACGTGCAGAGATATGTCAAATTCTAGCATGGTATAATTTCAAACGAGCTATATTCCAAGAGTTTGGTAAGGGAGTACCGTCAAGTGTTTCCAAATGGTATGCTCCTTTTTCGGTAACGCGGGTAACGCGATATGAGCCATCCCAGTTTGGACTGAGTTTCCGCATGCGTTGTCCAGCTGCTCATTTGTCTCTGAGTACCAACTCCCCTACTTTTAACAGTCGTTCTTTAACGCGCCTATTGTGATAACGCGCCATTTTCCTTTTATAATACAACATTTTCAGAAGGGTTTCTTCATGCAGTTCTGGTAGTGCATCGAGGTTTTCTCGTAACCTCTCTTCATTTATTTCTTCCTTGAAGTACGCCACTCGCAGGCTTAAAGTATCGATTTCTACCGGTGTGACGACCTCAGTGCAGAAAGCCAGGGCGAAGGTTGTTTCTCCTGTACTGGTTTTAACGGTCATGCGGTATGCTCACATCACATACGGTAACTCGTCTGCCCATTTCTTTTTGGATCCTTCTAAGTTTTTCTTGATGCCACTGAGAATACTCTGATTGGTTACCTCCGCCTGACCGTTAGTCTGTGGGTGAGCTACGGAAGAGAATCTTTGTTCGATTTGAAATTCCGCGCACTGATCTCTAAAGAATTGACTTGTGAATTGTGTCCCGTTATCATTGACTAGCACACGGGGCACCAAATCGCATAATAACTTGTTGTTTGAAAAAACGCCATATATTTTCTGTTGTAATGTTGGCCACTGCTTTCGCTTTCGCCCATTTCGTGAAGCAGTCTACTGCCACGACTACAAATTTCAGCTGAGATCTTGCTTTCAGAAACGGGCCCAGGATGTCAATTCCCCATTTGGCAAAAGTACAGGGGGGCACAATTTTGGAGATTTTCTTAGTAGGTCGTCGGGGAATTTTGGAGAACTCCTGACATTTCTAACAGGTTTGTACAAAGTTATTGCAATCCCTGCGAATGGTGGGCCAATAAAATCCTGACCTAAAGACTTGCATGGCCAGGGTACAGCCAGACACATGCACACCGCATATTCCTTCGTGGATTTCTCGTAAAGTGTGGAGGCCCTCTTGTTCCGTTATGCACTTGGCCGTTGGATGAGAGAAACATCTCCGAACCAGTTCCCCATCGTAATATGTACATCGTGCCGCCTGTTTCAACACTTTTTTCTTTTCGGCGTTATCTTCAGACAATTCATCGTTCTTTAAGTATTTTATCATAGGGATTCGCCAGTCATATTCAATTTCTTCGATATAGAGCGACACTTGTTCCTCCATGAAGGAAGGCACAAATATTTCTTCAAAATACACATCCGCGGGTATGGATGCTTCCGGGCTGGCTGCAATTTTGGCGAGATTGTCTGCTTCAGCATTATCCTCTCAAGGGACGTGCTCAATGCTGACTTGTATGCCCCTTTTTCTTATTTCCATCAACTCATGTTTTACTTTAGAGAGATATTGAATCATGATGGGTTCTCTAGTTTGAGAGTTGCCCAAGACTTGGTCTATCACTAGCTTGGAGTCGCCGTATATCTTTAGTCGCAAGTCTCCCATTACTCCGGTGTCATGTATGGCTTTCATGGATAGATTTTTTCCTATTCTGAGCCCGGTCAACAGTGCCTCATATTCTACCGCGTTATTGGATAACAGCTGCAGGATCCTGATGGCGTATCGTATCTGTATGCCTAGTTAGGATTCCGGCTCCAGCTAGTTCTTGATTTTTGGCTCCATCCACGTGGACAACCCACAAGTCGGTGTAGGTTTCAGGGAATGGGAGATCCAAGTCATCTCTTTCTTCCTCGGGTAAGTCCGTTAATGGATCCTGCGTGAACGTGCACTCAGCTATAAAATCTGCTAGGACTTGGGCTTTTATGGATGGTTGGGCTTTATACTGTAGCCCAAACTGCTTGAGTTCAATGGCCCAAATCAGCATCCTTCCTGAGGACTCAGGTTTTCTGAAGATCCTTTTTAGGGGTTGGTCCGTGAGCACGATGACGAGGTGGGCTTGGAAATATCGGTCCATTTTGCGCTTGGCCTGTATCAGTGCGAACGCTATTTTTTCTATGCGAGCATACCACAGCTCTGCATCTTTCAAAACATGGCTAACAAAATACACTAGGTGGTGGACGTGGTTGTCGTCTCGTACGAGGACGACACTAACCACTTCATCAGCTACACCAAGGTATAGGTATAGAGTATCCCCCGACTCAGGTCGCGTCAACACCAGGTCGGATGAAAGATAAGCTTTCAGGCCTGTAAACGCCTCTTCGCATTCTTCTATCCAGCCAAAAGGAGCCTTTTTGCGTATAACCTTGAAGAAGGGTAGGCATCTCTCGCCTTGCTTAGAGATAAACCGTCCTATGCGATAACGCGCCCTGTGAGCTTTTGCACTTCTTTGACAGTTCGGGGGGATATCATATCGTGAATGACTTTGACCTTCGAGGGATTTGGATGGATGCCTTTCTAGCTAACCATGTAACCCAAGAACTTGCCCATTTGAAACGCAAACATGCATTTACGGGGGTTCAATTTCATTTGGTGCTCTCTCATCACGTCGAATACCTCTTTCAAGTCTGCTAGGTGATCTTCAAAGCTTTAACTCTTGACTAGTAAATCATCCACGTATGCCTCTACTTTCTTCCCGATTTATTTCTCGAACACCTTGTTTGCCATGCGCTGGAAAGTTACCCCAGCATTTTTCAGCCCGAACGGCATCGTCGTATAGCAGTAAGTGGCCTTCGGGGTGATGAAGGTGGTCTTTTCTTCATCTTACACGGCCATGGGAATTTGATGGTATCCAGAGTTGGCGTCTAAAGAGCTCAAATAAGCATACCCGATAATCTGGTCGACTAACTGGTCGATTCAAGGGAGCGGGTAGCAATCCTTAGGACAAGCGTCATTTAAATCAGTGAAGTCAATGCACATACGCCACTCTCCGTTAGGCTTTGGAACAAGAACGGGGTAAGCTAGCCAAGTCGGATATTGCACTTCTCGGATGAAACCCGCGTCTAGGAGTTTTGACGCTGGGATCAACGTTAAGTCGATGTTCCGCTATCTCACGTGAGATACTGGGCATATCGGCGGGCTTCCAGGCGAACTCTCCTTTACACTTGTTTAGTAATCGAGCTAACTGTGCGTTTTCTTCAGGGCTTAGCTTCTCGCTAACCAAGAAATTTGCCCCCCTGACCCCATTAACAGGGACGGCACCATCTTATCCACTAGCTGGGTACATTTTTCGTCTTTCTACTCGAAAGGATCCGCCGTCACGCACACATACCTATCACAACTCTTCTGCGTCATGAGCAGGTAACACTCGGCCGCTAGCTTCTGATCGCCTTTAACTGCGACCACTCCATCCCACGAGGGATACTTTAACCTCAAGTGCTTTTGAGATATCGCTGCACCAAAATGATTGAGAAACGGACGTCCAAGTATGGCGTTATAGGGCAAGGTAAAGTCTACGACCAAGAATAACAAGTCTTCTGATCTTTTAGATGCGTCCTCTCTGAAGTACACAGGCAGCAAAGTGACTCTAGTCACTGGGATAGTAACTCCGTCTACCCCAATTATCGGTTTTTTGCAAGGCGTCAGCTCACTGGCAGGACGTTTCATGAGGTTGTAAGCCTCCAATGAAAATAAATTTACCGCGCTGCCGTTATCGATAAGAGTTCTTCTGACTCCATGGTTGCCAATAACGGGTGTGACCACTAACGCATCGTTATGTGGAAAAATGACGCCCTTCTCGTCTTCCTCAGAGAAGGATAACACCATTCGATCTAGAGCACTTATCACTTCATTTTTCACTAACGCGCTTTCAAATTTTCGCTTCTCTCTAGTGATGGTCGTTAACGGCACAGACTCATCCAAATACGGTGTGCCCCCAGCTATGATGTTAATGATGGGAATGTCCTCATCATGAATTGGTAACGCTTCCTTGACTCTCCCACTAGGGGTGGCATCATCTCCTGGGGTGTGAGGGGGCGCTTGTCTGCTGTCTGGGGCCCTATTTGTCAGGTTATTCTTGGCTTCTTCTCTCGCCTTAGTGGCGAATTCTCCAAGATATCCATCTTCCACTAAACGCTCTATTGCCAACTTTAACTCCCTGCATACGTCTGTGGAGTGTCCGTTCACTTTATGGAATTTGCAAAAGGCATTTTCTCTCCCTCCCATTATTACCCCGGGTTTCACAGGGGCTGGATAATGGATAGGCATATTTCGTTGTTGAACGATTGCTAAAATTTCCGCCCTCGGAAGTATGAGGGAAGGGAGATCAGGGTCATAAACTCAGCCCTTGGGCGGGTCTGCCTGTCGCTGAGTGGGGAAGTTACCGGGTCTTCCCCTTGAAAAGTTGCCTCTTTGTCGGTTCGAGGCTCTTGGGATGTGATCTTTTCGCTGGGCGTAATCGTCAATTGCGCGGGCGTCAAGGGTCGTGCCGGTAAGGGTGCTGGATGCTTGGGGCGCTTTTTGTGGCATATTTTGGATGTTATCCCTGTTTTCTTCTTCTTCCATCCTTGCATAATTATAAGCCTTCAACCATAACGTATCCAAAGTCGCTGGAGGGTCCACCATTAATGTGTCCCGTAATTTTCCATAGCAACAGTTTCACTTTAAGGCTTCTACAGCAAAATCAATGGTGACGCCTGGTGTTAATGACATCTCTATATCGAAACGTCTAAGGAACTCTTTCAGAGATTCCTGAGGCCCTCGGTGTATGTCAAACAAGGCTGCCGCGGACTTCCTAATGGGAACGGTCGTTCTAAACCGGCTTCGAAACTTAGCTTCTAGCTGCGAGAAACTATCGATGGATCTGGCCGGGAGGCCTTCAAACCAAAGGCGCGCGACTCCTGATAGTGTCATGACAAATATCTGGCACAAGGCCGCATCGCTGTGAGTTTGGAACTGTACGAAGTCTTTCACCTTGTTAAGGTGAGAGATAGGATCCTTGGTGCCGTCATACGACTCCGAGGGGAGTTTCACGTGCCGACTGACTCTATGATGCCTTATGCGATAGCTGAACGGATGACCTGCGGTATCATCAAGGATTTCACGAGGACGACGGGGAGGAGAAATTTCCCTACGATGCCTCTGGTCCCTAGGATCAGGTGCGTGATGTCGCCTAGGGGATCGGCTACGACTCCTTGGTGAATGGGTTCGATATCTTCTGCTACTCGATCTTTCGCTGTGTCTGGGGGATACGTCCCTAGCCATTTCCTCTCGCCTGTCATCCCAATGATCTCTATACTCGTCATGCCATCGTTCCTCTTGGGAAACGGAGATTTCTTGCACGTGCTGTACGGAGGGTTCTACTCGCCCATGTACGAGTTGTATAAAGTTGACGGGGGTCGTTGTAGCGGGTAAGGTCAACGGGGTGCTTCCGTGTTGCTGAGGTGATAAGGGCCGATCAGTGACAATAGATGGGGTGAAAGAGAATATCAAATGCGGGGAAATAGCGGATCCTGAGATATTGGGAGCCGATCCGATAGCTAATGCGGTCAACTGGTCTACTTGGGCACGCTAAGCTAATAAAGACCAAAGGGTTATTCGTGCTATCCATTACAGATCCCATTGGAGGTGGGGTGGAATAGCTAGATCCTGCCATTTGGGAAGGTGGAATGCTCATCTGGGGGAAGGATATTCCCGTCGTTGGCCCAAAAAGAAAATCCGTTTGCCCAGAAGGGGTTCCCTATACTATGGCAAAAATATCGACAGAAGTAGAAGGAAAAAGTTCTCTGTGAGGAGCGAAAAGAACACCATGGGATTGAGGAGGTGTAGATTCTGAATCAGAAGCCATGATCCTCTAGTTTCCAGAAAAGACAGAGCTTGGCTTATTAAGGATGTTCACTTAATAAAACCAAAGCTCTCAATGAAAGCACCAATTAGATAAGATTCGGGGTTTTGGAGAAGGGTAGGTGAGGAAGATGGCCGCTCGAAACCACTGTGCTTGCTGTCTGGTGTACCTGCAAAGCGCTGGAGGGGGTCTCCGGCGTAGACACTCCGATGATTAAGTCAGTAAGGTTATTCCAAATGGCAGTGGTTCAACTAGCGATCGTAGGCTTACCTTTTGTCTTGAATGATGGGGTATTTATAGGCAAAATATGAGTGTTATCTCTAGGGGCGGGCATTATCTAGGGAAGATAACGCCCAAGTACCTCAAGTGACGTCATGTCTTGCCTGGGATGGGATAACGCCGTTTGTGTGGCTAGATAACGAGTAAGGCCCCCTCTGCTGATGTCGACCATCCCAGAGTTCCTCGTTGTGTGGGGGGCGATAATTTAGATGGTGCACGCCCGATAGGGGCTACAGTGTTCTGGCCTTAACGCTGGGTCTACGGACGAAAATGCTCCTGAAGTTACGTCTATAGTTATCACATGTGTGTCAAATCCAGCAGATCCGGGGCTCCAAACTATTCCATCAGTAGATAGTTTTATGATATTTTCAGTGGCTATTACCATTTTTCCTTCACCTACTGTCAGTTCTTCTTTTATCAGTGTGGCCTAAAAAGTAAACAATATTGCCCAAATCCATATTTGGTTTTGAACAGGTCTTCAAGTAGTGAGGATGCTGTCCTTGCACATTTGATTCTCCATCCATGGTATCTAAGCCAACAGAGCTGGTGATGAAAAACATGCAACCAAAGAAAAATGGGTGTAGGTTCACGTCAGTAATGCTGATGCGGAAACATAAAATCACAAGAGGTAGCATTAGTTTCAGTGGGATCTCTAATGCAACACAATTATGATCGGGCTAGACTGCAAAATCTAGATAATAACCAACAAGCAAATGAAGGCGACAACCATTTTCATGGACAAATCTGAACAAAGGCATCCCATCAACTCACCAACTGAATTATATCACAATCTAGGAGTTCATTCTACATTAAAAAGGACAGCAACAATAAGCGCATGTGAAGAGAAAGCAACATCATTTACTAAAAGGAAAGATACTGCAAAATACTGCAAAAATGATGAAACTTAGAATGACATTGTTCCTAACTTATTGATACAATGTACTCAGCAGTGTCAAACTGAAGAATGTGGTGGCAGTACTCATCTTCTCACATTTCTTACTTACAAAATTCACTCATATTTTCAGATCTTTCTCATCCTCAGCTCCAATTGCAGAAAGTTTAGAAATTTCCAATGCAGTCTCTCAATACTACTTCCATTAAATCAACTGCCTCATAACATAAAGTCAAGTTCCTAATCTCAATACCTAGAAATTCCAGTAACTAGAGTCTGTGATTCCCGCAGGCAAACAGACACCATTTTATCATTATGTAAACCTCATACCATACACCCCTAGTTCCATACAAATAATTATCTAACCCTAACTCCCTGCAATGTATCCCAAGTAACCATCGTAGATACAGTCATAACTTATAAGAGCATTTTCAAATCAGCTTCTACATGAGTACAACAAAAGCAAAGTTTAACAAATTGGGACTTCTAATTTGACAGATAAGTTTCAAACACTAAAACAGAGCAAGGTTAATAGGAGAATGAATAATGAAGGATTCCCTATCAATGGCAACACCAACTCGCCAAAAGAAACACGTAGCAGCCTCCTACTTACAATAGATCCATCACTTGCACAACCAAAGAATACATTTCACTCGCCTAATTACTACATAAACCAAAAAGGAAAGACATCACTTTCACAACTGCAGTCTACACCTCGTTTCTTTCTATTAATTTAATCCACAGCTAAACAAAGAAAATTCAATACGGAACAACTAAACCCAGTTTGGAATGACCACAAAGGCCTAAACTTTACATTAAATCACACGATTGAAGAAAAGAAAGCAACAGACTTGTGAGGCACTAGAGTGCAACGACGCCGTTCTGGAGACGGATCTCGCAGGATTCAGCGGCGACGACGGACGGGATATTGACACGAGCGGTCAAGAGGAGGTTACGGTGGATGAGGAATCTGGTACCTATATTATAAAATAATTGAAAAGTTTGGGAGGGGTCGCAGCCCCCTGGTCCCTGTGAGGATCCGCGCCTAGGTATACCGCATAGTAAAAAATTTAATAAAAATACCAACTGAATAGAGTAAATTTCGGTACGGTATTATGATAATTTCGATACGATCTGTATTTGCACAGCCATATGCATCGCTACAAATTATGCAGATGAATTATGTGAAAACTAATATTTCGGTGTCAGAACTGCAAGTCAATAACAGTATAGGGTGCGTATAATAAATTAGTAATGACACAAAAGTCAAGAGCTCCTAGGTACATGGTGTGTTATTATATACACCTCAATTGTTATTCCTTTTCCCACTTCCTACTGATTTGAGCGGTAAATTCTTGTTCAAAATCTTCCTCTCATGAACCAACACGACACGAGAGATAATATGTTAGGGTGAGTTATTCTCAAATTAATCTATCGATGATATTCGGTTATATTTGTGGCTTCAAGGTTGATTTTGGGTCATTTAGAATGTTTGTAAATTTATATAATTTTGTATATATATTAGTCCTTGTTCTGACTTATGAGCTAATGAGCTAAAATGTTAGTCCTTGTCTTGAGTAAGGAGTTGAGGTCTAGCTCTCCTTGAGCTTGACCGAGCAAACTACCTACCGCAAAGAAAAGAAGTATTTACTTTTTATTGAAAGGATGATGCTACTTAAATTCAAAAAAACACATCGAGGGCTTGCACAAAGAAAAAGTATAAAATACCGAAATACCAACCTTAGATATCCATGAGTACATGATATGATACCACGTAAGAGTGGTGGATGATAAACATGTTGATAATGAGTGGGTGTAGGGATTTCGATTAAGTGAATGCTGTGACCTGTGGTTGTAGTGAAAGGTCCATGGGAGCAAATAAAATTAGGGGTCAAAAATAAATAAATAAAAAAGTAATAAAAGAAGAATGAGATTTTGAGAACAATTATGGAAAATTAAGAATTGAGGGAGTCGCCCCTTGGTCTTCGGTATGCAAAGTTTTATTCCTTGCCGCAAAATGGTACTCCATTTAAATTACATACATTTTCAACGTTTAAGAGTTTTTTTTTCCCTCCCACAGTAAAAGTAATAATCGCAACAGCAATAATGTTTGCAAACTTTTCTTAAAAAGAAATTGATAAATAAAGGAAGAAAATGATACACACATTACACGATCACTGGAATCTAGATAACGTAAATGTCAATATAAAATTAAATAGACCAATAATAAATAGCTATGACTGATAAATTAGATGGGCCAGTTCCTGGAAAGCAAAGCCCAAGTGACGAACATGTGGCCCACTGATAAATTATACTCCCTCTTTTCATTGTAAAACACGTTTAATAAAAAAATGAAGAGAGTACGAGGCAAGGCAGCAACTTTGTGGGCAGAGCAAAATAAATCTAATCTAATCTAATACTCCCTTCGGTCTTCAATGCTTGTCTTTTTATTATTTTTGTTACTGTAGTAATTACTTAATTTTTTAGTCTTTAAATTACTTTTTGTTATTGTAGCAAAGAGAAACAAAAAAGACCAGAGGAGTAATAATGTAATCTAACGATAATATAACAATAGTCTATGGCATGCTACAACTACAAGATTAGCATTAAGAAAGAAGTGTGGTTGCAAAGAAAGAAACCCAATTAGCAACTCTTTTCCACTTTTCAGTTTCCCTCATCCCTCAAGCGGCCGCTTATTCTTTCCTCAACAGCCACAGATTCTTTGACATCTAGTAATGCTTTGCAACAAAAATCTCAAAAAGAAAAGCCCATTCTAATGCTACTGCTAGTGCTACCCCACCAACAGTAGCTGCTCCACCACAGCAACACCACCAACAACAAAACATGTGCCTGCCCACTCACACCATTATTGCTCCTTCCCTGAAACAGGGCAATTAATCATAATCTTCATCGTTTCATATTAGCAGAAATACAGGATAAGAAACAAGCATTTCACATCCGTCGATGAACATTTGTTTATAAGGGATAAGTGCCAGTTCCCGACTGCGTTTTGTCTTATTATCTATGCCATAGTCCATCTAAATTCTTCCCCAAACTGGCAAACTCTAATTCTTTTTTAACTGGGCCTTAACACTATTACCTAAAGAGAAGAAAAGTGGGCCTAAACTCTAATTAGTGAGAGTATAAAAATTAATGAAGGAATCAAAGTGGACCACACAACACTTCATCACCTTAACGGCAAACTAAACGACGACACAAGATGTATTTCTCAGGTTAGAACGTACGTTAGGTATCCGCAAAACGACAAACAAAATATTATCAAAAAGCAGAAGAAAAAAGAAAAAGAAAAAGGAAAACTGACCGTTGCAGCAGAAATGGACAAGGAACCAATGGAAGAACCCTCCGGCGACGCTGGTGCAGCAGGCGTTGTCGGTGTCCCAGACCCACCTCCAACCGGACTGCTGCTACTTCTATTCCCGCCAGTACCGGCGTTAGTCCCTGTAACTCCAAGCCAGTACGCCGGCGATCCGTCTGGTTTAAATAATCCATAATTCCTCTCCGATGTCGGGCCGGGCTTCATGTTCTCGTTGAAAAGAGCAAACACGTAGATGTTCAGATCCGCTTTCGGATTCATCGGAGTCCCTTTCTTTTGACACATTATTTTGATCAGATTCCCATTGTATTTCTTCGCATTCTCCGGCGTAGCCCCAACCTCATCGGCATCTCCTTTCGACGGCCATCCCGTCTCCGATATATGGACCGGAATGTTGTTCTTGTACCCCACTGCCGACATCGCATGATACACAGCATCGATCTGGGCAAATAACATGTTGTCGTAGTGAAAATTTGTGGCTGGATCTACAATCCCTTGATTCGGCTGGAACAGAACAAAATCTAAGGAAATCTGCTTTGGATTCGCCTTGTACGCGAAGAACGGGTACGCATTAATGAGCAAAGGGGCTCCGGTTTTGCACAGGAAGCTCAACAATGGAGTCAAGCATCCGACCAGATCTCGCCGGAACGATCCGGCGGACGGCGGGTAAGAGTTTTCAAGAATGGCTAAAGAGTGTGCGGTGGTTACAGTGACTTGCTTGTCTAACCCCAGATTGACAAGGGCGGTGTGGACGGCTTGCATCGCCGGGAGGAGGCTTTGAGTTAAGGAGGTGTCGTTTAAGGTAAGGACTTCGTTTCCGATGGTGATGCAGGTGATTTTGGTTGCAGGGAGGAAAGCCTGAACGTTTGATTTGACCCAAGATTGGGCTTTATCTGGATCTTGCATTTTGGTTAAGTACTCGTTTCCAAGTCCGACGACGAACTCAACGCCGGTGTTGGCGAATGAACGGAGGACGCGCGGATCTGCATCGTAGAGCTTTACTTTGGTGGCGCCGAGGGACTTGACTAGAGGTATTACATTGTCTGGACTGGGAAGATTGTTTGCGATTTGGCCGTAGTTGACACCGAGTGAGCATACCAGTAATGGAAACACGGTGCCTGATTGAAAAGAAAACAATGGAAAAAAAGTTAGTAACAAATTAGAAAGAAACCATAAAGACTGAATGTTGGAGAAGAAGTGAGTACCTAAAATGGGCAGGAGTAGTGAAGCGTAGCAGTAGAATCTGGTGTACTCCATAGCTGGTTGGTGATGATAGTACACCAGTGGGCTTGATTTGGGAATAAAAAGTGAGGAGTGAAAGATGAGTGGGATGTTTGGTGTCTTTGTCTGGCTGTTTGCTGGGTTAGTGGGATTGAATTTGCAGAGACAGACCGGAGAGTGGAGTGTAGCTGCAGCTGATGAGTGATGACTGTTGTTTTGCGTTTTGCTATTTGTCACTTGTTGTGAGGGTAGTAGTAGTGTACCTTTCGGAACTCTGGCTAAGCTCAGGAAAATACAACTAGTAGTTCGATGGGGGAAAAAAGAAGATAGTGCCATAACTTGAGCAAAAAAAAAAAAAAACTTACATGATTAAAAATATTAAAATAATTCTATGTGTGAAATTTTTTATTTTTATTTTAATATCAAAATAAAAGAAATAATTAGGCAATTATGTCGGCATAATTCTTGGAAATAGAATACTCGTACCATCTCCTAGAACACACGAGAGGGAGCGAAATGAAACCAAGTATTAGGCCTCACGATAGGTGTGAACAACGTGGACAATCCAGAGGGAGGTGAAGTAGATTTCGAATCACATATGCCAACAACTTGTAAGGAGGATGAGACAATACGTCGTTGTAATAACCTAAACTACACTCTTGTTGTCAATTTGGAGAAGCAATTTATCAACCTCGCATCCAAGGCTTCCTATAGGCTCAAGTAAACACCTCATAACTCTACTTTAAGGTTGCGTTTGGTTCACGGAATGCTACTTTTCCCTTGGAATCACTCTCCCGGGAAAGTGATACCCGAGAGAGTGATTGAGGAGAATGTTAGTTTTTTGTGTTTTGTTGAGATTTAAAATTCCAGGGAAAGTAACATTATTGTGTTTGTTTTGTGCTTGAGAATCCTCAAGGAAAGTAAAAAAAATGATTACTTTATCCTTTTCTATATTTGTGTCTTTTTTATTGATTGACATCTAAATTCATGCGCTTTTACCATCTTAAACCACCTTGTTTATGGTGAAAACTGTGCCTTTCACGTCAATCTGTCTTCTTTTGTAGGAAATCTTGGGCGCTGAAGGAAATGGAGGAAACGTCAGCTTTTGGCACAAACTAGCAATCTTGGGCGCAGTCTTGGCTAAGACTGCCGATCTAAAGACGTGTATAGCTAGGAGTCTTGGAACGTTGTTGCTGGAACTGCTGGACAAAGAAAGCGTGCTCACTTAGGAGTCAAGGAAGACGTGTCTCCTAGGAAGACTCTCGGATTCGATCCGATTCCGCTTTTGAACAAACAATATATTTTTATTTCGTTTTCGAATTTGGAACATTTTTAGGATTTATCTTTATCTTGTAATTTTTGAAGTTTGGAATTTGGAAAGAAACGTGAGAGGAGGGGACTCTAACCTTGTTAAAGGTTAGGGAAGGCCGTCGATTATGGGATCTTCCTTCTTCCCAGTTCTGGTTGTAAACACTTGCTCTGTGATAATTCACTTTGAATTTCGCGGATTTAATTTAATTCATGTTCATCAATTATTCATTTATTTTCTTCATTAATATGTCTAGTAGCTAAGCCTCCAATTCTTGGTAAGGGTTGAGGGAGAGCACCTGTGATTCATGAGACCAATCTGTTCTTAATATCCTCTCGTTTGTAATTGATCCAAGTTCTAGTTGAACAAACCGGTTCCCATCTAGGCTAAGATTTGATCAACTTTGGGCTAGCTGAGTGATTTATAGGCAGCCACGAAGGGGACGAGACGAAACCGGAGTGTCTTAAGTAGGCAGCTAGCTTCACTGAGGCTAGTGGATTTGGATCGATATAGGCCTAACCAGACTGACAATCTAGGGCTTCGACCGGGGAGTAGCTTGGCCTAGACTTTGTCTTTCCCTGCACCATTGAGAAAGCGCATGCAACTCAAGCCAGCAGCCAATTTGGATAAACCCTTTAACCAGCAAGGTGTCCGTTGGCTAGGATCACTAGGAGAGGGAGTTCCCGCCGAATGATTTTAAGAGGAGGAAAGTAGGATTGGAAAGGAATACCTCCCAATCTATAGCAGCGTTATAAGGGAGAAGGAGAAAATCTAAGGGTCAATGATCGAATAACAAGGATTGTGCTCAAGAATTCGCCCTTACTAGGAGTTTTCCCCATATATGTTCATAACCAATCTTAAGCACCAATCTTAGCTAAGATTCATTTATGCCTAAGATTATTTCTTTATTTAGCTTTTACCTTGTTCCTTTTAATTGCTTTGATTATCTTAATTGTAGAACAAAACCACTCAACTCTAGTGACGAGGAAGTCGAGCCAAGACTACAATTTCCCGAAAGATCTTTGTGGACAATCCTCTTACCACGATTTACAAGTTCCTTGTGGACGAGTGATAAGTTGTATTCCTACCCCTAAAATCGTATTTTTATACAACTAAATTTGATGCATTCGACACGCAATCAAATTTTGGCGTCGTTGTCAGGGATCTTTTGACGGTGTTTTTGTAGTTTTATTTTTATTTTTATCTTTTGCAGTTGATGAATAGGTCCTCAAAGGAAGATTTGCTACCTTTGAATCCAGAACTTACGAGGACTGAGGCACAAAACAGAAAGATAGCCAAGAGGAAACTCGACGGTGAATTTTTGGGACACAAATAAAATCTAGTTCCAGCAGCAGTCTAGGCCAAGACTCAGGCCCAGCTGAAAACCCAATCCCAAACATAGAGGAAAACCAACAAGAACAGACGATGAGGGAACAAGACAAACATCATAGCCACTCTTACCAAGTTCCATGACCATTCGAACGAGAATTCGTATATCCATTTGAGGAACCTTCATCTCCAGTGTGACACTCTGAAATCAGTGGGAGTATCGATAGAGAGGGCCAAGCTAAAAGCATTTCCTTGGTCTCTTGAAGATTCGGCGAAAAATTGATTCTATAGCTTGCCCCATAACACCATCACAACATGGGGAGAAATATCCGCTGCCTTTTTGAACAAATATTGGAACGCAACTAAGGCAGGGGCAGCTAGGAAGAATTTAGTTTCCGTCCAGCAGAGAGGAAACGAGAGCTTGAGCGAGTACCATCAGAGGTTTAGGGACCTTCAAGACATTTGCCCTACACATGATGTGGCTGACAACCTCCTAGTCCAATATTTCTATGATGGAATGTGCATGAAGGATAAAGAGAGAGTGAATGCAGCCGCTGGAGGGGCGCTTCAAGATCTTACACCAACAAGAGCCAAATTGCTTCTTCAAACAATGGCCGACAATTGTCAAAATAATTCCTCATCCGAGAGAAACTCTACACCTTCTTCTTTGAATGCTTTAAATGTTGAACACAAGCTTAATGAGATTTCTAATATGTTGATGAATCTTTCTACAGGTGCTACATCTCAAGTAAAGGCCCCAATAGCAGCAGCTAATCCTATGGTTCTAATCTGCAGGATTTGTCAATAACTAGACCATCCAACCCATAGTTGTTACATGGTGCAACAGTTGGACGATCCAGCCCCAATTCCAGTCAATGCTGTGTATGGTTACAATCAAGGACAACCTAAGTTTCCCCATGAGAGTAACCAATATTTTTAGAGGCAACATCCCAATCTAAGGTGGAGACAGGATCCGCCTCAGCCTAGGCAACAAAACTCGCAACAACAATGCCAACAACCTCAACAGCCACCACAACAATCTCCCATTAATTTTCAGCATTCTGTACCTAGACCACCTTAATCAAACTAGGCCACTGTCCCACAATTACCACCAGCACCTCAACCACTTAAGATTACTGGAGTTCCCATAGAGGATACGCTACAAAAATTCATGCAAGCAACCCAGTCTAGTCTTGTTGAGATGCAGAAGCAAATCAGTCAACTCGCCCAACAAAGGCAGCAACTTGAGTCAAGTGGCAAATTACCTTCCACTACTGAAAATAACCCTAAGCACAATATAAGTGCTATTCATCTTAGGATTGGGTTTTGCCTGAAAGAAAGGGTGCCAAGTCAGATAAGGAGGTACAAAACCAGATGTTTGAAGATGAGGATGAGGATGACGAAGAAATCCAGGCAGAATCTTAGGCAGAACCAATCTTGGGTAAGACCGAGACTAAGACTGCTACTCCAGCCGAGACAGAAGAAAAACAACCAATCTTGGCCAAACCAGTGGCCAAGACTGATGAGCAAAGTTCAAAACCTCCAGAAATAGTGGAGATTCCACCGCCTTATCCTCCTAAGTCTTCCAAGCAAAAGAAATTAGATGAGGCTAAGGAATTCATGAACATTTTTGGCAAAGTAGCAGTGAATATTCCTATACTAGATTTGATTTCTAAAGTACCCTCTTATGCAAAAAATTTGAAAGAACTCTATACTAACAAAAGGAAACTTGCAGGGATTGAAAGAGTAAATCTTATAAAGAATGTTTCTTCAGTACTGCAGGATAAGCTCCTGGAGAAATGCAGAGATCAAGGAACCTTCACCATCCCTTGGAAAATTGGGAACAAAATGGTGGAAAAGGCTCTTTGCGACTTAGGAGCTGGAATCAACGTAATGTCCCTGAGTGAGTACGAGACATTACAAATGGGGGCAATGAAGGATACACAGGTGGTAATTCAATTGGCCGACCGAACCGTAATTCATCCTAAGGGAGTGGTAGAGGACATGCTCGTCCAAGTCAATAATTTTATATACCTTGTGGATTTTTATATTGTTGAGATGAATTCTGACCTACCTTCTTATACAACAGATGTACTCCTAGGGAGACCTTTCCTTAGATCAGCGAGAGCAAAGATAGATGTTTATGAAGGTAGTATCATTTTAGAATTTTGTGGGAGTACGATCAAGTTCAACATGAAAGAAGGATTAAAATATCAAAATGAAATGCACAACGTGAATTTTATTGACATTTTAGATCCTGTTGAAGAAGAAATGACAGATTTGTGTGCTACTGATTCGCTTGATTTTGTCTTAAGTAGAAGTATCTCAGCTAAGATACTGGAAGAATTGGAAGACCGAGTAGGGAATCAAGATGATCTCAGAGAGATCGTAACAGATCTCAACAAAACTGAACCACTGAAGGAAGCATCAATTTGTCAATTATTGCATATGTCTGATTCTAAAATTTTACCATCTATTGTGCAGGCACCTAAGCTGGATCTTAAGGAGTTGCCGGAACATCTTATGTATGCCTATCTAGGTCAAGACAAAACCCTGCCAGTAATAATCTCAGCCAAGCTTTCCAGTGAGGAAGAAGCTAGATTGACAGACGTGTTAAAAGAACACAAGGAGGCTATCAGATGGACCTTAGCAGACATCAAGGGCATATCCTTGACTATTTATACCTACAAGATACACGTGGAAGAGGATAAGAAAATAGTCCGACAACCCTAGAGGAGGCTAAACCCTCTGATGATGGAAGTTGTCAAGAAAGAAATTATTAAGTTGCTTGATGTTGGAATTATTTACTCGATCTCTGATAGTTCATAGGTTTCCCATGTGTAGGTTGTACCCAAGAAGACGGGGATCACTGTGACCGAAGGAGAAGATGGAATCAAAAGGACCACAAGAATTCAGAATGGATGGAGGGTCCGCATAGACTACCGCAAACTTAACCAAGTCACTAGGAAAGACCACTTTCCGTTACCATTAATTGATCAAATGGTAGACCGATTGACTGGTAAGTCCCATTACTGTTTCTTGGATGGTTATTTGGGGTTCCATCAAATCCTAGTGGCACTAGAGGACTAAGAGAAGATGACATTTACATGTCCGTTCGGAACCTTTGCATATATGAGGATTCCATTCGGATTGTGTAATACACCGGCCACCTTTCAAAGGTGTACGGTGAGTATCTTTTTAGAATATGTGGAAAAAAACATTGAAGTGTTTATGGATGACTTTACCGTTTATGGTGATAATTTTGATCAATGCTTATCTAATTTGAAAAATATTTTGAAAAGATGTGTGAGCACTAATCTAGTGCTAAACTTTGAAAAATGCCATTTTATGGTAGACCAAGGTATTGTCCTAGGCCACATTGTTTCTAAAAAAGGCATAGAAGTTGACCAGGCTAAGATTGATGTTATTAAAAGTCTGCCTTACCCGTCATGCGTGCGTGAGGTTAGAAGTTTTCTTGGCCACGCAGGATTTTACCGCAGGTTTATCAAAGATTTTTCAAAAATTGTGGAGCCGATGTGCAAGCTGCTACAAAAAGAATCAAATTTCAAATTTGATGAGGCTTGCCAAGTAGCGTTTGACAAGATTAAGGAGAAGCTCACAACAACTCCAATCATGCAAGCACCAGATTGGAGCCTCCCATTCGAATTGATGTGTGACGCTAGTTGGTGCAGTTCTAGGGCAGAAAAAGGGAAGAGATCCACACGTGATCTCTGTTTTTCCCTGCACCATTGAGAAAGCGCATGCGACTCAAGCCAGCATCCAATTTGGATAAACCCTTTAACCAGCAAGGTGTCCGTTGGCTAGGATCACTAGGAGAGGGAGTTCCCGCCGAGTGATTTTAAGAGGAGGAAAGTAGGATTGGAAATGAATACCTCACAATCTATAGTAGCGTTATAAGGGAGAAGGAGAAAATCTAAGGGTCGATGATCGAATAACAAGGATTGTGCTCACGAATTCGCCCTTACTAGGAGTTTTCCCCATATCAGTTCACAGCCAATCTTAACCACCAATCTTAGCTAAGATTCATTTCTGCCTAAGATTATTACTTTATTTAGCTTTTACCTTGTTCCTTTTAATTGCTTTGATTATCTTAATTGCAGAACAAAACCACTCAACTCCAGTGACAAGGAAGTCGAGCCAAGGCTACAATTTCCCGAAAGATCTCTATGGATGATCCTCTTACCACGATCTACAAGTTCCTTGTAGACAAGTGATAAGTTGTATTCCTACCCCTAAAATCGTATTTTTATACAACTAAATTTGATGCATTCGACACGCAATTAGTTATCTTGTTAGCTGTCTTTTGTTATCTTGTTAGGTGTCTAATTTTTCTTTTCTACATAGTTTTCTCTAAACACATTAGACTTTCTTTCTATTTAATTGTCTATCTTTCAACAATCAAAATATCAAATGAGTTTGCTTTATGACTATGGTTTTTTGCAGGTTAAAGAACATGACAAATGTCATAACCTTTGTATTAGAGTTCTTGAAAATTATAGCAAAGTATGACATATATTGTTCTAGCAATGCAAAAAAACATAACTGCAACAATAGACAAGTCTTTAAAATCTAAAGTACGATAATATGATCTACTTCATCTAATTGATCAGTCATCTTGTGGACCGAAATCAAATATTGGCCTATATCCACCATTTAGTTCTTTAAGTTGTTTGACGACATATCCTTTCTTGAATTTTTCTGGCAACGCAAAGAAAAAATCAAGCTTGTGACTATCTTTCATGATCAACTCCCCCAACAATATATAGTAGGCAAGCATATAATTAATATAGCAACATTTCTCTAATCAATTTTTAGCTGGGTGAGCTAGCATATTTATTCTAAAAAATAATTGTTACCCAAAGCAATAGGCACAACAACACTGATCACAACAAAAAATGTGCCAAGTAAGAAACAAGCAATAGCAATTAAAATTACATAGCTTTCAATGAACATCCCTTTCTAAATACAATAGCCTGAGCAGACATCTTTTAATAATTCTTTTTAACAATTTTTTTAAATCTGCAAAACCATGGTGTAAAAATAGAATGGTGCTTCGATACCAGAAAATGAGAATTTAGAGTAACATGTATGTTACTAATAACTATTAACAATCATGATACATTTGATCTGGGATGGGAAGTGACCATTGTAAACACTCAACAACTTCTACAACAAAGACAAGGTGATTGGTGATAACTCTACTCATGCCTAAGAGGCATGCATGGTGTCAATCTAAATGTATTATTATAATTATTAATGTCTCAGTCTATACCTTAGAAAAAGACGTCAATTTCTACCATAGAAAAAGAAATCCAATTCTTACCCATGAAAACGAAACGTCAATTTGCAGAAGGTAGGCAAATAAAAGTAGGCCAAAGAAAACCCAAAATTAAGTATACAAAACAAACAAGAGCGTACCTTATAGCTAGGGCGGTCTGGGTCTCGGTAACGGTACTCGCTCTTTAGCTGATGTACTGGCTTTTTCTTAAGATTTGGCTGACAATGTTTTAGGAATAGAGAAGAAGACGATGAGCAACAGATGAAGTTTTAGAAATAGAGAAGGAAGAAGACGCTTTATTAGATTATTTTTTATAATTAGTTTTGGACAAATATGTTATTTAACAAAAAAATTAACTTTCCCTGTGAGGGGGAATCACTCTCCCCCCAGCCCCTAGCCATGGAGTCACTTTCCCCCATTTTTAGAAAATTCAAGGCGGTCATGGAAAGTTGGATTCCGGGGGAGAGTGATTCCTTGTCGCAACCAAACATAATAAAGGTCGGAATCTCAGATTCCCGAGTCACTTTCCTCCCAAATTTCGCCAATCAAACGCATCCTAAAAGTACTGTAAGCATTGAGAACCGCCACGAAACTACCAAGCCACTTGCCATGACTGTCTCGTAAAATTCCCCCAACTGTCGAACAAAGACTGTTACGACGAAACACACCGCTTGAGTTGATTGCGACCCATCCTTCCAACGGGAACTTCCATGCTCTACATCAACCAGTTTTATTTGGGGAATAACTTGCATCCCGTGTAAGGTTTTTGCAGCATTGAAATAGCAAGTAATTTACCGCAAAACATATTCAGCAAGTCTAAAAATATTGAGAAAAATATTTAGGGTCCTTCACGCTTTCAACCACCAACTTTGATCCTCGATATTTAATGATCAAAGTTTCTAACACTAATTCAGTGATTAAATCATTCATTTTAACTAATAATTCAACGATACCCTAAATGATCAGTAATTTATTTCTAAAAAAATGTTAAATGTTCAAATCATTGTAAATAAAAAAACATAAAAAACTAAAATTTGGAGTCAAAAGTACGAAGGATAAAGGTATATAATTTATTAAACGCCTGGACTATTTTTGTCATAAGTACATTGAAAGATAGATGGATAAACAAAGAGGATATAAAAACCATTTGATTTTAGCAAAATATTTAAAAAATCTCTTTTAAATAATTTTACTACGACAAATGGTATTGATTTTTTTTCTTTTACATATTAACTATTGTCGCGCCTCGGAAATTAAAAAAATTCGCGAGCGTGCAACAAAATTTGAGACCTTCAGATGCTCGGCGTAAAAGGGATGCCTAGCAGCATGCAATGAAGTCGCCACCCTAATTTGGTTGCTAGGCTTAGGGAACCCTAATCGTCATGGCATAGGAAATATAATAAGTAAAAAAACTAAAGGCACAAAAAAAGGGGTCTGGATCCCAGACAAAGGTTCGGGGTCGTATTATGGTCTCGGGAAGGTGTTAGGCACCCGAGACACATCCGAAAATGGTTACCGGTTGATGAGAGAGGTGTTTAAAAAGGTGTTTGAAAAATGCGTTTTGAAAAAGGGGCCCTCAGAGGAATCGCCACTTTAGTCTTTTTTTATGATCGTGATGGGACTGAATTTTCCGTAAGACTGAATGAGCGCCCTCTTATTTCATCATCGGGCCATGCATGATTAACTTAATTACTACGTGATCCTAACATGGATTGCTAACAGAGTACCAATTTAAATGATTGATTTTAAAGTGAAAAACTGAAGTGGGATCGAAAGTCCCCATGTACATGCAGTCAATACAAGCGAGAATTTAAAATCATATGAACATGGCATTTTAAGCATCTCTTTAAACACGTTGTTCATGTGGGTTGATTTTAATTCTAGCAGTTCTATATATCATGCATGCAGTTGATATTTGCGAAAAGCATCGAATAAATAAAAAGGACTTGTGAGGCGTACTTTCGAGCGAAGCTTGAAATTAACCTACAAAACGAGAGTGTTAGTGATAGCTTGAGAAATAACTGAGCAATGAAAATTTTAAATGACAATTGATTGTACACGTAAAATGATGGATTGTACGCATACGAGAATTAAATGCTGAGCTTGATGAGTGCATGAAAATAAATGACGACAATTGATTGCATGCGAGAAATGATGAATTTTACGCATAGGAAAATGAGATACTGAGTTGATTGCGTGCGAAAAATGATTGATTTTAAGCACACGAGAATTTAAATGCTGTGTTGATGGCATGCGAAAAATGATTGATTTTACGCATACGAGAATTTAAATGCTAGGTTGATTGCATGCGAAAAATGATTGATTTTTACGCATACGAGAATTTAAATGCTGGGTTGATTGCATGCGAAAAATGATGGATTTTACGCATACGAAAATGAAATGCTGTTTTGATTTGCATGCGAAAAATGATGGATTTTACGCATACGAGAATTTAAGTGCTAGGTTGATTGCATGCGAAAAATGATTGATTTTAAGCATGCGAGAATTTAAATGCTGGGTTGATTGCACGCGAAAAAAGGATCGATTTTACTCATACAAAAATGAAATGTTGTCTTGATAAGTGCAGAAAAATTAAATGCTAGGGGCGATTTACAAGGAATAAAAAGTTTGGTGATTGGCAGAAAATAAAACAGGTTGATAATGTAGAGAATGAGCAGTTGGATATTTGCAGAAAATAAACAGTTGATATTTGCAGAAAATAAACAGTTGATAGATTGCGGAAGAATTTCCAGCAGTTTGCAAAAAAATTAAAGCAGTTGAATATTTACGAGAATTAAAATGCGACCGACCATGTAGGCGGTATTGAATTTAAATTGCTGAAAGTAAATTGCTGAAATTTAAAGTGCGGAAAAATAAAGTGCGGAAAAGTAAACAGTTGATAAGTGCGACCGACCATGTAGGCGGTATTGAATTTAAATTGCTGAAATTTAAAGTGCGGAAAAGTAAACAGTTGATAAGTGCGACCGACCATGTAGGCGGTATTGAATTTAAATTGCTGAAATTTAAAGTGCGGAAAAGTAAAGTGCGGAAAATTAAAGTGCAGAAAAGTAAACAGTTGATAAGTGCGACCGACCATGTAGGCGGTATTGAATTTAAATTGCTGAAATTTAAAGTGCGGAAAAGTAAACAGTTGATAATTTGCGGAAGGATTTCCAGCAGTTTTGCGAAAAATTAAAGCAGTTGAATATTTACGAAAATTAAAAAGCGACCGACCATATAGGCGGTATATTAAATGACTGAAATTAAACGGTTAGATATAACTGACTGAGGTTAGATAACATGACAATAAATATCACGATGAGCAATTCACGTATAAAAACAATTTAAGAACCAACTTGATTCAAAAATAAGCATACGAAATATTTTACAAAAAAAGTGAACTAACAATTTATGCATAAAAATATAGGAAAAATAGCACATATCACAAATAATGATCATACGAGGCATGTGAACATTTTACGTAAAAAAACTAGCGAAACGAAGACTCGGAAAAGATATAAATGGGCTGGGCCCTACTTAAAACTTGAATAAATGGGTCAGGAACAGTTCCTGGCCCAAAGGGGTTAATTAAAATGGTGATGGGCTTGCCCATCACCTTTCTCATATTTTGCACGAAGGGCCGCATGGCCCAAGATCAAGTCATCTTCAACCTCACGTCGCCGGCGCCACTGCCGTCGACGGAGGTAACGAACCAGGCGTCCGATTCGCCTGGTTCTCGGCCCAACTTACTCGTCTCCCTTCCAGCAGTATAAACAAATGATCACAGTAGGAAAACAACAACCAAAACGGTGACAATTGCATCGGCAACATTAATGCGTATTAATCCGTTTAAATAGCAAATAAATACTTAAAGCGTTTAAACAATTTAATTGATGCTAGTATAACGAAATTAACTCAACACTCAAGCAATTAGAACACATTTGAATGATTGAATGATCATCTAAGGCAAGAACGGAAATTAGAGAGAGAAACCGTAAGTGAGAGAGAAAGAAAACTTACAGTGTTGCTGCTGCTGCGTGCGGACGACGGCCAGAAGTGAGGGTGCGTGAACCGAGCTAGAGAATGGAGATGGGCAGTGAGGTTTTTTTGCAAAATTTTCGGACCGTTTGAACGAAGGGAAGCCGTGGCTATTTATAGCCAAAAACGCGTGGCGCTTGGACGGGGGGAGCTGCGCGTGGTGGCCGGACGTCGAGGTGGCGGAGCTAGGGGCTAGCCGTGATGATGGCGGAGGGACAGGAGCTACGGGAGCAGGTGGCTCGGGCGAAGACTTGCTTCGCTGCACGTCCCTGGCACTGTGCATGTGCATTATGCACATTAAATTGTCAACCGTTGATCTGGTTGACTTTCTTTGGTTGACCAGATCAACGGTTGAGATCAAAGGCCTTTAAGTCTCATTTAAATGGCCTCGAGCCGAGTCTCGCGGGCAAACGTTTTGAATTTTCGAGCCGAAGGTATCCGAGCGTAGAGAAAAATATGACGGGTTTAACTGTATACAGCGACTGACGAGAATTTTTCGTTTAACGTGTTTATTTTCGCGTTAAAAAACGTGAAACGTTTGAACGGAAAAATAAAGACGTTACGCCGAAAATTGCACGAAACGCTGTAGACCGTTGCGAGCAGAAAAAAAGCTAGCAACTAGTTGATGGAAAACATTTTAAAGTCGAGCTATTGTCCGAGCAAACTTACTCGGGTCCAATAAAAGCTCGAATAAAAATACTAAAAATGCGCTAAAATATAAAAAATCCTAAAATTCATGTGATGACCTAAAACGAAGAAAAAACTAGCAAACGACTGCCGGATAGTCAAAAATGTGATTTTTAAGGCTAAAAATATTAATGATAACAATAATGAAAATACATGCCGAAAAATTAAAAATGCGATTTCGAAAGCTGACGATGCTAACGATGATGCAAAAATGCAACGAAACACCTAAAAATGCTAGCGACATTAAATCAACTGAAAATGACTGTAAATTAGCTGAATAACAGAAATGCTAAAATTAAATAAAAATGGCGTCAAAATTCGGGTATCAACAACTATATATTTATATCTAGAAAATTTGGTTGCGGTGCTGCGAGGCTAGTTTGAAAATTAAAATTAATCATTAAGTAATTATTTTAGAGACGAGAAAAAATGAATAAAAGAATAATACTAATAAATGGATTTAATAACATTTGTGAAGGAGTAATTATATAGGTTTTAGTTTGACCAAATTTACTAAATGTAGGGGTTTTATTGATTTTTTTTCTTACAAACATGGGAATTAAATTAATCATTAAATAATAGAGGTAAGATCGAAGTGGGAGCCTCCACCAGAGGGAGTGGTAAAGATAAATACGAATGCGGCCATAAGGGCTCCAAGGACGGGCCTTGGGTTTATTGCAAGGGATGCTAGTGGCTATTCGATATTTGCAGGTCACTCCTTAGAGCAAAGCCCGACTGTTGATACCACGGAAGCCCTAGCGGTGTGGGACGTTTTGACTCAGGCCAGACAATGGGGGTGGAGAGAGTTATTCTTGAGACAAACTGTCTGTCAAATGTGACCGATTTGAACTCAAAGGAGCTTTCTTTAAATTATGTGGGGTTGGTGCTAGAGGATGTGATTCAGATGACGTCGTTAATTAGAAGTTGTTTTTTCTGCCATACTAAGATGTCGATGAACGTTTTAACACATAAGTTAGGTCAAGTTGTTTTAATTTTTGATTCTAAAAATATTTAGGCAAGGGAATTCCTCAAAACGATCGCGTTTTTTATTCATGTTGATTCTATTTAATCCAATTCATTTTTTCTTTAAAAAAATAAAATAAAATAAGACAATTGCTTGATTAATCATTCATAATGGATTATATAAAAATTATTAAAAGGAATAATTATATAAGGTTTAGGTGGACACAATTTATAAACCCGGAAAAACATTAGATTTTATGAATGTAGGGGTTTACATAAAATCAGGGTTTTGAAACCCGGACCGAATCGGGGTTGAACCGCCCAGGTCGACGTCAAAATGAGGATTTCAGGCTGGTTCAGTCTTTGGACCGGACCTGCAAGTAACCCGGGTTCGACCGGTCGACTCGGCCGGTTTTTACAAAACCGGCGACCCGGTCGACCCTACTGGGTCGATCTCAAACCAAAACGACGCCGTGTTTTTTTTAAATTTTAAATTTTTTATTATTTTTTATTATTTTTTTTAATTTTTAATTTTTAATTTTTTTCAAAATGGAAAATTTGATGGCCCGGCCCATTACAGGCATGGGCCGGCCCGTTATAGACACCGGTTCAATCCAGTTCAATCATCTAAGCTCGAATGGTTCGCTAAATGAACGGTTCATACTGTACCAGTGGGTCAATCCGGTCGAACTTCGGTTGAACCCTGGTTGAACCCAGTTAAATCCGGTTCAACGAGTCAGCCGGGTCGGTTTTTAAAACACTGCATAAAATTCAAAGTTTGCAATGCTAAAAAAGAAATAAAATACAATGCTATTTGCAATGTGGTTATTATGAAGTACTTATTGACGGAAGTAAGTTATTCAACCCAACCAAAGAATCTGAAAGAAAAAAACAACAAAACAACAGAATCGACCATACACTTGCTTGTAGTTGCGTCAATCTAATGCAAATCCATTCATAAGTTCCCCCTTTGTTCTAAGATCTGATGCATAAGGAACGTCATCTTTTTCCTCCTTAATTTTCATAAGGGAATAGATAGATTAATCAAGATATAAGTAGAGTGGATGAAACCAAAATCAGCTGGATACTTGGAACAAGCAATTTCCATGCAGCTGAGATCAGGTATTACAGAGATGCCAATGCAAGCAAATAATATTCCGACAAAAGTTCTGACAAAAGTTCTACTACAGATCAGTATGGTGCAAAAGTAAACCAACCATCTCCTTCAACAAATCTAATAACAAACACGCAAACTGGCGTGCACGCGCACAGAGCCTGGACTCAACCAAACTGTCACATCATTATTCAATTTTGAACCCAGTTAACTCATCATTGCAAATAGTAGCCGCCATTTGCAGTCAAAATGAATTGGGGCCGAAAAAGGATCACTAATATAGATGTTATGTGTAGACGCAATGTTTAATACATATGGAAACAAATCCATTGGTACGCAATAGAATTATGGTTCAAGTCAAAGTACCCAATTCTATCAGGAAAGCACTTTCTGAACCTCAGCTTTAACCTCTTCAGGTTTTTTCTCGGCATGAAGGTCTGCCACAACACTCTTCCTCTTATAGTATTCAATTACCTACAGATCAAATTATCAAAACCACCCATCATCTTCTGGTAGCATAAACCCAAAATGACAATATATGGACATAACTATATATCAGCAAAGACAAAAAGGTAATGTGGTTAATGATTTGATTATGACCACGAAAAGATTTCAGAATCAACACTACATGAAGGCATGAGCAATAGATTTCATAGTCTAAGGAAGTGTATCCCAGAGCTCAACCTCTCACTTTGTATGATTCTTTTAGGTGGATTTAAGAGTTTAATATTGTGACGATGCATAACAGCAGGCCATTTATTTCAAGCACAAGTTGCCACATAGCAGCAAGCATGACATGACCAAAGGAATTTTAATCATAATGTTTTCCATCTCTCGCTCCTTTACTGATAAAATCAAGCAAACAAATCCCGGAAAAGCAAAATTTCCAGGGGATTAACCATCTTCTTTTATCACTTACAGACTTGTCTAAAGTTGCAAGATAAAAAATTATAGTCATCAATGTGCATCATCATGAATTATTATCTTCTATCTCCTACCCCCTCAGAAATGGGTGTTTGAATCCCCCTTTCATTGTAAAATTTGATTGTTATCATCTTAGGATTCTTTTCTGCAATTTGCACGTTCTTCCTTCGCCATCTTACTTGACCAAAAGTCCAATGCTATTTCAATGATACCAATTTTAACAAAATGAAGTAAACATACCGGTTCAGTTTGCTTGTGAAATGCTTCCAGCCTTGACTTAAGAACAGCAGCAGTATCATCTTTACGTTGAATCAAAGGTTCTCCGGTTAACTTAAAACATTAACAATGAACCAAGTTTATTAGTTGTGGTGAAGCTATATACAGATTACTACTACAAATATACATGACATTAGTTGATTATCTAGGCTAAACATGAAAAAGGAAACCAATTCATGTGCCCTACCCTGACTGAACAGGCCCCCAATAGAGCTAATTAAGCAAAAGTTAAGATTTGATATCAAAAGAGAATGAAAACATAATATCGTATACGAGTTACCAAGACCATCAGAAAGCCACCAACATACACACACATCAATTATGAATCTACACCTCAATCAACTACGTGCCTATTTCAACATCAATAAGTTACATTTATCACAGCAAAAACTAGAAAAAATGAGGGTGATTCATGCTGTCTTACATCATCAACACCCGGAACCTTAGGAGGTGCAAATTTTGTGTGGTAGCTTCTACCACTGGAAGGATGGATCCAGCGACCAATAATCCTCTCCTCCAAAATTGCATCATCAATTGCAAAGTTGAGAACCTTGTCGATTTTAGATCCCTGCTTTGCTAGCATCTCATCAAGCTGCGTCAGAAAAAGAGTAGAGGAATACAGTTAAGGCACAAATACAAAACTCGATGGGATAGTCTTAACGATCTAAATAAATGAACACAAGCAGACAACAAATGTGACATGGCTTGAATAGTGACACCTTCTCTGCTTTGGCGACAGTCCTAGGAAATCCATCAAGAATGAAACCTTTCTGGCATGAAGGTTTTTTCATTGCTTCGTCTATAATGCCAACAACCAAATCATCAGAGACAAGCTCTCCCTAAAAAAACAATACAAAACAAAAACAATACATTAAATAAAACTGTATACAACCAAGACCATGATAAGAGCACCAAACATGAGTTAAAGAAATGAATTTGATGTTAACCTTGTCCATTGCCTCCTTAGCCTTTATACCAAGTGGTGTTTTAACGGTTACAACAGATCTCAACATATCTCCAGTAGCCAAGTGGCACAAACAGTATTCATCCTTAATGATTGGTGATTGAGTACCTTTTCCTGATCCAGGAGGGCCTGACCATTACAAAACTTCAAAATTAGAACCATCAGGCATTGCTAAAACAAATATACACAATGCGAGTAAGCCAGTCATAAAATATCTAAAACTGAAATAGGTTTTTAAAAAAATGTCACTTGATCAAATTTATAGTAATTTGTTTCCACATTTTTTACTCAAAATATCAAACCAAAGACAGATTGACATTTTTTCTTTTCCAGATCCAAAAAACTACACCAATTGATGTCATACTGCAAAATCAGAACTGGGATTCTAAGTTAACGCCAAACTCCTAAAGCTAGACTACTGAAGTTCACACAAATTTAAAAATTTCATTCAAGCTTAAATTCAATATGACAATTGGCGTTAATCAAACATACCGTAATTCTGTTTTCTTTTTCTTTTCTTTTTTTTCTTTTCCTTAATGATAGATTAAGCTTCCGAATTCCCCCCTACGCTAACTCATAAAAACATCAAAACCTAAAAAGTTTGTATCTTTCCCCTTCCCCAATTTATCTCAGAAAGCAAACAACAATTAAGACTAAAAAAAGAGTAAAACCTAGATAACTCTGAGATCTGAATGAGTTTGACCTAATGGTAAAGAGCAGAACTTTGACATTGCAGGCCATGCAATTCAATCTCACACACAAATAAGAGAATAGAGAGAGAGAGAGACAGGTGGAGGTACCGAGAGGATGAGACGCTTGTCAGGCTTGGTGTCACATGCCTAAATCTATACTATATAAAAAACACGAAGGGCTTATTCTTTTAAATTACTATTATATCCTTAATCTATTAAAAAACTTAAGGGTGTTGTAGACTTTTAATTTTTAAAATTACCTACCTATTAAAATTGAATAAATTTATTATTCAACCACCTATTTAATTAATTAACCTACCTATTAAAATTGAATAAATCTCTTACTCAATCACTTATTTAATTAATTAATTTACTTAAAAAATTATATCTTTCCTATATGGCAAAGTGGAAAAAAAATCGGGTATGCTACATTCGTTAGTCTCTTAGAAAATCACACGAGAGTAGCTTATAATAATATTACATAACATTAATAAAGAATATTATATACGTAACTTTTAGTAAGAATTTTAAATTAGTAAATAATTTCTCATAGAAAAATATACGTAGTATTGTAAGTTAAGAAAGTTAGTAAAAGTAAATTATATTTGTATAAACTATATATATATATATATATATATATTTTAAATGATTTAATATTAAAGTTATGAATAATTAGTGTATATTAAATTAATTCTTTAGAATTTAAATTTATATAAAATATTTTTTTGATAGTATGAAAAATGAAAGAAGGTGATTTTATATTATGAAATATTCACATCACAATATTAAATTATAATTAAAAAAATATTATTAAATAATTTAATAATTAAAATTATAAATTACAAAAGAGAAAGATAATTTACTTAAGAACTAAAATATGTTAAATACTGAAACTATCTTCCTATTATCATCTTAATCTAATAAAAAATATTTTCAAATTGGAATAGTTTATTTATTTATAATAGTAATAATAGTTTCATGACTAATAACTATTAATACTATTATTATTCTAATCTAAAAGATAACAAAATATGATATTATTAGGAAAAGAAGAAAAAATAAAGGACAAATACAATAACAAAATTCTTCCTTTTATTAAATTATAATCACCATTATTTTTAGACTTTTTTTTAATTATTATTATTATTGTTGTTGTTGTTATTTTCTATTTCATGCATTGCCATTGTTAGAATAAGAACTAGAAATAAAGAAATATGAGTGGGAAAAAATAAATTGCAAAGTGATAATTCTTTTAAGTTAAAAAAAACTATAAAAAAATATGTAAAATAAACAAGAAATTATCTTGCCTCAATAAACTATTTTTCAATAAAAAATAAAAAAACGTACGAAAGCCATTTTATAATGTATTTTTCTTAAAAAATATATATACACAAATATTAAATTATTTAAGTTTGATTATGTAAAATTTCTAATGATAAGGAATTGTTTTTCCTTAGCTAATTATGTCATTTTCTTCATACATAAACATGAAGAAAAATAGTTTGTACATTTACTTAAATCATAATTTTTAATTAAATATTAAACTTAATTTTTTATTGAGTTTGAATCTTTAAAGAAAAATTTGTGAGTGGTTGTTTTTAAATAATTACATAATTATTTACATTATTTGGAGAATTGAAATAAAAATAATATGAAATATCATTTTAAACATTTAAATTTTAATTTAGAAAAATAATTTACTTAATTTAGTTAAAATTGTTTTAATTATAAGAACTTAAAATTAATTATTTCAAAATTAATACAAGATGTTTTGGTCGACACCTGCACTAGAACATCAATAGCAATACTAATATACTGCCTACAATATAATTTAAGCACCATAGTAAAAAATTAAGTTAATCCTATTTTTGGAGACATTATTAAAACTTTTATATTATACCAAAAATATATTTGGGTGAAATATTTTTTTGTACATAGATATTATATTTTAATATTTTTAAATAAATTTCGCACGTGCAACGCCACGTGCCAAAATAACCTAGTAAGAGTAAAAGAGTCAAAGGTTAGTCAAAGGTTTAGTCAACAAAAGAGAAGAGCGGGAAGGAAGATTGACAGCTGTTTTGTAGCTGTCAACAACTTGTTAGCAGCAGTTAGATTAGCTATTGTTGTTGTTTTAATAATCATTTAAATTCCGTAGTCAAGAATTACTAGTATAAATACTAGCAGCTAGGAGCAGATAAACAACCATTGATAATCTGTAAAACAAGTTGTTGTTCATGTATTTGTATGTTGGCTGAATAAGCAATACAATACATTTCTTGGATCTGTTTGGTGTTCAATGAACCGCAGATTCCAGTTTATCCATACAATTCTATCTACTACGTTTGATTTCCATTTCCCTACTTCTACGGCGCACTCCCCTTCCTTCTTTCTTCTTCTTTCCTTCTTCTTATTGATTCTTGAGTGCCACGGCTTGGAATTCCTTCCAGGCCCGTGATAAGTGGTAGCGGAGCATGATAAGAAGGCCGCATCCCTTCTCTGCCTCCGCCGGTCAATTTGTTCCTTGAGAGTTAAACGTGATTGTGTTTGTATGTGAAGTTCTCCCTCTATTATTTCTCAATTCTTCATTTTTCTATGAATGTCAAGAGTTAAATTGCAACAACAAGCTTTCCGGGTAAATCCTAGGGAAGCATTGTTCGATTTAAACCAGGATAGTGATGTAGACACTTATATAGATCAATTTAAAGCAATATATGATAGGAGTGTAATATGGCATTCTCATGGAAAAAGCTTATTCTTGGGTGGATTGGATCAAGAAATAGCTTGTCAAGTTAGAATGCTCAATCCTCATTCACTTGAAGTTACTATGGTATTAGCCAGAAGCATAGAGTATGGATCTTTTGAGGAAGAACATGAAAATGTTCATGAAACGTCAGTTACTGAGGAGGTTATCGTGCAAAAAGAGAAAACAGTATGTGAGGATGTTGTTAAACATGACAACAAGACCTTATCTGCAGTGAATTCTGTTGGGTTTAATCATGACAGTTATGTGTTGTTAGTTATTATCTACAATAACAGTTATAGAGTTTGTTCTTATCTAAGGAACAACGGTTGTAACTGCTTATGTAACTACTGTATCTCTTCCTATATAAAGAGATCAATATGCAATATATAATTGAGGTGTGCTTTTTCTTTGTTCTTAACATCTCTGTAAAACTTCTTTATTAAATCTGTAAGTTACAACATTTGCTTTTGCTTTTCCTTCAGCTGTCTCAAATTCAGAGATGGCTGCCATTCTCCGATCCGTGCCACCTGAGATGTTGGGGACTCTCGCTGTGAAGGACACAGCAAAGCAAGCATGGGATGCTGTGATGACCATGCGTATGGGTGCCGAACGTATGCGTGAGGCAAAGGTGCAGACACTGCGTATGGACTTTGAGTCCATCAAATTCAGGGATGGTGAGACAATAGATGATTTTGCTATGCATTTGACCAGCCTGGTGAACAGTTTGAACCTTTTGGGTGACCAGATTGATGATGAGAAGGTGGTTAAAAGTTTCTTCGGGTAGTTCCCCCAAGATATACTCAGGTTGCCATTTCCATCGAGACATTAGTTGATCTCAAGACGCTTACATTGGAGGAGCTAACAGGACGACTCAAAGTCGTTGAAGAGCGCTATGACCTTGGATGTGATACCGTCGAGGTGGGTAGTCGCCTTCTCCTTACCGAGGAGGAATGGCTCGCACGCAAAGAAAGAAGAGAATATGGCGAGAACTCTTCTGACGACGAGAAAAACTCTGAAAGTAGCAATCGACGTCATGACAAGCAACATGGTAGTTGGCGCAGCAATGACGGCCGCTATAGGAAGGACTCTGTAGTTTCTAGAGGCAGCCGCGACATGACTAAGGTTAAGTGCTTCAACTGCTACAAATACGGACATTACGCTAAGGAATGCCGAAAACCACGTCGCGAGGAAATGGTGAATCTGACACAGGTGCAAGACGTAGACTACACGCCAACACTTTTGTTGGCTGAGCATTGTGAGCACATTCAGGAAGCTGTAGACACACCACAGACGGTGTTCCTCAATGAGGAAAGTGTGTTACCAGTAGACAGTGGGAACAATGTGTGGTGCATCAACACAGGAACCAACTATAACCTAACTGAAGGCAAGTTGATATTTGCGTCACTTGAGGAGACAGTGACGGGTACTGAAAACTTAGGAGATCGCTCGGTAACAGAAGACCATGGAAAAGGTGCAATAAATGGGGTGGAGGACGGACTTGGCGCTTCTGTTGGTAGTAATAGGACTGTCACAGGGACTGGGCATGGCACTGAGACAGCTGAAGGAACAATGGAAATAAAGAGTTGGGTGTCGATCTCTTCAGAATCTGACCCAGAGGAAGATATGGATTTTGAATCTGACCCGGAGGAAGACGTTGTTCTAGTTGTATGTAGTAGGCAATTGACTAGGCCCAAACTTGCTGGTAAGAGAAATTTGGACCTATTTGAAGAAGCTCGAGAGGTGGATCGAATCATCTCTTTACGCAAGAAGTAAGACAGTGCGTCATGATTAAGAGGGTGATTGTTGGGTTTAATCATGACAGTTATGTGTTGTTAGTTATTATCTACAATAACAGTTATAGAGTTTGTTCTTATCTAAGGAACAACGGTTGTAACTGCTCTTTAGTTAACTGCTTATAAGTTCCTATAAATAGTGACCAATGTATGGCACAAATAAAATTAACAGTTGAGAAGAAATAGATTTGTGGTTCTCAATACCAAAATGTTTCTTTGGAATTCCTGTTAAGATGATAGAGTTTTCCCTTCATCTGTGTTGATATTCCTGTTAGTTTTAATACAATAAGAAATTGTGTTCCAACAAATTCTATGGTTTTGTTAATTGATGCTGAGGTCATTCAAATATCCAAGTCAATCGGCAACAAGGACAGTGGTAAGTTGGCTGTCATGGGAAGTCAGGAGCCTCTTGATTACCTTGACTACTATGCTGCAATAAAGGCTCAAGATGTACACAACCTACAAGGTAATAGAGCGATGGATGGGTTGATAATAAAAGAGAGAATGGGAATAGGCTGATCCTTTGCTGAAAATCTTCTTCTCTCGTATTCCTTGTAGGCAAGGAATTCCAAGCGAGGGGTATTGTCACATGCCTAAATAAGAGTAAAAGAGTCAAAGGTTAGTCAAAGGTTAGTCAAAGGTTTAGTCAACAAAAGAGAAGAGCGGGAAGGAAGATTGACAACTGTTTTGTAGCTGTCAACAACTTGTTAGCAGCAGTTAGTTTGTTAGCAGCAGTTAGATTAGCTATTGTTGTTGTTTTAATAATCATTTCAATTCCGTAGTCAAGAATTACTAGTATAAATACTAGCAGCTAGGAGCAGATAAACAACCATTGATAATCTGTAAAATAAGTTGTTGTTCATGTATTTGTATTTTGGCTGAATAAGCAATACAATACATTTCCTGGATCTGTTTGGTGTTCAATGAACCGCAGATTTCAGTTTATCCATACAATTCTATCTACTACGTTTGATTTCCATTTCCCTACTTCTACGGCGCACTCCCCTTCCTTTTTTTTTTTTTTTTCTTTCCTTCTTCTTATTGATTCTTGAGTGCCATGACTTGGAATTCCTTCCAGGCCCGTGACACTTGGTGGAGCACTTCATTCGACGGAGAAGCTCAGTCATGAGATCCGTGGATGGCACATCTTCCAAGTTGGGTGCACTGGACGCCATGGTTGTAGGGTGGCGGTGCACCTTGTAGCTTTAATTGGGTAGAGTATTTTGTTGCATGTTTGGTTTGATTGGACATAGTGTTTTGTTTATGGATTGTTATGATCGGTTTGTTAGAATGGAAATCATAGGAAAATATTGAGTTCCTCTAATTTTCTTTTCAACGAGAAATTTGAACCGTTTAATAAAATTAGACAAATGAAATTAAAAATTCAAATAATTAATGAGTTGACTATTTGTTGAATTTTATTGACCGGTCAACTCATTAATGACTTGAATTTTTAATCTCATTCGTTCAATTTTATTAAACGGTTCAGATTTTTCTAACATGACTGATCATGTTCAAGGGAAAATTAGAGATGGTTCATAATTTTTTTTAAGATCAAAGGGAGGAAGATGAGTTATAAGTATAAGGTGGTAAAATAACTAAAAAAACAAAATTCTTCCTATCTATGTTGTCATACATAAATATTATAATTTTTTTCTTTTTTTTTATTTAAAAAAATGCAACCATACAAAAGAATTTTCTCCTTTTCTTTCCCTTGTTAAATTTTTTTTTGCCTTACATTTTAGTTCTCATACAAATCATTAATCAACAAATGAAAAACAAAGGGTTTAAAATTATTTATTTTAATAGGAGTTGCGAGTGGGTGGGTTGGTTTGCTTCATTTGGTTTGTTAGTTGTTGGTCGTTCGGACTTTACAAGGCTTCAAACTGAAGCAAGCCATAGGATTATTAATTTACATATGTTTTTGAACATAAGCAAATAAATAATTAATCTTTCTAACAATCTAAGGTCTTGTTTGATAATGTGGTTAAAACTGTTATTACTGTAGGTAAAAATGTTGTGTATAAAATTATTTTTAGAAAATACATTGAATTGTTTAGTAAATAATTTTTAAAAGTAAAGTGTGAGAAGAAAGTTCTTTGGTTAAATTTATTGTTAAAATTGTGGTTCAAATGTGTATTTTAAGTATAATTTAACTTTAAATAAATATTTTTATACATACATTATTAATATCAATAATTTTTTTAAAAAAAAATCTTTTTAACAATAAATATTTCTTGCTGTTTGTTTTAGAAATTCATTAATAATTCGATTTTTTTTTAAAAGTACAACTTGACAATTATAAGTTCACATGGAAAATAAATGATTGATGGTTAATTTTCCCAGAACAACATGACTGAATAACTAAAATTCTTGTACAAGAGGATCACAAAAAACAAAAATCCCATCAAAGAAATACACACGTGAACAACAATTCTCATTACTCTCTAAGGGTCTTTTTGGCGTTCTGGTTCTGGTTGGAAAAGTTTTGTGGGAAAAAATTCTGTGTGAAAATGACTTCTGGAAAAAGGAGAAAGCTGTTTGGTAAATATTTGTTAAAAGTTCTGTGGGGAAACCAAAAGCTGTTTTTGGTGTTTGGTAAAAACTAGTTTAAAACTATGGTTGGAATGTAAAATGACCATAAAGGGCATAATTCATTTCAAGTGTTAGAATTAATTTTTTTAGTATCTTTATATATGTTTTTAATCAATTTATTTATAATCTAACATCTACCACCTAATATTTATCTAATATCATAAATTAAATTAAACTTATTAATACCATAAAAAATATAAGTTATTAATATCATGGTTTAAAGCATTATATTAAAAATTTTGCAAACTCTATATAGATATTTTTAATCAATATATTTTTGTAAACAAATAATTAATATTTTATTTATAATAAGAAATTATGCTACAATTTTATTCCAACAACACTTTTTTTTTAGTATCTATATAGATATTTTAAATCAATCTATTTCTTTAAACAAATAATTAACATTTTATTTATATCAAGAAATCATGCTACAATTTTATTCCAACAACCTTTTTTTTAAATGAATAAATAAATATTATTTTGGCCCATTTGGCTTGCAGCCGGGCTTGAATCCGAGCTCTTCAATTTTTACCCCTTTTTTCCCCGTATTTTAAGTATTTTTTCCTTCGATTTTTTCGGTTCCGAACAAAATTTCTCGAACCGTAGATCGAACATTTTTGTCCATTGTCACATTTTACATTTTTGACGCGTATCATTTTGTTTATTTCATTTTATTAATCCTTTCGGTATTTTTCGTTCGGATTTTTATTTATTTTTAGCGAGACTTCTCGTACCAATAACTCGAACCAATTAAATAATTATAGTCTTTTTTCCTACCCACTCTCATCCTCACCGTTGGATCATCTTACCTTTTTGGCAAGACTGATCCAACGACCATGTTTTTCCCCCTCATTTAGCCATCTTCATCTCTTTTCCCTTTCCTGCAAAACCATTTCCAGATCCAAAAATCTTCAGCCAAGCAAATTAATCCAATTCCAATCCAATTTCAACCCCAATTTCCTCACATCTCCCTCAATCTCCGATTCACCACAGCCACCACCACCGCCACACCTCCACAACACCATCACCATCACAATCGCCTCATCCATCAAAACCATAAGAGAAGGAGAACGTGTCGCGATGGAGAAGAAGAATAAGTCTTGTAGCGTGAGGAGATGAGGGGCAAATATGGGTTTAACAAAAATTCATTAAAATCTACTATTTGAAAACTCCTTCCCGTGTTTTGCCAAAATGCCTTTCCACCCACTGGAGCGATTAGCTCCTTTATGATTTTGGAGCAAATGAAGGCAAAATGGACTAGAGCTTTTAAAAAGCTCTAGTTGAAAAGGAGGGAGCCAAACAGTTTTTGTTTGATTTTGATTTTGGGAAATGACTTTCCCAAGTAGAACCACAATGCCAAACGGCAACTAAGAGCCTTTTGCTAATAGACCTACCATAAGCCACCATGTTCTCCTCTCTCTTTCCTTTTGAGACTGTGTTATGCTCGTTTTGGTGGTTTCACTACGAGACAGGTGCTGAAATCTACAATTATATATATGAGAAATAAAGTTGTTCAATAGCAAATTTCAACATTAAACTGCGTACGGAGTTCATTTTCCAAGAAAAAACTACAAAAATTAGCAGAACAAAAGAAAGTAATGAGCATCCTAATACCTAATCTTCACATGAGAGAAGCACAAGCAAGCATCTCAGCACCGAGATCCAATATTGGCACTGAAATTACTACTTCAAAAGAAGCAATCCAGCGACTCTTATTTGTTGCCTTATATTCATGATAACAACTAGTACATAAGCTGAAGAGTATAACATTCAATAAAAGTTGTTTAATGAGATAAAGGAATGCTCCTCAACTTGATTTTCTAAAAACTGATCATAACATCTTCAATCTTTGATTCTCTAGCACGTCATAAGTTTAATCATTGGTTTCTAATTTCTGGATCTGTATTTCACTTTATTTTTGAATTTTTCATTGTCTTTCTAATGACTATAACTCAAAATCACATATGAATAGTAATAGTCCTAGGAAGGGGGTGAGGATAATTCTGTCAATGGGCGTGTTGATGTGGATGATGTCCCTGCTCCATTGTCACCTAAAAAGCACCAGGGTGGGGGGTGGGGGGGGGGGGGGGGGGGGGGGGGGGTCCTCAAGTTAGCATCATAGAGAGTGTGAACACAGGGAGAGTTATCGAGGATAGTTACTGGGTTTGAAGTGGGAGCTCTTGTAGTATTTATGTGGGTGTGTCCCCCCTCTTCTTCAAGAGTGAGGGGGGTATTTATAACCCTTCTCTGCCCGATTTTCTGGGTCAAGTGGGGCCGCCCAGCTTGTTTACTTGGGACAAGTGGGGCAAGAAGCCGAAACATTTAATGCCCTAGGTGGTGCATTAAATACCATCCCCTCCACCATTAATGCAATCCTATCTGTCGAAGACATTCTTGCATCTGCCACAAATGCTCTGGTGTTCGCCATAAATGCCATCACCTCCGCACTAAATGCTGCACAAGAGGTGATGATTGTCCTCGATCCATGCGTGCCACTAGGTGTGGACTAGATAACGGTTACCGATATCCTCTTTGTTATGTCTTACCGGTAAGTTGCTTGCCTGTCAGACCCGGTAGATATGTCTTTTAGGTGATACGCCTTCCGGGTGGTACACATTCGGGTGGTATACATCCGGGTCTGTGAAATACCAGGATTGCCCTTGGGTGTATTTTTATGTATTATTAGAAGCCCAACCGAAAATGAGCCCGAGTGTTCACTAAGGGCTTCCGTAACCCTCATTAGGCACCGCTTATCGGTTTCTGAAAAAAGCTCTAACGAGCATGAGTTTTATAACCCGTTTATTACAATGATTCTATTTTTCGTGGGATTTTTGCTACCATTCTGATGGATTATGGCAAGTTTCCTACCTTTCGTCCGTATGTTGATGGATATTACCATTCATACACAGGCCGATGGTTACCGAGAGTTACTACCATTCATCAGTATGTTGATGGATATTACCAGACATACATACGCCGATGGTTATCGGGAGTTACTACCATTCATCCATATGTTGATGGATGTTACCATACATATATACGGCGATGGTTATCGGGAGTTACACCATTCATCCGTATGTTGATGGATATTACTATACATACATACACCGATGGTTATCGGGAGTTACTACTATTCATCAGTATGTTGATGGATATTACCATTATCTGTATGTTGATGGATTATGGCGGGTTGATCCGCTACCATTCATACATACCCCGATGGTAGAGTGTCGGGTTGCTTTGAAGTATACACGTATACGTATGACATCCTGCAAAATATGAAAGGACTTGCGTATGTATACATATATTTTTTTTTGACATGGTTCTGTGTTAAGAAACCTTACATCCACGATGTTAATATTTGCAGGGGATACCAAAATTTAATAGTTGGGTAGTGAAGTACTATTAGGTTCCTTAAGTAGAAAGTTCTTTCCTCGGTAGCCTAGGTCATCCGATAGGGTCCCTTTTTGTTATGTGGTCATCCCGATTGACATTCTGCCAATTATTGGGAATGGGCACTCTAGCTTTGGCGGCGTATTTGCCAAAATATCCTTTCTCAATTAATCTTTTAATGGCCACCTTCAAGTGGTGGCAGCTTTCAATGTCATGCCCCGGTGCCTTGTGGAAGCGATAGAACAATTCTTTATGTGTGATACGATCCTAGCCCTATGGCTAGCCCAATCGCACGCACAACACGCACACGCCTTGCGGCCAAGGCCAATCGAACCAAGACGTCGATCCAAGGACATCATGGAGAATCTAGTGAGGTTAATACAACCTTTGGACATGGAGACAAGGCAAGAGAAGCTGCTAGGGCAAACCTTTAGGCGAAGGATGACATGGAAGGTAGCTTGGAAGCGCCTATCACACGCTTTCGCATCCACACGAATCAACCGATGGAAAAATGACTTCAATCAAAGATCCAGTAGATATACAAGACCGATTGTAATCTTAGGAAGATTGTAGTCTTAGGAAGATTGTGTCCAAGTTTCAGAGCATTTGGACTAGTAGATCTCAAGAAGCTTCGAGATGACATTCTCGCACGTAGGAGTTCTAGGGGCAGATGTAACAGGTGACTTTGTCCAAACCCAATCGGACCTACAGATATCAGAATCGTACAATCGACCTTTCATATGAAACTTCAAGATGTTATCTTTCTTTTGGAATAGGTTTCATTCCATTTGGATGAGCGGGTTGAAAGTTATGTCAGTCGACATTTTCTTGCGCAGAATGAATGCACAACAGTCCGCGAGTGGTAGATTGCATTAAGCCTCGACGTGATCACGCCGTACCTTGGCGTGATGACGCCAAAAATAGTAGCGTGGAGTTCTATCACAATGTCTTCGACGTGATCACGTCGCACCCTGACGTGATCACGCCCGAAAATTCCAGTTTTGCGCAAGAAGGGCAATTTCAGACTTTCCATTATTTAAGTGACTATTTTTATTAATTAATTAAATTATTTTGGATTTATTTTAATTAATTAGAAGTTCTATTAAGGAAAGGATTCCAATTGTAAGGATTTTAGGGTTTCTCCTATTTAAAGGAGCCACCCTCTTCATTATGAGCTTACGTTATCTTTCAAAGAAAAATCCAAGAAGTTTTTCTCTCAATTGTTCAGTCTTGAACCTTGTTCCTATTTGAGATCGGACTCTCGAATAGATCATCAGCAAGTAAAATCGAAAGTCCACTTCATTGAGTCATTCCACCTAGGTTGGTATTCATAGGTTGAATATAGGGTTAGGGTTTCGAATCAAGATCCTTTCTTGCTTGATTTGGGTTGGCTAGTACAGGTTATTAGCAGGGTCAAACGCTCAAGAGAGTTATTTTTCCGCATCGTTGCAAATCTAGGCTTGAACTAGATCGGGATTCACGTGCTACGAACCTCGGGCAACCAAGGATCGTATCAGTTGGTAGCGGAGCAAAGGCGTTCAAGTTTGGTAACTATCCAATCTATCCTTTATTGTTTGTAATTGTTTTCAATTGTTGAGATTGATTCTTCTTCTACCCGATCTAAATCAATCTCCTTGTGTCCCGTGTGTTAGTTAATTGTGTGTCGAGTCGATCTAGGATTTATAGATCTTGTTTGCGTCTTTGTGTGTGCAAAGCGTTGTGCGATTTGTAGTGTCTTTCAAATACACAAATCTGTCCCTAAAGTGTCAAGAAAAAGAGTCACAAAAATCCAAGTGTCTTTAATTTAATCGTTATTTAGCTTCGTTCAAGAGTAAAAAAAAAAATAAATTCAAAAACAGAAAAGAAACAAAATACAAAATACTAGAAGGTAATTCGAAGCTATAGCAAAAAGAATTGTTCAATTTGGTGGCCAGAATAAAAAGATATCAAGATTGCAAGTCGCAAATCCTAAGTTGCACACACCTCATTCACGATTTGTGAATTACTTGAGTCCCTTTCGAGTCAATTGAGCTCTCCTTTGATTCATATTAATTAATTTCTACTCCAGTAAGGTACTTGTCTAGTTGATTGCTTGTTGCAACTATTCAATTATTTTATATCAAAATTTATTTCGAAGCTAGTTGTCTTTGTGGTCTTTTTGGCAGCTTTCTTTGAAACTCTTGAGTCACTGACATTTGCGTTGAACAATTGCAGGAAATTTTGAGTGAATTTGGTGAGAATATTAGAGAGATTAAACATGTGAGGGAGTGCTAGTTCTTAGGACAACTTTACGCTTGTTTGTTTATGTTGTGAATTTCAGGAATGTCGAACGAAGCTTTGAGTAGAATGTCGTTGAAAGAATTAAGTGACCTCCTCAGAAAAGAGGTTGAAAGGAGGGAGGTTGAAAGGATGGAGGTTGAAAGGAGGGAAGATCTGGTTGGTTTGATAGCTAAAATCGAGACGTATAATGAGATGACGAAGCGCGATATGGAAATCGATGGCCGAGCGACTTGTACAAAAGGGTCCAAAGAGCATAAGCATGCTAAGATACTTGACTTGAGTGTACAAGGAGAGGCATAAGTAAGTGAACAAAAAGAATGGTTATTTTACACGCGCTGCCGAATTGAAAAGGAGGTGTACTCATTGGTCATTGACACTAGGAGTTCGACGAGTTATTTGTACATAAACCCAATCTCCCATTGATTGAGAAGCCGGAGCCATACAAACTTCAATGGATGACCAACGACGAGGAGTTAGAGGTAACACATTGTGTTTTGGTCACTTTTTCCATTGGAAGATTTGAGTGTAGTGTCTATTGTGACGTTGTACCCATGACTTCAAGGCATATCCTTTTGGGAAGACCATGGCAACATGATATGAAGGTGGTTCACAAGGGTGAGGGAAATCATTATTCGGTTGTCAAGGACTGCCAAGAGTACATATTGAAGCCTTTGTCACATTCGAAAGTCCATAAAGATTAAGAGTATCTTGCTAAGTAATATGCGGAATTTCAAAAGGAATGAAAAGAAAAGGGATTAAAAGAATTGGAAGCCTTAAAAGAAAAAGAGCAAAACAACCCCCATGAAAAGAGTGAGCATGAGAAAGGAGATGAAAATAAAAACAACCCCCATGAAAATAGCGAGCATGGGAAAAGAGATGAAAGTTTAAAACACTTGCATGAATATAAAGAGCATGAAGAGAGTGGAGATTTTGAAAAAGGAGAGATGAGTGTTTACGCCAAGAGAGAACAAGAGAGGGAAGCATTATGTGAGCAAAAATCTGTTTTGGCGCAAGCCTCTCAAAAATGATTTTTGAGCCATTACACTTAAATTTTCCTAACCATAACCCGTTTGTTTTCTGTTCCATTGTTGTTTCTCCTTATGTGCAGATAAAGAGAAGGCTGTTAGCTAAAGAGAATCCCCATACCTTACTGCTAAGGGAACGAAAGGAGCACCAATCATCCATAGTGACAATTTTGGTAGACCCTAACCGAAAAAGTATCTTACACCTTTCTTTTCCTAATTCTAATTTGGGAGAGTATACTAACCTTCTTGATTTGTATAAATTTGATTTTAATTTAATCGATGAGGTTTGTGTACAAGAGCCGAAGGCTAAGTTAAGAGCCTTTGAAGATGACTTGCGCATGCGCAAGCGTAAACGGTTTAACGTGTTGGCTAGGCCGAGAGATGTGTACCATGTCCCTAACACAAAGGTGTTTGAATATTCACATGTATTTACATTATATAATTACTCTGCTATGTGTGAATTTTATGTTAAATTTGTGGGTAAGTCGACTGAACTTGAGGGAACTCGATTCAAGCGTGATCACTTATTTAGGTCACGTGATCTTTTGTGAAATTTTGATGAATATGATGCGTTTGATAGTTGTTTGGTGAGTTGCTGTGGTATGATTGAAATTAATAACTTGGTTTTAAGGAGTGTTATGTCTTTACATGATGTTCCTTTAAGTTTTGATAGTAGTTTTAATGAAAAATCATTTTTGGCGAAGTTGCTTGAGTTTTTACATAGATTTAATCCTTATGTTAATAATTGTGATTTTTATAGAACTTGTGATGATTATTTAGTTAAACTTGAAATAATTTTTACATGCATAAAGGATGTCTTAGCAAGCACTTATGTTGGTTGTATTACCCATTGCACAATTTGGTTGCGCATTGGTCATATTATGGTTTAATGCATCATTGGTTTACAACCATTACTAACCTAATCTTTAAGGATGTTATACTTTCACATGTTGTTCCTTGGAGTGTTGTTAGTAATTATAGGGAGAAGTCACTTAGCGACTCAAGGATGAAATTGTGGAGGAAGCCAAGCACGAAGATGCTAATTGAGACATTTTGTCAACCACAATTCGAGGTTTCAAGCAATGTGGATCAATGAAAACTTGAGTCCACATGGCATGTTTTAGTTTGTAATTATGAGTGTATATGGAAGGAATGTTTTCCGTTTATTCTATTTACTTACTACCTTTCGACACATGCTATTGTTTTTGGATTATTGCTTAAACTCATATGGTTTCATTCATATAACATTATTCAGTTTAATGTTGCTGCCTTTGAGTATATTGTTTAGTATAAGTGGTAGCAAAAGGATCGAAGTAATGCGAATAGCCCATGGACAATTTAAGTGCTACGATGCGCGCTTGAGTGTCAAGATGGCGTTTATGAGAAACTATGGAAGGATGAATGAGTTATTCAAGTTAGGAACTTAGATTTGGCAGTGCTTACACCAAGGATGGGTCCCAATCTAAGTTCAAGTGAAGAGGACCGCTTGGGGCGATGGTCTTACCCGACACATTGTCATATTTAAAGACATAGCCGCCAAGTTAAACTTACGAGGTTGGTATGATTCACTTTGTGAGTATTTTGATATTACTAACTTAAGGTATTGTGATACAGGTCTAGATGCAGATTCGAGGGTGAATCTTTTCGAAGGGGGAGGGAATGATACAATCCTAGCCCCGTGGCTAGCCCCATCACACGTACAACGCGCACACACCTTGCGGCCAAGGCCAATCGAACCAAGACGTCGATCCAAGGACGTCATGGAGAATCTAGTGAGGATAATACAACCTCTAGACATAGAGACAAGGCAGGAGAAGCTGCTAGGGAGAACCTTTAGGGCAAACCTTTAGGCGAAATGCCTATCACATGCCTTCGAATCCACATGAGTCAACCCATGGAAGAACGACTTCAATCAGAGATCCAGCATATATAAAAGAACGATTGGAGTCTTAGGAAGATGGTGTCCAAGTTTAAGGGCATTTGGACGAGTAGATCTCAAGAAGGTTTGAGATGATATTCTCACACGTAGGAGTTCTAGGCGCAGATACAATAGGCGATTTGTCTGAACCCAGTCAGACCTACAGATATCAGAATCATGCGATCAACCTTACATATGAAACTACAAGATGTTATCTTTCTTTTGGAATAGGTTTCAGCCCATTTGGACGAGCGGATTGAAAGTTATGCTACCTGACATTTTCTTGTGCAGAATGAACGCACAACAGTTCGCGAGTGGCAGATTGCGTTGAGCCTCGACGTGATCACGCCGTCCCTCTGCGTGATGACACCAAAAATAGTAGCGTGGAGTTCTGTCACAACATCTTCGACGTGATCACGTCGCACCTCGATGTGATCACGCCCGGAAATTCCAGTTTTGCGCAAGAAGGGCAATTTCAGACTTTCCATTATTTAAGTGACTATTTTTATTAATTAATTAAATTAGTTTGAATTTATTTTAATTAATTAGAAGTTCTATTAAGGAAAGGATTCCTATTGTAAGGATTTTAGGGTTTCTCCTATTTAAAGGAGTCACCCTCTTCATTATGAGGTTACGTTATTGACGTGCTGTCAAGACACCTCAAAAATAATATATAAAACCTGCAGTCAAGTGCACAAATAATTTGTGTATAGAGGTACAGGGTCGATCCATAGGGACTAAGGCAGATAGGTAGATACTGTCTTGTATTGTGCAGCGACGGCAAACAGTTCGAAATAGTAACAAGTAACGGGGGGGAGGGGTTTCAAGAGTTGGTTGATTAGTAACTAAGAAAGCAATAATAAACAAAAATAAAATGGACAATAAATCAATAGAGAAGGGAGTTCCCAGTAGGAATCTATCTCGGGTTGCTTTCAAGGTCAGCCGGTCATCGATGCAATGATCTTCTACCCCTCGCTGATAGACGCGCTATAGGGACCAGGTACGTTTAAGTCCCTTACTTCCTTTCGTACAAGAAACTACTCCAAAGTACGTTTATGGAGTAGTCTTGACACTTTGTCGTCCCCCAAGGTATGTTTATGGGGGCAATACTCAAAGGCCCATGAAGATGAAGGAAGATGCCTCGAGGGCGAGACACTCAGTACGTTCGAGGCTCTACCCTAATTACTTACTTAACCCACTCAGATGGGACCGACGACCTGATGACTCCGACTGGTCGTCTACTTTACCCTGTAGCTTCGCGTTAGTTATAACAACAGGGATGACATTAACTGTCTAGGTCTAGCAACTAGTTGGCCAGACTTGCAAACAACCCTAGAAGATTTGATAAGAAATCGTTAGGTAAATAAATATCAACTAGTGATATAATAAATTCAATTCGACCTCACGGCTTTCCTAAGTAACCTTTGATGATCCTAGCAAGAACAAATGAGTTTAGCTACTCATAACAAAATTAAAATAAATATAATAAAAGAAGAAAATATGAAATAGTATTGAATGTTACCGGTCGGAGCTTTGCTCCGGTTTATTACAAACGGAAAAGAGAAGAAGAATGGTGGTGGCTGCCTCTCCAAAGAGGAGGATGTGCTAGTGGAAGATGGATGATGGTAGTGGTGTTGCTGCAGTGAGTGACTAGGCCTAGGCGGTTGTGGATCAACAAAGTTGTAAAATTCGCATACCTTGGCCTGGACAGGCTGTCTTGCTACCATGTTCTGGAGTATACTAGTGCCTGTGGTGAGCTGATTTTCCATAGCAGCAACACGCACGTCTTGGGTGGTTGTGGCTCTCTCCCAGGGCATGCTGTTCTTTGCCATGAGTTCAATGGTCACCTTAGCAGCGGCGGGTGTGAGAGTAACAAGAGAACCGCAACTAGCAGCGTCCAGCAAGGCCATGTCATTCGCCTTCAACCCTTCATAGAAGAACTAGATGAGTACGTGGTCAGCGAGGTTGTGCGAGGGGTAGAGAGCTTGCATCTTCTTAAATCGCTCATAGTACTGCCCAAGATTCTCGTCACTCTTCTGAACAATGGATACCAATTGCTTTTGGGTAACGCTGACCATAGAGCTGGGATAGTACTTGTCTGTAAAGGCCTTGAACATCTCGGTCCAGCAGGTGATGGATAGGGCAGAGAGGTCATAAAACCAATTTTTGGCCTCGCCATCAAGTGACCACATAAATGCTCTTAATTTAGCATGGTTGATGTCAACATTAGTCGGTTTCATGCCTTCACAAATAGAGTGTAGCTGCTGAAGGTGTCGGAATGCATTCTTCATAGGGATGCCATGGAACTTGGGCAAGTAATAGAGGACAGAGGTCTTAATTACCCAATCATTCTGGACAGTAGGCCAGGTGATACATCTGTTGCTGTGCTCAGGGGTAGTATTCAAATCCTCAATGGTCTGGTTGTTCACAATGTCTAGTTGTTCTGCCATGGTGTTTTCAGCATCTAGGTCTAGACGTCCTGTCACATAAACAAAAGAAAGAAATCAGTACCGTTAGTCCCCGGCAACGGCGCCAAAATTTGACGTGCTGTCGAGACACCCCAAAAATAATATATATATCCTGTAACAAGTGCACAATTAAACTGTGTATAGTGGTACAGGGTCGATCCATAGAGACTAAGGTAGATACTATCTTGTGTTGTGCAGTGAGGGCAAACAGTTCGAAACAGTAACAAGTAACGGGGGGTTTTCAAGAGTTGGTTTGATTAATGGCTATAAAAACAGTATAAGAGATCATCAGAGAGAAAATTCCCTAGTAGGAATCTATCTCCGGTTGCTTTCAAAGTTAGTCGATCATTGGTGTAATGATCTTCTACCCCTCGCTGATAGACGCGCTATAGAGACCATGTACGTTTAGGTCCCCTGCTTCCTTTCGTACGAGAAACTACTCTAAGGTACATTTATGGAGTAGTCTTGATGCTTTGCCGTCCCCTAAGGTACGTTTATAGGGGCAATACTCAAAGGCCCATGAAGATGAAGGAAGAAGCGTCCAGGGTGAGACACTCAGTACGTTCGAGGCTCTACCCTGATTACTTACTAAACCCAATCAGATGGGACCAGCCACCTGATGACTCTGATTGGTCGTCTACTTTACCATGCAGCTTCACGTTAGTTATAACAACAGAGATGACGTTAATCGTCTAGGGCTAACAACTAGTTAGCCAGACTAGAAACAGTCCTAGTAGAATTGACAAGAAAATGTTAAGTAAATAAATATAAACCAGTGATATATTGACTTCAATTCGACCTCACGACTTTCCTAAGCAACCTTCGATGATCCTACTAAGAACAAGTGAGTTTAGCCACTCATATTAAAATTAAAATAAATAAATTAATTAAAGTGCATAATTGAAAGAAGAAGAGTAAGAAAACTCCTGAATATTACCGGCCGGAGCAAAGCTCTGGTTTATTACAAAGTTGCCAGAAAAAGAGAGAAGGTGAGGAAGAAGAAAAGGGAGAGGGCGGAGGAGAGAGCCTCAGCCAAAAAATGATGATCAAAACCCTAAATCTAATAAGGTTTTTAAAAGGAAAAATTACAAAGAAGGAAATTCTAATAATAGAAATTAATAAAAGGGAAATCCTAGATTTAATTGGAGTTAATCCCAGAATATATTCTTGCCAAAACGGGAAAAGCTGGATTAATGAAGCTGATGCTCTGACTTTCTCGATCCCGTGATTTTTCCTTTTCTGCGCTGGAATTCTTTGCCGCCGCGTGCGTTCAGCTGCAAGGGCAAGCTGCTGGCTGCGTGGTGTTGCAAGGGCAAGCTGCTCAAATCTGCCAGAAATCTAGTGATAAGCGCATCTTTTAGAGATTTCCTTTCCAAAAGCCAAGATCTGCAAATAGTAAGGAAACAAGACCAATTTAGCAGCATCATGATCAAAAAGGGCTAGGAAAGGGATGGAAAAATCATACAAATTGCATCACATCAGTTATCTTTCAAAGAAAAATCCGAGAAGTTTTTCTCTCAATTGTTCAGTCTTGAACTTGTTCCTATTTTAGATTGGACTCTCGAATAGATCAGCAAGTAAAACTGAAAGTCCACTTCATTGAGTCGTTCCACCTAAGTTGGTATTCACAGGTTGAATACAGGGTTAGGGTTTCGAATCAAGATCCTTTCTTGCTTGATTTGGGTTGGCTAGTACAGGTTATTAGCAGGGTCAAACGCTCAAGAGAGTTATTCTTCCGCATCATTGCAAATCCAGGCTTGAACTAGATCGAGATTCACGTGCTACGAACCTTGGGCAACCAAGGATCGTATCAATGTGGTCCTACATTTCTAGGCTTCCACTTGGGGTATCATAATGGCAACTGTCGGGCCTTCATTACCGTTAAAATTTCTGCTCTTGGGATTAATAAGGGAGTGGACTTATAATCCGTTTGTTTGACCTTTTGGGGTTCTACTCTTGTTTCCGTTGGCCTTCGCGGAGTGTACTCCCTCTGAACGGAAGATTTCTCCCTCTGAGTTCTCCGTTGGTAATCTGCCTCTTCTATCTTGGCATAATTATGGGCCTTGACCCGCAGAAGGTCCAAGGTCTATGGAGGGTCTGCCAACAATATATCCTCCAGTTTATCATACCTGTAATTCTTCTTCAAGGCTTCCACCACGAAGTCAACGGTGGCATCCGGAGTTTGGCTCATTTTTTAGTTGAAACGGTCCAAATAAGGCTTGAGAGATTCCCCCTCTTTTTTTTGTTGTCGAACAAGGCCGCAGAAGATTTTTTCAATGGAATGGAGGTGCTAAACCTACTCAGGAATTTCTCTTCCAACTGCCCAAAATTGTCCACGAAACTCGGCGGTAGTGCCTCAAACCTGGTACTAGCCATATCAGATAAAGTCAGTATAAAAATTTGACACAGGGCTCCATCCTTCTTGGTTTGGAACATGACATGATTCTTTACCTATGTTAAATGAGTAATGGGATTTGTGGTACCGACATAGACATCTGACGGAAGCTTTATCTATCTGCTAACCTAATGCATCCATACCCGATAAGTTAGGGGATTTTTCAGGTTGCTATCCAGTTCCCTTCGACCGTGAGGAGAAACAGATTGGGAGTACCCGAATTCTTCCACGAGTGAGCCATATCCCTGGTCATAATCATGATGTTCCAACATAGGTTGGCGTCGTGTCGGAGTTCTCTCCCGGCTTCTTCGCCCGTCAGGTCTCCTTCTGTCAGGTCCCTTAGAAGGTTGTCGTGTCACGCTACGACGAGCGTCTTGATTGTTGACGTTGAACTGATTGTCCATGTGCCCCTCTTATACCCCGGGAGGATTTGAAAACGGGGGTGCTGGGAATACAGGGTGTTATGAGTTCCCCCAAAGATGACTCTGGCTTCCTTTAGTGGCAAAGTTGGCCCCGAGTGATACGATCCTAGTTGCGTAGGATGCATAACGAGTACCTTTTTGATCTAGGTCGAAGGATTGGATTTTTGAATGCGGAATAAATAACTCACTTGAGTGCTTAACCCTCTTAGCAACCTATGCTAAGCAACCTAAGCTAAACAATTGAGGTTCTTGACTCAGATCCCTAACCCTCTACTCGACTTGCGAATAACAACCTAGGTGAAATGAAACAATGGGGGTTTGAACTCTCGGTCTTTTACTTGCAAATTGACTTAAGCGTTGTCGCACCCCCTTTTCGGTTTTTTACGCGAACAGGTTCGAGATGGATGCGGAGCATAAATGGATGCTTCGTATAACGCAATGAAGTCGCCACCCTATTTATTTTCTAGGTTTAGGGAACCTAATCGTCATGGCATAAAAAAATAAAAACTAAGGCACATATGGTCTAAACCAAAGAACAACGGTTCGAGGTCGTATTTATGGACTCGAGAAGGTGTTAGGCACCCGAGTCACATCCTTAAAAGGTTACCGGTAAAAAGGTGTTCAGAAGGGACAATAAAAAAATACATAAGTTAGCCCTCATAGGAAACGTCACATTAGTATGCTTAGGGTCGGGACAACTTCGGGACAAGTATTTCTGCTTGACGGAATGGTTACCATTTTCTACTAAAGTGAGCGATCCGTTATTATCATCGGGCCATGCACGATTAATTAATTACTACGTGATCCTATCATGGATAAAAACTAGCACAATACCAATTTGATGAATGCAAATAACCGTGTGGGATCGAAGCCACCATGCTCATGTATCAATGCAAACATAACAATTAATTTCATGGCATAAAAGCAAGTGATTTAAACACATATACATGTGCGTTGATTTTAATGTCTAATAATTCAATATGTCATGCATACGAATAATATTTGCGGAAAAACTTTGAATAAATAAAAGGGATAAGAAAAGTGTACTTGCGAGCGAAGATTTGATTTTACCCAACAAAATGATGTTATTAATATGAGTAAAATAAATATCAAGGAAATAAATAAAATGATTGACAATTAAAAAGCAAGTAAAACAATTAATTTAAATAATTAAAAGCAAGCATAATAATTAATTACACAATTAAAAGCTAGTAAAAAAATGGCATAATTAATGACAAACAATTAATAAATAAACAGTTAAATATCTTGATAAAAGGTAAATAAAGCGATTAAATGACAGAAAAATAAATAAATACTTGGCTAGTTAAGTACTCGGCAAAAGATGACGGAAAAGTAAATAAAGGGATTAAATTACGGAAAAGTAAATAAAGCAATTAAATTGTAGGAAAGTAAATAAAGCGATTAAATTGCAGAAAAGTAAATAAAGCGATTAAATACAACAATTGGTTAACATTGGAATTAAAATAAAATGAGCATTTTAACAATTGCAATACCAGATGGGCAATTAATATTACGAACGAGCAATGTATCGGTACGAAATACTTACGGTGGGTCGGAAAAATTGGGCCCCATAGTTGGGCCAAAACAGCCCGGCCTTTTCTTTCTTTTCCTTTCCCACATGGGCTAGACAGACAACCCATTCTTTCCTCCGTATGAGCTAGCCAAGCTGCCAAGCTTCTTTCTTCTCTTCCATGTGGGTTAGAAGCCCAACGTTTCCTTTTCTTGCTTGGGCTGACCAGGGACGCAACCCTCTCTTCTTTTCTTACGTTGGGCCAGGTGCGGCCCAACTTCCTTTCCTTCCGCCTGGCATAAGGCCGGCACCCTTTCCTTCCGCCTGGGCCTAAGCAAATTGCTTGGCCCAGCAACCAAACTAGCTCGTCACCTTTCCCTCTCATAAGGCAGAAATTTAATTAACCAAAAATAGTGATCATTTAGACAAAACAAAATTAAGCAAATTAAATAATTTGATCAATTGAACTAATTAAACAACAAGTAATTCAGGCGAAATTAATTTTAAAGTAAGGGCAGCAATTGATTGAAAGCAATAAGAACAATTAATTGAATCAAAACTAGAAACAATTAATTATTGAAAACAATGGCAGAGAAATGATTAAAATGTAAATAATTAAATAAATTGAAATCAAAGGGAGAGAGCATGAAATAAAAGGGGGGACTAAAGTATGAAATTGCCCCCCTTTTCTCGTTGCGAGGATGAAGGTATTTATAGGCAAGAGCTCGAGGACGTTTGTGGTGAAACAGGCGCGCGTGGGTGTGGGCGCGGGCTTCAACGACGAGTAGCTTGGGCAGTCTGGCAATGGGATGCTCGTGATGATGAGGAGCAGAGAATGCATGGTTGAGGGTGAAGGAAAGGAAGTGGGTTTGGGCGGGAGGTGATGATGAACAAATTTAATGGCCTTAATTGGTGATGGGAAGGGTTGAGGGAGAAGGAGAGCCATTTATCTTGCATAAAGAGGAGTCAAAGATGATGATCAACGGATGTGATGATGCTGCAATTTTATGCATTAATGCATATTTATTGTGGCCCGAACGAGATATTTTTGGTTCGATCTACGGATTCATTTGAACTGAAAATAAATTCGAACCGAAAAGACTAAAAGGTGCAGAAAAATAAGACGAAATAAATAGTATACAGTGAAAAAGGAAAAAGTTTTATTTAACGCATTTATCTTCTCGTTTGAAAATGTCAAACGTTCGGACGCAAAATAAATGTCTTTACGACAAAAATTGAACGAAACCAAACTAGTTGACGTGAAAGAGAAAAATAGTATGTAATTGTCAATTAAAGAAATAAAGTATTCGATCTACGGTCTGAGGAAAATCGCTCGGGACCGATAGAGGTTCGAGCGAAAATACAGTTAAAAATATGAAAAAATTAAAAAGGCACGAAATGATACGGAATATTAAATAAACTAGCCTAGGACCAAGAATCGATAGAAATTTTACCTAGATTAGTTATTAAATGCGATAAGCGTAAAAATACAAAAATGTGATGAGAAAAAATCAAAAATTGGGTAGCAACAGTTGGCCCCTCTTTACTGTCTGATAAAAAATACAGTGTAACTGAAATTTTTGATAAGCAGTAAAGACGGTTGCCCTAAGTACTACCACAGTTTTGGAAATGATGAAGACTTACCTGGGAGTGGGGTGAGCTTTAAATTCTGGTATGGGTGAGGCTATCACATTGCTAGATGCTGGTATGAAAAAAATGAGACTGCATGTCCGTGCGAGGCTATCGCTCTCCGGACGTTGACGTGGAGAAATGTGAATAAAGGTTCGTGCGAGGCTATCGCTCTCCGGACATTGACGTGAAAATATGGAAGCGTGTCCGTGCGAGGCTATCGTTCTTCGGACATTGGTGCTAAAATGTAACTACACGACCATGCGAGGCTATCGCTCTCCGGACGTTGATGTGGAAAAATGTGAATGATCCGTGCGAGGCTATCGCTCTCCGGACGTTGGTGCTGAAAGTATAGTCGCTCAAGGAGGAGTATTTTAGATATGCAGAAAAGTAGTCGGTCAAGGAGGAGTAATAATTATGCGGAAATGTAGAATTATGTAAAACATAGTCGCTCAAGGAGGAGTATTTTTAGATAGACAGAAAAGTAGTCACTCAAGGAGGAGTAATAATTATGCAGAAATGTAGAATTATGAAAAACATAGTCGCTCAAGGAGGAGGAGTAGATGAACATGTATTGAAAAAATATAGTCGCTCAAGGAGGAGTAGCAGATAGACATGAATTGAAAGATATAGTCGGGAACTTCAGAAACAATGCCAATTACGGGAAAATAAATGCAGGCTACTCGGATATTGAGGGAGAATGCAGAAATGTAGAAATGTAAATAACAACTACTCTGATAGTAAGGAAAAACGTAAATTGCAGAATTGTAAATTTAGAACGTACCTTTGGTGTGATGTTGGTTTGATAGTAACGTACCTTTGAGGGGAATGTCTCTGATAGTAAGAACGATGGTCTTCTCGAATAATGAGGAGGATGGTCTTCTCTGATAATGAGGATGGATATCTCTGATATTGAGGAAATGATGATCTTCTCTGATAATGAGGAAATGATGATCTCTGATACTGAAATCGGTTGTCTCTGATAGTGAGGACGTTGATGATCTCTGATATTGAAATCGGTTGTCTTTGATAGTGAGGACGTTGATGATCTCTGATAGTGAATCGGTTGTCTCTGATATTGAAATCGGTTGTCTCTGATAGTGAGGACGTTGATGATCTCTGATAATGAAATCGGTTGTCTCTGATAGTGATGATGTTGATGATCTTCTCTGATAACGAGGAGGCGTGGTCTTCTCTAATAGTGAGGATCTTTGATGATCTTCTCTGATAATGAGGAAATGATGATCTTGTCTTGTCTGATAATGAGGACAGTTGATCTGGTCTTCTCTGATAATGAGGAGATGGTGATCTTCTCTTCTCTGATAATGAGGAAAGTTGATCTGGATTTGTTTGATGGAAATTCATGACGAGGGCATTACAACAATTTCTTATCGAAAACCCATGGCGAGGGCTTTATAACGATGTTGTCATCGAAGACCCATGGCGAGGGCTTTACAACGATGTTGTCATCGAAGACCCAATTTGAAGGTTTGGATGGATTTGTTGACGAAAATCCATAACGAGGGCATTACAATGATTTCCGTGATCGAAGACCCATTTTGAATGTTGGATGGATTTGTTGATGAAAATCCATGACGAGGGCATTACAACGATTTTGTGATCGAAGACCCATTTTGAATGTTGGATGGATTTGTTGACGAAAATCCATGACGGGGGCATTACAACGATTTTGTGATCGAAGACCCATTTTGAATGTTGGATGGATTTGTTGATGAAAATCCATGACGAGGGCATTACAACAATTTTGTGATCGAAGACCCATGGTGAGGAGTGGTAACGTTCTCCCTTCGGTGAAAGATGCACATGCATGGGCCTGCTAATAATCGAAAGGACTTTGCGAGGGAGGAAAAAAGGAGGATTTTGTAGAAGAAAAGGAAAAGTGTTTTGTTGTTTGTTGTTTTTTTTGCTGAAGGTTTTAATGAGTTTGTGCTCGACGACTGATTGTGATGAGGACAAATTGCGGTGAACAATGCTCGACGATTTGATTGCGACGAGGGCAAAGTGCAAAAATTATTGAATCTTTGCTTGAGATGTTCCTTCTAGGTTGTTTTGAGGGCATCGTGCCCAAGTTTGCGATGATCTTTTTGAGATTATTTTGCTGTTGATGTTTGACCATTTTTTGTAAATGCTTGCTTCTGTTGTTGTTTTGTTGACTGTGTTTTTCTTTGGACACTTTTTGTTTTGTTTTTTTTTGTGTTCTTTTTTTTTTGAGCAAGCAAAGCAAGTACAATTTTTATTTGGTCTGTCATCCTCTCTGTCTTTGGCAGAAGCCTCCAAGCCTTGATTTATTTGGCCTTTAGTGATCCCCTAAGGGCTCCTTTGTCATTCCCTTGCTTGACGTGTATTTTCAACTCCAATTTAGCGGTCCTAGTCGAGCACTACTCACTTGGTTAGGAGAAAATAAGAGGTTTTTGGGTTTGATAGAGTCGTACATGGTGTACGAAATATGTGTTTGAGAGCAAAAAGTTAAAAATGAAAATGTGGAAGAAGAGCAAAAGCAAAGTCCAATGTCATCTTACTGTTATCCCATGTTTGATGTTTCATGTACCCTGGATATTATGCAAATCTAACTAGCACTTAGCTTAGCATTTACACTCATGAAAGAAACAAGGCGTGAAGGCCCAAAATACTCACAGGGATATGTTTGTGACTGCTTGCGTCTAAAATATGTCATGGATATAAGAGTTAACAGACAAGACCATATATGTCATACAATTTTTAATGAACGTACAAGTTATCCGTGAATTAATAAAAATGATGAATATGCTTGATTTATGGAATGTTCAAAAAACGTAGGAATTTTTTATTTTATCTTTTTAAGCCAAGCAATATGATTTTTTGGCAAAAGCTAAGAAATTTTGCAAACATCACTTATGCACTCTTGCAATAATGTAAATTGTGGGAATTTAAAATTGCTGAAATGTAATTTGTGAAAATATAAATTACGGAAACGTAAATTGCAGAAAGGGAAATTGCAAAAGGTGAAGGACAACTTACCTGAAAAATGAGCTTTGACATTTTTCAACATCTTCTTTTGGTCGTCACTTCACTCGCTTGCCCCCAAGTTTACAAGTCTCATTGCACCTGAAATAAAGAGACAGTTAAATAGTAAATTCATAGGGAAAAGGTATCCCAAGATGTTGAATTTAAAATCAACGAAAAAAAATTAGAAATATTGAAAAGAACACGTGGGTTGCCTCCCACGAAGCGCCCTTATTTAAAGTCGTATGCTCGACTAAATACAGAAGTATTGTAGGCATCGCCACTGGATGAGTAAGCACGATGGGTCCCTTGGCAAGAATGGTCATTCAAGAGCTGGTAGGAGTAGAGTTGGTGGTCGTGCTAGATCCTTCGGCTAGCTCTTCAAAAGCAAACCGTCTGCATTTGATCAATTGCCGAACCTTTCCCTTAAATGCCAGACAGTCTTCTAGAGTGTGTCCCTGAGCTCTAGCATGGTGCTCGCATGTAACACTAGGATCGTACCACTTCGGGTAAGCAGGTTGTGCTGGTGGAGTGGGGATGGGCGTAATTTGCCTAGCCGCTAAGAGATGCTCGTAAACCTCCCTTGTGGGGACGAAAGAGAATGGTTGCGGCCCTTGGCCCTCATGGTCATCTCGTTTATTTTGATCGCTCGGGTTATTTGGCGGGTTGCCTGGTGGTGTGGAAGTTTTTTTGTGACCAAGTTGGTGTGAGATTAAGCTGACATTTTCCTTTAAATGAGGTGCTCTCTGAGGTACCACCTCTGACGCGGAAACGACAATTTTTCTGGACTTAATTCCTTGCTCAACTCTTTCGGTTACCAGGACCATGTCAGAGAAGTTACTGGACGGATTGGAGATGAGGTAGGTGTAGTAGGGAGCTTTGAAAGTGTTCACAAAAATTGACAAGAGCTCTTTGTCACTTAGCGGAGGAGAAATTCTGGATGCTAGTTCTCCACCTCTGACCATAAGTTTTCACCGATTTTTTGATTTTTTTCTCAAGATTTTGAAGATCTGAATGGTCGGGCGCCACCTCCATATTGAACTTGTACTATTTAAAGAAGGCGTCAGATAAATCTCTCCAAGTCTTGATCCTAACCCTATCCAAACTCATGTAACGGGTCAAGGCATGCTTGGCCAAGCTCTCTCTGAACAAATGGATCAACAGAGGTTCATTGTGTATCACCTCAGACATCTTGTTACAATAGATCTTGAGATGAGTCTTGGGGCATTCAATTCCAGTATACTTCTCAAATTCTAGGATCTTGAACTTCAGAGGCATTACGATCCCTGGGACCATGCACATATCTGCAGGACCTGTACGGTCGAAGGGATCAGTTCCTTCAATTACTCTGAGTCTTTCTTCTAACAGGCTCAATCTATCCATGTTTGGCCTTTCTGTGATGACAGTGCTAGGACCAACGGGTATCCAAGGTTCAGATGAGAACTGTGGTGTCTGATGGACAATGGGAGGCCGAATTCTCGAAGATTCAGGAATCAAGGCTTGAGTAGAGGGGGCCTGAGGGGGGCGGCGATACTGGGATTCTTGCTGGATATGATTAACTGAAAGGTGCTGGAGAGAGGTAGTAATTTCTTCACCTGTGTTAACTATAGGATTTGTGGTGATAGGTACAACGAAGGGATCAACCCACTTCTATTGACCCCCAGGACCGAAAAATGACTGGGGCATCGAAGAGCCCACGACGGCGGATGAAGAGGTAGGTCCTATGGGTTGAGCGGGATAGAAACCAGGTGGGAACTCAGCAACGGCCTCATCTCGCTCTTTTTCGGCCTGGGCGGCTCTTTCCGTAGCAACCCTAACTTGTTCCTCTAATTCAGTTACCCTAAATGCCCATGCTTCTTCCGTTTTAGTTTGTTCGGCCATTTTTCGAGATTGAAGTCTACTTATGGGGGGCCTGGGCGAAGTAGTTCGCTTTCGAGGAGCTATTGTCAACCTGAGAAGAAGAAAAAAAAGAAGTGAGAAGAAATAAGCATAAGTGATAACATGCATGTGATGAGCGATCCCGAGGCCTCCACGCTGCTTATTCATTCTTTCGGCTACACTTTCACTTGACACTTTTAGGGTAACCATGACACATCTTGGATTGACGTCTTTGGTGGAATCTTTTATTCATTCCTACATCGTAACGTGGCCTTGGATGCTACAACCAAAAACCCTTGAAGTAAACCCATGCAAGTAGCTAATGTTTATCATGTTCGGAACTCTCCTTTCGTGATGAGCTTATGAGTCTATTCTTTATTTGAAGAGCGAGGCCATCATGCCGAGAGGTTTTGATGAGTAATTGAGTGACTAAAGTCATGTCCATGATGAGTATATATGATAAAGCTCAGCTTGGAAGCACTTGGAGCAACATTCGGAGGCCAAAAATGACTTTGGGGGACTTCGGGGCCGAAGCTGGCGGCATGCCGCTAGGCTCCAGGCGGTTTGCTGCCGGAGATCATCCTCGCGTCTAGATTTTTTTGTGAGAGATGCGCCGACCAGAAAATTCTGAATTTCTGTGTGGGAAAACTTCAACCCATTATCAGCGTCTTTCGTGTTTTAGTTGAGTGGAAACTCCGAGCAAAACGTATCCATATTGGCTAAAATAAAAGCACGCGCAGCTGAGACCGAGAAGAAACCGCTATCCTTGCATTCTGAATTTTTTGTAAGAGATACGCAACCCAGAAAATTCTAAAATTCGGCGTGGGCATACTTCAACCCGTTATCAACGTCTTTCATACTTTAGACAAGTGGAAACTCCGAGTAAAATGTATCTATACTGGCCAAATTAAAAGAGCGTGCAGCTGAGACCGAGAAGAACAGTTATCTTTGCGTCTAGATTTCTTTGTGAGTGATGCGCCGTCCAGAAAATTCTAAAATTTTGTATGGACAAACTACAGCCTGTTACCAAGGTCTTTCATCTTTTAGCCAAGTGGAAATTCAGAGCCAATCATTTTCATTTTGGCCAAAATAAAAGAGCGCGCAGTCGAGAAGAAAAAAATAGGTTTTCAAACCTTTGGTCTATTTTTTGTGTTTTTGTGAGCTCCATATGTGATTTATTTTGGGGAAGATTGTTTTGATCATAGGTGAGGGCTGTTTGACGTCTTTTGGGTGTGTGAAGTGAATCTCTAAAAGGTAAAGGCACTTATTCAATAGGTAACCGAATAAGTATGAATTTCGTCAATTAAACCCCTCTTTTTTTTTTCAAAAGGGGCTACAACCATTTACAAGCTTGATCGACTATCCCGATCTATCTAAAAAAATGGCTAGTAGACAAAAGTCTAGGAACATTATTGCATGGGGTGAAAAGAAAAAAAATCCATAGGTAGCCGACGCATGATCTTTCCTTTGAAGTCATCGACCTTGGAAGTCGGGATCCGTTTGCTCATCCTGAGTCAATTCGTTCCTTGAATTCATAATTCTAGTTACGTCAAAATCTATAACCTCCACTTTGATCTTGGTTATGATGTCAGGGATGAAACTGGGTTTTAGCATATCCCTCGTGCAACTTGGTTCTCAAAACTCTTTCTTCCAAAAGTATCAAGCGAAAGTAATGTAGGCACTGCCATTTTGAATAAGCAGAATGGGTTTGCGTGGAAATGAAAAAAGAAAGTTCAAGTGTTAGTAAACTGAATAAATTATTTTACTAAGTTTCTTATTCACATGTGAGAAAAATAAGAACGTAAAAATAGGATAATCAAAGCTACTAACAAACAAAATGATGCATATGCAACGCTTTGACGTCGACTAATTTCTAACGGCCGTAAAGTTCCCGGACGATACCATAGAATAGTCCCTAAAGTGTCACCCGAGTGGGGTTGGTGAACACTACCTAAGACACGTGTCCCAGGGCGTCACTACTACCCTCATAAGCCTATTTGGTAATTGTCCCTTGGTTGAGGGCACTATGCATGAGTATGAGAATTGATCAAAGCATATAACAAATAGCAATCACGAAAACAATTCAATAAAGCGAGTAAATAATAATAATAAAAAAATACCATAAAACCAGCTTCGACCATAAACGTCCCCAGTGGAGTTGCCAAACTATCGCACCCTCTTTTCAGTTTTTTACGTGAACAGGTTTGGGACGGATGCGGAGCATAAATGGATGCTTCGCATAACGCAATGAAGTCGTCACTCTATTTATTTTCTAGGTTTAGGGAACCTAATCGTCATGGCATAAAAAAATAAAAACTAAGGCACATATGGTCTAAACCAAAGAACAACGGTTCGAGGTCATATTTATGGACTCGGGAAGGTGTTAGGCACCCGAGTCACATCCTTAAAAGGTTACCGGTAAAAGGTGTTCGGGAGGGATAATAAAAAAACACATAAATTAGCCCTCATAGGAAACGTCACTTTAGTATGCTTAGGGTCGGGACAACTTCGGGACAAGTATTTCTGCTCGATGGAATGGTTACCATTTTCTACTAAAGTGAGCGATCTGTTATTATCATCGGGCCATGGATGATTAATTAATTACTACGTGATCCTATCATGGATAAAAACTATCACAATACTAATTTGATGAATGCAAATAATCGTGTGGGATCGAAACCACCATGCTCATGTATCAATGCAAACATAACAATTAATTTCATGGCATAAAAGTAAGTGATTTAAACACGTATACATGTGCGTTGATTTTAATGTCTAATAATTCTATGTCATGCATACGAATAATATTTGCGGAAAAACTTTGAATAAATAAAAGGGATAAGAAAAGTGTACTTGCGAGCGAAGATTTAATTTTACCCTACAAAATGATATTATTAATCCAAGTAAAATAAATATCAAGGAAATAAATAAAATGATTGGCAATTAAAAAGCAAGTAAAATAAAGCGATTAAATTCCAGGAAAGTAAATAAAACGATTAAATACAACAATTGGTTAAACATTGGTAGCATTTTAACAATTGCAAAACCAGATAAGCAATTAATATTATGAACGAGCAATGTATCGGTACAAAATACTTACGGTGGGCCCCAAAAACTAGGTCCCACAGTTGGGCCAAAACAGCCCGGCCTTTTCTTTCTATACCTTTCCCGCATGGGCCAGACAGGCAGCCCATTCTTTCCTCCGTGTGGGCCAGCCAAGCTGCCCAGCTTCTTTCTTCTCTTCCGCATGGGCTAGAAGCCAAGCGTTTACTTTTCTTGCTTGGGCTGACCATGGACTCAACCCTCTCTTCTTTTCTTATGCTGCGCCAAGCACGGCCCAACTTCCCTTCCTTCCGCCTGGCACAAGGCCGACACCCTTTCCTTCTGCCTGGGCCTAAGAAAATTGCTTGGCCAAACAACCAAACCAGCCAGTGACCTTTCCCTCTCATTTCTACTATTCTTCTTCTTCCTCCAGTAAAACCTGCAACCCACAATAACCAAAAACCAAAATTAAATCACCATCAACAATCAATTAAATCAACAGCAGCAAATCAAACAAACTAAAGCAGCGATTAAGTGAAACCAAGGCAGAAAATTAATTAACCAAAAATAGTGATCATTTAGACAAAATGAAATTAAGCAAATTAAATAATTTGATCAATTGAACTAATTAAACAACAAGTAATTCAGGCGAAATTAATTTTAAAGTAAGGGCAGCAATTGATTGAAAGCAATAAGAACAATTAATTGAATCAAAATGAGAAACAATTAATTATTGAAAATAGAGACAGAGAAATTATTAAAATGCAAATAATTAAATAAATTGAAATCAAAGGGAGAGAGCATGAAATAAAAGGGAGGACTAAAGCTTGAAATTGCCCCCCCCCCCCCTTTCTCTTTGCGAGGATGAAGGTATTTATAGGCAAGAGCTCGAGGACGTTTGTGGTCAAATGGGCGCGCATGGGCGTGGGCACATGCTTTAACGGCGAGTAGCTTGGGCAGTCCGGCAATGGGATGCTCGTGATGATGAGGAGCAGAGAATGCTTGGCTGAGGGTGAAGGAAAGGAAGTCAGTTTGGGCGGGAGGTGATGATGAACGAATTTAATGGCCTTAATTGGTGATGGGAAGGGTTGAGGGAGAAGAGTCGTTGATCTTGCATAAAGAGGAGTTAAAGATGATGATCAACGACTGTGATGATGCTGCAATTTTATGCATTAATGCATATTAATTGTGGCACGAACGAGATATTTTTGGTTCGATCTTCGGACTCGCTTGAACTGAAAATAAATTCAAACCGAAAAGACTAAAAGGTGCAGAAAAATAAGACGAAATAAATAGTGTACAGTGAAAAAGGAAAAAGTTCAATTTAACGCATTTATTTTCTCGTTTGAAAATGTCAAGCGTTCGGACGCAAAATAAATATCTTTACAACAAAAATTGAACGAAACCAAACTAGATGACGTGAAAGAGAAAATAGTACATAATTTTCAATTAAAGAAATAAAGTATTCGATCTTTGGTCCGAGGAAAATCGCTCAGGACCGATAGAGGTTCGAGCGAAAAGACAGTTAAAAATACGAAAAAATTAAAAAGGCACGAAATGACACGGAATATTAAACAAACTAGCCCAGGACCAAGAATTGATAGAAATTTGACCTAGATTAGTTATTAATTGCGATAAGCGTAAAAATACGAAAATGTGACGCGAAAAAATCAAAAATTGGGTAGCAACAAGCGTTCAGACTTAAGAAGTAACAAGGCTCACACGTGAACAATTGAGAAAATCCTCTCTGAATTTAACTAATAAAAATCTTGTAATTACAATGAGCACAATCGGCTTTATATATAGGCAAAGCGCCTAGTACTAGTTTAACTATAACTATAAGTTCTAATATGAGTAGGAATAGAAGTCATATCTAATAAATAACTCTAATAGCTTAATAAACTAAATAATAAATACTTAATTAAGTTCCAGAAGGTTCAAAATCATAATCGAACAAATGCACTCCAAGATGGGCCGCTTCCTCCAAGTCGGGCTTGGCCATGCGTTCACATTGTGCGCTAAAATGTCCACCTGCACTAACTTTTGATTCAATAGTTTGATTGGGATGAAACTTATCTCAATCGAAAGTTAACACCCAAAAATAGTAGAAGGATGCTCCTCTTCCTGGTCCGGGCCTGACTGGACTGAGTAATGGTCAACGACATTGACAGACGCATCCGAAAACCCTAATTTGGTCGTCATAACGTCTCCATGAGCCAACTCGCAAACGACTAGTGCGTTTGGACTGAAATTTGGACAGAAACTCCCTGACATCCCAATCGGTGTTGTATTTTATCAAGGGCTTGTACAACTTGTCGTATTCCCAAGGTGGCTGGGGGTCAATCTCGCGGACGCATATGGTGCGCGTTGTGCGCATTTAGGCCGCGCCTTACGCCAAGACTCTCTCCCTCACAACATAGCCCCCTCTACGTGTGCCTTGACACTATTAATGAGTTGTGCCAGCCTCGCGTGCTTGTCTTTACCTTGCGCTCGCATCCTTGGCTCGATGGGAGGTATGCGCAAACAATACACGTCATTCCCTCCCCCTTCGAAAGGATTCATCCTTGAATCTGGGCTGATACATGCACCACAATACCTCAAGTTAGCATGAACTAAAGGCATGTTCGAAAGATAGTAATTACCTGAGACATCCACTCCGACGGTGGTGTCATTGCGCTTTGCGACGGTTTGGGTAGAACCATCGTCTCTCATAGTTATCATCTTGTTGCGTTGGGTAGGCAACCTTGGCAGGTGTAAGAACATCCTATCCCAATCAACAACCTTGAAGAACATCCTCAACTTCCTTCGGTAACTCGCATCACCTTGCGAAATACCCAAGCGTTCCATATGACTCACTGCTTATCCAAAGGGTATCTTCGCCATGACTAAATCTCTGCCATCCCCTAAACTTGCATAATAACTCAATGAAATAGGGGTTAATGGCACCATAAGTATAAATCCATAAGATAATTGGTTGCAAGTAAAAATAAGCGAGAAATCGCTAGTAAACGCAAACTTACATACCAATGGATAATATACGGCTCCAAGTCTCAAGTTAGGACCACCATTATCAATTATAAATTTGAAACCAGAATCGTACATCTTTATGGTGTCCTCATACTTACACAAACTAAGCCCTAGGGAAGAAAACCATATCTCACCCTTTCGGTTAGGGTTTAACAAACTAGTCACTATGGATGTGCAAGGTTCGTTCCACCCTCTTATCATCACGGTAAGAGGCTTCTTCTCTGCCTATAATCTTCTCTTCTTCTGTAAATTTGGGCAAACAATCATAGAAGAGAAACTAAAGGGATTAGTGTTAGGAAAACCAAGGCACAATCGCCGAAAACTAGGTTTTTAGTGGCTTGCGCCAAAGCAGAATTTTTGCGCACAAAGTGCGTTCCTCACTTATTTTCCTATGGCATATTTGATCTCTCCTTTTGTTTTTATGCCAATTAACGCATGCTCTCTAATTTTATGTGGGTTGTTTTGCTCTGTTTCTTTTCCCTCAACACTCAACTTATTCTTTTCAAGCTTCTTCAAGTACTCATAATCAACATGAAACTTCACTAACCATCATTGATCTTCCATAACTTGATTCAGCTTTAAGGGTGCAAGAGTAAACTTCACTCCATCCTTCTCCAACATATACCGATTGCTCATTCCTTCATATTTGGCATGTCTATCATAGTGCCACGGTCGACCAAGTAAAAGATGACTTGTATGCATTGGTACGACGTCACAAAGGATCTCGTCTCTATACTTCCCAATGGAGAACGAAATTAATACTTGCTTTATTACCTTAATTTCACCGCCTTCGTTCAACCATTGTAGCGAATACGATTTTGGGTGCTTTATGGTCGGCAACCCTAACTTGTGGACCAACAACGTGCTCGCAGAGTTTGTGCAACTCCCATTGTCAATCACCACTGAACACCTTCGCTCCTCAATCAAATAAGCTTTCTCGTTGTCCTTCCTCGCATACCTCGCCTTCGACTTGAGTACTAAGATTGTTCTTAATAATAAGTGATAACCCATGTGAGTTTGTATCAATCTCTCCCAACTCACTCTTAACTTCTTCCTCTACACCTTGGGCCTCTTCACTTGTTCTGTCGTCATCCGAGTATAGGTAACCATTGTCCCGAATAACCAAGACATGCTTATTAGGACACTCGGACTTCATGTGACCTCTACCAGAACACTTAAAACATACAATATCCCTTGTAGGTACCTTATTCACCGAATTAGATGAAGGTTTATTGTTGTTGTCATTCCGTGAAAGTGCTTGAACGTTCGGCATACTCTTATTACTGTATGTGTGCGGCAAAACTTTAGGTGGATTTTGCACAACTTGATCACCTTTTGCTCGAAACGTCTTCTCCCATGGTAGTGTTTTTGTAGAAACGAAGTAGCATAAGGAACCTTAGTCTTTTTCTGCCTATCTATCTTGGTAGCCATGTGCAACATCTCTTGCAAATCCGTGTAATGTGTTAGCGCCAACGCATTGGCTATCTCCCGATTAAGGCCATTAAGGAACCTTGCCATCGTCGCCTCTCGATCCTCAACCACTTGCGCTCTAGCTAGCGCTATCTCTATCTTTATCTCATTAAAATACTCACTTATGCTCCTACTCCCTTGTGTCATGGTTTGTAACCTTTGATGAAGGTCACAGGTGAAATAACTAGGAACAAAATGCTACTTCATTAGTGTTTTCATATCTTCCCAACTTTGAACCGGTCCGGCCACAAGCCTTATCCGATCACTATTAATTTGATCCCACCAATGAGCCGCATAGTCTCAAAACTCCACTACTGCCAACTTGACCTTCTTATCCTCGGAGTAGTTGTGACAAAGAAAAATTGGTTAGATTTTTCTTTCCCACGCAAACTAAGTGTTGGGGTCGTCATTTCCCTCAAAAGATGGAATCTTCATCTTAATGCTCCCGAGATTAGAGTTAACCCTCTCTTAAACCCTAGGGCGCCGCTCTTGAGCTAGATCACGCCTATCATCATACTCAAACTCACGCTCCTCATGCCATGGCCCATGATGCGCTCGACGCTCGGCCCGCACGGTACGCACGTAGGTCTCACGTCTAGGTGTGATTGGCACATCCTCACCACCTTCAATAGGGCCAGTCACGAACCTTGTTCCCTCTTCTCCTCGGGTAATCCTCCAAATAAACCTTTTCCTTCTTCTTCCTTTGGAGGATCACCATCATATAAATGTTTCGCGTTTCCCGGATTGAGAACTTGGGAAAAACGAGGAATGCTTGTTCCCTCTCTTGCGGAGAACCTATCAACCTTGCTCGCGGTCTCCTTATTGGAACAATCTATCTGATCAAGCCTCACTAAAATCTTTTGTAACATCTCGGCAAGCCTGGGGTTCACTGCGCCTTCTACACCTTTTTCGCCTTCCATTGACATTCCTGAAACTCACAACAAGAAATAGAAAATGTAAAATTGCACTAAACCTAGTACTCCCTCACATTTTCTCTCATGCTTGAAAATTTTATTGATCTCACAAAATCACTCACACTTCCCTGCAATTGTTCATGCACAAACGCCAATGACTCGAAAATTTCAAAGGAAAGCTTCCAAAGAAGACTCTTAAAGACAACTAGCTTCAAAACAATTTTTGATGCTCAACAAGAAGTTTAGTTGCAAAGAGCAATCAACTAAATAATTGTTGGGCTGGAATAGAAGAGATTTTATATAGACAGAATCAAAGAAAGCTCAAAAGGACTCAAATGGACTCAAGTAGATCGCAAATTTGCGAATTGGTGTGTGTGCGCGTTTTAGGGTTTTGAACTTGTAAAGCTCACAACTTTTAAATCCGACCACCAAATTGAGTAATTCTTTTTGCAGTAGCTTCACAAAACTCTGTAGTATTTTGTATTTGGCTTTTCGTTCTGTTTTGATTTCTTTTTTGACTCTTTTGTGACACTTTTGAATGAAACTAAATAACAATTAAGTAAAAGACTCTTTTTGTGAACAAAAACTAAATAACAATCGACTCAACAAAACACACAATGATTTGTTTGACAAAACGCACACAAGAGCTAAACCTAGCTCGACACAAGACTCACAAAACAAACTAACAAAGCACACAAGGAGATTGGTTAGGAACGGGATAGAAGAAAACCAATCTCAACAAAGAAAACTTGAAAACGAAAAGATAGATAGGTTTTTTTTCATTTTTTTATAGATACCAAACCTTGAATGCCTTGAGCTACGCTACCAACTGATACGATCCTAGTTGCATAGGATGCGTAACGAGTACCTTTTTTATCTAGTTTGAAGGATTGGATTTTTGAATGCGGAATAAATAACTCACTTGAGTGCTTAACCCTCTTAGAAACCTATGCTAAGCAACCTAAGATAAACAATTGAGGTTCTTGACTCAGATCCCTAACCCTCTACTCGACTTGCGAATAGCAACCTAGGTGAAACGAAACAATGGGGGTTTGAACTCTCGGTCTTTTACTTGCAAATCGACTTAAGCTTTCAGACTTAAGAAGTAACAAGGTTCACAAGTGAACAATTGAGAAAATCCTCTCTGAATTTAATTGATAAAAAACTTGTAATTACAATGAGCACAATCGACTCTATATATAGGCAAAGTGCATAGTACTAGTTTAACTATAACTATAAGTTCTAATATGAGTAGGAATAGAAGTCCTATCTAATAAATAACTCTAATATCTTAATAAACTAAATAATAAATACTTAATTAAGTTCCAGAAGGTTCAGAATCATAATCGCATGAATGGACTCCAAGATGGGCCGTTTCCTCCAAGTCGGGCTTGGCCATGCGTTCACACTACGTGCCAGAATGTCCACCCACACTAACTTTTGATTCGCTCATCCGATTGGGTTGAAACTTGTCCCAATCGAAAGCTAACACCCAAAAATAGTAGGAGGGTGCTCCTTTTCTGGTTTGGGCCTGACTGGACTGAATAATGGTCGTCATCATTGACAGACGAATCCAAAAACCCTAATCTGGCTGTCATAATGGTCGTCGGTGTTGAGGGCTCATACAACTTGTTGTATTCCCAAGGTGGCATGGGGGTCAATCTTGCGGATATATATGGTGTGCGCTGTGTGAGTTTGGGCCGCGCCTTGTGCCAAGACTCTCTCCCTCGCAGCATAGCCTTCTCTATGTGTGCCTCGACTCTGTGAATGAGTTGTGCTAGCTTCTCGTGTTCGTCTTCATCTCGCGCTTGCATTCTTGGCCCAATGGGCAGTATGCACACGCCACGCGCATTTGGTGCACTAGGGTTTATGCAAGGATTCCCATCACCAGGGGATCTACCGGTCGACAAGGTGCAAAAGAGGGCTCGACTAGAGGAGCGACCAAAGGTAATGTGGTTAAGGACAGAAGGTGGTCCATTCTTCGATGCAGGAAGGCCTCAGATGTGGTGCAGGGGAAAGCTGTATTGATCATACTTGGTCTGGCAGCGTCATTGGCTGGGAAGTTTATTCTGGGACTGGCAAGATGGTTAGATTGATAGTTGACTAGAAAATGAGTGTTGAATATACTCGTTCTAGGTACAGCAGCAACCAGGAAATGGGTTTCCGGGCTGGAGAAGTTAAGATGGCGGTTGACTGAGACTGAACGTGTTCCCACCGATGTCGTTGAGGTGGGAATTATGAAAAAGTGGCGAAAAGATGTATCGAGCCCACTGGTGGGGTTTGTGGAAGATCTTGATTAGGCGTCATTTTCAGAGAATGTTCCTATGAAATAAAGATGGGAGCTTGGATTTTAAGGTAGACTCACTCAAATGATCCAAAGTCTCAATGAAAGCACCAAAATGATAGTCCTAGGAAGGGGGTGAATGTAATTCTGTCAATGGTCGTGTTGATGTGGATGATGTCCTTGCTCTAATGTCACATGAAAAGCACCGAAAGGGGGGGGGGGGACGGTGTAGAAGTTCCGACGATCAAGTTAGTATCGTGGAGAGTGTGACCACAGGGAGAGTTACCATGGATAGTTACCGGGTTTGAAGTGGGAGCTCTTGTAGTATTTATGTAGGTGTGTCCCCTCTCTTCTTCAAGAGTGAGGGGGGGTATAATCTGCTCGGTTTTCTGGGTCAAGTGGGGCAGCCCAGCTTAGTTACTTGGGATAAGTGGGGCTAGGAGCCGGAGCATTTAATGCACCGCCTAGGGCATTAAATGCCTTCCCCTCCACCATTAATGCCATCCTATCCGTCGAAGACATTCTAGCATCCGCCATAAATGCCATCACCTCCGCACTAAATGCTGCCCAGGAGGTGATGATTGTCCTCTATCCATGCGTTCCACTAGGCGTGGCCTAGATAACAGTTACCGATATCTTTTCTGTTATGTCTTACCGGTAAGGTGCTTGCCTGCCAAACCCGATAGATGTCTTTCAGGTGATACGCCTTCCGGGTGGTACACATCCAGGCCCGTGAAACACCAGGATTGCCCTTGGGTGTATTTTTATGTATTATCAAATAGCAAGCAGAACTAAAACCTACTTTATCCAATTATCGCATTTAATTCCACGCAGGAGAAAAGAAACGACAAGTAAGAGTAGAGATCTAAAGTTTGGAGAAATGAAAGTTAAAGCCATGTGATAATACTAATAATTTCCATGAGGGAATTTTATTATTTAACCACCCATATTATGCACCACCTTGGATTTTCCTATAAAAGGAAATAAGGGGCAGAGGATTGAGGGGAGAGAAGGCTGGCACCATGGATGCAGTATTAATCAAGGAGCCACCCTCTTCTTCATCATCATCTGCATAGATCACATGCCAGCAGCCGCCACCACGCTTGGCTCACATGCCAATAACAACCACCATGCTGGACACAGCAGCAACCACACGTTTGGCGCAGCAGCCGCCGCGTACCTGACATCCCAATTATCCATATACTAGGGGCAAACTATCGGTGGCAAGCCCATATATCGACTGCAATCTTTCGGCAGTAATCTTTCAGCTATAGCCTCAATCTTCTAGCTCTAGGAAGCCTTAATCTTCTGGCTCCTGCAAACGGTAAAGGAGATGATGAACAATAAGTAGTACCACCAAATTAATTATAATGGCACATTGGTAATTATCATAAATAGTGACTTGGCCATGTTAATTATAATGACACAATCATAAATACCTCAAGGTATGTGTATTTATATACTCGTGTATACCAACAGTATATTTAATTATATACTCATAATGACTGTCGACTCACTTGATCGTCGGAGTGTATATACTGGGGAGACCCCCCGGTGTCCTTTTCAGGTACCTATTGAAGGAACGAGAAGGACCCACATATCAACCATGCTTAGAGCAGAATAACTCGGATCATATCTATCACGGTCCAGGTACCATATTACCTAATTGCCCACACCCCGTCTCTATTATTATCAAAATTGGTGCTTTTATTGAGAGCATCTGATAATATTACCAATATTCCAGGATGGGTATTTTAGTACTTAACCACCCAAGATTTCCCTATAAAAGGAAAAGATGGACAACAAGATGAGGGAGGCCATTTTTCATTCTCACTTTCTCTGCAAAAATAGAGGATAAAGAACAGAGGAGGAAGAAAAAGGGTTGGCACCATGGAGGCAGTATTGATCAAGGATATGCTCTCTTCTTCTTCTTCTTCTTCTTCTTCTTCTTCTTCTTCATCATCATCATCATCATCATCATGATCATCATCAGCTCTCTCTGAGAAAAAGGGACCTTCTTCTTCGCTTTGTGCCTACTGGTGTACTTGATCAAGGAGGCTAGAATCAAGAGAAATAGTTGATGCTTTGATGCAGCTCGAAGAGGTGGAAAGGTCCTCAAAGCACAACTGTAGCAACCACAACAATATCAACATACTAGCATATGCAAATCCTGTCTTCTAAGCTCATACTCATCATTACTGCCCTATACTTCGCTGCCTTCATCTTCACCATCGGCGCCGAGCAACGCTGCAATAAGCTAAAGGGAAGCGGTGCAAGTAGACAACACAACCCATCGTCTTCAACAAACAGCAAGTTATCGGCAGTAAACTAACAGATTTAGATAACGACAGTTGTCGGCGTCACCAAATCTCCCGACTATAGCCGACAGTCCCCCTACAATCTTCTGGCTATGGCTGCCTCTTACGGCTACAGTTACAATAGACAATCTTCTAGGTATAGTAAGTTGTACCAATAATGGCACAATGGTAATTTTCATGAATAGTAACATAGCCATATTAATTATAATAGCACAATCTTAAATACCTCAAGGTATGTTATTTATCTACTCGTGTGTACCAGTAGTATATTTAATTATATACTCATAATGACTGCCGACTGACTTGATTGTCGGAGTGTATACGCTGAGGAGACCCCCCGACGCCCTTTTCAGGTACCCACTGATGGAACGAGAAGGACTCACAGATCAGCCATACATAGAGCCGAATAACTCGGATCGTATCTATCACAGTCCAGGTATCATATTACCTAATTGCCCTAACCCCGTTTCTATCATTATCAAAATTGGTGCTTTCATTAAGAGTATTTAGATGATCAAGTGAGTTCCTTGACGTCTAAAGGCTCTCCATATATTTATTAATTGGCAATGGGTAAATTATTATTATTTATTACTCCTAGAAGTGTTGCTCTATATATCTTTCTCGTGATCCTAGGAAACAAACAAGAGTTGTGCACTCATACACCACATTGAGATTATTGTTCTCCTACTCTCTTTACTTCAGTGGCTGTCATTCTTCTAAAAATTATTGTTTGATGATATTCTGATCTTCCTACTCCATAGTTATGGAGTTCGAGTTTCTCAATTCATTTCACATATCTACTTATCATTAGTCTTCTGATTATGGATCTGTACTGAGAATTTACAAATGAGATGTATCTGGAAGATTCTTATGTGAATCTTCTTATATCGAGAGATTAGTATCCTGACTAAAAAGTATCCGGATGAAATTTATCGGGTGAATATCTACCCTAGATGAATATTATTTCTGAATATTATCTATCGGGTGAATATCTACCCCGAATGAATATTATTTTAGAATAATATCTATCAGGTGAATATCTATCCCGATAGTTATCGGGTGAATAGCAACCCTGTCATTATCAGTATGGAAATATTTATGCCTACCGAATACACAATTCACTTTGATATATATATATTCTAACCATATTGTATGCAAGTGTTTTTTATTTTGCGCAGATTGTGGCATGCGCAATCAATACATTCAAATTACCTCCTGCTTAGGAGAGGGTGACTTTTTCAACAAAGCACCTGCATATTTATTCCTCCTAACCCCATTTCGTTGTCAAGGGACGGTGGTAAGGCTTAGGAGAGGCTGAACTCGATCGAGAGCCAGCTTCAATTTATTCCTCCTAACTCCATTCCGTTGTCAAGGGACGGTGGTAAGGCTTAGGAGAGGCTGAACTCGACCGAGAGCTAGCTTCAATTTATTCCGCCTAACCCTATTCCGTTGTCAAGTAACGGTGGTAAGGCTTAGGAGAGGCTGGACTTGACCGAAAGCCAGATACATTCAATGCTTCCAAAGCCTATTCCTGTGGCAATTTGGTTGTGGCAAGGCTTAGGAATGCTAACAAAGGCAAAATTGGCCTTCAAAGAAATATAACAATTATACCATTACAGGTAATCAAATGGATTATAAAGAATTGATCTTTTTACCTTTTCATCATTAAACTGTTATCATTCCTAACATCTTCAAGAGATCAAATGAAAGGAGATAACAGATGGCAAAGAAAGAACTTAGTTCATTTTTTCTTAAAATTATTAATAGGCATTCTCAGGTTGCGTTAACGGAAGAAAAAGAAACTTTTGTCTTCATTGATATCATTATATGATATCTAACAGTGCAGGATATTCAAACGGAAAGAAAATTACTTGTCATATTTTCTTCTCCGTTAAAATTATTATACACCTAACATTTCAGGACAAAGATATCAACCCGAAAGCACTACGGTAACCATGTGAAGAAGCAATCCGGTAACCATCTGGAAGCCATGTGAAAAATCTACCCGATAATTATCCGGAAGCAATGCAAAATCATCCGGTAAAGTGATCAAATTAAAGCTTCGAGGTACAATTACACTCTCTTAAAGCTTTTAATTCTTGTAGTATTTGTTGTAACAGACAAATAACGATTGAAACAAAAATGTCATTGGTACTTAAATTCATTATTACTATTGACATGCATATATATATTTGCTATCTGGAAAAGCTAACGGATTGTATGCACGGTAGCATGCATATTATGAGATGCATGCACATTAACAGACATATAGCATGCACTAACGACATGCAAATGGACTCCATAAATTATTTTATGAGAATACTGGTAACACTTGATGATTGCTTTTGATTATTTATTTTATCATAATAAATGAAGCACTTGAATTATTTATCTCATGCTATACCGGAAATGGAGCCCTTGGTAAACACTTGGGCTCGTTTTCGGTTGGGCATCTGATAATACTAATAATTTCCATGAGGGCATTTTAGTATTTAACCACCCATATTATGCACCGCCTTGTATTTTCCTATAAAAGGAAAAGAGGGGTAGAGGATTGAGGGGAGAGAAGGCTAGCACCATGGATGCAGTATTGATCAAGGAGCCACCCTATTCTTCATCATCATTAGCATAGATCACATGCCAGCAGCCGTCACCACACTTCGCTCATATGCTAACAGCAACCACCATGCTTGACACAGCAGCAACCACACGCTTGGCGAAGAACCAGCCGCGTACCCGACACCCCAGGTATGCATATACCAGGTACAAACTATCGGTGGCAAGCCCATATATCGGCTGTAATCATCCGGCTATAGCTGATTGAGCACTTATTTCTCATATTTTTACTGTCTAATTCCTTATATTTTGGACAGTAAAGCTATTGATTTCCATCGATTCTCCCCACTTTTGCAGGAGCTGCTTGGAGGTAGAGAAAATGGAGAAAAGCTATTTCTGGAGCGTAAAACAAACTATCAAGACAGCCAAGATAGAGATGGGTTATGCTAGGAGTCACGGAGCTTGGAGCCTTAGATTGGCAGTTGCGGACAGAGCTGAATTTGAGGGATTTACAGCGTTGCACATGATTGGCAAGAATTCGTAATGGATCTCCCTCGATTGAACAATCAGAACAATATTTTATTTTTGGATTTGAACAATTATTTGAATTTGTAATAGTTAGTTTAATTTTTGATTTTGAAAGAGTTAGAGTTGGAGAAGGACTTGCACACAACGAAGTTAAAAGTTGTGGGAAGCCTTTCTAGAGGAGGACTCTCCTCTCGACTCTCTTCACTTTCCCAAGAACAATTTCTTTTGCTCTGTAATTTCCAGTCCGGAATCTTACAGATTTAATTTCCTTTTATGATAAATAAATTTCCAATTTCCTCCATGACTATGTCTAGCTAAACACCGATTCTTGGTAAGGGTTAATGAGCCATGTTCTTATGATTCGAGAGATCAAATCGACCTTCATAGTCTTTACATCCATAATCACCTTATTCCTTGATTTAACAAATTGCTTACTTGCTAAGATCAAGATCTGATCACTCTTAGATTTTAGTAGAGAAGAGTTGAAGTCAGCCTAGAAAGGGATGAGTGAAACCGGATAGGCCAAGTAGACAACTAGTCTCGCGAAGGCTAGTAGGAAATAAGTGATATAGTCCAGACTAGATTGACAACCTAGGGCCTCGATTGGGAGGTAGCTTGGGCTAGGTACTGTCTTCCCCTAAGCCATTGAGGAAGCGAACAACCATTCAAGACAACAACCAAAAGAATAAACCCTTTAACCAGCAAGGTGTTCTTTGGTTAGGATTACCAGAAATAGGAGCACCCGCTAGGTAATTAGAAGAGGAGGGAAGCAAGAGTGAACAGGAGCACCTCCACTCTATAGCAGTACTATGGATACAAAGATGAATACCCTTGAATCAGTCATCGAAGCATAAGAACATGAGCTCTCAAATCTCCCTTACCAGGAGTTTACCACCGCTTGAATTTTCTCACCAGAATATTTTTTCTTAGCCAAGCCCTTGACCAAGATTATTTTAACTACTTAATTATTGTTTTTCTTGTCTTAGTTTCAGAATCAACAAACCAATCCTAGTGACGAGGAAGTCAACCCAAAACTACATTTCCCTAGAGGTCTGTGGACGATCCTATTACCACCATCTACAAGTCCATTGAGGACGGTGATAAGTTGTATTCTACCTCATTTTTCCATTCATTATTACAACTATTTTTTACGCTCTCGATAGACGATCAATAGCCTTAATCTTCTGGCTCTAGCAAACCTTAATCTTTCGACTCTAGCAAGCCTTAATCTTCCAGCTCCCTCAAACGGTAAAGGAGATGATGAACAGTAGTAGTAGTACCACCAAATTAATTATAATGGCACATTGGTAATTATCATGAATAGTGACTTGACCATATTAATTATAATGGCACAATCGTAAATACCCCAAGGCATGTTTATTTATATACTCGTGCATACCAACAGTATATTTAATTATATACTCATAATAATTACTGACTGACTTGATCGTAGGAGTGTACACGCTGCAGAGACCCCCCGACGTCCTTTTCAGGTACCCACTGAAGGAACGAGAAGGACCCACAGATCAACCATGCTCGGAGCAGAATAACTCGGATCATATCCATCACGGTCCAAGTACCATATTACCTAATTTCCCATACCTCGTCTCTATTATTATCACCATGCCTTCGTGGATAGATGAAGAAGAAGCAAGAAAAAGGAAGGGAGGGAGGGAGTTAATGTAGAAACAGATCTAGTGAGAAATTAGAGATGAAGGAAAGCAAGATACAGTGATGTGAAAAGTTTTAGTAGTTGATGAAAGAAAGAGATTATAGAGAGGGGGGATACTTGTACAAGAAAGTGTTGTTTTATTGTTGGGTAAGGTACGTGAAGAAAACCAAGAGAATAAGGAGAAAGAGTCGAACGTTAGTTTGTCTAAGGAGAATGAGGAGGATCATTGTTTCTTGTATCTTCTATACTTGGCATACTTGTAATTAAGAAAGAATTGAGTAAATATTTTTGTCCAAAAAATTAATAAAACCGCATCACGTGTTTTCTGCCAAACCAATGTTCCCCGCAAGCTCCAATTTGCAACTTGCTCAAAACTAAGGTTTTGATGAATTGATTATGTTAAAACTCAATTTTCTAGCCATTACCGAGAGAAATTATACACTACTTTTGGGTTTTCATCTCAACGTGTACATAAAAATCATCTAACTAATAATATTATGACATGACATTAGTAGGTGGTTACATGTAAGCGGATCCACTAAGAATTCACCCACCATTACCTAAGCTTTTAGAATTATCAAATTTTATATTTTGTCATTCTTATTTTTTGTAATCACCCACTATCTGCATGTAATAATCTCATTTGTCGGGCGATATTTGTGTACAATTACCAAACACTAAAAATTGTGTTGGCTTTTCCTAAACCAGATTTTGTGAAAATCAACGTGATGCCAAAAGGCCCTAAAGCCAACTAAAAACCGCAATTATCTTCTTGTTCTTTTTATTTACTTATTATTAGTCTAAGACTCGCGCGTTGCGCAAATTATATTATAAATAATAATTCATACGATATATGTTAAACATTATTCATTAATTCTGCATAACATGTACCATAATATTTTACATAATACATAATTATTTTGACAATTAAACACTAATGAATTCAAATGGCAATAAATAAAAATGCAACTAACCTTAGACTTGCATAAATATCACAATTAACACTTGTAGACATCTTCAATTATTTTTGTAAATAAAATGAACAATTTTCATGCACTCATATAGAGAATCATGCAACCTTTCAAAATTTTGAACATTATTTCTTTCAAATTCCATAATAAATTTCATTAAATTTAATAGATTAACTATGGGGAGGGGTCCCTGTCATTATTATTTTCATTTTAGTCAGTCCCACTTTTTGAATTTGGTTTAATTAGGTCCTAACCGTTAGCTCCGTTATGCACCCCAAGTCCCGCCGTCTAAATCGACGCTAACGGTCACTGACGGTCGTTAACTCCCATTATTATATTAATTTGTCTGAAAAGTTTGCTGACGTGTGGGACCCACACGCCAGCAAAATCTAAACATCTTATCCCTTTTGTAATATAATTTTACATTAATAAAATCAAATATTCAGTTTAAAATTTTTTAAAAATCGCTGGGTCCCACATCAAATTAAAATCTAAACCCTATTTGCCTCACTCTCCCTCACTTTGCCTCACTCTCCATCCCCCATTGTCGTCTCCATTGTTCTTTCTTTTCAACGGAGAACAGAAGCACAGAGGCATAGAGAAATTAGGTTTCCTCTGCCTCACTCTTCATCCATCCCCATCGTCTATCTCTCCCGATTTCCCCTCAGACTAAGAACAAAACCCAAATTTTCCAATTTAAAAACCCTAAATTAAACTCTCATGTCTGAAATTTTTGTTTCCTCGTGTCGTACATGGAGGAGGAACACGCAAGTTGGTGATGAAAATTATGAAGGCGTATCCAGAATTTGCGATTGCGATTGGAAAGCCAAAATATGGGTTTGTTGGAAGGAGGATAATGTTGGAAGAAGGTTCTATAATTGTCCAAAACATAACTGTAAGTATTGTAGATGGTATGATAGTGAACGATTGTCACAAAGGTCAAGAGAGGTGGTTCATATGCCATTAGATAGCGAGGAAAATTTGAAACGTGAAGTTAGGTGCTTGAATGGAAAACTAGATTGTTTGCAGCATGTACACATGGAAACAATAGACAAGGTTTCTTGTTTGCAAGACCAATTAGATAGAGTCAGATTGGAGAAGTTAGATGTGTTCCTGAAGAGTGTAAAAGTAGGAATTTTCCTATTTTTTTATAGGTATTGTTGGTTTAATTGTAAGCAAGGTTATTTAATGGTTTTGTAATCGGATGTGTACTTGTAATGGTTAATGAAAATGGAGAAATTTGAGTTGTGCTTAAAGTGTGTAATTGTTTGGATCTTGTTGGATCCTTTTATGTATCTCCCTACTCTAATAATAAAAATAAAAATATGATTAATTCAAATAATTAAGTGCATATATTTATGATTTTCTCCTTTCTTAATTATGAATTTTCACATTTAAATTGCAAATAGATATATAATGCTCCAATTGTTCAATGATCGCGTGTCGAGCACGTCAAATATAAGTGTATAATAGATATGAAAAAGGGGTAGAAATACAACTTATCACTTGTCCACAAGGAACTTGTAGATTGCGGTAAGAGGATCATCCACAGAGACCTCTAGGGGAATGTAGTTCTTGGTTGACTTCCTTGTCACTGAGTTTGGTTGGTTGATTCTGAAAATTAAAACAAAACAAAAGCAATTAAACAGTTCAAAATAATCTTGGTCAGGGGTTTGACCAAGATAGGGGGTCAAGATTGAAAACAGTAAAAAGGAGGTTCCCGGTAAGAGCATGAGCGGGCTATGTTCTTATGATTCGATCACTGATTCAATGTCGTCCTGATCCCTTTGATCTCACTGGACAGTTGTGATTGTCAGCTCGCGTCTTTATCTTTTGTGAAAATTATCCAGTTGCAGCCTGTTTCATGATCTTGGTCAAGACTGTGGCCAAATTACTATCTCTGTCCTTAGCAAACTGGTTTGGCCAAACCTCAAGCCAAACCACCTCAAATCAACTTTTCTGCAAAGTTGCGCCTCTGATCAAAACTGCCAAAATCAAGGGAATAACAACAAAATCAATAGCTTTACTGTCCAAATAACAAGTAATTAAACAGTAAAAATATGATGAAATAGAGTGCAATCATTCAACAACAATCATGCTCCAATTGTTCACCAAACAGGTACATAATACAAAAGCAATTTTGTTCCTGTTACAATTGTTCACTAAATAGATGCATAATGCTCCAATTGTTTAACAACCATCATACTCCAATTGTTCACCAAACAGATACATAATACAAAAGCAATTTTGTTCCTGTTACAATTGTTCACTAAATAGATACATAATGCTCCAATTGTTCAACAACCATCATGCTCTAATTGTTCACCAAACAGATACACCATACAAAAGCAATTTTGTTCCTGTTACAATTGTTCACTAAATAGATACATAATGCTCCAATTGTTCAACAACCATCATGCTCCAATTGTTCACCAAACAGATATATAATACGAAATCATGGAAGTGGTTTATGTTTTTTATTTTTGGAACCCTTTGGCCTTCTCCTCTGTCTCTTTTCTGTCTACATAATTATTGGACAAGTAGAAGTTGGCTGCTCAGGTTGTTGAACTGTTGTTGTATTAGAAGTTTCATTAACGTTTTCTTGTGGGGGCACACTTTCACTTGTAGGTAAATGACCTCCAAACCATCTAGTAGGTCTACTGGATTGGGTATGCTGGACTGGTGCTATACGGCTCCTAGCATCTACTGCAGTTGATGCTTGTCGTGCCTAACAAAAAGATTCCAACAACTCAGAAAAATAAACTCACAAAGACAAACAATCACAGTTAACAAACAACATACCATGTTCATGCCAGTCATTGTATCTATGAATGCTTCTATCCCAGCAAATAGCCTGGTTGGTGGGATGCAATCAAATTGGTTTCTTCTCCTTTGCACTGCTTCAATATTAGTAGTAGAGTTCTGGGTTCTCAAACTTTCAGATTGTGAACTCTCACCAGTGACACCACCCTATAGCAGTAACATTAGTGTATGTAAAACCAAAAAAATCATCACAGAAATGAGTTCATAGACTTACATTTGTGTTATTGTGTTTTGAGCAAGTTTTTGATTTGTGTCCCGTCTTGAAGCACAGTGTGCATCTCTGCCTTGAAGATTTGGCTAGTTTTGTAGGATTTTTCTGCCTACTTTTTGGCTCCCACACCTCTGGTATCCTACATACTCTACACCTACCCTTCACTGCCTTTCTAGGTGGTGCTATTATGTCTGGTAGCAAAGTCTTACGCTTGAACCTCTCATCATTCACTAGCTTGTTAAAGTACTCATAGGATTTCAAGAACATATCTTTGGAATGAATACCAGTGTGCCACAAAGTTCTCAACTTTGCATCTCCTATGAGAGATCACTGCCACTGCATGTTGACATGGGATTTCTGTTAAATCCCATACTCTACAACTACATTTCCTTTCTTCAAACTTCACAATGTACTTATCCGGCCCTTCGAAAACCTCCCAACCACCATCACCATTAGTAAAAACATGGCAGTACACACTAACATCTTTATGATCCTCTATTTTGGTCCAAATTCTTGGTCCATAATCACCAACAAACGTGCAATTCCCATATATTCTCATCTTTACAAATCTTTTCACAATCAACATTCTTATCTCTTCAAACATTGTCACTATAGATAGATGCCTAGCAGTCGAGATGAAGGCATTGAAGGTCTCATACATGTTATTGTCAACAACGTCTGACATAGAAAGGCATTGAAAGAAATTTTTACACCAAAATTTAGGTGGTACCTTGAAGATGTCATCCACTGCATCGGGGTCAAAGTTATACAACCTCTCTACATTTTCTTCCAAACTGGGTAAATTAGTTGACTTAACAACACTCCAATATAGGCTTGAATACATATCTCCATCATGACCCTTTCTCCACTTGGAGAATAGGTGCCTAGCACACCTTCTAGTCTCTGCTTGAGGCATGAGCACCCTAAATGCATGGATAATTGACTGCCAATACATAACACAGAAAGATACATTAGTGTTCCATGTGTTGTAAACGAAAATGTGATAATAATATTATGTCCAAAATAAAAAAAACTTACTGGATGTTGATCCGATTGAAATGTCCATCCCAGTCCTCCTTTTGTGATATGTAAGTACTTCATCACAATCTCAAGAAACCATATCCAGTTGGAGTTATTTTCTACATCCACAACTGTCCAAGCCACTGGGAACATTTGATCATTAGCATCTCTACCCACAACAGAGAGAAGTTGTTGTCTATGTGACCCCTTCAAAAAACAACCATCTACCCCTAACACTTGTCTGCATCCTTCCAAGAACCTTTTTTTCACTACATCAAAACGAACATACATTCTTAAAAATACATTCCCTGGAGCTTCAAGGACAATAGTTGACCCAGGGTTGTTGTCCTTCAACTCATGAACATAATCCCATATCCTCCTGAACTCCTTCTCCTAATCACCACAAAAGTGTTGAATTATTTGCAACCTAGCTCTCCTTGACTGACTTTCAGAAATCTCAATGCCAAGTTCTTCCTTACTGTATGTCTTGATGTCCTTTTGCTTTATTGCAGTAGCATCTGATTTCCTCTCCTTAATGAAGTGAGTTGCAATAAGCTTGTAATTAATTCTGCTATTTGTGAACACCCTAGGGCACGTATGCTCAGGAATTAGAGTCCTCAACTGCCAATGAAATACATACTTTGGCTTCATGCAATAAGCATACCACTTGAAAGTTTTATCTAAGCACTTGAATCTTATCATTTGCTTGTCATTCTTCACAAAATCAATCTCTCTGTGTACCTTCAAACTGTGTTCGATCACTACATCCTTGAACTGTTTTCCAGTCTAAAAGATCATCCCAGACTCAAAGTGTGGAATTTCTCTATAGTTTGTAGTGCGTTTGTAAGCACTTGATATTTTCCTTCTCCTCCTCCCATGCTCTGCTTCACTTCCTGAACTAGTAGACAGAGCACTAGCCTCTGAATCATCTCCTATCTCATCATCTACTTGTTCCTGTCACAAATCTGGTCTACCTGAACCACCATCTTCATTTCTTGTCCTTCTCACAGCTTCATTAATATCCTCTTCCCTATTCCCTCACTCATCTTGATCTTGTCCTTGTCCTTGTCCTTCAACACCTCCACTGTTCTCCCCCCTCCTAGGCTTCTTCTTTGCTCTCGCTCCTTTCCTTAATTCCCTGTATTCTTCATCATCTGATAAGTATGGAACATCTACCCAAGTACCAAGACCCCCTTCTACCCCAACGTACTCTTCATCATCTCCACCTTCTTCACTGTTATCTTCATTTGCTCTATCTTCTTCTTCAACAACCCTATCTCCACTTCCTAAAATATTCTCCTCATTACCACTCTGTACAACTCTATCTCCTTCAGCCTCTTCCTCACCAGCGTCATCAAACTCATAATTGAAGTTTGTAGGGTTATAAAATGGAGAAAATGGGGCAACATTTTCATTTATGTGTCTAGGAAACCCCAATGACTTAACTCCCCCCTCAATTTTAAAAGTACTGCCATCTACTAACTCTACTGTGTCAATACTAAAGTAAGTAGCATGTATTGCGTCTGGAAAGTGTAGCAAGTCACACGGTAAAATTCTATGTTTACCTTCAATAAATAAAGGCTGACTTTCATCATGGTCTACATATAAATCCACCGAACCCTTCTTTGTTGCTAATTGCACAAACATTCCAAATGAAATTTCGCATTGTAGCAGAATCAAGTCCATATCCATATCAACAATGTCTTTATCCCATTGTTTGTAAAATAACAGTTTACCCACATTGTTTACTTTCATCCTACCTAGAATCCATATTAATAACTCATAAGACAATGATTGTTTCCCACACTTCCACTCAACAACAGTCACGTTTTCATAACTATACGGATTAAACCTAAATTTACCACCCACGTGAAACCGCAAAATAACATCCATGGCCTATCAAGCAAAACCAAACAATATAATTCAACGCATTGTCTTTACACACATCGATAACAAACAAAAATGAAAGAACAACACAACAGGCAACTACAAGGCTGCAAATAAAGGTTTTAAAATACATACCTTTTGGAATCTCAATGTCGTTGTCGTCCTATGTCCTTCTCTTTAACAAACACCTTATACAACTCGCACACCACATGATACAACTACGCGTGCCTCCAATTTGAAGGCGTCGACAAATGCAGAACCGCACTTGCAGTAAATCGTCAGTGTTTTTGCTTTCTTCTAACAGTGGTAACAGTTGAAACCTAATTTCTCTGTGCCTCTGTGCTTCTGTTCTCCGTTGAAAAGAAAGAACAATGGAGACGACAATGGGGGATGGAGAGTGAGGCAGAGTGAGGCAAATAGGGTTTAGATTTTAATTTGATGTAGGACCCAGCGATTTTTTTAAAATTTTAAACTGAATATTTGATTTTATTAATGTAAAATTATATTACAAAAGGGATAAGTTTTTCAGATTTTGCTGGCATGTGGGTCCAACACGTCAGCAAACTTTTCAGACAAATTAATATAATAATGGGAGTTAATGGTTAGGACCCAATTGAACTAAATTCAAAAAGTGAGACTGACTAAAATGAAAATAATAACGACAGGGACCCTAGGTGCCTTTTCCCATTAACCATGCATATTGAATTAATTTAATAGTACAAGTGTAAAGTTCTATATATCATAACTTTTATTAAAATTAATAAATAAATATATAATTTAATTAAGCAAGCCAAAAGTTTTTATTTTATCTAATACATTAATTGAATGAAAATAATAGTATAAAAATATTAAATAAATAGAATTAAAAATTATTATATACCACATGTCAACATATTAGGAATTGCAAAATGGAAAATGACATAATTGGAGAAATTCATGAATCTTAGGTGGTTTCCTCTCAAACTTCTATACAAACTTTCATTACATAGTTTTTATATTTATATAGATTTGCTAATTACAATTTCAATTGTCTCTTCAACTCTCCTATTCATGTTGTTCCTTATTATATTTTGCTTATTTTATATTTCAGTTTTTTTTATTAATCTAATATTTTAATTTTAGTTTTTTTATTTTCTAATGTGTTTGATTTTTGATTGTGGTTTATAAGATTTTTTTTTTTTAAAATCATTTATAGGAAATTGTTGACTGTCATATACAATGATTCTCTATGCTTTTGGAAAGTGGACCTTATTACTCTGACGGTTTTACCATGGATTTGGATTGGTACACATGAGCTCTACATAAGAGCTCGGATATTCATGTATCTATTTTGTTTATGTTTATATTCCATATCTAATGACAATCTATTTTGTTTAGTCATTACAATTATGAAATTAATAAATTACATAATTTTATTTTTGTTGCTTAATTTTTGGACGATTTGAGTGTGTTTCTTTTTCTTTTTCGAGTTCATATTCTATTGACAAATCAATAAAAGGATTTATGTTTATATTTGTTTTTCCGAAGTGAAAGAGAGTAAAGGAAGTGATTTGCTCAAGGGTTTTAAATGTATACTTATAGTCAAGAATTCTTGGTTTGTGTTATTAGAACGAGTTTTGGGGCAAGGAAAATTAATATTATGAGTCATAATCTACTTTAATCAAACAAGTCTGAATTTTACTAGGTATTTTTTGAGCTAAATACTCGATTAATTTTTTTATCATAATTCACTATTTATAGTTTGAGTAATCAAGTAGATAAATAGGAGATAATACACATCAGAGACGAAATCAAAGTTTCCCCTAAATAATAAATTAAAGGGATACCACATATTATTTTTAAATTAAGACATGATTGTCATGTGGCATTTAGAAATAACAACTAATTCTTTTATTAAGCGACAAAAAAATTTAAGGAACTAATTAATAAAATATAAATAATTTATATGTTAATGAGACTTAATTGATATGAAACCACTATCTATTTATTTCACTAATAAATATAGATGATGTCAATTTCAAGAATGACAAATGAATTTGTTCTGTGTAGATGTTGTTCTGCTGGACAATGAGGTAAGTTCGTTTTTGGAAGTTCTCTTAACTAAAATATAAAGCTCATTAGTACCTTCACCCCTTAAATTAGGGTTGTGCAAGAAAACCTAAATTAGAAAAAACCAAATGAACTGACTGTAAATTGAACCGAGAAATAGGTTATCTAAACTGATAAAATAAAATTTTATTTGATTTGTAACCGAACCGAAGTGTTCTTTAAATATTGGATATCCAAACCAGAAAGTATAAAATAACCGATTAATTTAAACTGAACCGACCCGAAGATAAATCTATTTCAATTTGGTTAAAATAAACTCATAAAAATGACCAAAAACCAACGTTATCATTACCACACATGTCCCATCTTAGTAGAAAAAACGAAATAGAAAATATGTTATAGAATCTCATTTTCTATCTCGTTCCATACAAGTCATACTGGTCAAATACCAGCCAATATAGACGGTACGTCCCATCCCAATACTAAAAAATGTATCATAAGTGTGTTGAATGCTTATAAATTTGTATGTAACTGTATATATATAAATATATAAAAAATAGAACTCTGAGATGCCAACCAAGACCGGTATTTTAACCAGGACCCACACATCCCATAACAATGGCAAAATCGAAATGCTCGCTGATATGAGATTCACAACCTAACCAAAAACATACAAAAAATAAATCAAAATGACCTAAAGTATTTAGTATGTTGAGAAAATGACATATTTATCAATCACTTAATTTTAAAAATTACTTACTATGTATTTACTTTGACATTAAAAAAAAATTATAGTAAGGACTTTAATATTGCATTCCATTAAATTCTAATTGTTATTAATCTAACTATTTATTCACATTTAAGTGATTGATTTTTTTTTTAATTCTTGTAAATAATCACAATGGTACATAAGTACGAGTAGTGCTATAGTTGCCGAGATTTCTTCGTTTACAAACGCATATGTATATATATTAATTTATTAAACCAGTTTTATAAACTTATCATTTTTTAGTAAGAATGAATTGACCATATATATTCAATAAAAATAAAGCCTGATTAGATGAGTTTGTATATACAAACTAAGTTTTAACCTGATGCTTTAATCACCTTAAAAGTCTATATTTTTAGAATTATGATACTAAAAAACTTTATCCAATGTTTAAAATACTCATTTTTTTATTATATACAATGTTTGTTTTTTAGATCAACCCTAACTGGATTTATGTTCAATTCTAGTAAAATAAAATCTTATCTTATTTAGTTTAACAAATAGACTAATGAGAATATTAGTGTTGCTAAGAATACACATAAATTGAGTTGTGTGTGTGTGTGTTGAGTTGTGTGTGTGTGTGTGTGTGTGTGTGTGTGTGTGTGTGTGTGTGTGTGTGTGTGTGTGTGTGTGTGTGCGCGTGTGTGTGCGTGTGTGTGCGTGTGTGTGTGTGTGCGTGTGTGTGCGTGTGTGTGCGTGCGTGTGCGTGTGCGTGTGCGTGTGCGTGTGCGTGTGCGTGTGCGTGTGCGTGCGCGTGTGCGTGCGCGTGCGCGTGCGCGTGCAAGTAAGTGTGTGCGTGCGAGCGAGTGCGTGCGCGTGCGTACGCGTGCGTGCGTGTGCGTGCGAGTGCGTGCGTGCCTGTGCGTGCGCGTGCGAGCGCGTGCGTGCGCGTGCGCGTGAATGCGCATGCGTGCACGTGGGTACGTGCATGTGCGTGCGCGCGCGTGCGTGCGCGTGCGTGTGAG